>JBAPLJ010000592.1:437500-1637500 GCA_037832345.1 Rhizophora mangle | reverse complement strand
AATGAGATATGGGGTGGTGTTTTTAAATGCTAAAATGCTAACATTGTGTGAGGGGATGTAATGTGGCGCGTGGTGAGTGGCGGCGGCGGTGGTAGTGGTGGTGGCTGCTTCCTTGTGCTCAGATCAGAGAGACATCTTAGATATTGCAGTGGAACAAAAAGTACAAAGTGGTAAGAAAGACACCCGAGTGGACTGGGTAAAGGCAAAGGGGAAAAGCCCAAAATTCCCTACAAAAACCAGGAGAGAAGAAGCAACAAAATTATTTGGGTTTGGTGTGGCTGTCTCCGGAGTGGCCACACAATCGGTGAATTTTGTACTCTCTCTCTCTCTCTCTCTCTCTCTCTCTTCTTAGCAAGTTATACTGTGGCATGCTTTCAGGTCCAAGTGGCCGTTAAATTCACGTAAATGCCCTTGCTGAAGCTCCAGGCTCTTCTTTCTTGGTTTCCCCTGACAAATCTGCTTATGGGTCATGGGTGGCCCTGCATCTCCGGAGATGTGACATTGGGGTGTAGTAGGGACACCGCTTTGGATTTTGAGGGATAAAAAAAAAGCGCAAAGACAAATTTCCAAGACTTTCCTTTCGTTACTCTCTACTATTTATCTGTCAAATTGGCCAAATTATTGCTGGTGACAAAAAATAAAGATGGACGACAAGCATCACAAATAGATAATAAACAATCAAATCTAAATATTAAATAAAAGAAATTTTACAACGTAACTAAACAGTTGATAAGAGAATAAAATTCATTATATAATTTGCATTGGTTCAACAAGTCAATAAAGATAGTTGTTATGGTCAACTAATCTCAGCCCAATTGATTTAGTTGTTCGCGCTTTCGCAATTAACTTCATTTTGATACAAAATCTAAAAATTAAGTAAGGTTATGCGTAACCTTTGAATGAAGAATGAATGATGATCATTGACATCTTTCGAATTAGGTGAGCCCAGCTGAATACTGTAAGACAAGCAAACAACAAAGGGTCAAATTGAGAGTCTAATATTAATACTTCGATGTTTAGGTAAGTCAATGGAGTGACTTTAAAATAAATGAAATAAATGAACCGGAGAGCTTACTTTAGACATGAGAAACGCCCTTTGATTTATAAGCTCATGGAGATGCTCAATGCGGTGGGTTATGATGGGGGCAGAATTGCTGGAGTCACTTGGGTCTTAGGCAGATGGTCACAAGTGGGGTTCTGAGTACTTGAGTGCTAAGTGTGCTGGAGTGGCTCTTGGACCCATGTTTTTTGTACTGAAAACGCGTAAAGAGTTCATCATTGGGAAACCCGTGTTGAAGTGAAAATAACTTGAAAAATAGACATGCGAGTGTTTTGGTTCATCCTATTTCTAGTTCGAAGTTCTTTTTAGATCCGTGCATTTCTAAAATAGTTTGTCCATATGTGAACACATTGTCTACGAGAATACGTATCAATCTTCCATTGCTCCGCATGTGAGCTTTTAGGTAAATCTATTATTAACTCTTGTTAGATAAGATGGATGGCAGGGATCTATGCATGAGATCTAGAAATATTGCAAGTGTTGAAGCTATTGAATCACATATTTGTATTGTAGCCCCAAAATTGCAAGGACTCGTGTGCATATTTCCAACAAAATTTTAATAATCAAATTAGTAATTAAATCAAAAAGTTTTAAAATTTGACGTTTAATTAATTTAATTATTTTAATTAAAATTAAATTAATAAAAATAATATTAAATATTAAATATATAAAAAAATTTTAATTATATATTTTTTATTTTTAAAATAATTAAAATATAAAAAAAAATATTTTTAAAATTTTTTATAAAATTTTTAATTAAATAAATTAAAAAAATTATGATGAATTAATAATTTAATTATTTAATTTATTAATTTAATTATTAATTAAAATTAATAATTTTTTAAAAAATTAAATTTAATTATAATTTAATTTTTAATTATATTAATCTAACTAATTGATTTAATTTAATTTTTAAAACCTTAATTTTAAATTATCTACGTAATTAAATTTATGAAAATAATTACTTTACTTGCGAAGTCTAAAGTAATGTCATCCTTGGATCATCTCCTCCCCCCAACATCTCACACCCCGCCAAATTCAGATACATGAATTGGCACCTACCTATATATGCATATGTACATATGTCTATGTATGTATATAGATAATAAGAGACACGGATGAGATTAATAAAAATTGATGAAGTTGGGGTTTCACGTAAGATGTAAAAATCTCATGATTAGCAATCAATTGACCATACCTAGAAGAAAAATGAAAGTTTGTTGGTTTGCTAGAGTGTCAACTTCTCACCACACAAAAGTCTCTCTCTTCTCCGTGTCCAGTGGATCTTGATAGTTGCTGATCACGCCATGTGATGGCCCTAGATGTGAGCTGATCTACATCCAGTCTAGCGTGAGAGCGATTGTCCCCAACAAACTTCACAAAAAAATCTTCGAAATGATGAGTGAATTTTAGTGTCTTTGCTTTGTCTCCACTGCAACAAAAAAATATGGTGATTAAATTACGAAAATACAACTTGAATGATGCATTTTTTTCGACCCATTTAATCAATCTCACTCGGGCTATAAAATAATAATAAATGATGATTAATTTTTGTATTCACTTTGTATTTAATGAACAGCTTGTTAGGAATTTCTAATGCATAAATATAGGTACTACAAAAAGGGCCAAAATATCATTAATTCCATGAAATTTGATAGGGTTGTTTTAAATCCGTCGAAGAATATCGGGATGACAAGACACAATATAGATATAAAGTGACATCAACGGGTAGAAATATATATACACAATTTAAAAAAGTTTATATATTTTAGCGATTTTTGATATATAACTTAGATAACTTAAAGTATCATATTATATTTTAATTAGCATATTGTTAAGAACTTCAAAAATATTTATTATATGTACACATAACATTACATTTAACATATTATAAATAAAAATATCCAATTAAATTACTAGACCAAGAGTTATTTATTTATTATATGATTTTTTTTACCAATAAGCTATTTGCTAGTATATTCAAAGGGAAAAAAATGATATGAATTTTAAGAATTTTGAAATTAATTTTACATGCATATATAATAAATGCCCTAGTACACAAATTAAAAGTATCTCGCCCGAACCGGCCGAATTAGTGAAAGAACCTTTTTTTTTTTTAATAAAAAAAAAAAGAAAAAAAGTATAACGAAACTTCTGAACTCTACCATAATTAATCAATTAATTAGGACAACGAACACCAACAGTTCATGAAGAAGAACATCAATTAAATAAGTTTCAATGACTGCGCCCGAGAATAAAAAATGGATCCACAATCGAACAAAAAAAAAAAAAAAGAAAAAAGAAAAGGAAAATCCACAACCAATATCTACCAAAATGAAGCATTGTTTGTTACCGAATCCTTAAATAAGAAACTAAAGTTGTGGTCCTGCCTGACCCCAAATGATTGTTGATTATATTTATAGATGTCCTCCCAAGCTTCCTGCCACAATTTGGTAGAATTTCGCTTTCCTAGCTAGGCTAAAGAAAGTTTAAAAAGGACCCCCTAGTGATTAAAATGTCTTTACTGAAGTCCAATTGCTTGCTAGATCATTTGAAGGATTTACCGTACATGGGAAGATCAATTTTTTATTATACAGCTTATGACATATCTTAATAAACCCAAAAAAAAAAAAAAAAAAAAAAAAGCTTTGGTGATAATGCTAAGTTTTATGATTATATTGCATGAAATTTGAACGGCTGACTATTTTTTTTTTTTTTATAAAAATTCATTATATTATTGCCACCAAACTTATCCATATGGGGGCATCCAATTAAACTTTTGAATTTTTGCTTGTAAGTTGCAGAAATAAGCTCTTTAATTGTGCTTCCTGAAAATTCATTCTTGCCTCTCGCCGCTCCATTCTGTGGCTTATTTATTTGGTCACAAGCTAGCTCACTTGCACGCCTATGTCCCATTCCCTAAGCTTATATCATCACAATTATAATCAGAGAGACCCAACACTCACTACTCCCTCTCCCAAACCACCCCACCTAACTCAAATTGGTCTAAACCTCCGTTGACTTCACCCAATTATTTGAGTCTAGCCCTCCTCATCCTCAGCAGACACGCATTCATGCAACTACATCCCTCCATTTTGGGGCGTCCAATTTAAAACCAGGAAGCCCTTCCTCAACCAACTTCCTTCCTTGATAGTGATTGGGGAGGTTGCCCCCATTTCAGGCAATCCACGTCTGGTTAAGCTGTTTATCTTGATGAGACTATGATCATCTCATCGATGGCCTAAAAGCAACGTTGCAATTGCCTGCTTTTCATCCGAAAATGAATATAAAGGCTACCGTAAACCTTGAAATCCTCTCAGGAGAGAGAACTTGATGATGCTTGTGCAATTTGTTTGACTGCGACTTGGACGAAACACATTGTTTTTTCCTTTTTTTTCCCTACCGTTCTGTGCGCAGGCAAGTAGTCGCCAAGCAATTTTTTTTAAACATAGAGGAGACAGGCTTCTATAACGTATTGAGTTCAAGTGGGAAGTTAGCATTCTGGCGAGCAAACACGAACACATTTCAGTACGTGCAATTGCATTTTTTTCTTAAAAAAAAAAAAAAAAAAACAAAAGAATGTATGCAAGTGTGTAAGACAATAGATTGTGAGCTCCACATCAGGACCTGAGGCTAATGGGTCAAAATCAAATTCCTAACTCATAAACGTGACCATAGTACAAATGGCTTCAATGCAATTTCACTCCCCAGAATTGTAATTGAAAAGAAAAGGCACAGAAGAAACAAAAGAGAGAGAGCCAGAGAGAACAGAACGACAGGCATGCATACGGACCAGGATCATATGGCCACTCGTCTTTAAGTTAGATCCTTAAATTAAAATGACAAGATGGGTCCATCACAAAAACAAATAAAAGAATTGCAAAAATGACAGAGTTAGAGAGAAAGGGTAAAACACATGAGTTAAAATATATAAGAGAAATGGAGGGATATAAATGAAAATATACATTTATTGTAAATATTAATTATAGTTAATCAATATGTATTAAAAAACATAACAACTTTAATAAAAATTTATAATATTTATGCTTAATTTCACGTTCGTTTAAAGGACTATATAATATATAAAACTCAAAAAATAAAAAAAGAGAGATTTTAGGTTTTTTCGCCTATTGATGGCATGAGTCGATTTCTTGGAATATAATTAATCAAACATAGCAAGAAATTAAGCACATAAATATCTAAATATATTTGCTAAATAAAAAATATAATTGATTTAGATAATCAATATCCTCCAGTCTTAATGGGAGATATGTCTCCCCACTATTTTTATTTTCTTAAGAAAGTGACCATTATTCATGAAAAATGAGCTTCTCCGTCGCTTCTCCCATAAGATGTTTGCGTGAAGGTTGTCATTTTCATTCAGCTAACTTCATTAATTTGGAGGTCTTTCAAAAAGGCATTTAAGATAAGCAGTGATGAAGTTAGCACTCTTTTTTAGGGAATAGTTTCACTAAATAATGTAGACCCATGACTTCAGGTGTTTAATTTCCTTTCTGCCAGGTCTATACACGAATTGATTTGTTGCTCAAAAGTGGATCCCATGTGGGTTTCCTCTATTTTAAATCTTTGATAGGCTGTAGAAGCCACAGATCCAAAGAGGCTAACCCCATTTGTAAGTGGATAACTAGATGCCAAACTAAAAAGCTTAGGCCAAAAACAATGAGAATCCTATAACATAAATATAAGGATTGGATATTTAAGATTAGGTACTGATTGATTGAATGCTATAGTTGAATTTTAATTGTTATTTATAATTTATTATTTATTAAAAAAATACATTAATTAGAATTAATAATTAAAACAAACGATATGAATCTACACCTAACTATGATGTTTAATTTTTTTGTCCACTTCACCCTTTTAAAATAATTTTATTGGCCATGAAATATTCAATAACTTGGTTGCTTTTCCAAACTAGAATCAATTTTCTTATTATTATTCATTTATTTTTTAACAAAAAAAATATTATGTTAATTATTATATTTATAAATTAATATTAAATTATTTTATTTATTTTATTCAACCAACTCTATATAAAAAAAAAAATTTCATTACTTAAATAGGGTCTAAGTGATTTTTTTTTTCATTTTTAATTTTGGTGTTACTAAATTTAAAATTTACTATTATATTTTTGACATAAATCTACATTATTTGAGAGTAAATATTCTTAAAAGGTCTTAAACTCGGATCTATACAGAAAAAATATACTAAATTGGAGACTATCACTCCAGATAATAGTTTCCTACTGTTCTACCAACTCTAGCTTAAGCACTTGGATAACCTACTTTACAGATAAGCCTAAACTGCAGATCACTAGAAACACAGTATTACACAGCTAATTTTTGTGGAATGGTAAAGAAAAACTATGGTATATATTCAATGATATACGCAAGCAAGCCACATGCTTACTGTTGGAGGAGTAAGTGGGACTCAAGGAAAAAGGGGGGGGGGGAAATCCCACTTTAAAAAATGAGAAAAAAAAAAAAGAAAAGAAAAGGACAAGCAATATATAGAAGGCAATTAAAGATTTATAACTCAAATTTTAAGATTTCGAGAAAAAAAAAAAAAAAAAAAAAAAAGAGCAGTGTCTTAGATCCAACTCATCTTTTAAACGTAAGCTTGCGTATTCCTTACCGAAAAGGTGCTCACGGATTTCACATCTGCATTTTAGAGGGACACGTGCTAGCGTGGCCGTAGCCCATTTTTTAAGCAGACAGAGCTCGTAAGCACTCTCCCACATGGCATGTTTCAGTTTTGATCTAATTAGGCCATTCACATTGCCAGTTATTAGACTCTGTTTTTTTTTTTTTTTTTCACTTTTCTTTTATACCTTTTTTTTGTTTTTTTCACTTTCCATTTTCCTTTTACTTTTGGCGTGTGAGACTTTATTATTATTATTTTTCCATTATTTCATTGGTAGGCAGAAAGTTAAATAAATTGCTCATTTGCAGAGTGGCAGAGAGAGGAACCTGAGAGAGATGAAGCTCAATAATTGCCACGGGAAGTACAGATGCTAAACAAAACAAATAAATAAATGAATAAGAAAAACAAAAAACAATCATCAACAACGCACGAAGCTACGATCAGTTGCTGTCATAAAAGCAACGAATGCAGAACTACCAAGTGGTCAAATTATTACTTATGGCAGAAGTCTACTGAATTGCAACCAAACCCACTTACAAAAATCCGAACAACTGTCACTGCACATGGGGTGGGATCATACATAGATTTGCTGCAAATGCAGAGTGGGTAACAAAATGTGGGATGAGGTCAAGTGACGACAAAATATGTACTGTCAAAGCCTGATATTGGGATGCATGTCTTTTGCCAGCCTCGGACCCAATTGCAGTTTATCATGAGAATCATGCCTATCCTTATTCTTCTTCAAATCTTTCACCATCAGTGTCCATAAAAGGCTGACATTGCCGCATAAGCGATTGGCAGGGCATGTACTACTTCAACAGATGGTGGGGAATAAATGACAGATAGAAAAGGTGCTTTAGGCTTGTAGTTGAGTCAAACTGAATCCAGACTGAAACTTGCAAGCTGAAGTGCATTCAAGTCAGGCCTACGATCCATAAACCCAGGTGATCCCTATCCCTTTTATCAGAAAACATCCCCTACCCTTTTCTTTTCTTCCTTCTTCCTTCTTCCTTCTTTTTGAGGGGATTTTGGGATGACTGTCAAAGAGAAACCATGCAGAATATGAGCTAATTGACAAAGAATCCAATAGGAACATGTGCTCAAATCAGTGGGCTCCAAGGCAGGGACGCGCAGAACATAGGCAGATGATATACTCACACTCCAAGTTCTGTAACTCCCATCCAGACTGCAGATTTTATTGGAGCAAATTGTCCTTCAGGTTGATGGGTCAATGGGCATTTACACAAAGGACCAATGGGCCTTTGAAAAAAAAAGGCTGATTTTTTGTAATTTCTATTCTCGAGTGCAAGGGAATTCCTTAGGATTGAGTTCAAGAACAATTTTCCTTCAATTCAAATGTCAAGAAACCAGTTGTGAAATAAGATTTAGAGCATCCTTTGCAATCTTGATAGAAATCGTAATTTAAGAAAGAATCAATTTATAGTACGGATGCAGATTTAAAGTAATCCAATTTTCTCTAGGGTTCACGACTTTCAATAACTTGAGAGGCAAGGTAAAGTGTAATCAAAATTTCTGGCCTCCTCGGGGTACAGAATGAGAGGAAGAGGCTCGGTAAGGTCCTTTGGACCGAGTCCATATCAATCTTGGGCCTAGACACGACCATTGTCTGAGCAGGTTGCCTCTTCTTATTTTGTTTTCTTTTAGAAAAAAAAAACAAAAAAAAAAAAAAAAAACCTTTTGATACAAAAGCTTTTTTTTTTTTTTTTTTGGGAAATCAATTATTCAAAGAAATCTAAAAATTAAAATGCCTTGTTTTCTAATAAAATTGAAATTAAGAAACATAGAGATGGAAATGGTGACTTATTTCCACTTGACATTAATTAATGCCTTTAGAATGAAAATTTATTACATAGTATAGATTTACTAATCAGATTTGCTAAATAAGGGGAAACAAATTCAAGGATTATCAAGTGTACAAAATTTTGGAAAATTAAATGTGCTCGTCAATTTTTATCTCTTCATCTCTTTTAAAATATATTCTCCAAATAATAAAATTAATTAATTTTAATATATCAACTCAACTATTAAATTGACAAAACTGTCTTCATGTAATAAATATGGATGATTGCATTCCTACTAGTCCATTATTGTAAAAATAAATTTCTTTCTTTTAAAATTTTCTTTTTATGCATACATATTTTCATTAAGTAGAAAGCTCCCAACCTCAATATAGTTGGGGACAAAAAGAATTCGTAAAAATTTTTTAAAAAACTATAATAAAGACAGTTTAAATTATATTATTTATCTTATTTACTAAATCAGATTTCTTTTTAAATATTTTTATACGATCAACGTAAAGAAAAAATAAAAATGGACTGGTAACATAGATTCTGTGTAACCATTTTTTTGTGGCTGGAGACAAAGCCCATCTCCATCTCCATCTCCAACACAAACATCGAAAAGACAAAAACCCAACAACATATGATATATAATTCAATTACATTACATGTAGATAATGCTATTTTCTCTCTTTCCTCCTCATCAAACCGCGCAACACCTCCTCTCCCGTATTTCTCTACCTTTCTTTGCGCCTATTTTCTCTCTTTATTATCCACGCTCTTCCGTATATGGCTACAGCACTTCAAGAACCAAACTTTATTGCCATTACAGGGATAGAAAAAGGTCCAAATTTGGTTCCATGGGAAGAAGTTCTGATGGGTTTTTCTGGGTTTGTTCTTGCCATTCTTCAAGCTCTGAAGGAGGTGGAGAAGGAGGGAAATTAGGGACTAGAAATGGAGGAAATGAAGAAGAAGAAGATGATGATGGGGGTGGTAGTGGAGGAGGAGGAGGAGGAGGAGGAGAAGAAGAAATAGAGGGCTTAGGTACCCCTTCTGTTTTGCCTGAGAAATGGGATGTTCTGGGTCTTGGTCAAGCCATGGTATTTGTTTTTTATTTTTCAATCTTTTGTTTTGTGTTAAGTTAATATCCCCTTTTTTTTCTTTTTTTTTTTTTTCCACTCAATCTCTAGTTTTTGTTTTGGTTATGATGTTTCTGCTTGAAAACCATGGAGAGAAAGCTCTTGACTAATATGTTGTGCCAGTCTTCTTTTCAACAGACGTAAGAAAGTTTAGCAGAAAAATGGAATCTTTTATTGGATTTGTTTATTCCTTCTTTGCTTGTATAGGGTTCAAAGGGCTCAAAGTATTTGACCTGCAATGTATAAATTTCTTGGGTGGATAGGATAATTGGATTCAAGAAAAGAAATGAGCAATTTGAGGGCAAATGAGAACTGGTTAAATTTCACGAATGGGCCACCTGAGTACAAGAAATCAACTGATTTGGTTTTCCTTGTCTTTACTGATGTTCTCAGGTAGACTTTTCTGGCATGGTCGATGATGAGTTTTTAGAGAGGCTGGGATTAGAGAAGGGAAGAAGAAAGGTTGTGAACCATGAGGAAAGGGGCAGAGTCTTGAGGGCTATGGATGGCTGCAGCTATAAGGCAGCTGCTGGTGGATCTCTTTCGAATACACTGGTGGCTTTGGCAAGGCTTGGTTGTAAGCCAATTGGTGGCTCTTCCTTGAATGTAGCTATGGCAGGAAGCATAGGAAGCGATCCACTAGGTGGCTTCTACAGGTAAGGTTCTCCTTGATCTCATACTTTTGTTATTTCCTCTCCAACCTGGTTCATATACATGAATGGGTGAATGAAGCTTCTGCCTCTTGATAATTTTTCTTAGTTAAGTCCTCTAATAATGAGGCAAAGAGACTTGGAGAAAAAAATTTCCCTTATAACAATAGGAAAACATGCTTAGCATATTTGATGGATTGTTAATTACTAAAGGCCTTTCATAGATAGAATTTGTTTAATGATCATTAAGTTCTTGAGAACGAACAATGTTTAGATGTTAGTCTCCTTTTTCTTTTTCCCTGAGATTTCATTGTGGGGAATGTAAGATTGTAGGACTCAAGCCAGTCATAGGCAACATTTGCAACATGCTTAATTTATTTCTACATAAATATGATCTGCATTGTGCTTGCTCTTGTATCCATAGTCTGGGTGAAGCTTTACTGGAGAGAAATTTGTTCATGGCATTGTGCTCTGTGTGTCCTCCCATCATTTTGAAAGGTCAAAAGTTCTTACTCATCATAGGATTGCACCAGCCATGCACGCATTCTTGCATTCTGTATGGTTTTTCTGTGTATGTGTTTCCCTATTCCATATTGAAATGCTTGCGAGGCTTTCATAAAAGTTTTCATTTTTTTCTTTCTATGTCATCTGCAAGAAACTAAACTTATTTAGATGAGAGATTCACAACTAGAGATGAAAAATTTTGTTTCTCTATTGAGAGGTAAAGAAAGAGATTGTTCAAACAACACTAAATTTAAGATAAACAAATGGGCATGAAATTGACACAACATATTTTCTTGCATTCTTTTTCCTCTGCTGCCTAATTGATGCAATGAGAGATGCATGGTGAAGATCAAGTTGGGGTCAAGGTTGAGCCATGGAAGTCTTGAAACAAACTAAACCAATCAAGCTGCCCTTGAAGGAAAAAGAAAATTTGATGGACTCTTTTTGAAGCTAAGAAGCAGTGAGTTTTAGTCCATTAGAATAAAGTTTCCAGTGGAGAAAATCCCTATTTCCTTATTACATAATGAAATGTTCCTAGATTTGAAATTTTTTGATGTGACTTCTGCACAGTCCAGTCATGCATAGAAACAGCATGCACATACATACACACACTTATTCATGTTGAATATAGATCCTAAGCTGCTTGTTTTAAGGACTCCCAAAGTTTCCATGCAAATTTAATTGTAAACCCAGTTATACGGTTTCTGCTTACATTATGTTGCTTTCATTATGGCATCTTTGTCCATGTTAATGCAAAGTGTGAACTCATATTTTGTTGTCCACATCTGAAAAATTTTGCTCCTAATTATCATTCAAGCATTTTTATATTATGGTCTGATGACTTGTATCATGCTATCTTTTCAAACTTTTTAGAAGCAAATTACACCGGGCAAATGTGAATTTTGTTTCTTTGCCTGTCAAAGATGGGACTACTGGAACTGCGATAGTTCTAACAACTCCAGATGCTCAGCGAACTATGCTAGCATATCCGGTAAGATGGATTGAAAGGCTAAGCAATTGTAATGTATCTTGCCTGCAGATTTCATTTCTGGAGATTTACGGGTGCTTTGCCCCCAAACCAACTCAGTCATATGTTTTATGGTTGTTTCATAAATTTTTGTGGATGCTAGTGCTAGGTTACACACCAATTTCTTACTGTTAGTTTCTCACCTGGATTATTCTTTTGAATTGGAATAGTAGCATGTGATTTATTACTGATTTGTGAACAAGAACATGGATTCCATCTTTTTCTTGTTCGCATTTTGGATCTGTTTGCTATATTCTGTGCAAAGTGCACTTTCTGAAAGGGTGCTAGTGTATGATCTGTGATATGCTATCTGCTGTGAATTTCTGCTTTTCTGAATTATGCGAAAAAAATTTGGAGAATTAGTCAGAAATCAAATGCAAATCCATAAACATTACTGGATTTTGGGAGTACATTATTCAATTTAATGTTTATTGTCTTCTGTTCTGTTCATCGACTGTATTTGATGCAGTTGTTTCTTCATTTCTGTCTGATAATGACTCAAATGACATTGGATAATGTCTACATCTATTTCATACTGTTTGTCCACTGCAGCATATTTATCTTTTGGCATTTAATCCAATTGCATGCTTGAATTTTGAAAAGATTAAGAAATTTTGTTCTTTTGTTCTTTTTGTGCATGGTTCCTTGAAAATTGTTTTTATAATCAAGCACTAATCACAATCCCCTTACCATTGTGGAGAATAAGCCACTCAGGCAGGTCAAGCCCATAATGCACCATGTATTGTTTTATTTCTTTGCAGAAGAAAGTATTTTGCTTATGTTTGACAATTTTCTCCCTTAATTTGCTTTAAAGTGTGTTTTGGGACATATGCCAGACTGACATATTTGAAATTTTTAGGGTACATCTTCCACAATTAACTATGATCCATGCTTGGCTAGCATAGTTTCCAAGACAAAGATATTGGTAGTGGAAGGCTATTTGTTTGAACTTCCCGATACAATTAAGACTATTACAAATGCTTGTGAAGAAGCATGCAGAAGTGGTGCACTGGTTGCAGTGACTGCATCGGACTTGTCATGTATTGAGAGGCATTACAATGATTTCTGGTAAGATTGCTACATTAGTCTGCTGACTACTGATGGCATCAGCTTGTTTTTGACTTTATATGTTTGTCTTGTTAGAGGATTTGCAAGTTTTATACCAAGAATGAGGTAATTGGATCAGCACTAAAAATTGTCTTTCAATGCATACCATCATGACTAAAGCTTTCATGTTGTGACGGTTTTCAAACTGTAAAAACTTTGAAATCATTTTGTATTCATTTATGGGTTCTACTGGAAAATGACTTGACTTGGTCAAAATTGAAGCTGCAAATTTCTTACTATTGTCTGCAGATACTTCTCCCTTGCTCTCTGGTCACACTCAGAGCTGGGGATGCCTCTGGGTGTGCCGGGAACTACATCCTCTTGCACTGTTTAAAATGTGTGGCAATCTTTTGAAGCTTGTCTGTTGTGAAATACTTTGGATCTAGAATGTGTAGATCCCTTTCTCACATATTGGTAACTGTGCCATGAATGGAGAAATGCTGGCAACTTCAGGCATAAGTTGATAAGAACAAGTATCTCTGAATGTTCGGTAGAAGAAGCCCTTAATTGTGAAGAAGCTGAATTGGAGGAAGCCCTGGGGAACTTTTGGGAAAACTAATTATTTCGTGGGAAAATTTGTTGCCTTTTAATCTTCTTAAGAAAATTCTAAATGTTGATTGCCTATTTGAAAGAGTTTTTTACCTTGTCCCATTATCAGAATCTGTAGGCAGGATAAGTTGTCGTATTTGCTTAATTTTACAGATGACATTGCCATGCGCATTTTACTTCCAGTCTCTAGTTTTGTCTGAGACAACAGTTTTTTTACTTTATTGTCTTATTAGTGAATCGTTTTTTGTCTCCCCACATGGCATAGGGAAATTGTAGGGAAATTTGCCGATGTTGTGTTTGCAAACGGTGATGAAGCAACAGCATTATGTTGTTTTGCCACAAAGGAAAGCTCCATTCAAGCTACAAGGTATCTCAGTCACTTTGTACCAATTGTCTCGGTTACCGATGGGCCAAGAGGTTCCTACATTGGTGTAAAAGGAGAAGCTGTACACATCCCTCCTTCACCATGCATACCAATCGACACTTGTGGTGCTGGCGATGCATACGCATCTGGTATTTTATATGGTATTCTACGGGGCCTGTCAGACTTAAAAGGAATGGGCACATTAGCAGCTAGAGTTGCAGCCACAGTTGTTGGACAGCAGGGGACCCGGCTTAGAGCTCAGGATGCTGTTGAGGCAGCAGAGTCGTTTGCCTTCCATCTTGAGGCTTCCAACATTGGATCAGACATTGGTTCTGATCATATTTCCAGCTTGTAACCTGATAGGACCCTTTAGAGTCGATTCCTTAATGTTTTTTGATCGTCTGTATGTCTTAATTCATTGCCCTTTCACTTGGTGCATTCACGGTATATATGAACATAGTTGTACTGGCAGAAAATTTTGCCAAATTTGTCAAAAACCATGGTGTTCAAGAGATTAGTAGTGTAGCAGTGAACTTTATCTTTGAGGACAATCCAAACCGTCCAATGATCCTCAATCTTGACTTGTCAAAGTGAAACTATTCACATTCTGTGGTTGGAAATTGATCAGAATAATCTCTGTTCTTAGGCGAGCAAATCAAGTGCCTACAGCATTTTAGGTGTTTTGATTTCTTCACCGATTATTTTTTTATTAAAAAATAATTAAAAATTATTAAATCATAAATTATATAATAAAAATAATTGTTTTTTATTTTTATAAATTTTTCATGTATTTTTTAAAATTAAAATAAACAGTAAAAAAATTTAATTTCTGATAAAAAATTATTAGTTTTTTTATTTAGTTTTTAAAATAACTAATTTACTTATATTAATTTTTCTTTTGTTAACACTCATTAATTTTATAAAAGTAAAATTGAAATGATTATAAATATTATTTTCTTTCTTCACGTCCCATCTTTTTCAAAACAAAAGATTTTTGGTTTTCTTTTCTTTTGTTAGTCTTTCCCACAAGCAAGAGACGTTGAAAATTTTCATTTCCTCTGATTTTCCTCTCCACATTATCCTTTCCCCCTACTTTGTCATCCACACAAAGGTGTTTGTCTATTCATGTATGACATAATAGATGTTGAACAGAATTAAGCTGTTTGCAACTAGTACTGAACGTGAGATTTAAGCTCCATTCAAATGCAAATCTGCATGTCATTATAGTTCGGAATCTTAATCCAATTGCAACCCTGCAAGGGTAGTCTGGTTTCTTATGCAAGTCTAACTCCAATATATTCTGAAATAAGAAACATTTTTTTTGTTTTTTTTTTTTTTTTTTGATTTTTGAGAAAAAATGCCTGTTTAAAAGCAAACCACACGTCCAGGTGGCAAAATTGTTTGCTTCCTGCTTTAATATTGTCTCAGCTTCTAATCGTAGACCAGCACTCATAGGAGGTAATTTCAATGGATGCACCATGCGCATGTGAGGTGCCCCTTTAAAGCTCTCCAAAGAGAAATTAAGTCTACCCTGATGCTGACTTAAGGATATTCAAACCACTAAAACCCACATTTAAAAAAGAAAAAAAAAAAAAAACTGTGAAATGACAAATGCCTAACTTATTGCCTTTTGTGTGTGTAAGAAGCCTTAAAAACAAGATTCCATCTTTTTTTATGCAACTTTAACAAGGACCTGAGGTTTAACATATGCATATGATGTGGAATAAATAAAGAAATGATTGAGTACAGGACATCCCAACAGATGAACAAACTGTTGGCAACCACATTTTTAATCGGCATTGCACAGGTAAAAAGCATCTGGATTCCCTAAATTTCCTTTAAAGAGGTATGCAAAGTATTGCTGCTCAAGATAGACAGGGACATTTTGTGGAGGACCAAAAGGGAAATACAGTTGGCCAAGGAGACATCCTTGGTGATCGAGAATGCCTTGTTCGTGATGCTAGGCTTAGGTGAAATTTCAACAGTTCCAATAGCATAGCTACTCGCTAGATAGATAGCCTCTTAGGTTCTGAATTAGTGGTTACATAATACATAACATACGGTCCTACTACACGAATACGTTACATCATGAGTGATGTAAATCCATAAAAAATGTGATTAGAATTATTTGTTATACGAAAATGAAATTATAAATATTCCATCTAATAATCATAATTGCCTCTTTTTTTCTTAAGTATGTACTGCTCCACATAAAAAAAAAAAATTACATCTACTTAATACTTTCTTATGCCATGTAGCTTCATTTAGGTTGTCTACCAATTTTATTTATTTATTTATTTTGGTGTAATACGGCGTGTGGCTTCACAAATTAATCACATAAACCATATGCTCTCACAAAGCAAAGTCCAATAATGGTGCTAATGGTTGGCCGAAATAGTGCAGAGTTGCGGCAGAAAAACAACAAGTGGGGATATTTTACTTTGACTACCTATGTACAGTAATCTTTCTTGTGATACTTGATAATTACAGGAGAATATTAAAATAATTTTTTTTTCTTTTAAATTCGTTTATTTATGACAAATAAAGAGATATAATTGAACCACGTCTTTAAGTGAGTTCAACTAATTTTTTTTCTTTTATGTTATTTTTTTTATCCCCGGAAAGTTGCAAGTTTCTTTATTTTTTTGGGGATACAAAATGTCTGAGCATTTGAAGTAGGGTTTTACTAAGGATTATGTTATTGTTGAGAATGTCATGAGGTTACGGCATTGCTTTTAAACTTATGATATCTGCCAAGGAAACTTGTCTGAAACCCTAAATTAGGAGAGTTCTGAGTCATTTACATTGACCCAATAAATATATCACTATTATATTATCGTACTTTGTCAAAACTCAACTACCTCCAGACGAAACTTAATTAGACTTTGAAGTTATGGGCGTCACTCTTAAATCATAACACGATTGTGGGGGTATGTCTCCCGTGGAAGTCGATCCCTTGCTTAATAGAAAAAAAAAAAAAAAAAAAAGCAATCCCAAGTATTGTTGGTGAAACTGAAACACCTGTAAATATATATGACCACGGTTTAGCACTCCAGGCCGTTGATATGGGTGACCTAACAGGGGGATTTTATTGACCAGTCAATGTGAAATCAAGCCCATTTGGATTTGTTTATGTCCATCAGGTTGTGGCATCAAGAGGGATGCAAACTTAGCTGGCTTCATGGCTTAGGCAAAGTTTCAATAAAGAATGCGGTCCATGAATTCAACCATGGCTTGCGTGACATCAAGTTTGTTTCATGGTGGAGCAAGTGGACCAAAAGAAAAGAAACAAACAATAGTTCTTTAAGGTCACGGTTATTAAATAATACACGATGATGGTGACATAGGGTATATCCCATAACAAATGTTGAGGGTCACACTAAAAGTGGTTTTTACCAGAATAATGTAAATGGAGCATTATGCTATTATTCACCGGTACGTCCAATTGAAAGGTTGCCCACGGCCTTTAACCTGAGTGCTCTTCTGAAAGTGTATATATATATATATATATATAGCTTTGTTTTCGTGCCTTTTATTTAGAAAACATATTGTTGGAGTTGTTTGCAACACTGACATACAATCCCTAACCCATATTTATTTGAAAGCATGAATCATAGTTTTTAAAATTGAACTAAATTTTGACCTAGAGAAGTGTCTTGTTTGGTGGATCACGGGTGCAATTGCTGACTTGGTAATATAATTATATGCAGTTTTTTTTTTTAAAAAAATAAACAATAAATTTGTTAACAAAAATTCGTTCAATTCACCAATTTGATTAGACAGTAAAACCATATGGTTCAATCAAATCTAGTGATTTTTTTTTTTTCAATTTTAGTCTTATTCGGTCTTTCAAGCATATTGGACCAAACCCATGATTTTGTCACCAATTTTCTAACCTCACCCCCAATTTGGTTTCATTTTTCAAACTATAGCTTGAATGGATGATAGAGCATAGGAAAGGACCCTTGTAACAGAATTGATGATATACTTATTATGGCTTGAATTTGGCTTCCTTTTTTTTTTTTTATTATTTTCCAGATTTCCATTTTGTGATTATTTGTTTGCCAATCCAATTGAATTTAGCATCTAGACCAATTCCATAACAAGCAACTAGGAGTTACCTAATAAAGACATAAATATGGAATTTCATTCGCAGTGTTTATACTAGTAATAGTTGTGACTCTCTTTTACCATATTAGGATGAATGATAATAAAGCATAGGAAATGATCCTCTCTCCTTTTTCCCTTAAGTCTCAAGCACAACCTTCCCCCTCTCCCATGGAGGAGAACCACACGTGCCACCAAAAATTTTCATCCATGTACGTGCTGCACTAATGGATTCTCAAATTGTGTGTTTCTTTTTTTTTTTTTTTTCAAGGAAAATTCTACACAAAATTGATTTATTTCTACTAGACAATTAAGAGCAGCTACTCATATTCTACAACAACCCAACAGTTAGATTATGATTCAAATTGCACTCAAAAAAGAAAAAAAAAAAAGATATTTAGATATATAAAGTAACCATCAATGCTCAAAAAATTTACTCATGTGACCCTACTAGCAACCACCAACTACCACCAAAGAAAATTGTTGAATATTGCATTATTTAACTTTAAAAATTCTTAATTATTATCCTCCACTACTAAACCCACTTTTTTTCTTGGTGCCTTTGGAAACCCTTTTTTCCAACAAAGTACAACGGAGGGGATGAGTGTCAACAATGGACGGCCAAGAACTGGCCAAAGTGCAATTATGGGAGTCAGTGGGACACGTGGGGTTCACTGATTAACTAGGAAATTTGGAACGTGATGGCGATTTTTCCCCTATGGCAACTTGTGAAGGGCGGCGTGGCGTGTACTGCGTCACTTTCTCGACAACTTTCAAGTAAAAAGAAAATGCAAATAAAAACTGAGCGTAGATGTCTACAGGAGTTCTGTTTACCGGTATTTCCGGTAAAAAAGGACAAAACACCCGTCAACATCAGGTAACTTCCTTCCTTCCTTCCTTACAGACAGTACATGACCTCTGCACGTACGACTCGTGTAAGAAAACTCGTACATTATAGGAGAAAAAAAATTTTAAAAATTAAAAATTTAAACACAGAATAAACCCTAATTCTTCTTAAATTGCAACCGATATTATAAAGAATTGAAAATATTAAATATTACAAAACAAAATTTTAACTAATCATAAAAATATTATTTTTATTAAATAATTATTTTTAATAAAATCACATATTAAGATACTAAACATATTATTTCTCTCACTAAAAATAATACTTTGTAATAAGTCGAAAATAAAATATATTTTCATGAAATTTAGAATTATTCATTTAAATCATTCAACGAATCTGTGATTAAAGGTATGAGTTGGGAGACTTACTCAATGCAGTCAATTTGTGTTTTTTTTTTTTTTGGGGGGGTTTAGAAAATGCTGTCAATTGTTGCCAATATTACTCAACCAACAGAATTGACAACCCCATTATGGTTCCCACTTTAATTGGTTCTCTTTCTCTCCAATATTTAGGACCACCAAAATTTACAGGCAAACAACGCTACCAATAGCTTGCAGCGTTCCATGCATAGGACAATCTGTGCCCCACCAAAATGGCAAACATTCCCTGAAGAGAGTGTACAGACACTGCAACAATACAACATCAATTACATATAGGAATCCATCATTCAATAATTTTCACATTAGTACAAACATATTATTACATTTTTTTTTTTTTAATTCTCAACAAACTGCTATATACACATTGCAACTTTATAAATTAGTATCAAAAGTCTATATTAAATAAGCTCCAACTCTAGCACCCATCCCAACAACCCTTTTGCTTCTTCAACTCTTTTTATTTTTTCTTTTCTCTTTTGTAATAAAATTCTTTGTCTACATTTCAAGATCCCCTTCTTTCACTTATTTCCTTCTATGTACAACATAGAGCTTAGTCCTCCCCTCAAACACCGGCCTTCTGGAACAAGGCTCAGAAGTTTGCGACTTTGTAACTTAGGATACATTAACTTGGTAAGAAAGCAACTAAAAAGTAATTTGGTAATGTGATGTCTTCCTTTTTTTGTTCCTTCTTGAGTGCTACATGTTTTGACATATATTAATTTGACCTTCATAATTTAGTATTCTATGATAATTCCCCCCATTGGAGACCTGTGTGGGACACCCTTTCTCCTCTTGGCAGTCCTGTAATTCGCAGAAGTGGGTGGTGGTGTTGATGGTGAAAAGTTGTGTGTTTTGCTTTTAGTGCTCCCATTGCTCATGCCATTCATGGATTCTTCTGTGTCTGACCCATCCACCTCCTTAAGCATTTTCGTTTTCTCGAAATTCCTTGACGTCCCAGCAATCTGAAATCATATTAAGGAAGAACATATTATGAACCAAATCTCCAATACATTTTCATACTAAATTGCAATTAGTTTGTTTTCTTTCATGGGCCATCAAATGAATAATGCTTTCTTCTTCTTCTTTTTTCTTTTTTCTTGCGAAAAAAAAAAGCAGAAAAGAAAATTTATTGGGTTGGGGAGGGGAGTTGTTGGGGCTGGAGGTTATTAATCACCCTTCCATTAGATGAAATTTTATCTTTGACTTCCCTACCAAAATAAGTTCAGACAAGTACAAGTTTAGGCAACACACAAAAAGAAGAAAAGAAAACAAAATTCTCTTTTATTTTCCCCAAAAAAAAAAAAACAAAATGGAGAAAAGAAGAACCAGAACTGGGTAGAAAAAATATAGTGAAAAGAATACCATAAAAAATAAATTCCTTTCCAAGAAAATATAGGAATGCCAAAAAAAAAAAAAAAAAAAATGAAGAGAAGTCATATGTATGTTTTGTACGTGTGTATGTAAATAGGCACCTTGCAGCCAAGAGAGCAGAAAGCGAAGGAATCGAGAAGGCTACGCTCACAGACTAGGCAGGTGTTGGTGACACCTTTACCAGGCCTAGGCTGAGGCCTCTCATTCAAGAACACAATTCTGGCACTGTTGATAATGTAGGTCTGGACCCCTGTGATGTCCAAGTATTTCTGAATCTCATTCACCCTAATCACATCATGGTATGATGATCTCCTTATCTATCATAAACAAAAAAGGAAGATGAGAAAAGCCAAAAAAAAAAAAAAAAACACAAACAAACTTATCCTCAAATCTAATTTACTCCAATTGTATGTATATTGGAGACTAAAAGGGGTACAAAATTGCAATAACATTTTAACTGACCACATATTTTATTATGCAATCATGTGATTCTGTCATTTTAAAAAGCCACAGTTTTAGGAGAGAGACACATGCCATTGGTGAAACCAATGTGAATTACTGTGACTTTGGGGGAGTAAAATCCTTCAAAACCAACAAATTTTGCAATACCTGAATTGTTTTGTGGTCTTTGTGAAATGATAGACAGAGAGAGCAAAGGGCTCCATTCACGCAATCCAAGCAAAACATATTGCATTCACTCTTGTGAGCATCAGCATGATGCTTGCATTGAACAAAGAAGCTAGTTTGGAGGAGTGGACGAAGCCATGTTGGCCACTTGATATCTTCTTTTTCATCTTCTGGACCTCCACCTCCCTAATACATTAATTCAACAAAACCCCTTAAAACAATTCAACATCACTTACAATCAAGCAAATATTAAACAGTTTAGAATGAACTGACATGCACTTCCAATCAAGAAAATGAGTGTCACAAGTTTTGCTAGAGAAGATACATGAGTGCGTGTGTGTCTGCGTGTGTGTGTGTGTTTGAAGGACTAACCATGATTCTCCTGCTTTTGGGTTTGATTTCCCTCACAGCGGTCTCTTGATCATTGATGATCATACTGCTTTGGAGAAAGAAAAGAGAGCTTTCTTGGCTTCCTCTTTTTGTGTGTGCTTGGGAGAGAGAGAGAGAGAAAGAAGAGAAAAAGGGGTATGGCGTCAAGTATCCTGTAAAGGTGGATGGTGCATGTGGTATGGGAGACGTGCTTATCTGGTCCTCTTGGGCTTAAAAGTCTACCAACGAAGCTATATCCGAACCTGAACCAAATAATTTTAGATGCGTTTGGTTCAAGGCACTGACCCTTCTTTGTTCTTCTCATATATATATATACATGTATAATTTTTTCTTCTGTTTTCTTTATTGTTGATAATTGTCATCATTAATTGACAATTTTCTTACCAGGAAAATATTTTTATTTTTGCTTGGACATTATAGGTTCTGTTTGGCGACTTTGGAATACATGATAGCTGTGGAGCCAAAGTACTTGACACCTGGGGCCTCATTTTTTGGACAAGTGGAAAACCGATGAATCACCAAAACCTAGAAGGCTGTAAAGGATGCTGTGTTGGACGCTTATGCTGTGGATTGAAATTTTATGTGGCGAGGCATTGCCACGTCGAAAAACCCAAAAGTATAAAAATTTCTAGAAATTCACGCAAAATTGGGTGTAGGTTCTTATAAAAAACATTTATAAATTATAATTAACGATATGTCTCTGTTATTTTTTGTATTTTTCTATAATTTTAATATTGTAATAATGATTGATGCTACAATACAAGAGCTCGATGGATTCGTTTGATGACTATGCTAGATGGATTGGCATTTTACGTTCCAATTTTGAAAAGTTATGTTAGCTGACGGTGGAGCAGGTAAATGTCTTATAGAAATCAATTTTTTAAAAATAATTAAAATATATTGTATTTAAAGAAAAATTTAAAGCACTCTGTAGAAATTATATTATACTGTTATAAAACAAATACTGTTTTCTTACTATATATACATATATATATATATATATATATATATATATATTTTGAAAATTTTTCGGTTGTTATAATTGACCGTGCTTTCCCTACCAGTGGTCCACTTCTCTAGAATTGTTAGGAGCCTACCACGCTAGTTTCTGCATTAATTGTGTTTTGACCAATAAATGTTGCTAATGGAGGTATGAGGATTTGTCAAAACAAAATTACATTAAAAAAAAAAAAAAAACCCCCACAATTGCATAAAAATTAGAGATGGCGTCCCTAAACTTCATTAGTTAAAGTTAATTGTGTTTAAGGTGTTGAATTTGAGTGCCTCAAAAGTTATGTGCGTGTCACAATGTCGGCAGACTTGGAGTTGGATGAGATTCGGATGACTATTAGAATTAGGGCATTTAAATGTTTTACTTAATGTTTGTGATTACGTTAGAAAATTTGAAACTTGACACTCGAGGGTCTCTTAAGATAACCGATAGCCAAAAATTTAGGCTTTTATCTAGACGTCTTAGCTATAATCATGATCCATAAGGGTACGAGATTTATATAGAAATAAAAAAAAATGTTTTAATTATATAGTTCACAAATTAATGAATAAATTTAAAATTTCACATTTGAGAATGACACAAGAGACATTCTAATAGTTAAAAATTTGGACTTTTATTTAGATATTTTGATTATACTCACGAAAAAGAAGGACGTGAGATTTATAAGAATTATTGTGGTTATTAATTAATAATTACTATTACTAATCACTACTATTAATAAATAAAATAAAATAATAATATTTAGTTAAATTTGTATTGTTTATTGTTATTAATTATTAAAATAATTAATTGTGAACTGTATTCATTATAAAAAATAATTGAAATATTTTAATAGTCAAAGCATTATTGTTGAATTTATTTAAATTAAACATCATTGATCAGCCAACTATCAACTACTTTTTAATGGGTCTGTCAACAAATAACAACCTTCAAAAAAAAAATTTATCAAATACCTAACACCTTACTTTTCAAAGCTAAACAGCAAAAGTACCCCTAGAGAGCAAAATATAAACAACACTCTCTAAAGACTAAACGGTCAATATTTTCACCATTACACTTCGTAACTATTTTTGGTGAGAGGGTGTAGGCAAAGAGATTAAAAAACAGAATTGAAGTGAGGGAGGATTGAGATGGGCCCAATGACTTGTGGCTTGACGTCTCATCAATCATGAACCACTTTTACCGTGCAATATTGACGATTGTGGGTTTCTCTGTAGGACTCATGATGATGTCGCGTGAATGTTGCAAAAATAAATTATGATTTAATAAATCTTTCAGTAAATTAAAATACTACAAATAAAAAATAAAAAAATATGTAAATAATACAATCCGCCTCCTAGCATTAGGCGATTATGAACTTTTTGTGGAAAGAGAGCTTGATGCTACTCTCTGAAATGGTTGGGACCTTTCAAATGATGGTGGAGATTAGCAAAGATTGAAAGGGTCATTAATTGAATCATGGCTCTTTGACCACATGGGCCGAGTCTCCCTATAAGATCTTGCTAGGAAATTAGGGCAAAATGGATCTTATTCTTGGGCCTTCTTCGAAATTTCCTAAGGCCCAACTTTCATTGGGCCTAAGATATGGGCAATATTTCAAATGTAAACTATAACAAGGTGATTAAGTATACCAGTCAATTTTTTCTCTTGCTTTCTCACTTTTAACTATTAATTAATTTGACTCAATTTTTTTAATTGAGTCAAAGTAAAAACTCCCTCAATTTTTATAATTATCTTGCTTTTAAGAACGCATCGGTTATGTCTCCATCACAAACCTTCTCATATACTGACTTTAATGACGCTTTTTATCATATCTTCTTTCTCACCATTCAGGACAATTTAAGAGCACTAAATTCCAATGGTCAGTTTTTCCAATAAGAATTATATTATATGAACATAAATTTTCCGATAAAAAATGATTCAAATTTATATATAAAAAGAATAATTAGAATAATAAATTATATAATTAAGATTACAAATTTGTAATTATGATCGAACTTTCTGTAAAATAGCTTCTGTTCCAAGTTCAAAAATTGGCGTCTACCTTAGAGTAAATGAGCAATCATTGCAGGCAAATGTCAAAGATACGGTTCAATATTCATCTGAAGCTCAGTGTAAAAAGTCAGATTGATATGTTGGTGGTTAAATCGGTGAAACGAGTGACTTGAAGTTTAGATTAATTATGTAATTGGATAACAAAACGACCCTTTAAAAATTGTTCAATCCTATTCGCCCCGAACGGTTAGACAACTCGTTGTATTAGTGAACCAAACAAATTTTTGTTAAAATATTCTATTTTTTATTTTTTTTAAATAAGATTACATGTAATTATATTATTTTATTAACAACATTCATAGTTATATACTTAAATTTTATTTTAATAATATTTTATTTAATTTTATATGATATAAAAAATTAATTATTTTTTATTTGGGTCCACGCTTTGGGTTACACGTCTCCACCATGCCCGATGGACCAGTGGAGGAGATGGACCACTAATTGTACTAGGAAAATTTTAATCTAGATGTAAGATTATATTTTAATCAAAGACAATGATTGTCCAATAACAGACATTTCAAGACATCATCGTCATGTGCCGGCAAGCAACACTGCAATTTGGTAGCAATGTCCAGCAGAAGGTCCCAAGTTGTATCTTGCAAAGGTATGTATGAATTTACTTGGTTCTAAATCAGAATTAACGTTTTGGATAATTTGCTCTTCTGGGTAATCTCAGCGGCAGTAATATGGGGAATTGGGGAGCCATTGACGGTGGAAGAGATACAAGTAGATCCACCAAGACCGTCGGAAGTAAGAGTGAAGATGCTTTATGCTAGCATTTGTCACACTGATATCTCTCGTGCCTGTGGATACCCATTTGTTAGTTTCTTGTTTTTATTCATCATTTCTGTTCTTACTTATGCTGTCTGTTTCCCCTCCACACTTTTGATTACTTATCTTGTTGACTACGTTTATGTTTTTTTTTTATTTTTTTTCAGCCACTTTTTCCTCGAGTTTTAGGACATGAAGGTGTTGGGTGAGCCAACTTTTCCATTTTTAAGTACACAAATATCAGAATGCATGTTTTGTTTTTTTGGGTTTTTGGGTGAAAAAATTGTCATCGTGTGAGTTGTAAGAATACTTGAAGCATGGATTGTTGGCTGCTGAACTGGTTTTAGGCAGGCAAGTTTAACTCTTATATAAGCCTTCTCGTGTTCGTCGTTGCTGGTTAAAAGCAGATAAAATAGGAGGGTTGCAGTAGGTTGCAGAGGAACTGAAACTAACCAAACCTTTATGACATAAACCTTTTTATAGACAATGAAATTATTGAATTTATTACAAATAGAATTGGTTGATTTGTGGCAGTCATCTACTTTTCACATACATTCTTACAAAGTGAATTATGCAATTGAAGTGTTGTGGAGAGTGTTGGAGATGAAGTTGAAGGGATCAAAGAAGGAGATCACGTGATTCCAACCTTCATTGCGGAGTGTCAAGAATGCGAGAATTGCGTATCAACCGAGACCAATATCTGCCTAAAATACCCACTAAACCGCACGGGTCTACTGCCTGATGGCTCTTCGAGGATGTCCATTGGAGGCAAGAAGTTGTACCAATTGTTTACTTGCTCAACATGGTCAGAATACATGGTTGTCGATTCGAGCTGCGTTGTCAAGATTGATCCAAGTATACCCCTGCCGCATGCCAGTATCATGTCCTGTGGTTTTTCAACTGGATTTGGAGCAGCTGTAAAGGAAGCTAAGGTTGGGATGGGGTCAAGTGTGGCTGTTTTCGGCCTTGGTGCTGTAGGACTTGGGGTGAGTTCTTATGTGGTCTTTGATTACCAATGCTACCCATGATTTAAAAAGAGAAAAAAAAAGGGTGCAAATTCTTGCAAACATCTCTAGTATCCAAGAAATATGCCACGCTAAAGGCAATTACAGGGTTTATTCTACAAGACAATGTTTGTGCGTCACTTGTAAGATTTGGTGAGGCCAAGAGTTGTGCACAATTATTCTTTCTGATTGGACTGCCAAGATGGAGGGAGAATTTGGGTCGGTTTCCTTTCATGTTTTCTCCTGTCATGTTATGTAAATAACTTTTCAATTTCAGGCCATTGAAGGGGCTAGAATGCAAGGGGCAAGTAAGATCATTGGAGTAGACAAGAATGGAATGAAGAGGGAGAAGGGACGAGTTCTTGGGATGACTGACTTCGTAAATCCAGATGACCATGACAAACCCGTTTCACAACTGGTAAAAGACTTGACTGGTGGAATAGGAGTTGACTATTGCTTTGAGTGCACCGGCGCCGCACCCTTGATTAATGAAGGAATCCAATCCACCAAAGTGGTATGCCTATAGACTTCAGTGTTTCTCATCTTAATTTTCCCCTTTCTTTTGGCCTTTCACGTTGTCTTTGGTGCATCCTAGATTTTGTTCCTAGACTGTTTCTAGCAAGGATCAAACCTAATTAGGAAGGGAAAAATGCTCAAACTCTGTTAGGATAAGGCACGTAATTTTTCATAACTATAAGATTTTAATACGAAATTTATATATATTTTAAATTCTCTTATCTTAATAATTAATTTTAAAATATAATTTTCTTAAAATTCATGTTAATTGGTATCAAAATTATTCACAAACCTCTTAATTACCCACGTAGAATATGGGTAGTGATGTCAACATTTAGAGCAAAGCATATCTAGCGCAAGGTTAAGGAGGACGGTGAACTTGGCATTGCATTGTTTGTCTGGTACAAAATTTAGTGCAAAGTCAACCTATATGGACGTTGGACACTACAGACGATGGTGGAATGTTAGCATCATAATTGCAAGATATGGGACTTGAGCCATAAAAAATTTGCAGGGTTTTACGAGTTTTGGACTCTCTCACTCCAGTAGTTATCTTTTAGAGTCTACTTATCCTAAAGTTCACGAATCCTATTCACACCCCCTTTCATCGGCCTTTATTTTTAGCATTTTACTTCTGCCCTTTTCACCGTAGGTTGGATTGTGCTAAAAACATTGAATCGAAATTTGATTCACAAGCTTATTGTCTTACAACGTATTTTGACGAGTACTCACAAGAGTTTGATGTATCTTTGGTTGGCTGACGCTAGGGGAAAGGGAAAACAATAATTATAGGTACAGGAAACCACGCTGTGAAGATAGATGTCTTCTCCCTCCTCGTTGGCAGAACTCTCAAGGGTTCCGTCTTTGGAGGCCTCAAAACTAAATCCGACCTACCCGCTGTGCTTGAAAAATGCAAAAATAAGGTACGTTTTAATTTTACACAACTCCACACAGTCTTGATAGTATAGTCTCGCTACTTCAATTGTTGCTTTAAAAGAAAGTAACCCCTTGTGTTCTGGATAAGTACAGCCTCAAGATTTGTGGGAACAGATTCCTCTTTCAAAGTTTTCACAATTATTCATTCGACATTGAATCATGTTTAAAAACTTTCAATTTTCAGTGGACTGTTGAAAAGCTCACTTTAGTGGATGCTTCTAACTAGAATTTCAGAGGATACATCCTGTGAGGCTTTTTTGATGTGTGTGGCAGGACTTCCATCTTGATGAACTTATGACTCACGAAGTTGCATTGCAAGACATTGGCAACGCATTTGAGTTGGTGAAACAACCAGATTGCGTAAAAGTTCTCATCAAGATTTGAATTGTTTCAGCTATGGCTACGCCATGTGTTGGAGTTGGTTATTGTTCCCCATCCTCAGATAAGAGACATGTCGGGCCTGGTTATTGTTCCCCTGCAGAAACTTTGTCAAATCTTTTGTATTTTCCATTCCAAATAAGCATCCTGGAAAATAACATACAATTTCAGGAGTTTATATAAACGCGCAGGGATGTCTCACTGGATCATTACAGAAAACAGAGGAATTTTCTTCGTGAGTTTTCAGAGAATGTATTCAGAGGGACATCGTCAAGGGCCATTATGATATTCGAACACACGATTAGAATGCGCTGTGACAGTCAACTAATCCAAAGTTTCAGAATTAGGCATGTAAAAGAAAAGCGAACAAAAAGGCCTAACCATCTGCACGGTTCCAAACAAGCTTAGCGAAGATATACGCAGAATGGACGTGCAACAGCAACCATGGATGGATGGAATTATGGCCCCGTAAACATTGAATATTAACGAGATGTCACCATAGCTAAACGAGAGATAATGCAGATTGCACAAGGCCTTGAAATCCAAGAGACGGTGCAGCTTATTAACCAAAAGGAAATTATCTCGAACGACAGCTGTAAGAGGCTTCGAAGAGACGGATCAGGAGGCCATTTGCTTTCACCAGGTATTGGTGTCATTCGTAATTTTTGTATCCTCCACCTATGTTCATTTGATATAACTACGTAATATTTGATATTATATAAATATTTATATAATTTTATTATATAACAATAAATAGTATATTATCTATTTGATGTAAGCGCGGCTATGAAATTGGGTTTACAGGAAAAAAAGAAAATATTTTTATTTGGAATTTTCTTACTGTGAAATACAAATGAGAATGTCGACCCACTTGGAAGTGAAAGCCATGCTTAGTCCCATTTGTCAATCAATCAAGAAGATTCTGGCTAGGCGACAACCGCATCACATAGAAGTGATCTAAACAAGCTATTGTCTCTCTCTCTCTCTTTTTTTTTTAAATCACTATAATATTATATGAATTATTTTATTAATTATATTTAATTTTGTTCGTCACTTCTTCTGTGTATAATAAGTTTTTTTTTTTTTTCAAAATATTGCAAGTTTTTCAATCCTGTTAAAGGTATAGATCGTTCAGTTCAGTTGTCGTTCTAAAATTAAACCATGATATTCGGTGCTCATTTTGCTATCGATATGGCCATGATGGGGACAAAATAATTCTAAGTGACAAAATGTACAAGAGAATGTCGAATATTTAGTGCCAAGTTCTGAAAAGGTCATCCATAAAAACAAAAAGGATCCAAAACCCATAAAAAGGGAAAGGTAAGACAATAAAAAGAAAAGAAAGGGAAACAACAAAAAAAAAAGAGAAAACAGAGAGAAAGCGAAATGTGAGAAAGAAAAGATAACAAAAAAACAACATCCTGATCTCTTTTTCGCTCCATCTCGGTGATGGCGTGATTTGCTTTTGCTTTTTGCCTCGACAGGAATCTTTGAAAATCGAAAGCGCATCACTAAAGAGAAAAAGAAATTCCAGTGCAAAATAATCACAATAAGATTTACAGAAACGCGGGGCCTCGTAGAATTTGACCCAAAAAAAAATAAAAAATAAAAAAGAAAAGGTTTCGCACCCAAACTTTCAATTACATTATTGCCCTTAGTTGGTACTGGGGGAGTTTTGGCTGCAAGGAGGGACATTTGGTTATTGTTCTACCTCGGCGCACGGGTACCTTGTCTGGAGTATTTAACGTTTTATTTTTTGTCCACGGATTATTCAATCTTGTCAAGGAATAAGAACGTCTAGCTCTTTTTTAAGTTTTGTTTTTCTTCAATTATATTTTTGGTTCTATGCCTTATTTTACAATGAGCTATTCGCCTATATGGTAAAGCATGGAGGTGGGTCCTTAAAATGTTAATATGTAATGCCTAAATATTTATGAATATAAAGACGTATTTTTATAATTATTGAGATATATTTATGAATATATATATAAAAGAATCAGCACACACTGCAGCAGCGATAGATCTATACAGACAAGTAGGGCCAAATTAGTCTTTTTAGAAGCGAGTGCCCCAATGAAGAAAGAAAAAGAGAGAGAGACAAAGCTTTAATAGCCAGTCCACTTTTTCCTTTTTTTTTTTTTTTTTCCAACAACCAAAAAAAATGTGGCGTAATATAAGTTGAGGTGATTTCTTTTTTTTTTTTTTTTTTAAATAAGTAAAATTTATTATTTAAATATTATTAAATTTAAATAATTTTTCTTTAAGCCTAAATTTAAATTTAATATTTATATCGAGTGTAAAATTTCAAAAGGCAGTACGGTTCTCTCAGCAAATTTTGTATCCATTTTATTTTTTAATTTTCCAGTTAGTTCCCAGCATTTTCCGTCTGTGTCTCTCGCTCTCTCACTGTCCGTTGGAACCAAACAGTTCTTGTCTATGTCTCTTTCTCTCAGAGCGCAGCATCTGGCTCACTCAAGCAGCTCCCTTCTCTTACACGCTCTCTGAAATATTATGAGCAGAGGGCTCATTGCATTCCACCACCGGTTATGAATCCCACCATCGACCCACCACAGCTCCAGCCTCCGCAGCCGCCGCAGCCCCACCGTCCCTCCACCTCTTGCGACCGCCACCCGGACGAGCACTTCACCGGGTTTTGCCCCTCATGCCTCTGCGAGCGCCTCGCCGTGCTCGAGCCCAACTCCTTCTCTGCTTCTTCTTCCTCGCGCAAACCCCCCATCATCCCCACCACCACCGCCGCCCTTAAAGCTATCTTCAAGCCTTCAGGCGGTGGAAACGGTAGTGGTTCAAAGTCCTCTTTTTTCCCTGAGCTCCGCCGTTCTAAGTCCTTCTCCGCTTCCAAAAACGAGGGCTTTTCCGGTGTGTTTGAGCCCCAGAGAAGGTCCTGTGACGTTCGGGTTCGAAATACTCTCTGTTCTCTGTTTAACCAAGACGACGAGCGAAACTCATCAAGAAAAGAGGCCTCCAAGGCTCTTGAAATCGAGGTCGAGTCAAGAATCTCGACGTCCAGCTTTGCGGGTCCAGTTCTTGAGTCTAAAGAAGAGGAAGAAAGTGAAAACGAGAGCGATTACCAGAACGAAAACGACGAGAATGGAGACATTGTACGAGTTTTAGAAGAGCCCAGCAGCTCGATAGCGAGGAATTCGAATGCAAACCAAATTACAGAAATTATAGAGGAAGAGGAACCCATTGTCATAGAGCCAGGGCAAGTGCAAGAAGAGGAGCTTGATCTCAAGCCCATGAAGGAACACATAGATCTCGATTCACAAACCAAGAAGCCTTCTTCGGGGAGGGATTTCAAAGAGATTGCTGAGAGTTTCTGGTCTGCTGCTTCGGTTTTCAGCAAGAAATTGCAGAATTGGAGGCAAAAGCAGAAGTTAAAGAAGCGTAGGAACGGTGGGCCAGGGTCAGAAGCCACATTGCTGGTGGAGAAGCCGATTGGACGGCAGTACAGGGAGACACAGTCGGAAATTGCCGATTATGGGTTCGGCAGAAGATCTTGCGACACGGATCCGAGATTTTCTCTCGATGCCGGGAGGATATCATTCGATGATCCTCGCTACTCATTGGACGAGCCCCGCGCTTCCTGGGATGGGCATTTGATTGGAAGAACTACTTTACCAAGAATGTCTTCTACCATGATTTCTGTTGTCGAGGATGCTCCTGTTAATGTTGTTTTGAGGTCCGACACTCAAATCCCAGTTGAAGAACCACCATCATTGCCTTTGTCTATGAATGTCATTAATGAAGACGAGACAGTCCCTGGTGGGTCTTCTCAAACTAGGGAGTATTATTCAGATTCTTCGTCTAAGAGGAGGAAGAGCCTTGACAGGTCCAATTCCATTAGGAAGACGGCGGTGGCTGTGGTGGCAGGAATTGACGAGTCAAGGCGCGTTTCAAATGCTGAGGTCACACCAGAAACTGTAGAGTACTTCCATGGAAATAAGGCAGCGGTTCCTGACAGGGACTCGAGGGATTCAAACTCCAATTCCTCGAGGAAAGATTGTTCCGAGATGTTTGATATAAGATTTAGAGATCATGGCTCTGTTGTGGGAAATGGTGAAATGAAGGTGAACAAGAAGTCGCGGAGGTGGAGCAAGGCGTTTAACATTTGGAGTTTTATTCAAAGGCGAAACGTTGGCAAAGATGATGATGAAAACAGGTACAGCAGAGCCAATGGGGTAGACAGGTCCTTTTCGGAGCATTGGCAAGAACTGAGAGGAGACCGGAATGGTGAAGTTAAGGGGGGTTTTGATCCGAAGCTTTTGAGGAGCAATAGCAGTGTAAGTTGGAGGAATTCACAGACTTTTGGGGGTGCAACATTTACCGGTGCAAGGAAGAGCAATGTTGAGACCGACTGTAATGGGTATGGAAGGAAGAAAAAAGAAGAGTTCGTTTTGGAGAGGAATAGGAGTGCAAGGTATTCACCAAACAACGTTGAAAACGGATTGTTAAGGTTCTACTGGACGCCAACGAAGAACAGCCGTAGAACTGGGTGGGGGAATAGCAAGTCCAATCAGGCACATTCAATTGCAAGGAGTGTACTACGATTGTACTGAACTGGGGAGATCCATAAGTTGTTTCTTTGGTTTAATATTACTTAATTTCGATGCATTTGTGGTGTAAGCACACATGCCTTAATGTAATTCTTCATGGGTTCGGTTGGCTGGTTGGATAAAGGCACCTCTAAATTTGTTGCCTTTCCTGTGAGTTGCATTTCTTCTTTTTAACTATTCAGTTGACAAGAATTTTGGGTGTTACACTCTTTTCGTTCTCTACTCTGGTTTTTTTCTAAATATCCTGTTGTTTTTGGCTACTTCCCCACCCCCGCTCTTAAAAAACGGAAATTGGTATTTTGTCAAGTTCTCTTGCCTTCTCTTTGTTATTACCAGAACAGGCTAGGACATAAAGAATATGGGTGCAAATATGTGCAGATATTGCATTTGGATTCACTTGGGGTTGTATTCCATCCTTGTCCTAAATGGAGCTAGCAGATAGCCTATCGATGAAGGCTGCAAGGCTGTTTCAGAGCATCTTACGAAAAAAACATTCGGCATATTACATGCTCTTTTTGGGACAAAAAGGGATGATTGTGGGCTCATGCTCCCTGCCTTTTTCATTGGTCCCAAATTGACGCGTACAGGACCGCAGTGTGCTGCCGATTCCTTTGTTGGCAATTCCTCAAGGCACTTTTGTTACTTACGCGATTACTTAATGGTGTGTCAATACGAGTCATCGAGTCGCTAATGGCCGAAAAAAAGGTTCATTGAATCGCTCCTGTAGCTTCAATGGACTATCCCTCTCGAAGCATCCACTTCCTTTTGATTGAAACATTGACGTTTGGTAGTACCAAATGTCCACCTTAGTCTCCTTGACGACAAAGATGCGATTTTCTCTGTTCAGACCTGAACACGCGTTATTGCCAACTATTTACATTCCCACCGTCAGGAATAGTTGGCAAGCTTCCCTCATACCTCTTCTTGTTTTCCGTTTTTCCTTTCTTTCTTTTTGTCTTTTTTATTGCTAATTTCTTGTGAAGGCATTGGTCTTGATGGACTATAGTTTACTAGTATTTGAAGCATTAAATTCCACCAAGCGCAGGTGACTTGTTGCTATTACAGTTCGACTACGGTAAAAGTAGTTCTATTATCCCATTGTCTTTGACTAGTGGCGCTTTATCGCTCTCCGTTTGAGCCTTGGTCCTCGCAGTTGATGGGTCTCTGGCCTTTTCGTTTCTTGACAAATGTACGTTACATTCGCCTTCCAAGTACATTTGTATGATCAAGTTGCAATCTCAACAACAAAACTTTTAGCCACAAATGTTGACTAGGGAAACACTCAAATCCAATTAGCAAAAGAACCGATCTAAGCAATTATTAGTTTAAGTGAATGTGGTCTTTGTTCTGTTATCTGATGTCAAAGGAATCTAACGATCCAACATTTCAACGGAGAATGGGTTTGAGCCTTGAGGCAATGCTTTTCTGCATTTTTCTACGAGTGTTAAAGCTCCACTATCAACTAATTTGCCCACAAAGTCAAAAAGTGGCCAGAAAAAAACATCCCAACTTGCTACTTCGTGGATAAAAGAGATAGAGAGAAGCGGAGACAGGGAAAGACTCGTGAACCGAGAGATGTCGAGTTACTTCCCATAAAAGGCCCTCGAGGGTGGAGCTGGATCGCACTAATTTAATCAAAGTTTAATTTGGTTATTAGCTTGTTTGTCAACGGTTGGGGTTGTCTATAGGGAAATTGTAATGAGGTCCAAAATTTCTGTCGGTTAGCCCAAATTGGGCCGGACCGGCACTTACAACTGACGGGTCCCATCTCGCAGCCCAAATTGGGCGGAAGCATCGTACCTCGCTAAACGCTCATATTGAAGTGTGAACAGCGGGACAGGGCCGAGTCGTTTTTCAGCTTATTTTGAAACTGTGGACGTGCCCCGAATTTGCAAACTCAAAATATTTGGATCATGATTTCGTGTAAGAACGAAGAAATTTGATAGGGCCGAAAGGGTCATTGGATTGGATGTGGGATGGAGACTTATAGCCTGATGCGTGTAGGAGAACAAGAGTTTTTTTGATGAAACGTCTGTTCGAGAGTTCCGGATGTTAAGAGTAAGGTGAACTGGGAAAAATACACAGAAGAATGATCGTGGAAAGGATTGGTTCACCTATAGGCGTCTAATGCGTGACTTATGTGGGGCAGGGACTGTAGATGGGCCCTGGAAATTTATGGAGAACGGAATGGTGGTTGATGTGGTTACACATAACTCATTGCTTAATGGGTTTTGGAGAAGCCCAATTGTTGCAATGTTGTTAGTCGTAACATATTTATTAAAGGTTTGTTTGACAATGGGATGGTGGAAGAAGCAATTTTCATTTGGGAATTCTTGCGGAAGAAAGGATTACTTATGGAGTTTTTTTTTTCATGTTTGTGCAAGAATGGATGGCTGAATACGGCTTTGAAGAAATTGAAAGAGCCAGAAGATGGGATAGGTAAACTGGATACTTTTGCGTATTCTTCAATAGTTGATGGGTTATGCAAAGATGTGAAGGCTATCACTATATTCATTCAAACGGATAAGCATGGCTGTGAGTAAGCCCTGAATTCTGGGGGATGCTGCCCTGCATCCATATCAGGGAACTGCTACACGTGCACACGGATGATTTATGGATGCTTTGCATACTACCGTTTTCGTTTTCATCATGCTATGGGTAGAGCGGTGGAATATAAAGTGATGTTTCGTATTTTTAAAAGCTATATTCATTCAAACGGATAAGCATGGCTGTGAGTAAGCCCTGAATTCTGGGGGATGCTGCCCATATCAGGGAAATGCTACATGTGCACACAGATGATTTATGGATGCTTTGCATGCTACCGTTTTCATCGTGCTATGGGTTGAACTGTTGGGATGTTGGGATTTAAAGTGATGTTTCATATTCTTTAAAAATAATTAATTTTAGTGAATTATTATTTTATAAATAAATTATTATTTTTTTAAGTGACTTTAAAATTATTTTTTTATTTTTAACCTATTTTAGTTTTTTTCATTGTAATCTCAATATATTTTTTCAAGACAATTTTTTGTATTCTCCTGAAAATTTTCTTTTTTCTCATTAAGAGAAAGTTGTTTCTTTACGGTGGTTCTCCAATCTCAATCGGAGTGTTTGTCGGTCCCGATTTTCTCTACATGGAATCAGAGCTCCGGTTACGCTCGTGAGGAAAGTTGTCGCTCTCTCGATATGGAAGGTACAGGTCGTGTGGTGGGACTTGGTTTGGAATTGTTGAATCAGTCCAACTATCAGATTTGGAAGACTTGTATGGAATCGTACTTGGTCGGAGAAGATCTGTGGGATGTTGTCGTGGATGACGGTGTTGTGGATCTAGATAACGTCGCTGCAAACGCGGAGGCATTAAAGAAGTGGAAGCAGCTGAATGCAAAGACGGAGTTTGTGTTGAAGAGGTCTATCACTCACAGATTATTCGAGCATATAATCAGCTGTGGGTCTGCTCGTGAGATCTGGCAAATGCTCGATCGTTTATTCAACAAAAGGAACGAGGCTCATCTGCAGATGCTCGAGAATGAGTTGGCGGCTGTGAAACAAACTAGTCCTATCTCGGAGTACTTTTTCAAAGTCAAGAACCGGTGTTTGGAGATTTCGCTATTGAATCCTGAAGAGCAAATCTCAGAGGCTCGGACGAAGAGGTACATCATTCGAGGTCTTCTACCAGAGTATACGTTTTTCATCACTTCGATTCAAGGATGGACGCAACAACCATCTCTTGAAGAGCTGGAAAATCTCTTATCGTCTCAAGAGTCGTTGGTTATACAAATGGCCGGAACCAACATCAAAGAAGAATCTATGAGCGCCTTGTTTGTGAAGAAGGGGGCGCTTATAGAGGAAAAGGAAGAACAGATGGGGCAGCGTCGGAACATTCAAACGTGGCTAAGAAAACATTCAAATGCTATTGATGCAGAAAGATTGGGCATATCAGGAAAAATTGTCGAGTTAAACTTGAGGCTGGAAATTTCGCGAGTTCTTCTGACAGTGGTGAGAAGTTTGACCAACAATCGGGGGAAGATTGGAATGCTTGTTTTCATGTCGACTTGACAAATTCAGAAGGTGAACAAGCAGCTGAAAAAATAACTCAGGAGACGTGCTTAGCGGCTGAGGGAGCATCTCGCAGAAAACAACCGATCAATAAGGATTGGATTGTCGATTCGAGCTGCGGTCATCACATTACCAGAGACCATTCAATCTTCTCCTCATCTCATGTTCATGGCAGCGGAAGTGGGATCGTTACTGCGGATAACACGGTTCATAAAATTCAGTAGGAAGGAACCGTTATAATCGGCGACAACCACGAGAAGTCAATTAAGCTTAATAGCATGTACCACGTACCCGGGATAAGGAAAAATTTATTCTCTGTGGCGAACGCAGTGGATGCTGAAAATTTTGTTCTCTTTGGACCAAAAGATGTGAAGTTCCTTTGGAACGTTAAGGAGATTAAGGCGGATGTCGTTCATACAGGTATGTGGGTGAATGATTTATTTGTTTTATCTGCATTGAATTCTTATATTGAGAAGATGAGTAGCAATAACACAACATCATTGTGGCATGCGAGGCTTAGTCATCTCAACATGGCTAAGCTAAAGGTTATGGCTCAAAAGAAATTAGTTGATGGGTTGCCCGAAGTGTTGAAATTAGAGGATGAAGGTGTCTATCAAGGCTGTCAATTTGGAAAGGCTCATAGGCTTCCTTTCGATAACTCGAGTTCGAGGTGTAAAGCTCCGTTGGAACGAATTCATAGCGACCTGATGGTTCCAACTCGGACAACTTCTTACTTGGGATACACTTATATGCTACTGTTTGTGGATGATTATACGCAGTTCACGTGGGTTTACTTTATGAAACACAAGTTAGAGGTATTCTCAAGGTTTCTCGAGTTCAAAGAAACCGTGGAAGGGGAGTTGTGCAGAAAAATTTGAGTTTTACGGACAGACAACGGAGGAGAGTTTTGTTCGAATGAGTTCCTCTCTTATTGCTAGAAGAACGGTATTAAAAGAGAGTTTTCATGTCCGGAGACGCCGCAACAAAATGGGATAGCGAAGCGAAAGATCTGACATCTTGTGGAAACGTGCAAGAGTTGGCTGCATATGAAGAACTTGCCGAAGGAGCTATGGGCGGAGGGTATGAGATGTGCAGCTCATGTGATCAATCGGGTGCCGCTTAGTCCGATTAATTTTAAATCGTCTTTCGAGATGCTCTTTGATGTCAAGCCAAACGTGAAGTACTTTCGTATCTTTGGCTCTATTTGCTATGTTCATGTTCCTGATTCTCGAAGAAACAAGTTGGACGCTAAGGCAATGAAGTGTATTTTCATCGGCTACAACGAGGGAAGAAAGGGCTGGAGGTGTTTAGATCTGGTAACATTTAAATATGTCGTATCTCATGATGTAGTCTTCGATGAGATTTCTCCCTACTACTCTAAGGATGCTGGTGTGGAAGAGAGTGATACAATAACCTTGCCATTGTCACACTCGTTAAAAGGTTCGTCAAAGGAAGATCATGGGGAAAGGGAGAGGTTCATTTCTCCTCGAGATGACTCTCCCGAAGAGGAAACAAGAAGTCAACGTCCAAGGAGGAATATTGTTAAGCCCTCTCGGTTTAAAGATGACAACTTTGTGACAACCTTTTCCTGCTTCTTGGTGAATCCAGTCGATGATGAAGAACCTTCCTCCTATGATGAAGCTAGAGGAGTTAAAGAATGGGAAGCTGCAATGAAGGAAGAGATGGATGCTTTGCAAACAAATCAAACTTGGGATTTGGTTTTGAAGCCTCCCGATGTGCAACCTGTTTCGTGTAAATGGGTCTTTCGAATCAAAAGAAAGACGGATGGGAGCATAGACCGGTACAAGGCAAGGCTGATTACACGAGACTTCTCACAAAAATACGAGGAAGACTATGAAGAAACATTTAGTTCTGTGGCAAAGATGACTTCAGTACGTATCTTTCTAGCATTGGCGGCTTGTTTTGGCTAGAAATTATGGCAACTTGACGTCAAGAATGCCTTCTTTTATGGAGAGCTTGATCATCCTATCTATATGGACCAGCCACCCAAGTTTGTAGTTGAGGATCGTTCAAATCTCGTTTGTAAGTTGAAGAAAGTTTTCTATGGGTTGAAGCAAGCCCCATGTGCGTGGTACAGGAAAATTGCAGAGTACTTATGTTTTTGCGGATACGTGGCTTCTGAATCAGATTCAAGTCTCTTCATCAAGAAACGTCAAGGGCTGATGGTGATCGTTCTCTTATATGTTGACGACATAATCTTGACGGGCAACAATTATGTGGAAATCTCCCGTCTTCAGGATGAGCTTTCATTGAGTTTTGATATGAAGAAGCTAGGAGAGCTGAACAACTTTCTCGGGCTACAAATTGAGAACTTGGATAATGGAATTTTTGTATCTCAGCTCAGCTATGCCAAACGACTTGTCGAGAAGTTCAAGATGATCGACGAAAAAAAGCGGTGTACACTGCTTGACATAAGCACAAGACTTCTTTGCGATGAAGGAACGCGTTTATCAGATCCTCGTCCTTTCCGTGCACTTGTGGGAAGTCTAATCTACTTGATAATAACAAGGCCGGACATTGCCTTTTCGGTTGGTGTGGTCAGCCGATATATGCAAGAGCCGAGGAAGCCATACCTTGAGGAAGCTAAGAAGATCCTAAAGTACGTTAACACTACTCTTGATGTGGGTTTGTTTTATAAAAAGAATGCAGGATTTTCTTTGCGAGGATTTAAGGATGTTGATTTTTCCGGTGACTTGGATGATTGAAGATCGACTTCTGGTTTTGTTTTTCTCTGCGGAACTGCAAGTATCTCATGGTACAGCAAAAAACAAGGCTCGTTGTTATTATCGACAACCAAAGCAGAGTACAAAGCATCCACTCATGTAGCTCAAGAATATATATGGCTTTGCCGACTCTTCGAGGATTTGCATATGCCTATCGATAAACCGGTTCCCTTTCATGGAGATAATCTAAGTGCTATTAAGCATCCTTTTAATCCTATTTTCCACGCAAGAATGAAACATATTGAGCTCAAGTATCACTTCGTTCGTGAAAAGGTGCTTGATAAGATTATCGACATGGTTGTGGTAAGGAATGAAGACAATATTGCCAATGTATTTACAAAGTCACTTTCAAAGGGTCCGTTCAAAGACTTGTGATCAAAGTTATAATTAATTAAGCGAACATTCTTTTAAAGGAGAGTGTTGAGATGTAAAGTGATATTTCGTATTTTTTAAAAATAATTAATTTTAATGGATTGTTAATTCGTGAATATGTTATTGTTTCTTTTTAGATTTTTATTGTAACCTTGATATCTTCTTCCGAGACAATTTCCGAGACAATTTTTTGTATCCTCCTGAAAGTTTTTTTCTTTCTCGGTAAGGGAGAGTTGTTCCTTTACGGTGATTCTCCAATCTCAATCGGAGTGTTTGTTGGTCCCGGTTTTCTCTACATTGAGTAACCCCAAAATCTCCTCATTTTAACGCTGTGTTTGTAGTAATGTTTTAATATTTGCAGGCGAAGATGTCCATTTTAGCACCAGAAAAAAGTCCAAGAGCAACCTATTTGGCAAACAGTGAAGTCCAATTTTGTTCAATTTACGGGTTTCAATGTTCTCTTGACATGGATTTCAATTTCTTATAGTAGTTTATTCCTAATTTTCTTTATGGATTAAAGAAAAAGGAGCATGTTTCATATAACAGATCCAAAGAAGTTTGATTACTGATATCTTCTCCTAGCTGACAACTCCCTAATTGGTTATTTTCTGGTATCAGAGGTTTTATCTTTTTATCCTCCAAGTTTGAGCTTCACCATGGGAAATTGACTTCCAGTTTATACAAGCAACGCAGCAAAAGCATTCAGAAACAACGGTGGATGTTCCAAAACATCCGAAACTAGCCATTATGATATGAAAGCTGCCGTCTTTTAATTTCAATCAATAAACTCACTAAAGCATCAAGCATGACAATCCACACAAGACTCTTGGCGACGTAGATGGATTGCTGAGATCATAGTTTGATGCAAAAGTAAATAGCTTGATGTATCAAAGCCAAGTTGTTGGGAAGTTTTCACTTGGAGCTATGATATAGTGCTAGATTCTTCATAAGCCTTGTGACTAAAAATTTCACGACCCCAGTTCGGCAGATGACACAGGCATATATACACGAGTATACAGAGAAAAAAGGGGAAAACGAAAAAAATTTCCAGATAAGAGGGTAAGAAAGCACTTCACTTTCGTTCTTCTTCTTTGTTTTCGTTTTCTATTCTTTCCAGGTCCGATGCCATTCTCTTCTCGTAGCTGAACTGAGTGATCAAACCCACTAAAATTGCTCCAAGAACTGAAACTTTTCGCCAATCAGGAGCAGAAGAGAAGAAAGAATCAGCAATGGCGATGATTATCAAGCCAATCAAAGCGACGTAAATATTCATCCTGATTTTTGACCCTGCTTTTTCCTTAGTGAGATCTTTAATCTTTTCTGCTTCCTCCTTAGCCCTGGCTTTATCCACAGACTCTCTCGGCCCCAAGTTCTTAAAGAATAGCCCTTCATTTCGATCCTTCTGTATTTGGCCTTCAAATTCTGCTAACTTATTTTCATTCTTTTCAATTTCTATTCTATTTAATTCTGCAGATTCCTCAAAAGCTTGCATCCGGCCCTCTATATTCTCCATTATCTATCAATGAAAATTAATGAACAAGAATTGGGTCAGCAACAGAATTTGCTTACAAAGACCATCTCTCTGTTTTCCCCATTGCATTAAATTAATAGGCATTTACAATTATAAGCGTACCCTGGCACTCGCTTCGTCAAGTCCTCTCAGAGCATCTTCTCCAACTTTGTCGAACTCAGCGTTGGCTTCCTCAGCAAATTGGGTCAGATAAGCAGAAGTCTCATCCAAATAGTCAGTGAGACGGACCTTTTCAGTTTGAAGCATAGCAATTCTGGCAAGCAACTCTTGCTTACGGGTATCGCCTTCAGGTGGGGGAGTGTCCTCAGATTCAGAATCATTGGACTTGCAGAGGCACCGGACGGAATTCTTTATGAGCAACGGTCTTCTATTCTGAAAAGGGGTTTGATTTGTGGGAATAGTGAAGGTAGTTTGGATGATTTTGAGGGCAATCATCTTTGCTACTCTCCAGCGAAGGGAGAAGGCATGGCGAGGGAGAACGGAACAGAGAGAGAACGGAGGAGGAGGGGTGCCTTCGTGGGATGAGCGAGGTCTATATGGACATTTTGTGTGGTTTGAATCTTTCGTTTCGCCGTAAACATTATCCCTTGCAAAGCATTAAATATTGACTAGATAGCTTAAATTAAACTATTAAATAAATGCCTAAATAGAATACATTTGAGGGCTGCGTTCTTCCTGAACAAACAACCAAATAAGCTATAAAATAAAATCAAACTATTAAACAATTGCCCAAATAAAAAATACTTCAAGTTTAAATTCTTCCTAGACAAACAACCAAAGTTATAAAATCAAATCAAACTATTAAATAATTACCCAAATAGAAAACACTTAAAAGTTTAAACTCTTCCTCATGGACAACCAAATAAGCTATAAAATCATATAATGAAAATTACAAAGTAAGCTTTTTCTGTTGTCCTTAGTCAGCTGTTGGGTCATCATCTAAAATTCGAAGGTTTCAGCCATTAAACCCTTATAAAAATTACCTGACGAGGAAGAAAAAAAAAGAGAGATGACAACGGCATTGTCTTTATTCCTAGTGCTGTTCGGTTGTTTGGCTCTCCGGCCAGCTTCCTCTACCGTGGTTTTGAAGCAAACGTCAGTTTCCTTCCCGTCCGTTCCCGCCGATTTCGGTAACCTTTTCTCTTGCCCTCCAACTTCCGCCGTTTCTTTTCTCATAAAATTACAAATAAGAAAGCGGGCATTATAGTGTGGCTGTGAGCCCATAATTGAGGAGACATTTGTGCATAATCAACAAACTCGCGAACTTAACTATCCTAATTGTTTTCTAACAACTCGCGCTTCTTTGGTTCTGTTGTATTTGGTTTCTTTCTTTTTCTTGTTCTTTTTGTTCTTTTATACGTTGAATGTCTTCCAGCTCCCGCCATTATTGATACCAAGGGAATATGCGGCGCTTTGCACGTGGCTGATCCTCTGGACGGTTGTGCCTCGTTGCGTTTTGAATCCAACGAAACCGACACCGCAAATTTTCTTGTGGTTGCTGGAGGCCAATGTGCTTACGATGTCAAGGTTCGCTATGCCCAAAACGCAGGGTTCCGTGCTGCGATTGTTTATGACGATCAACCGGACGGGAAATTGATTACCAGTGAGTTGCTCTCTCGATGCCTCTTCACTCTTTCTTTCTTGAACCCTGCCTTTGCTGTATCAAAAGTTTTTCCTTTTCTTTTTCTTGCTTTTAACTCCTGTGAGTATATATATTATTTTTTTTTATGGTGTGCAGTGGGTGGAAATTCCGATGGCATAAACATTTATGCTGTTTATGTTTCAAAGGAAGCCGGTGAAGTTCTAACGCGTTATGCGCGAGCGCGAAAAGGAGACTGCTGCATTATTCCCGCTAGTCCAACGAAGAGTCACAGGAAGTTCATAACATATGTTATTGTCGTTTGTGTTGCTCTGGCTATTATTGCGCTAATCGTCCTTGCTGTCCGATACTGGAGGAGTCGCTCATCGAACCAGCACAATGGAGAAAACATTGATTCTAGGACATTGGAACCATTTCCAAATCTCCGCGTGGATGCTATGACGGTAAACGAATTACCCGGCTTCAGATTCCGATTCGGTAACCCGGCTAATTACCCCGCTAGCGTGACTTGTCCGATTTGCCTTGAAAATTATAATGAAAGAGAAGTCGTTGCTGCTCTTCCCTGCCAACATGGTAATAAATAGCAATGTTCTTACCATTTGTTAGACATTATATTTATATATATATCGTTATTATTGACATTGTTAATGTAAATTCATTTGCAGAGTTTCATGCAAGCTGTGTAACAACGTTGCTGAATCGTGGGAGATCAACATTGTGCCCGGTATGCAGACATGATGTCAGAATATCCAGCACACGTTAGGGGAAAGCAGAAGGCCCCAGTTTCAGCTTTGATGATACTTTTTTTTATTTTATTTCTTTTCTTAATAAGGATGTCACTTCGTTGAAAAGTTCATATTAAGAATCATCTTACAATCTAACTAGTAACAAATAGAATGGAGAATATCGCTGCTAGTAAAATGAAGAATTTTTGTCACTCCTTTCCATCTCGGTGAGCTTGCCCGTCGACTTCATGTAACTATACCACTTTGAGGCTGAGAAAAGGCGAGGTCCAACTTGAAAGTTCTCCTGGAATTTTTTCCTACACTCTCGTTTTTGAGACGAGTGTTTCAATAGAAAACTCTGAGATGACCATCCGGGAGGGAAATCGGGAAAGGGTTGCTGCCTGCTGAAACGTAAAAATTGGGCCAATCGTCCATTGGATAGCTTCCAATGTCCAACTATGTTTGTTTAGAGCATTTAGGTTCCGGAGCCCTAATTAGAGGATGGTCAGGAGAAAAGTTTCGCCCAATAAAAGGCCCAAAGAACATTTCGGCTTTAACTTTTGAATTATTGTCCATGAAGATTACCTGGACCAATAGTTTTACGACTTTGAAAAGCCCAAATTCTAGAGGGGAATAGCTGGGCTTAGGTTTGAAATGCATTGGCATGCCTAAATGCAGCCAGAATTGGATTCGCCCCGTGAACCCGCGCTGACAACCAGCTCTGTGCCTCAGGACAATTGTCTCGATCTTGATGGAGACTTTCTGATAACATTGAGGTGCTACACCTTTTGAATTTCTCAATTTCAGTTTTGTCTATCTAGATTCCTTAATTACTAATTTACCATCCCCATCAATCGGTATGTGTATGAACACGATTGTGACTCGTTTCCAGAGAATGTCAACGAAAGCGTGGCAAATTCTGAAAATTGACACCGGTTTCAATCTCAAAATTGCCTCGTTAACTTGTCTAACCGAAGACAAAGATGTGAAACGGATAAAATGAGGTGGATAAACGCATCACTTAGAATATGAAATATGATAAGCTAGGGGTTCGATGGTTCGTTACTTACCCACCGTTTGTTTAATCTTTGCTTTCAAAAGAACCATGATGCCACGTTGGGTTGGCGTCCCTATCCGACGCGCGACATGAAAAGCATTGCTCAACCGTTTTTATTCACTTGGTGTGTAAGCATCTCAAAAATATGGTCATACAATGTACATACGTTATAGCGTTCGCTGACAGAGAATTTCACTTGAAGGCATTCGAGAAAATAATCACCTTGTACCTTGTGCACGTGTTTATCCTACCTACGTATTTTGTGCAGAAAACTAAAATGTTATCCTGTACACGTGTTTTTATGGTGCCCGAGTTGAGTCGTACATACAGGTTATGAAGCAGGGGAAACATTGACCTTCGCAAGGCCAATCCAAGCAGCTTGCAAGTGCATCTAGCAAAGCATTTTTATTTTTGGAGGAAAGCATCTTGCAAAGCTTAAATGCCCCGAAGCATTATCTAATGTCTTCCGAAATGATAGAATTTCCTGGAAATTTGACGTTGATTAATTTTCCGCGTGTTGTGTATTTTCTGGTTGTTCGTCCGCACGAGTCAAGATTTTTGTAAGCTAGAGGCAACCATGTACCCAAAATGTGGTGGGTGACGGGACCACCAGCTTATTAAGTTTCTCGGAGTGATAATGAATACCAACTTACCAATTAAGCGGAAAGTACTCAAATATCATCAAAGCTTCCATTTATACGTTCCGTCAGGATGTATATAGCTCTCTATTGCTTCAAGAGAATGCCCAGAATTCATTGTTCAAGTAGTGAAATATTGATCAATTGACTAGTGCAACGTTAAGGAAGCATTTAACTAAAGTAGAAGCAACTACGAACAATCAAAACGCAAGTGCCCTTAATGGAGGATGGGCTGGCACAAGGCAGACCTATCCTGTCCCATATACAAATAATATAAACAATCGAAATAATAGAAAGAAAAAATAAAAATATATATATACTTTTCAATTTTCACGGTTCCTAGCGGAGTCCCCTCACGATTAACGATAACCACAAAATGTTATGCAAGTGGACCTTTTTGGCTTTACACAAATTTAATTTTACGGAAATAAAACATTTTTGGAAGTAATCAAATGAAAATGTTAATAAGTTCAGATAGCATACTAGTTTAATCCCAAAATTGAACTCGTTGATACGAACAGGACATTATGTAACATGTAAGAAATCAAGTGCAATTAGGCTCCATAAATCTTGTGTTTCAAGAATCTACTCACCCACCTAACAGAGGAAAGAACGACATTGCAGCAATCAAGTAGCTAGGCCTCTATCTCCTCTTTATAAGAGAGAGGTGGCCAGTTAGTGGTACATGAAGGTAACAAGCCTGAAAAGTAAGGAGTGAACCAAGAGATTGCAGGTGACAGAGGAAGATCGCAATATGGACGCCCGGATTCGATTTATTGTCCTCGTGGTGTGCCTTTCTCTGGGTTTGGTCGAGAGCGGAGTTCGGCATTACAAGTTTGATGTAAGTATAAAATGCTGACTTTTGGAAAAACAATGCACGGATCCATACATGGTTTGGCAATCATGATAGAGCATCAATCACATTCCCCTTCTGATCATCACTTCCATTCAACTAGATATAATTTCACAAGTAGCCACTAATTGCCACTGGTGCATTTTTTAAACACTAATAACATTGATAAACATTATTATGTAAATTCTTCTCTATAAATGAAAAATAAATAAAGAGACCTCTGTAACATATTGGTATTCCTAATCAGTGAAATAAAAAGTCAGAATTTGCCATGATGTAAATAATCCCATCTGAAGGTAAGGAAGGAAGGTGGTCCAAATTGCACTATCAGCATTCACTAGAAAGCGATAAAAAAGAAAGACAAATACCATATAAATTCATTATTACCATGTCCTTGGACGTCGATAGCAGCATATTAATCAGAACAATTTGAGCAACATGCAGAGCTTAAGAGCTTTTTGTGTAGCTTACTCACCAGAACGATCTTATTTTTGTTTTCATTTTTTTTTTTTTGGTATATTAGGTGGTGATGAAAAATATGAACAGACTATGTTCAAGCAAACAGATCGTTACTGTTAACGGCAGGTTCCCAGGACCGACTCTCTATGTTAGAGAAGATGATACAGTACTTGTAAGGGTAGTTAACAAGGTCAAATACAACGTTACCATCCACTGGTAATTAAATGCAAGTCCTTGGGGACAAAAGCGAGTTTTTTTTCTTTTTTCTTTTTTTTTTTTTTTTGTGTATTCCAAATGCGTTAATTCTTTTTGGTTACTCATTTTAATTTAATTTAATTTCTCCTTGACAGGCATGGTATTAGACAGCTGCGGACGGGATGGGCTGATGGGCCAGCGTACATTACCCAATGCCCGATCGAGCCTGGGCAGAACTATCTCTACAATTTCACGGTCACAGGCCAACGGGGAACGCTTTTTTGGCATGCACACATTCTCTGGCTAAGGTCCACAGTCCATGGTGCCATCGTTGTCTTGCCTAAGCTTGGCGTTCCATACCCATTCCAAGCTCCCCACAAGGAAGTTATAGTGGTATTAGGTGAGCTATCATAAATCAGTACGAGCCAGAATTGCAAATCAAATCATTCAACAGAGATCCTAAATTTGACCAGATGGTATTGTTAATAATTAGAACTGCTAATTTGAACTGTAGCTGAATGGTGGAAGTCAGACACCGAAGCCGTGATAAATGAAGCTATGAACTCTGGATTAGCACCAAATGTCTCCGATGCTCACACAATTAATGGTCGTCCTGGAGCCGTCGCAAATTGTTCTTCCCAAGGTAATTTATGGGAAATTAAAATGTTTTTTGTTTTTTTTTTTTTTTTGGCCCCCTAACTGTCATGGGCTATTTTTGATCGTGTGCAGGGGGCTTCACATTGCCTGTCCAAAGCGGCAAGACCTATATGCTGCGCTTGGTCAATGCTGCACTCAATGAAGAGCTGTTCTTCAAGATTGCCGGGCATCAACTTACGGTTGTGGAAGTCGATGCCACATATGTAAAACCATTCAAAACGGACACTGTCCTAATAGCCCCAGGCCAGACAACTAATGTACTTGTCACAGCGGACAAAAATGCTGGCAAGTACTTGGTTGCAGCCGCCCCATTCATGGACGCTGCAGTTGCAGTTGATAATTTAACCGCCACAGCCACTCTGCATTATTCGGGCACACTTGCTAGCACTCCAATGACCACCACCAACCCCCCTCCTCAAAATGCCTCTGCAGTTGCAAACAAATTCATTAACTCTCTCCGCAGCCTAAATTCCAAAAAAACCCCCTACCCCGCCAATGTCCCATTGACCGTAGATCACAATCTTTTCTTTACCGTTGGACTAGGCGTCAACCCATGTCCCAGTTGCAAAGCGGGGAATGGTAGCAGGGTTGTTGCTAGTATTAACAATATAACGTTTGTCATGCCAACCACAGCACTGCTTCAAGCACATTTCTTTAACATTAGCGGTGTCTTTACCACCGATTTCCCCGGCAACCCACCAAATACTTTTAATTACACGGGGACCCCACCGTCCAATTTGCAGACCATCAATGGAACCAAGGTCTATAGGTTGCCTTACAACTCCACGGTTCAACTTGTTATGCAAGATACCGGGATCATAGCCCCCGAGAACCATCCAATCCATTTACATGGATTCACCTTCTTCGCTGTTGGAAGGGGACTAGGGAACTACAATCCAAAAATGGATCCTAAAAACTTCAATCTCGTTGATCCTGTTGAAAGGAACACAATTGGAGTTCCAACCGGTGGATGGACAGCCATTAGATTTCGGGCAGACAATCCGGGTAAATTTTCTGATGTATACCTGGGCAGTTGCTTTTTCAGTTAATTAACTTTTATTCTACAATATTGTAAAACCGCATGCTTGTATATGCACAGGAGTATGGTTCCTGCATTGTCATCTGGAAGTGCACACAACGTGGGGACTTAAGATGGCGTTCCTGGTGGACAATGGCAAAGGCCCTCTTGAGTCACTCGTACCGCCTCCAAGCGATCTTCCCAAGTGTTGAATGAGAGATCAAAACTGTGGTGCAAGGCGAGGGCAGAGACGGGAGGGAGGTAGAGTTAATAGTTCGTACAGAAGAAAAGGCAGTGGCAATTGACCCAATTTGTTTCTCGAGTAAAATAAAAAAAATTGTTCAAGCAGCTCCAATAATTTTTTATGACAGTATGCGCTTATTGTGGTTCCAGTTCATTGTAAAACAGAAGCAATTTTGCTCAAAGTTAATCGAAGTAAGCCTCCGTTTTATCCAAGTTCTCTATGGCATTGATAATTATTAAAGCAAGCAACTAATGAAGGAAAAAAAAAAAAAAAAAGAGTGTAAAAAAATTATAGAGCGTTTAATGATATTCAAGAGATTGTTGACCATATATATATATATATTTTTTTAAGTGAAAGACCGGATAAATTATTTTTTTAATTCATTAAAAAATTATATAAATTATGAGTTAAATAATTCACATTTTATTTTTATGATGTTTAGAATTGAAATCTTTAGATAAAAAAATTAAGTTATTAATTTATTTTACAATAAAAAAATTAGATTTTGGGGAATTAGAGTGTGGAAATACGTTAGAATCGTGACCTAGCACCAAAAATATAAAAACTTTCATATTTATGAAACTCTAAATAGAGATGCCGATTCTGGCGGCTTGAGACTTCTAAGTTATTTGATTTTGCCACAAAATTTTCTTCATAAAAAGCAAAAAAAATCGTAATAAAAATTTAACAAACTAGTATTCGACTTATGTTCCAACTCTTCTGTATCACTAAAACTGAAAATCCTTTACGAATTATTTTCAGAAAATCAATTCATGAAGAATTATTGATACAGTGTATCTACATACTAAACTAACCTTTTGGATTAAAACTCCCATTCGTCAGATCCAAACGGATGCATGCAATGCAGGAAAACCTTCCTTTTTTTTTTTTTTTTTGGTTGGGGGGAGCGGGCCGGAACGTGGAAGCATCTTTTCTTTTCTAGAAGTCATTATAGGCCTTCATTGCACCAAGAGAAAATGACTTGGGTGGGTCAGTCCGGAAAACAAATCTGAGGGTGGAAACGATACCACATCTTTTCTTAGGGTCATCGCAACTCAACAGCTTCAAATACCGCGCACCGAGATTCTCCACATTAAAAAAAAAAAAAAAAAAAAAGGGCACAACAAGTGTACAGCGATCGTATTTCCTGAGACGTACACGTGTGACATGCCCTCTTTTGGCTTCTTCGTCAAGGTCAACTACCTTGATAAGATTTTTTTCAATTGCCACTTGGATAATTTAGTATTTTTATTTTTGAATTTTCTTTTTTTAAAAAAAAAAAAAACTGGATTTGAATCTTTAAGTTGGAATTGACTGTTTTACGCAACTCTAACACGATCATTCCTGTTCACTCTAAACATCCAATTTCCAAAGGAGTTAGATCCTTGAGTTGCTAAATATTCAGTCCCGTTGGAGTCTCCTAATGCCTCTTTTGTTCCCGAAGGTCAAATACGTGCTACTTCTGTCATGTCTTTTCAATTTGGTTTTGTCGCTTCCTCGCAAAGTTGCCTTGATTCACGTACACAAGTTGTTTTTTTTTTTTTTTATTTTTTTTGTTCTTGGAAGGGACAAAGCTTTAATTGTAAAGAAGGATGTTATCTCCCAAGAGAGGAAAAAAAAAAAAAAAAAAGGCTATGTAGAATGAATTTTTTTCGATAAATGAACCAAATTTTTTGGGTGCTTAACAACACGATAGAGAATCAATCTATAGTAACTCATGTCTACCACACTTTTCAATAGAAAATAAATAAATAAATAGTAACACTAAATCTTCGGCTAGTTTCTATACAGATAGTTTGATTTTGACCTTGTTACACGAGCACAGCCCAAAAAAATTGAAACCTTACGGGTGTTCTTCGCAGCCCACAACCCATTTCACATTGAATTCCACTGGAATAGTTGCCGGGGCCACGATATTGTCCCTACCGTTCTTACATTGGAACGTGTATAAAGTTTTATCATTCAATTATTCTTTTATTTTTTATGCTAATAATCTATTTCTTTTATTTTTCTAATTTGATATCCTCTTTTCTCTTTATTTTTCTCTTATTTTTTGAGATTACCAGAAAATGGGTTCAAAGCATTAGTTATACACCATCCATTAAACTTACTCAGCGTCTGTCAGTGATAATAATCTTTTAAATTTCGGATAAGCGCTAATAATCTCAAAATATTTCCTTCAAAATTTGGAATTGGCGAGAGAAAATCGTTTGCTTTGATGCCATAAAGCTCGTATTATTTGGGAAAGCACAACGAGAAATTATATTCGGACAAGCATGCATTGTGCCACGCGCGCTTCAGAATTGCAGGGGACCCCCCGCGCCACAAGGACATCATCCTGGCATTGGAATGCGTATAAAAATTAAAAATTCTTAAATTATTGCCTGTTACCTTGAATTATTTTATTGATTTTTATTATTTATATTTTGTTTTTTAGCTCCTTTTCCTTTGAGTTTATGGCCCATGCATGTGCTACAACAAGCTATTTCAGTTTCAACTCATTAATTGCCTCCAGGGCCCACATGACAGACTACATGTCCAGAAAATTAATATAAAGAAATATATTTTTTTTTGGACGATTGCAGCAAATTAATGGAATGCACGTGCCCATTATTTAAGCAATTTCGGTTGATTAATTAAGTTGTTAATCTGAAAGACGAAAATCGGCGAATCCTTCCATTTATGGAAACCTCCACCTCGTTAAAACTTAAAAAGCAGTCAGTCACCTGGAGGCCAACCCATTAAACATTTAGGCTTTATTTCTGAGTTTTTAATTTTATAAAAAGACGTAAATTTTATAAAAATAAAAAAATAATTAATTATGTAATTTACTATCAAATTAATTTTTCAATGGTTGAAAAAAAAAAAAAAAAAAAAAAAAAAAAACTTAAAAGCAGTCGTTATCATTTTCCAACAACAGGGTACAAGTTCCATGGGTTCCACGTTTCTTAAGTGGGGACAACAATCTTGGAATTATTGAAGAATCAAGCGTACATTTTAGGGAGTCAGGCTCAATTCGCATGTTATAAAGTCTTCGTTCATTTCACGCCAACTAAATAATTTGGGATTGGGAGATTTCCATTACATTAAATATATATTATAAATTTAAGTTATCAAAGTCGGTACCTGGTATATTCAAGATTGTTAAATTCTTGATCCGAATCATAAAATTTTATAATTTTATAATTATATATAAAATTAATAATCAAAATTGCATGAAATTTTTTTTGTAATAAAATTTTAGTAAAATTTCAATTCAAATTATAAAATTAGTAGAATCATAATCAAATCTAACGAGTTTTTTTTAAAAAAATTTTATTCGTACTCTAATTATTTCACTCGTTATTTACCTTTCTGTATTTTTTTTTAACAATTGATAATTAAAATGAGTTGACTTTTAAGTTTTATAAACTTATCTTCATTAATAATAAAAAAGACAAAAATAAATTTTTGCTTTAATTTGAATATTAAATATAAGCAAGTAATTAGGTAAAAAAAAATTCTAACTCATAAAAATTATACTACAAAGACTATACAATATATATATATATATATATATATATATATATATATATATATATATATATATATATAATTTTTTTTTGTTCTTATTATTGAATTGATACGTGTAATATGTTTATTTGTGAATTACATGCATTGGTATTAGTTTTTTTTAATTTGTTTTTTAAAATTTTTATTAGAATCTTACGATCATACAGCTAATTCTTTAAAAATCTCAGATTAATGCTAGGTAGGATCTCTATTTTAACAACTTTGGGTGTACCATATCTATTAAAAATACAAAACTAGCACCAGCCATATTCTTCCCCCAAGCTACCTAAACCAATCACAGGTCACCCTTTTGGATTCCTGTTGTCTTGATTGGGCCGCTTTCTCTCCCTTTGTTTCCATATAACTAAGGGAACATTTCTTCAGTAGCAGCGCCCACAAACCCCCATGTCTACCAATCACAACTCGACAGTCAACACCTTTGAACACTTTTCTCACTCGCTCTTTCTCTGCTCATTCCTGTTCCATATTTCCATCTCTTACGACTTACAAGTAACAATAAAAAAGCTGGCATTTTAGTATTCGCTTCTTTCATGCACAGCTTTGCCTTTTTGGCCCTTTTTTAAGCCAAAGAGAGAAATTAAAGAGACGGTGAAAAGAGAAAAAAGAGATACCAAAGTTGCCACTTCCTGAGAAGCTCTTTGTTTCCTCTGATTCTAGTGTCTCTGGTTTTAGTACGGATTCGATTTGCCAATATAAGCAAGCCCTCAATTGGGGTTTTAATGGTTGCAAAGTTTTGAATTTTTCCGGCAAGTCTTAGTCTTTTTCCTTTTTATTTTTCTATAAATTTGAGTTTTGATCAAGCGTGGAACTCTGGTTTTGGGTTTATCATTTGATTAAAAATTAAGAGGCCTGCTTTTTAATTAATGATTGTCGATTTTCCATGGGTTTTGGAAAGCCGGGACTTTATTATATTACTCAATTTGTGCTTATGTGAAAAAAGTTACTGAGATTCCATTCAGATGCTCCTTGATTTGATGCCTTTCTGGTCATAGAAATTTCCCGCTTCTCTGCATTTCCTATCTGGGGTTGCAGAGAGAGAAAGAGAGAGAGTTTGTGTGTGTGTGTGTGTATGTGTTCATATTTGCATAGATTGTCTGTCAGTATTGGCCATACCAGCTATTTTTCTTTGACTGTGCACTATAACTATCTGAAACCATGAATCAAAGTATTGAAATCCTCTCTTCAGCCTCTTACCTGATGAATTCAAACTGGTTGTTTCAAGAAAGCAGGGGTACAAAATGGACCCCAGAAGAGAATAAGCGGTTTGAGAATGCTCTGGCTTTGTACGATAAGGATACACCTGATCGCTGGCTGAAAGTGGCTGCCATGATCCCAGGCAAAACCGTAGGTGATGTGATCAAACAATACAAGGAATTGGAGGAAGACATTAGCGATATAGAGGCAGGGCTGATTCCGATTCCTGGCTACACGAGTGATTCTTTCACGCTGGAGTGGGTTAATAGTTGTGGCTATGATGGATTGGAACAATACTTTAGTCCTGGAGGCAAGAGGGGCACGGCAACTCGGCCTTCTGAGCAGGAACGAAAGAAAGGAATACCATGGACAGAGGAGGAGCACAGGTTGAGTCTCTCTCCTCACTTTGTTAATGCTAATTTGCCGGATTTTCACTCTAGTGATGGTAAAATTCAATATTGGATGTTCAAATGTTTGGAACTGAATTGATGTTGCTTCTCTCTTTATTTTCCATATCAATTGTCCTGCAAAACAAGCTGCAATTTATCGTTATATCTGTAGAGTTCGGTGAGCAAATATCAATGAACGATATAGTTTAAGCTGATGGATGTAAAATATAAGCGTAGAAATAAAATTGAAGTTCTTCCATTAATTATTTAGAACTTGCTTTCCTTTGTAATGTTCCTCACGTTGTTTAAGTGGTGATATTTGATAATTGCAGGCAATTTCTGATGGGCCTTCAAAAATACGGCAAGGGGGATTGGAGAAATATCTCTCGTAACTTTGTGACTACCAGAACGCCAACTCAGGTGGCTAGTCATGCTCAAAAATATTTTATCAGGCAGAGTAGGGGAGGAAAGGATAAGCGGAGATCCAGCATCCATGATATCACCACCGTCAGTATCCCAGATATTAAGTCGACTTCACCTGACAATATCAAGCCATCATCTCCCAGTCATTCCACGATAACTGTACAACAAAGCCCACAAGACAGAATGGCCGGCATGGATAAAAGCTGGTATGACTGGGAACGTGGAAACGAAGGAGCAGGCATGGTTTTCAACCCAGCAAACGGCAACCTGTCTGCATCTCCTTTTTGTGGCATATCTTCGTATGGACCCAAGCTGCAGGAGCAAAAAATGCTCGGGGGAACAATTCCAGGGTATCAGCTTGGACCTTACAATATGATGTTCCAGATGCAGTCAATGCCGCATCAGTAAACTTGTGGATTTGCAGGTTAAAGGTTCTGAAGGTATTGAGAAACTATATTGAGTTACACTATTTGTTGAATAGCTTTCTTGATGCTCTATCATGGTTTCATGTGAATATGTTAATTCAGGACTCTACGTAGTCCACAGTCTAGGCTCTTACAAAAGCATCAGTTTGTTAATATTGTGATTCCATATTCAAATCTGAATTATTAAAGCCAAGGAAAGCTTTTTTATGTGGAGCTTGACTCTAGGTACCTGCGAAATATACTGCTTTGTGTTTGGCATCTCATTGTAATCACAAGGCATTTTCAATTGGCATGAGCTATCAGAATTGCTATTTACTTAAGGAGTTGTCCTCAAATTGGGCTTGAGGTGGAAAGGGCTAAGACTAGATGATTGACTCTGCAATGGGTCACTATACTGAAATGAATGCAGCCTCCTATTGCACATGGTTGATGCAAAAATGTCAACGTATTGAAGATGGGATTTGGTGCTTTCCTTATTTTGATTGAATGGATTTGTTGCAACTATTGGAAAAAAAAATTTGGCAATTACAGTGCAAAATCATTGTCTGATAGACGTATTCATATAGTGCAACCAGTTGATCTGGACAATGTATCATGTCATTCAGATGCTTCCTCCAAATTTGCATTGCTATAAAACCTTTCCTTGTCAGTCTTTCTTCCCCTTAATGAAATTATGTTTATTTAGTCCTCACTACTTTTCTTGACGCACAAGATTTATACATTTGACTCGCTTTGGTTGACTGAATTTGAAAATCGAATCTTAACCGGAACATGAGAGTGAGAGCCACCAATTGAAGAAGCATCTTATGCTTCATTTTGTGTTCTTTTTTACTTTGTTCTGTTCATGAGAATGACAAGTTACGCTATCACTTTCTTCTCCAATTTAAGATTACACAATAAGGTGGATTGAAGATCCCGTAAGATGTTTTAGGTGCGCAAGAAAGAAATCATGCAATTGTTGTTTTACCTGTGCTTTTCCTTCGTTCCTTCGTTTGCTTCTTCCAAATCAGGTGGACCGTGCCAAAGTCTTGCACTTTTTCGGACCCCTTTAATTGGTCATCAATAAAATCACAATTTTAAGATTCTTAAGAATTAACTATGATGCAATCATTGCTCTTTCTGCGACGCTTTTCATCAAAAGGGAATCTAATTCACCAAGTGGGGTTGGGGTCTCAAAACTAAATTAAGTGAAGAGAGACATCATCAATATTTTTTATGTTCAAAAGCTGAGGCAGATTCTCCTATTTGGTTTTGTAATCTGTTGTTACCTGTAATTTCGTCAAAGTAGTTCATAAAAAGAATTTTCTCTCTAACTATGAGGGGAACGACACATAGAATTTGACCAGTAAGCAACACCTATAATACATTGCTAATATTACTGGTGCTCAAAGTGAGTGATACATCCTATTGGATGGTTCGGGTTTTACGCGCTTTCTGACGTATAACTTGCTTGACATTGCAGGAAATTCCATCTCTCTGCTTAAGATTGCAAAGCCAGCAGGGTAATTATAACTGCGATTCGTTTTGGAGCATATTAGACAGTTGTGTCCACCACCATGCTGGCTTTCCATCATCTCCATCCATCAAAATGACATATTTTGGTAGCTTGTTAAATTGTCAAATCCCATCTACTGTCCGTCGATCACAACCCACTAAATGGCATGGAAAATGAGCTCTCTTATTACCATGGTATTGCCCCTATCGCCTATTCTATTTGTCTCCTTTGTTTTGTATTTGCTGCTAATGGCTGGCACTACCATCGTTGTTGTTGTTTGCCCAACCTTCGTGAAAAGGCCTAGTGCACCATTCATGGTCCCCTACTAGACAAAACAATTCAAGGATCAACATGAGCAATATAAAAAAGGTCTGCAAGACTTTTTCTATGGTAAATGACAAAGCTTCCCAACTTTCTTTTCAAAAGGAGGAGCTTTTCTGCAAGTTGCATTGGATGCCACTTTGGACACTTTATTCTGATTTTTATCAAAGCCCCACGATTTATTTTGTACCACACACTTTTGTCTCATGCCTTCTCCTCTCTATTTGTTCAACAGGATTTTATATCCCCTCGATGACTCCAGAGAAACAAGGTTTTTTCTTCCTTTCTTTTCTTTTCTTTTTCTAATTTTTTTTTAAGCTCGGAAATTGAACCCAATTACCAATAAATCCAATGCACAAAAGCATCAGGAAGAAGACAATTCATACTCGCAATATCTTATATATCACACATCATCATAGATGCCTGGGGATGCATTAATGAGTATAAACCAGTAGAGTCTGTTTTTCCTTATACCAAGAGAAGAAAAAGAAACGGAAATAAGAGGAGACAGAAGAGTGGGTTTGTTATTGTGAGAAGTTCACTGTCATAAACAATCCAACTGTGCGCATATTGTTTTGCCTTTACCATTCAAACAAATGAAACAAATTCTCCGTGTAAAAGCATTGCGTATACAGGAAAGAGATTACATGACACAAGATGATGGGCGTGTTACATCATCAAAGTATGCGTGTATCTTTATATAAAAAGTTGGTTGTTGCAAAATACCACTACACACTACAGCCAATAATTTCATCAACAAATTGATTAAAATAGGAAATATGAGCAGGAGGAGATTCCTTGCGGCACCTTCCCTTGGGACACATAGATTAAATTAAGCTTCTGCTATGTATGTGGTAAAGATAATTCTTCTGGGATGTCAATGAATTTTTAACTTGGTCCAATCATACTCCACACCCCTTCCTTGGGTCCGACTCGAAAAAAAAAAAAATACTGTCTTCCTTAGATAAGTGCATAACCCCCCCGGCCCCCACGCGTGTATCTCATGTAAATTGTTCGTCTCTCCCCATGTCAGCACTCAAAGTTAACTATAAATATTCACACGTTATTCTTGAAATATATATTAGTTAGTCCCTCACTCAGATAGTTATCATCTAATCACACCTTTTTGTTAATTTAATTATCGATGTGTCAACAGTAAGTAAATTGAAGCCTGGTACTCTTTAACTTTCTTTTGTCTTTTAAATTTTGAATCTTATCCGACATAAACGTTGACACCCGGATTCTCTCGAATCCTGCCTGGGCTTCAAATTTAGGACTTCCCCCACCAAGTTCATCAATATTCAGTCTGATCGTTACGCATGTCAGTCCAGTCTGCTAGTTGTCGAGGCTCTTCAACTACATTCTTCAACTTAAAATGCATTTTGATATACTCCACCAAAAAAATTTTTAAAAAAAAAAAACAATTGCCAGGCTCACATTCGGCGTTAAATTTTCAATTAAATGATTAGAGTTCTGATAATTAGCCAAGTTTGTTTATGGAAATGTTTATGCATATTTAGTGAAACTCGTATACAGCCAATCTGCTGTATCAGTGTAACCCTTCACAGGCATCCGACTTAATTCTCAATATTGCAAATGCGTTTAATTAGTTGAAGAGTGCACCCACCAAACAAGAAGAAAAGTATGCATTCAATGAGTTTCTCTGGTCTTCCACCCAATTGAAACTTGCGCATAAAGTTGAATGGTCGAAGGGGTTAAAAAAACCTAGCACTTTTAATCCTTTTCCTGCCAACAATTATGTAAAGCAAAGTGCGAAAGGACCGACTAACCACGAAAAGATGGAATTTTCATAGTGTTTGTATTATTTTGTCGCCAAATGCATCTTTTGTTAGCAGTGTTACAACGACAATCAAATGTCATAATGCTTCAACGTCATTTTCAAATTTGATTTTCATCTGAACAGAGCACAAACACGTCGTTTTGCAATTTGAACTCGGACAAAACTCACTGAATTTCGCCGTCAAGTCAGTAGAGTGGGAAGCATTGAAAGACTAGGCTTATTTGTCCCAGTCCCACATTATTTTTTCTGCTTTGGACGAATATGAAACCACGCCTCCTCTTGGGACTTACGTAACTCTTGCATCAATATTGATTCCATAAGCCGTTGCTTCAATCTTGCAAGCACTAACCAATTCCTGATTTGTTTTTGATGACAAGGAATCCTTTTGCCGAAAAATCTTGAGGAAGTTAGTTCGGCCCCCTGCTGCCGGAGACCTGTACTTGGTTGATGGGACCGTACGGACCATTGGATCGTACTTAATTCTTTTACTGATTTCTAGTTGGTTTCTTTCCCCCTTTCAATTGGTCGTTCAAATGCAAACTACTGAAGTTACAATGGTAACAGAGAAGTGCCCCATGAGAGACACTTGAGTCCCAATTCCCGAGGTTCTCGAAAGAGGAGATTATCCAACTGGCGGTTGTGCCCAGGCCCAGACATGGGCTAATCCAAGCTTAGATGTACGAGGAGACGGAGAGTGAGGCGCACTGGAATCGGCCATCTGGGTTTTGTTTGACTTAGTCAAAGTCAACCGGAACCTCTCCAGTCGACGTTTGGGCTGTGCGTCACCAGATCGATATCATCAACTGAATTAATCATAGGCCACCTCGAGATGTTAAGAATTCTGGCCCTTAAACCTAACTCACCCGCAAGACCACGTCGGCCCATCCCATCGCCTCGCCAGTTTCTAGCTCATTCTCCACTCACCCAAAAACGCCCTCATTCTTACTAAATAATTCAAACAAAATGCTACATAAGTTGTTAACGACAAATTCTTTATATCAATCTTCCGTGCTGTGCACCCGTTAATATTTTACGTAAATGTAGATTAAGACAAGTAATTAACCAGCTTTTCCCTTTCAATTGAACAAACTGCCATGGTAGTACGTGTCAGAGAATAAGAAATAGAGTAGATCAATAAGAGAAACCAACGAAGACGAGGGCATCTAAAAAGATCCACCTTGAAATATTTGCTATCCTGGCTCCGAGATACGCTCTGAAATAGATTGGGCTCATTGTCTTAGGATCACTCCAAATTCAAAGATTAAAACCCATTTGTTTTGGAAAATTTTCGAGCAATTTAATTTGTATTATCCAACAATATCATGACTTTTAAACTTAAAACCAATGTCTTAGATCATCCTAAAATAAAGATGTTATATTATCACCATGCCATGAGAGAACCAAAGTATCTCTATTATATATGGATATGACAAGTTCACACTTTATCAACAGAATACATATATTATACACTTTTTGGCCGGAAAAGTGCATACATTGCTTTTTTTTTTTTTTTTTTTGATTTGGGTTTGTCCGGATGCATTCGCAATATTACTAATGAACACATGTTCCCACGTTTCCGTCTCAAGAAAGTATATTTATATAACATTTCCCTGCACTAATTCACGCTGTGGTTACGGTCAACGGGTGGAAGCAAGTGGAGAGCTGATTGGTATTTGGGCACCCCACATCCACAGGAACCATGACACAAAGCCGCCAATCTTCCTAGTTGGTTTCGCCACCCAAATTGCACTAAGCCCACATGGATTGACCAAATTGGCTCATCCAGAAACACGTGGTAAAGAAAGAATAAATTAAAAGTAGCCCAGGAGAGCTTATCCATAAATAGAAATATATGTCATGCAACAGTGGGAAAGAAAACGAACAAGTTCCAGACGCAAGTGACGCGGCTCCGGAGTTTCGATCAGTGATTCCATCTGGATGTGCCGGACTTATTGACCTTTCAACACCTCCATCTCGCGGTTTTGTGCCAAGGAATTAGGTAAAGACTTTAAATCCTACCTCTTCTTCTATTATGACCTTCTCTTAGTCCCAAAAAACCCTTCTTTCTTCTGATAATAAAGTGGCTTATTGGACAGGACTGTGGGACACAAAGGTATCAAAACACAGTTGTTTTGACATGTAGGAGGGAAGCAAGAACTGGCCCATTTGTCAGACTAGCTCTGAAGGAAAGGGATGGGCCAGAGGCGCAACATATTAGTTGGCTACGTGGCCGAATATGAAACCGAAGAAAAAAAAAAAAAAATCTAACTTTGCATCAAAAAAATAAAAAGTTAAAAAATAATAAAAAAAAAAAGAGAGAAACTTATGATGTTCGGAAGGACAAATGTTTGCATTGAGTCACCTAAGAGCTGGAGCGCGGCGACTGGAAACCAAACGGTGGACTGTACGCGCTCTGCTTTCGCTGCAGCCATTCAATCTATTACGACATGTGCAACTAAGAGGAAAAGCTATGCTGCCGTGGCTTCATTTGTGACCATGCCCGATGGATTATAAGAGACAGAAGTACACCGTCCACCGTGGACCCTATGCTGCCTCCAGAGTATAGGAGGCCTAAATTGTGAGGACCAAAAGGCAGACGTGAGGGAATGCAATCCCCGTGATTTGATCGATAACGTGCTCGTGACTTCACTTATATTCTACTGATGTTTTTCTGGCCAAGCCCTTTTATTTTTACTTTTTACTTTTTTTTCTCCATGGATCACTTTAAATTTTTAAATATAATTTTTATTTTTTATTTTTTAAATTTAATTTTAAACCGATGTTCATTATTTTAACATGAATTTTTAAAAAATAAAAAATAAACTAAACGTTATGTTTGGTAGTTAATATATATAAAAATATATTTTTAATGCACATATTCATATATTTACTAATTATTATTTAAGAGAATGAAATATTAAAATATATTTTAATTATTCATATATATTTTTATACATATTTTTATAAATTAATTAATATTTAACTTATTTTTTCATTTTTAGTTGCATCATACTATAATATATATATATATATATAATTAAATTAAAAAATAATTTATTAAAAAAAAATAAAACATTAAAGGGCATGGACTATTTTTTTTTTTTTTACCTCGTCCCATTATAATTATAACAACATAACTAAACATACATTAGGCTCAAGTGTCAACCATAGATGCAAGGGGTTGTTCCATGGGAGCGCCATTCTTACTAGGAGTAATTAAGCCAATCTCTGCGGACGGGGATATCTTTCCTCTGTAAATTGCATATACAATCCCCCTAATGGCACAAATTACAGAGGCCGCCCGATCAAAGAAAGAAAATAAATAAATGGGAAAAATAAGCCGTCCAACTAACGACATCTTAAGGAAAAAGAAGCCCCGAGTCTTTGAATTCAAAAGGTCTAATTGGGACAAAGACGCCGCCAGCAAATTTAAAATATCTTCTTGTTACTGTGCAGATCCACTACATACATGCACGAAGGGCAAACAGTTATTAGCTTCCAAATAATTAAGTTGTTAATTACCAAAACATTCAAAGCACCAAAATCAAGGTTAGTGCAGAGTACCAAAATCAAAGGTTATCGTTTTGTAATCGAAAGTTTGGTGTTTTTGTCGCCTCTTCTTGCGGTCCTGCATGCAAAGGGTTTTCTCTTTGTCTCTCTCTCTCTCTCTCTGGGACTTAGTGTTTGATGAGAACCTGCAAGGACTCCCATCCGGATTCCACCAATATTGTATTTGTTGTTTAATTTTTTCACGGATGGTTACGCAAGATTGTAGCTTTTCCTTTTGGTTATGTATAATTTTTTTTTTTATTAATACAATAATTCAAAAATAGTTAGCTTTATTAAATGGTTTGCATCCCAAATACTCACGTATTGTGGGGGGTTTTGAGGAGGCTGAGAGTTCTAACCTAGGTGGGTTACATATTTGTACGACTGCTTCAACCCCACCGGCAGTAGATATGGTTGAATCTTTTGTTTGGACCAAGGCATCATTTTTTGTCCATGTCGGACCTTTGACCTGCACCGGCCTCTGGAGTCAATATGAAACTGATGCCATAGCCGGCCATAGCCGGCCATTGCCACCCTGCAAATAGGCACATTGGCTAATTTAAGCACATTAGACTGCCCGGAAACTCCTACTATTCTTCGGCCTAAGTGATTAAGACTTACTGACATCGTAAGTTCATTGTCTATAGAATTATTTGGAGTTGTCTTGTTTGAATGAAAATAAGTTATTTGTTGAAAAATAATTTTTCAATTATTTAACTGTAACACTGAAAATTAACTGGAAAATATTTTTAAACATTTGGTGTCAATTGGATGATGAATTAGATAATAAAATACTTCTCTTCATCTCATAAACCCTATTCTCTTTTTTCCAAAATTAGAATTTGAGCATATTCAACAACTTCTTCTGCAACAAAGGCCCATCAGCCTTCGGTCTGAACATTCACATAACAATTTGATCTCTGCTATTAACTTGAACAAGTCTAAACAGTACAATGGGCTTTGACGAAACAATTTGATCAGATTATGACATACCCAGTTTCTAATATGGACCGATATATGCATATCACTCTAAAGCTCCAATCTTCCCGTTGTTCTCTTTTTTTTTTTTTAACTCCGAGCACAAATCGTAAAGGAGAAGGTCATGAACTTTGCAAGGAAGACACGTCTAGAGAGGATGGATATGGTCAGGAAATTAAGGTAAATTGATAGATTTAGATCGTTTGTTTCCACAGTTCTAAAGGGAAAGCTTTGAAATCAACCATATTAGGGGCTAAGCAGTGGGGCTCTCTCCCTCTCACCTTCTTCTTGTAGATGGAGCAAAGCAAAATGATGATTACAGAAACGAAAGTCATTTCTTCCGTATTAAAAGTTTATTTTTTATTCCATTGACTAATTTTCTTTAGTCTCCCCGTGTCACTTGCCGGTAAAGAAAATAATTTTTTAAAACATATTTTTCTGCAGACAAATTAGAGGATAATAATAATAAATTATTAATAAGTGATCGGTGGCAGGATCCGTGGGGTCCAAATTGATCTATATCTTGGCACATGTTTTTAAAATAGAATCTGTCGACGGCAATCATTTTCCTTGGGTACATGAATGTGGACCGGTATGCACTTCATTCGACTTTTAATTATCTTGTCGTGAATAACAGAAAACATGATGACTATTTAAACTAGGTCACGGGACCCTTATCATTATTATTATTATTATTATTTTGAAAAAAGGAGTCCTTATTATTTATATATAATAGGGAAAAAAACGTTGTCGGATTAGATACTACTTAGCTTTTAGGTGTAATTCATGGGTTTCTTACTTAATTGGTTAAATATGGAACCAAAACAAGGATATTCCATCACCCTGGAAGATTTTAGCCTCAAGGGGTCATGGAAGGTGGGGGGCAGGGAAGCATCAAGCTTTTAGGATGATCTGAAATGGCCTTTTCTTTTTTTTTTTTTTTCCCGTTTTTAATCTAGAATTTCCTCAATTCGATTCGTTCTTGTCTCCCATGAGAAAAGTTCGGACGTCGATACTTGGCAAGAATCACTCCAGTCGCCTAACGTGGAATGCCTACAGTTGATAGACCTCTACCGTAAACGATAAGCTTGAGTTATATCGGGTATCGTGGCCATAACAATAATTTGTGAACATGATAAGTAAAAAAGATAATGAAAAGGGGTGTTTTAGGTCTGTGAGGGTTAGAAAATGGGAGAATTACCCGCAATTGTTGTTTTCCTATGGTAGCTGGAAGCATGTTGCATCAAACGATACTGCTAGCATGTGCATACACCGACTTTCTTTCATTACAAAAGAACGAAAAAAAAGAAAGAAAAAAAAAAAAACTACTATTTGCCCCACGTTTACCCTCATTTTTTATGTGGGTCAGTTAAACAACGGTCAAAATCCCCTTTATGGGCAAGTTTTGTTTTTTAAACGTTTCTTGTTACTTTGTTAATGGGAATAGTATCGCCGGACTTTTCAAAATGTGAGCAATCTTTCTGTCCTGTAATCGATGAGTGGTAGGTGCGCAACTAAAATGCAGCAATTCTTACGGGGATTGTGATTGTTTTAACTTTTAATTTTAATATTATATTGTCGCGGCTAGGAAACTCCTCGTCCGGTTGATCCAACGAGGTAAAAAACACATTTCTACGCTTGGGTATCCCATTATTTATTAGGACTATGGATATGTGAAAAATTAATTCAAAATTTTTAATTTTTTTATTGATTTGAATTTTATATTTTTTTAAAACTTTATTTTAAGTAAATTACTTTTGAATAAAAAAAAATGAAATAAATACACAAAATATTTAAAATTTAATTATAAAAATTTATAAAGACTAATGACCAATTTTTTATATCCTTTGAACAATGTATCACACAAGATTAATTAGATATATATTATAAGTTTCTGTTTTTTCATAGAAATTCAAATTTATAGTTTGTAAAATTTTAGGAAAACTAAAATTTGAACCCTAGTGTTGCCAAAAAAATTTCTCACTTGAGACGAACTAACCTAACATGGTGGATTGGTTCTTAGTTTTTTTTTCATAAATTCTTTCTTTTTTTTTTTCCTTTTTGGGCCTTACAAAACCAAAGTGCTCTCGTAATTATATCTTTTCTTCTCTTCTTTTCTATTATGGCTTTAGCGGGTGTTTTTGTACTTAATATATTTACTTTTTACGTTTTTTTAATCAAAATTTACTTAAATTTTTATTTTTTATATAATATTCAGTTAAATAAATTTAACTTATATTTTATACTAGTCTTTTTTTTTTTTTTCCTTATCTCTTTGTTAATCATCATGCGGAGAGCAGAGCATAAACAAATGAATAAGGTGCAACAGAAAACAGCCATAACAATACCAGCTAAATTCATGAATCCAACCACACGTCCTTCCCCTATATAAACCCCACCACGTCTCGACGCCCACAGAGAGCAACCCAATAGCCAATATTTTGAAAGCTTGGCTCTCTCTTCTACTCTTTTAGGCATTAGAAAGTTAATAGAAACCAAGCAAGACAACAAAAGAGAAAGTAAAGATGCCATCTGCTTCTACGACAATCATCTCCAAATGCACAGTCTTCCCAGACCAAAAATCCACGATCCAAAGCCTCAAGCTCTCCGTCTCTGACCTTCCTATGCTCTCCTGTCAGTACATCCAAAAGGGTGTTCTTCTCTCTTACCCGCCTTACTCCATCGACGACCTCATAACATTCCTCAAGCACTCTCTCTCGACTGCTCTCTCCCACTTCCCTCCTCTCGCTGGTCGCCTCTCCACCGACCCCAGTGGCCATGTCCACATAGTCTGCAATGATGCTGGCATCGATTTCGTCCAAGCCAAGGCCAGACACCTCTTTGTCCACAAAATTCTCTTCCCTGATCTTGATGCCCCTGGGACCTTCAAAGAGTTCTTCACTTTTGACAGTACACTCAGTTACTCTGGCCACTCTAAGCCCTTGGCCGCAGTCCAGGTCACGGAGCTCGCCGATGGTGTCTTCATTGGCTGCATCTTAAATCATGCCGTTACGGACGGCACTTCGTTCTGGCATTTCTTCAATACCTTTGCCGAAATCTGTAAGGGAGTCAAGAAAATCTCCACGTCCCCTGATTTTTCAAGAAACACCGTCTTTGACTCTCCGGCGGTGCTTAAGTTCCCCGCCGGTGGGCCTAAGGTCTCGTTTTCCGTCGATGAGCCGCTGCGCGAGAGGATCTTCCACTTCAGCCGAGAAGCCATTCTTAAGCTCAAGTGTGCTGCTAATAACGGTGATTTGACGGAGATATTTGGGAAGCAAAGTAACGACAGTTGGAAAGTCGTTAACGGGGACAACGCGGACGCTTTATTAAAAAGCAAAACGGCAGAGATCTCGTCGTTTCAATCTCTATGCGCACAGCTCTGGCGCTCCGTGACACGCGCCAGGAAGCTCCCCTCATCAAAGACGACGACGTTTCGAATGGCCGTTAACTGCCGTCACCGGCTTGAGCCGCGGCTCCACCCTTACTATTTTGGTAACGCCATACAAAGCATCCCGACCGTCGCACCAGCAGGGGAGCTCCTGTCTCGGGACCTGCGTTGGAGCGCGGAGCTACTGCATAAAAACGTCGTCGCACACGGCGATGGTACAGTGCGCAAGGGCATAGAGAACTGGGAGAGGGAGCCACGCTTGTTCCCGCTAGGGAATTTCGACGGAGCATCGATCACCATGGGTAGCTCCCCGAGATTCCCGATGTACGACAACGATTTTGGGTGGGGCCGACCTCTGGCCGTTAGAAGTGGCAGGGCCAACAAGTTTGACGGGAAGATATCGGCCTTCCCGGGTAGGGAAGGTAACGGTACCGTTGATCTTGAGGTCGTTTTGGCACCTGCGACGATGGCTGGGCTTGAATCAGACACTGAGTTCATGCAGTACGTCTCGTAATCGAACAGATTGCAGCTCGAGCTTGTCGACAATTGGGTTCGGCTGGCTGTTACTCGTCCAAATCCTCTTTTGGGAGGGTGGGGCCGAAGAAGTAGATAAAGAAACTTGGGAGGATCAAACGCGGCGATGATGGTCTATGCCGTCATTTCAAACCATTCGAGAGGTGACCTGGACCTGGACCGTGGCGACTCGCTTTCGCTTTTATCTGGCAATTCTACATATGTCGGGATATCAGCCTACGGCTTTTTAGCTAAAGTACGATTTAATTTGCGAGCGATTAGTATGGTGGGTAACGACTAATAAAATATCAAGTATTGCGCATATGTCCATTCAAAATATTACGAGTGTTGTGCATGCAATCGTTTAGGTAGTATGCATAGTGTAAATACGTTTAATCTAATGATGATTACGAAGGCGCTTAAATGGTAAGCACGTTTCATACCAGATTGTTTCAGTCTCACAAATACACACTTTATCCAAATGCATCCAGTATCATTTATGAACCTTTAATTTCTGCAAGACAATTGATATTCCCTATGAGAAATTAAACGAAGAGAACAATCATCAGCTGCACAAAAGAAGCTATAACCAAAGGATAATGTGCCAAAGCAGGGGTTTAAAACACCGATCGGAATACATAAAGGGTAAATAACATGCTTAACTGAAAATGGTTTGAAACGCTAAGCAATTGCACGGGTCAACCATGCTAACAAATCAAGATTGTGAATCTCAATTTGGTGCTCAATTAAGAATGCAAAGTTCTCTATGGATGCCACAAATGGACCATTACCTAAACCAGTTTAGTTCTCTGTGCCTGGAAGCTTGATCTCCATCATGACAAAAACCTTGAACTATAGAATATGCATATTCAGCTTCCATTTATATTTGGCCCCTTCGCTGATTTTGCATCCTCAGCTTTCTCATGTTCTTTATTGAGCATCTGTAAGAACCAAATATGCAAGTAAAAAGAACTATCATCAATAATCACGAGAAGAGAGTGATCACCCCTATAACCACATGGTAAGACAGTTTATCACCTTATTATTGATCAGGTTGTGGAGTGCAACAACACTTCGAATGAGAGATGATAAATAAATTACCAGCATCATGTCATTTGTTTTTACTGCAAAAGGGGATAAAATAGATCAATGATCTGCAATCTCAAGCAAACACAGCTGGAGCAATTTTCCGCAAAAGGCTAATATATTGACTCATGATACCAGCAAAAGCTTTAACTAGCTCAGTCACATTAAGATTTGGTAGTAGGTTGAACACATCCTGCAGCAGTGAAAAAACCAAAGTCAACAGGGTTGAAAAGTTTGGCTAAATTGTATGCTAGAAAGCCAAAGCCTATGACAACAGCATAGACTCTACTCCAACAAGCCCATGACATGGGAATGGCCCAAAAATTATTCCCTTTAGCTCATCAAGGTCACTCCTTTATACTTGCATCAAAAGGCAATTTTTTGTTTTTTTTGAACTGGCATCTAAAGGCATCCTATATTGGTCATAGACAGCAAGAAAAGAGTAATCCACAGGTAAATATAACAAAAATATGTTGAAATTTGTAGTCCTATTTAATAAGCCAATAACAAATTAAATACCTGTAAATGGTAGAGTATCTCATGATTTAGAGGAAGCTTTCCATCAATGACAAGGTTAAGGTAACCACGTATTTCTCGTAGTCGTGCATCCAAGCCCTTTAAGGCAGTAAGTTTAGCAGTAACCTGATACAAAAGGTCATTATGACCCTTAGATTTCTCCACGTGCAGATGTATTTTGACTTCCAAAATATTGATATTTTATGGAAAGTCAACTCCATATGAAAGTGAACACAGACAATGTGCGAGATGGAGAAAGAGAGAGAGAGAGAGAGAGCAAGCAAGAGACCTCAGTTGCAAGCGTACTAATAGTTGTATCCTTCACGTCCCTTAATAAGTGTTCAACTCCTGGAGATGGGTAACAAACTGTGAAGAACAACAAACATGGACACGAAGACACAAACATGACATGCACACTACTACACATCAACCTTCAGAAAATTTAGGACAACGACACAGTTAGAACATGGCTATATAATATACATGCATACCAATTTCCTCAACCTCATGGGCAGCAATTTCTGAAGGCACATGAACAAACACCTTCTGGCTTTTTTGAGTGGCATTCTGCAATCATTCAAAGACATTACTTTAACCATGAAATGGGTACTGAAAACTACATCAAACAAAACTTCTGTGTAGCATTACTTTTTCTATATCATTCTCACCTCCTTAACCTCTTCAACATCGTAATATGCCTTGGAGGGTATTCCTAGCTCCTTAGGCCGCACATCAATGATAACCAACACTGGATTTGGGACATACCTACATTACCATAAAGAACTTGATCAAGAAAGTGGCCTTTAAAGGAATTCAATGGACAACTTATTAAAAATTTCTTGGAATAGCAAGAACATAGAAGATTAGAGACATGAAATGCACCAAAAGATGTGCCATAGAATTGTGTAGATGAAAAGCAAAAACGGAAGGATAGGAGAATAAGTTTTACAAATACATCAATGATAGGAACCTGAGAAAAAAAAAATCATAAAAAGAATGTCACAATCTTACTTGTGGAACAATTGATGAATATCTAGATCGTTCTCTCGCAATTTTGGGCCAGTACTATACCATCCCACAACATGCTCCTTTGCTGAAACAATTAGCACAAATTCATAACACCTAGATAGAGAAACAACATTATAAAAGCTTTTTTCTCCCTCAAAATAAGGAAAGGAAGACATTATTTACATAATGCTGAAACACAAATTACCATTTATTCTTTTGAACATTGAAAACATGGAGTCATGGTAGTTGTGGTCAAGAAACCATATACTAGGGTCTTTGTCATCTTCTTCAAAGGGAACTGAAAAAAATAGAAATTCTTCCATCAAGAGGCAACAATTACAATTCATCTCAGTATTCGAAACTTCCAATTATCATTCACGTGAAAAGAAGAAGACACAAATCATAATAAGACAAGCCAATGTGGCATTCCACAACATTAAACTCCATTCTTATAGCCATGGAAGTGGAAAAAAATTGTAATAATTTTTTCCCTTCAAACATTAAAAAAGAAAAAAATCCATAGATCACAAATTCAAACCATAGCAACAAAAACTGTAATAATCAGCCCACAAACTCAGTACCACTTGCCAGACAATGCAATCCATTCTAGCACAAAGCTTACCGATTGGGAAACTAAAACGGCCCTGGAATCAATCGTTTGCAAGACCTATGCCCTGAAACCCTAACTTCATAAAACCGACCACAAGTATTAACTACCCATCTCAGCAAATTATCAACAGAGGACCCCAGGATTAACTCCCAATCGAGCAAGGTCCGTCGCATTAAAACCTAAACCTAAACCTAAACCTCCGACTAATAAATAAATATAAATAACCCGAAAAAAGCAATCAAAAGCCGCCGAAATAAAAATTGAAAGAATTTCAGATCTAAACCAGGATCAATACGATAAAAGAGAAATGAACTAGTAATAAAGTAAGGGGAAGGACGAGTAATAAAAAAAGACCTGCGTAGCTATTGCTGACATCGACGGTGCCTCTGAAGGAGCTGCCCAGTAAGACGCCGATGACTCGCTTGCGTGTGTCCTTGGCGACTCGGCTGTAGTTATCGACAATGCTCAGTAAAACCAGTGGGTGCACTACCACCTTCTCTATCGGCCTCGATTGCACTTGCTGCGTCTTTATCACATCCATTCCCCCCACCCCACCGACACACACAATCTTTGATGGTTCTTCTCAACCAAAACCTCCTCCCCAGCTCCTCTGTACTACGTTTTCGTTGGGCCAACGCGACTTTTTTCGTTTTCTTGATTTCTTTTTCGTTTTCTTCGCCGTTTAGATTAAGTATTTATATTTTCTTATGTAAGTCAAGTTTTTTTTTATTTCAAAACAATAAAAAAAAAAAGTGTTTTTATTCTTAAAGACACCCCTCTATTCTAAAAATCTTAATATTTTAAAAATCTTAAACTTTTGCTGTTAAATTGAAATTGAAATATCGAGTTCACTCAAAATAAAATAAAATAAAATTTCAAGAAGCGTCTGTGCCAAGTACCAAATCGTCCAAAAGCGAGCGAATTGTCAAATGGGCTCTTAAAGCAACCAATGAGATGTGATGGCCCAAAGGTGTAAACGAAGATAAATAGCCCAGAGTGTGTAGAATGGGTCATGGATGGTAATCCAAAACCCAAATGAACTCTAAAGCCTGAGCTTCATTTTGTTGCACTGCCAGAATATGGGAGGGACTGGAACGGGGGAAAATGCAATTCTCAAGAGCTGCCTGTTTTCTCCATTTAAGAAAAAAAAAAAACTGCAATTATTCACTTAATTTGCCTTTTTGGTTGTTAAATAACGTCAAATAAGATTTATAGCACTTCCTTTTGGTTTTTTTTTTTTTTAATAAAAAAAAGTCTTAACACCGTTAGAAAAGCTGACACAATCAAATAACATATATTTATAGGATCATGACAACATTTAGCTATTTCCATGAGAGATTCCATAGCTTAAAATGTGGATTCCTGATCTGGGAATTGGTATAAAATTCATGGGAAGAGGCATGTCCATTGCATTGGGACTGATTGCCATAAGAGCTGAAAAAGCTTTGCATTACATTTAAGGCAACGGCACTGGGGTCCCAGAAGACCTCGGCTAGGGTTAATAAGCCAGATGTACAGCATAACAGCTTGGCGAGCACAACACCTTGTCTCCCTCGCCCACACGGTTTCATCAGTGAAATTCAAATGGCTTTGTTGATAGTTGTTAGGTAATGAACACAGAGGCCTAAAAGCAAAGAAGGCAATAAATTATCAAGGGTGTGCCCCAGCCAGATCATACGAAAAAAGAGCCCATTTAATCAAACCCCAGTTAGAGCTATAAAAGACAAAAGCCATTTACTATCCGGCCCCAACGAAGATATTGACCATTTATGTCCACCCCAAATGAAATTAACATCGAAATTGCTTGGGTTATGTCAGTTTACACAGCAATTTACTCTGTAGGGCTTGATTTTTTATTTTTATTTTTTTTGCTTGTGTCATCAAGAATTAAAACAGAGATGTTGAATTTTGAAAAAATCGATATAGGCCGGTGATCATTCTTGTATTAAGGGTGAGGAGACTTAACCCGTTTGAACGAAAGCGGCAGCTGGCTGCAAACTTGATTGTTGCGACATACATTAAATTCAATTCAAAAGGCACACAGGCTAGTAGTTCATCATTATTAGCATGCCCATGCCCATACCCATGCCCATGCCATTACTAAAAGCAAAAGGGAATTGGCGTTTCATAGCTGGAACGTGGCGAGAAAGGAATGACCCTCCTCCACCATGAAAAATTATCTGTGTTTCCTTTTTTAGGCGTTTCTTCAACATCACAACTCTGTGAACCAATGGCATCATACAGAAAAACACAACGACGTCGCCGCAATCCGCCTAGTCTGCTAGTCAATCAGATATCTATATTTGTTTAAATTTTTGAGATTTTTTTTTTTTTTTTCAGCATCTACCATTGAATAAGGGCAGTCTCCTAGGGTCCACAAACAAAGCGGGAATAGAATTATTAATCATACTCGGTGCCAGTGAATATCCAGCAAATTGCCGCCATCATCGTATCTATCATGCAGGCAGTTGGTCAATTGGAATGTTCCCTCCACAAATAAATCGCTTGCATGGAATCAACTGCAGCCTTGTAGTAGTAGGACCAATAAAACGTTTTATTTATTTTCTCTTCAGTTTCTGAGTCGGCCTTGCATGACCGCTAGAACCGCAACGCAATTAAACGCCGCCTCATCCAAATGGACTCAAAAAGACATATTCTCAGAGTCAATCTCTATCGCACCGACAACCCTCCCACGCCGCTGCCTTTGAGAAAGATCATTCTTCGCGTACATGCATATAGAAAAACAAATAACCACATGTGCACGTCTCGGCCCACTTTACCTATATTTAATAATGTGCAAGCGTTGTCCGATATATGGTTATTAGGGGAAATTAACAAAAGAAGTCTAAACCCTACCATATGCAAGCGATGCTTTCACTACGTCTTTTTCATTTATTTTTTGTCATTTTGTTGGGGGCCAGGAAGTTCAGATTAAAACCCACGTCTCTAAAATTAAAACTAAATAGAAGGATTTTATTCATTGAGAGAAACAAAGCAACCGTACTGTCAATAATAGACGGAGAAGTGAAAACGTTTACAAGTAAAAGTGCAATTAATTTGAATTTTGAATTTAAGACTATTGGATAAAACTCACCAACTCAATAGCCCAATTGATGAGACTATTCCAAGATGTATCTCTGAAGATCTTTTTGGATTTCTAAGGATCACTACTCTAAATTTGAATAGATTTGACTGAACGGCATTGTAATGGCGTATTGTATTATATATTGATATAAGCAAAAGAACAACAACATTACAATTACGTTTTACACTAGCAATCACAATTTTTAACAATGAAAATTTATTGTTGTTATGATAAAGTTTTTTAAACATATACGGAAAACGAGAGAGAGAGAGATTAATGAAACTTTGTTGCTTTCCACAAATATGATCTCAAGCCTTTTCTTTTTCCTTCTCCTTCTTGGATGGAACGCGGCCGTCTGTTCCGGCGAGGATAGCATACTTGTCCTTCCTCGTCAGATTAGTGCACTCAAAACCCAGCGTTCCAGCAAGCACCCTTTGGATGTAATTCGCAACTTCAATGGCTGATTTGCCTCCTTTGCAGGTCAGTTCCGTGGGCAGCTGATTCAAGAAGGTGATCTCATAAATCGGCATCGGATTCATGAATACGAAATATGGATCCAAAAGCTTGTGCCCCCGGACCGTCGTGCCATGGAACACGGCTTGTTTTGTATTAATAGCAACTGGTACGATTCTATCAGTAAGCTCCGCAAAAAGAGCACTAAATCTCAGCAGAAATGGCTCTCTACAAGTTGTTCCCTCGGGGCAGATTAACAAATCACCTTCCTCAAGTAACCGCTTGATATTGGCGGCATCTTTCTCTCTTTCCCTTGACAAAGCCACGGCCCTGATGGGTGAAATTATTTCGGTGAATTTGCTTATACTATATGTGACACAGCTAATTTTTCTTCTTAATGCCACGGCCGTGACAACGGGGTCTAGCACGGTGCGATGATTGCAGATGAAGAGGACACCACTTTGACCATTCTTGGGAGGCGGCGGGGGGGTGCCCTTAACAACGACTTTAATTCCTAGGATCTTGTAATTATACCAGGCAAGCCACTCTGGCAGAGGGATGTTAAGGTAGACCCTTAGTAGTGAGAGAACAATACCGATTGGCATCCATAAAAAGGTAAAGAGAGCAACCAGGGGAGTAGGCCTCTGTACCAAGCGACCCTCGTGGAAGATGACAGGGCTCAATAGCTTGTTTCTTGGCAGTGGCTCACACTTTGTTCTTGGCACCATGTATCCTTCCTGGGAATTTGAGAAAGCATTAATTGATATCAGAAACAAAAGCAATTCGTAGATAAAAGGATAGACGCGATCCATTCCGAAACGATTTACCTCTGTTCGATGGGCATTAGTCAAATAATACAAGCCATGCAATGGTTAAACAAGGAAACGAAATAATAGACCACACATTGCAAATAGGACATTACTATACGTGGCAACTACCAAAAATTGCGGTGCGGTCCACCCAGTAAATTCACCTAACTGGTTACTGAACACATACCGGAAATTTGAGTAAAAGTCATTGTCAAAAGATTTTGGTTAGATGATTATTGAATTTTCAAATCAATACAATTACGATGCTTGTCTTTTCCTAAAACTAAAGCTTTTAACCGAATTGGTAATCAATCAATTTTAAAGCTCTGCATGTAACAACGCCAGGGTAGGACTGAAACATTACCTGTATTTTCTTTATTTTTTTTTAATCCAAAAATATACGTACCTGTATAATTATATTTATAATCATTATTATTAGTTACATATTTTAGAAAAATATATATATGTTAAATTGGTCATCAAAATAATATTCCTATGGCGGTTAAGTGTATATCTATATCCAGTAAATAAATAATTAATATTTTTGAATGTATATTGCTGCATCACGCTGTGTCTTTTACCCCCTGAATTTAATGAATGATTTCTCCCATCTTATAAGTGGTTGGGCATTAATAGGAAATACCTCACTGTTATACTCTGAAATGGTCCACGTTCGAATTACCACAAAAGCGTTAACTGATTCAAAGATCAGATCAGGTAGCAAATAGCAAGCAACAGGAATATAAATTACTCCCCATAATTCTTACATGAGTTAGATTTGAGAACATGATTGTTTAAAAGATACCCTGGAAACATGAGCGGTTTCTACATCTAGAAGGCAATCAATTGTGTTAGCAAAAGTCATTGGACCTACAAAAGTAAGGTTTATTCACATATCATTAATTATAAGAATGGTGTTAAGTAGGGGATGATTGAAAAGCTCGCAATAAAAGCACAAAATAGAAGCTTTTAGCGAGTGAAAGCTACGCTGGTGATTCATAACTATCAATTGAACATTAATGAGAGACCAAAGTCACTCTTGGGTGATGCGAAAAGCAAACGAAGTTCCTGAACAAACAATATAGTTGTCATAAACCTGTTCACCAGACGAACAATAAATGTGAAAGACAATATGACAGTTGGAATTGCACTATTTTCGTGTATTAAATAATTATTATAACAGCTCCTGAAGTCCTGAAATTGCATAACATGCTCTAAATTAAAAGCAGACAGAAAGAGAAGGGATCGCACAAGAGTGGAAAACTGAACCAAAATTGCTGCTTTGAGATGTTAGGTACCTTGCATATGGACATGAAATCATAGTCAGTTTCTCGGTCCCCGAGGGCTAAATCCGGCCGAACTGTGCCAAATTCCGATAAGATGGCATTTCTCTTATGTTCCCCGACAATAACTCCAGGTTTCTTGACGAACCCAGTAGCCCTGCCGGATTTCGTGACCTCCAATTCGGTGCCAAGAACCTTGTCAGCCCCAAGGAATTTCTTGACAAATGGCTCGACCATGATCCTGGGATTGGCCGTGATAATATATCTCTTGCCGAAGGAATTGAACACCCTCCAAGTTTCGGGGTGAACGTCATCAGCATAAAACCTGGGCAAGACAGACCTTGCAACAAGTTCAATGTCTCTTCTTTTAAGCCCCGCAAAGGCAATGAAGATAAAAGTCTTGATTGCCGTTGCCTCTGATATAAATAAATAGGTTGAATACACAAATGGAACCGATGCCAATAAGACTAGCGCTCTTAGGAGGCTCCCAGCTTCGAGGGCCATGAGCAAGTAATAGGGAAATGCACTTCTTGATAGAAGAAGCGAGCCATTAAGGTCCGCAGCCACCGTCTGATTTGATCGTCCCTCGGTGCTACATTTCGTGATTGGTTCAAAATGGCGATGAGCCCCCATGGCCGTCACGGAAAATACTGAAAGATTAAGAGAAAGAGCGTTGGGGCCTTTGGGGGGGGTTTGTTATTAGCGCTAGTGAGAATTTTTGAAGGATGGCTCTTTGCTGTACGTTTTACGAAGAGAGAGGAGGGGTTTATAAAAGAGGAAGATAAAGAAAGGTGCATCATCATGATGCGATTTGATTGGGCAAACATTTAATTATTTTTGATTTTTTTGTTATAGAAATTGTGTGGCTGAGGGAGTCTCGTAAACATTTTATTTTTATAATTATATATGTTATGCTTTTTGTTTTTTTCTTTTAAGCTCAAATTCTTCAAGAACATAAAGAAGTTTAAAGCTTGTAAGACAATATGTTTTTTTTTTTTTTTTATGACAACATAATTTAGGGCAGTTGTGGAAGCGGGGTCTTGGGTGGTTGGAAGTCGATAGCGACGCCCACATTACATTCAATTAGCCTACTTTTTAGTTTCCAGGCGCCGGCCACGTCTCCTTCCATTAAACTTAGCTTAGTTACCCTAATATTTTTTGTCTTCTTATAAAAGCAATTTTCACTCTTGACTGCAGAATTTCGAGGAATTTAATTGGGGTTGAAAAGCTTTGTCCACAAAGCATTGTCGCCCTTCTTCTATTTTTTTCAGTGGTTCGAATGCTGTATTAATTATTGGCGCGTTGCGGCAAAATTTCAAGTGCGTGTAATGAGTTTAATGCTGAGAGCATCCGATCGTTCCAATGTGTATGCTCCCATCACCGTTCATATCGCCCTGTACATTAAGAGATGGACGCCGAGACACATTCCTCAATCTTTTGTACAACGATGCGGGTTTACTTTGAAGAAGTTATAGTATTTTAAAAGTAAGAGCCAACCTTTCCGTACTTTGCCCAAAAAATTGAAATATCTTTTTAAATATTATTTTTTTTTTTTTTTTTTGCATTTGTTACACCTTTCTATTAGATAATCTCTTGTACAAAGATTTATCAATTTTTTTAAAATTTCAATTTTTAGAGAAAAAAGTTGAAAATGTGATTCTTATGTTTCGAAGTACTTATATACGGAAAAACAGTATAGATATTGGAATTTGGAATGGAAAATCAAGCAGATATTTAACGGATAGGGTTGATAGAAAATGGGATAGAATAACAATGTCCAACAATTCCAAATTTTAAAAGAGAAAAGAAAAACAGAGATAGAGATGTTTATAAAAAAAAAAAAAGGAAAAAAAATCTATTAAACCCCAAAAGAAGTTAATACATTTAACAAAAAATTGTTATTTGATTTTTGATAATTGGTTAATGTCTCTTAACATTACGTACGCTTTGTGATGCAAATTGCGAGATGGATGTCCACAAGTCAGACTCGATGCACTTCCCGAAAAGACGCTACATTCAAAGCAATTCTTCAGACAAATAATTTAATATTCCTAGAATTACGTGAACTCATCGTCTACTTTAAGGTTTCCGCTTATAGATCGAGGACACTAAAATGACTAATGGATCGTTTCTTGAATAGGGTTAAGTGTTATGAATTTAGTTCACCGAATTATTTATTAACGACCTGCTAAATCTTCTGGCCGTCGTGAAATTAATATAAATTCTCTTTTTACTTTGTTTTTCCTGAAGGGCCGGTTTCACGATCCCGCATTCGACCAGCAACAAAAATGCTTTTTCTAAAAAAAGGGGGAAAAATTCATTCGGGTCAAATGACGAGCGGATAGTCGCATTAGCGAGAAAACAAGAAGATGAAATTGTTTATATTGTCATATCGCACTCAAGATAATAAAATCAGAAGATTAAACGCAATACTGGCTTTAGTGGTTGAGCGGTTAAAAGAAGCTGAAGACCGAGTGATCATGTCAATACTGGTTTGACTTTCAATGCTTTGGTTACCTAGCCAAAAAGATGGGCTCTTTATTAGTTGGATACTCAATCAGTCATCCATTTCCTACCGGCGGTGAGCTTTAGAATATTGGATAATTCACACTTTGTTTTCACTCGTTTCCGGAAATTTCGAGACTTTACGTATGGCCATCCCGACCGACGTTTCTCTTACAGTTTTCTCAAGGCAAAAGACAGCATTGTGTCTGGTTTCTTTTAACTTTCTATCCAAAGAGTCCCAATTTTCAAGTATCTTCCTTCTTCTGGCAAAAGATTCTAACCGGTAGATATTGACATTAACCAGAAACTTGCTTGGTAAGGAAGAGTTAACTTGAAAGCAATCAAAAGCCACATGCTGGCGAAATGCATGTGTTCAAAACACAATTATCCTAATGATATCAGATTATGTTGTCGTATTGATATCAGATCTTGTCGTTGACGTTTGGAGCCTTTCGCCTGTCCAAACTTCAATATTAAATTAGCTGCCACCAAGAACCCGCTGCCCGTTTTCAGCGTGGGTAATCATTGTCCACCAGCATAAGCGCAGATTCGCCTGTGTAGGTTAGAAGCTTGTATAGTTCCTAATGGACTACCATTATTGTTTGAGTGCATGTGGTGTTAAGAGCTGTGTCTTGAATGGAACTTTGAAAAAATTTATAAAATGTTACTAATTTTTTATATTATAAATGTTATTGTGACTAATAATAATAACTTTTTATAATTATTTAAATATTTTTATTTTTCCTAACATTGAATATTTTTTTGTGATAGTAAAAAATTTTGATGTTATTCTAACTTTTTTTTTATGTTAATAATTTTTTTTAACATATGAATGAATTCATAAAATTTATATTCTTATAATTAAATCTATTTTAATATTCTTTCAATATTTATCCAATGTGTATAAGAGTTTGTGTGCAATAATACATGTATATTGATTATTAAATAACAAATATATAGAAGAAAAAAGTAAATACTTACTATTTATATTCATAAATTTATAAAAACTGTCATGATAAAAATTTTATTATATATAAATAAAAATTAAATATAAATTTATATTATTTAATTTTAATTATTTATTATAATTAATTTATTATTTATACAAAACACTAACTGTATTTAATAAATAAAATTTAATAATATATCTGCATTTAATTTATCTATTCATATAATTTTTTTTCTTTTTAACAACCTAAGGTTTGGCCTATGTCATTATGGGCTTGAAAACAAATTCCAACTATATGCTTTAAATGGTCGGGTTGAGAATTAAGACCGCCTTGGGACCATCCGAACCATGCCAACCTCTGGTTAACAAGTAAAATGACATAACCGCTCTGTTTTGACTTCACGGTCGAGTGAGTCTACTTTCTGTCTCTCTTGCTTTTTCTTTTTTTGGCATAAACAAGGGAAAGGAAAACAAGATCAAATTATAAGTTAGAGGTTTAGTGGCTGCACCCTCCTCCAGGATTTGAGTCTTCGTTTAGTGACCCTCAATGTGAGAGATCGAAGATTCGGACTTGCTAATTGCGATTATACGAGAGCACGTACTTCCTCGATTCATCACCGGCTGCGTTGTTTCTTTGTCTTTTTTTTTTTTTTTTTTTAATAGGTCTTTCAGATTAGCATATTTCCATGTTTTGCACAAAACCGCCAATAATTGCCTCACGGGTTGGGGTTGTGGAAGCGTTCGGTGTCAATGTAACATGTAGACAGCCAACATGGCAGAAAATGCAAGTGTCTTCATTAGTGGAATCATTAAGCAGAAGTGCAGCGATGTCATATTCTCACCCAACACGAACTGAAAGGAAAAGATCCAAATATCACGCGAGCCTTATTGTGACTGATGCGACAATCCAATGCCTATGAAGTGAATTCCAACTCTTGTAATTAAGAAATACGTGATAAAATAAAAAATATTAATAATTGTGATTATTGTGTATTTATTGTTTTATATTTTTGTAAGCAATAATTTTGATTATATTTTTTGTGGACTTGTATCACTTTTATTAACTATGGCTCTCAGGTTTAGTTAGCTTGAGTCACCCCGCTTAGTTTTTGACAGGAAAGAATAACTTGTTTTCAGGAAAAAGAGATCCTAATCAATCCTTGATCATGTCCATGGTAGAAATCTGCAGCAATCGCAATTGGGACTGTATAATATAAACTGTGGCCACTGAAGGCAAAAAATAACCAAAGTGTCCATTTGCGAAGCCTTTTGTCTTATTTTCACACGGCTTCGATTTAGTTACAAGGGTCACATTCACAACATCAATGAGCCTCCAATGACAGTTTTGTGTCTGTTCATTTGGGTCGCCCGACCCTATGTTACCCCTCAATAGTCTCACCTAATTAGTCGGCTTCCAACGGTTAGGGTCTCGAGGACACTTACGCTACAACAATCCGCCCATAAATTGAATTGCGCCGAAATGTGACAAGGACTCGGGTACCATTCAGTTGCCCAAAGGGGGTCCCGATCCTTCTTGTTAACGACATTAAATCGCCGAATATCCACTTGATGAAAAGTCGCCAACAGTACCCATCATGTACAAAGGAGATGATAAAATCTTAATTACAAAATGTAAGACTTGAGTTCTACATATGATTTCAATATAAGACTTATGTAAATTTGAATATTTTTTTCACCCCAATGTGACTCTCCTGAAGTTTATATTAATTGATATCGATGCAGCTCTTCCATTAAATTAAATGTTTTTTTTTTTTTTTTGGTATCGATGCAGCTCTTCCGTTAAATCAAGTATTATTATTTACAGTATCAGAAAGCTCGAGTGGGGGGAACTTTGGGTTTGTTGAGGCCCATAATGTATGATAAAAGGGCTGCCAGTAAATCTCAAGCTTCGGCTTTAAGACCATGTCAGAACAAATTAAAGTCCATGATTGAGCTTAACTGAATTGACCCAATTATCAATGGGCTAAGGCGTCCGACAGATAACCCAAAAATGGCATTGTCCACAATAAAGTCAATGGCATTGACCTCATCGGCTGCCATTCTGGGCTACTTTCCTGGAGTCCAACTAATTTTCCTTCTAGTTGGGCCTATCCCATTGATCTCAGTCCAACTCTATCGCTAAACATAAACCAATGGTTTCTATTAGTGCATTTGCTTTTCGGTGAGCATAATGTTATGGATTCTATTCATTACCGAAAAAGACAAAAGAACCGAAAACATAAAAAATAACATGTTTTGGACATGCATGGTTCTTTGCTCCCATCTTTTCTGACTGAAAAATAGAATTGTCAGACAAAAAATAATAATAATAATAATAATAAGGTCGGAATAATTGAGCCAAGACACTAAAATACATGCAAATCAATTGCCACAAATCATGGATGGTTAAATTTCATTCGGTTTGATCACCCTTCCCTGTGGGGGTTTATTTTTTTCTCTTCTTTTTTCAAATGGAATCGTCCGTTAGGTTTCACGGCCAATTTCCTGTTTTTAGATAAAGAATCAGAACGAGGCTTCCTCTAACACAATTTCCGTTAGAATCGAAGGGAATGGATTCTAGTTTCTAATTTGATTTTAGTTGGATTTTAATTTAGGTTCTTAACTCCAACAAGAGTACTGGAAAGGGGCGAAAGAGAAAGGAGATGGTTCTCACTGCTTGGCCATCCCCGCTTCATAATATAGCGTAAGTTGCGCGAGTAGCCGCAGCTTGACTTTGTTAAGCCAGAAATTATGAAATCCGTTGCAGCACATTGATTAATTACCAGCCCATAAGAAAATGGTACCCCTAACCCCAAGTCAAAAGATGCCTAATTCGATGGTTCATGCAATCTGAAGGGACAAATGGTGTTGGACGATAAATAATTAGACAATTGGCTGGTTCATTGGATCCCCTGGAGGGTTGTTATCTATAGCATATGGAGATTCCCAGTAAAGGACAACTATGAATTTGGATAGAAAATTGGGAGTGATTGTTACGGTTAACAGAAACCAAAATTAAATTTGCGGAGCAATCGTCAATCCGATTAATCCTACACCTACAACTACCCCAGAATTGTTTATGCACGTAGGCTAAAATATTTTTGTTGGCTTAAAGCAGCAGGCTATTTTAGATGGGACGTCACATGACCCTATATGAATGCGATCTTTTAATTCCTTGTACATGCTTCATAATATGGTGCTTGCAAATATCTTGTATGATTGAAATTCATGCACAGCCCTCTTTGAAAACCGAGTGGATGTCTTAGAACATATAAATTTTCTTTCATTGTCAGGTCCTCGGTTAGGTGCAATGTAAGTTCAGCTTCAGCGCTTGCCGTGGACCATGGTGTCTGTCCCCTCTTCCAGGCGGAGACACTGTCTCGTGGAGGAGGGCAACAATTGCAGGCAACGTGACAGCGCCTGAGAGGTGCATGAATTTTACCAGAAAGCATACTGGCTCCGTAATGGTGGGCAGCTGTCTATTCGTATTGAGCCCCATTATTGGAACTCATGAGACCGATGATGCGATTCTGACGCAGGTTCGCGTGAGATTATGTCATTACATTAATTTTTTTTAATTTAATTTTTTTCGATAAAATAACTAAATGTACATAAAAGATCACTAAACGTATATGTGGTCCAAATAAAATATGTATAAAAATTGATTAAACGTGCAATAAAGATAATATTCTATAATTTTATACTTTTTATTAATTTTTATATACATTTTATTCGGCCTATTCACACATTTTATTGATATTCATGTATATCGGTATATTTTAAAAAATAATAATAAATTACTATATATATACCCGTAAGCGTTTGGCAAATTCCCCCGTCCCCCTATCATTTCCAATTTCTTTCGGGATTAGATATGGATTTGAGGACTGGTAGGAGCACGTGACAAGCACGAAGGCCCCTCCGAATGTCCGGCTTCGGTGGCTTCAAATGGTTAAGGGGCCCCCTGCCTGCAAGGCTGCTCCAATTTTGGGCATTGCAGTCTGGTAATTTGAGCAGGTGAAGAAGCATTGTCGATGGGGCCCCCGAAAGAAAACGGTGGGCTTTTCCTTTCACAGCTAAGCATGACTAAACCCTTTAAACTCCATTATGGCCTGAATCCGCCATATCAAAGTGGATCCCACTAGATATGATATGACATCCCATTCAGATTATGGGCCCCATGGCTTTCCCAACTGTAAAACCATGGCCAGGCTTTGATAATTGCCTCGTCTCCCCGGCTCGCAGTACTCGACCGCGATTTCCTTCCTCAAGCTTTTACATTTACTTTAAAGGAAGCGGCTCGGTTTGGACCTCTGCAACTGCTAAAGTCGTAGGGAGTGACAACAGGTTGGTGTTCTCGTGGCCACACGATGCCAAATAAGCGGAAAACAAATTCAAAGTGGCTTTAACAACCCACCGAGACTGAAGCAAAGAAGTTTTTGTGTAGCAGGTAGAAACTTTGAAATGATTGTTGAGAAATGAAATTAGGTAATTTTGCCCATTAAAGCCTCGAGAATGATCGACTTCTGGCCACCAAAATTTATTCATCAATGGAAAATGATGTGCAATTGAATTGTGATCTTAGCAGACAGGAGGTAGGCGGATCCCATTGCTATTACAATTTGCAACAAACCAAGAAAATGGTGCATGAATTGAAGGAATTACTCAGATGTTGAAAGCAAAAGCTTCATGAGGTTCTCCCTACAGCGTATACTAGTCGGATAACATGCCTGTCAAATGTGGATGACAAGGGAGGCTGACAGAGCCTCGTCCAATCTTTTGGGACAAGGATATTTAGACCAAAATAAAGTCTAGGCCAACCGGAGAGGACTTTTCACACTATGGGATTTCAATTAGATAATGGCAAGAAGGCATTATGCTAGAAATGGACCAAAATAAGTGTTGAAAATAAATATATTTTAAAATTGTATTATATTTATTTATAAAATAATATTTTTTTATATTTTATAAACTATGAAATTTTTTTTAAAAATTTTGTATATATAATAATGACTTAAATCTAAATATAATATAAGAAATTATATGTGAATATACATATTATAAAATATCTAAATAATAAAATTATTTGTGATTATTTTATTTTTTAATATTTATATTTATAAAATATTTAAATAAAAACAATATAATTTTTTTAATTAAAAAATACATTTAAAAATAAATTATCTCTTCATTTTTTATTTAAATTGTATGAATTATTTATATTAATATTATTTTTATTATTTTATTATTTATAATATATTATATTTTTTTTTTTATTTATCTAAGAAATAGACTGAAAAAATATTTTTTTTTCATTTTTCACTCAATATTATTAGATTAACTGAATTAATATAATTCTATTATTTTGATATTTATAATTTTATTATATCTATATATAACAAATGGTGAGAATATTACTTATATTTTAGAAAAATTTATAATTTATAAAAATAAAAATTATTGTTAAAAATAGTATGAAATATATATTAAACTGCATATTTTTTATTTCAATATTTTCTTGTATTTTAATATTTTCTAACAACAAGATATATTTAGTTAAATAAAAATTGTTTCACTCTCACCTCGGATTTGGTTAAACTAACTCAATCAGCTAATCTGGAATTTGGTTTGCCTGTTTGCTTGATTTTTATAAACACTCATATCTAATATGCAATGTCATTTTTGCTCTATTGATGATATTTTACCCGCTTTCATGGATCCCGCTTGAAAATACTGAAATAAATTTGAACGAAGATGTGACTTCTTTTGGATCAGAACTGCTTCTGGGTAGGGATGAAGAGCGGAACCAGCTCTTTAGTATGTCAATGTATGATAGTGACAGGACTTTATGTTTGCTCTGTTGAATGAAGAATTATCAGACCAAAACGCATGCAATTGCAAAAGAGATTAACGAACACATGGATGGTACCGCCCGGGGGGGACCCAGCATTATATTATATCTACAACTTGATATCTCAGACGTAGGTTGTGTAAATGATTCTTTTAACCATTTGCAAGGAATATATTTGTGATGAACGCCACAGTGAAATTAGATTCTGACTAAAATATTGTAAATGTACATTAATGACAACTCAAATGGGTCATGCGCATGATACAAAAAGATCCTACGGCCTGCCCTTTAAATTAATGATGACGTTGCCAATCTAAATGCCGACTTACTTAACACAAGAGGTCTTGCAAATAATGACGCAAATCATTCAATCCATTAAATCAACATGTTAGCGGCATGATTGAGTTGAATAATTAAGAGCTAATAACGGGTTATACAATTGATAAAGAAATTAATATAAATTTCTGAACGAAGCCCATTGTTACCGAAACCTCTATCTCTCTTCAATTCATTTTGATCCGAGAGCTTGCACGCGGCTCGTTTTTCAGCGTGCAATGAGGCCCAAGCCTCTATAACTCAATCTCAGTAAGTATTTTACTAAATAGTAACACACCCACACGCACCCTCTCTCACTCTCTCACTCTCTCTCTCTCTCTCACTCCCTCTCTCTCTCTCTCTCTCCGTTGTCGTAATGATGATATAGCGAATTGCAATTGCAGGATATGCCGGGTGCTTTTCAAACAGGAGCCACGTGACTGTGTAACGGTAAAGCCACGCACCGGACATTTCCGTTCCCATAAGCCAATGCCTTATTATTAGCATTCTCGGAAAATCCTCACCTCTGTAGTTTTTACCTCTTGGCTGGCCTTTTCTTAACCAAAAAGCAGCTTTGCGAATCGGCCACCTCTGTCATCACTGAATAAAAACAGTAATAAACAAACATACAGATTGCGTTACAATGGGACAATTAAGTGGACAGGGGAGCCGTTTTCACTACAACAGCGAAAAGTCTTTTCCGACAACAACTGGTTCAGCCAGATATAGTGCAAGCCTAATGATTTACACGTATATTGGCTTTGCTTTACGAATCGTTTATAGCATCCAAATCATTAACATATGGCCATCAGATCCTAATTAGTAGTATATAGCTCCTCACTTTGGAAAGGCAATGGCTATGATCGTCAAAAATTCCCTTTTATATCGAAGTTTTTATTTTGTTTCCTGAATTCTCTTCCCGCTTTCTACTTAGCATCTGGGTCAATCAAGAGATATCTCCGTTGGCCTTTGAGGAAAAGAACGAATTTTTCATGGGTCAATTTGCTGGCTTTTTTTTATCTTAAAAATTCTTTTTTTCTTTTTTTTTTTTAAATAAAAAATTTATTTTAAAAAGACTTAAGCGTTTGGTTCGTTTAACGAACACATACAAGACAAGCATCCTCAATATTCTATTGGAACGTGGTTTACTTTGTGGGTGTGATGTCAGAGGTTGCACCAATATATTGTTAGTTTAAGTTTTTTTTTTTTTTTAATTGTTTTGTTCGCTGTCATGATTTAATTTTGTTTTAATCTGTCCCTCACATGTTCCCCTTCTGTAAGTACTGGATCATCCATCAATTGTTGCAGATTTATCATTGCCCTAATTTTAATTGGGAGACCAAACGCAGAGATCTAACCATTGCATCAAAATTAGAAGAGTAGGAGCAATTCAAATGTAATTTAACTTTTGCTCAATAATTTTACTCATGGCATCACCAGAACACGAATGGATGTGTTGTATACAATTGTTGCTTCGATTTGGTGAAATCCGAAACAGGTTTTGTCGGGGTAACGCCTCGCACAGGGTATATCTTGGTTGTAACAAAAACGTAGGCCCCCCGCTGCAGGTGCTTCGATGATTATTTTAAATAAAAAAATAATAATAAAGTAAAAAGACTTGCTAAATAGATATAGATATGAAATCCACGTTATCTTATTATAATTATTAATAACAATTGATTATTATATATGAAAAAATTGAATTAATTATACTTAATAATTATCATAAAATAATATCTATTTTCGGTCTATCTTGCCGTCTCTCAATCTCTCTAATTTCTTAGGTTCATTTTAAACACAACAAAAAAAATTACATAAATACAATAATTAGACACAAAAATTAGACGCAACGTAAATGACTTTTTAACTTCTCATCTCCTCCTAATTCTATCCTATATTGTCATCGCTCCCAACCCAATCTGTGTCCCTGTCTCCTAATCTTGCGCTCATGCACCTTTGACCACGCCTCTTAATCCACCTAGTCCCCTTGCAACGCCACATTCAGTAATCGCCAAAACCCCTCGTTGTTTAGGATGTAGACCAAAGGTCTACCCCTCAATTATTACAATTACGCCTTCTCCCTTTACCATACTTTTTGAGCCTAATTCATAGACTGCAGCTTCTAAACAACAATTTCTGTGAGATGTTATGATTTCCAGGTATAATTCTTTAATTTCCAATCAGACTTGGACCTTATTTCATCCCCCCGACATAAGCTTTTCTAGGTGACATCATGATAATATCGCCCAGATTTTATATATATATATATATATTAAAAAATTTATTTCTTAACAAAAATTAGACGTGCATAAAAAATAAAGTGTACATAAGAACGGGTAAAAAGTGTAAAACGATGAAATATTATCCTTATTACACTTTTACCCAGACTTTTGTTATATTATATTCAGATCTCTTGCACATTTTTATTAATTTTCATATACACCTAGTATTTTTGTTGAAAAAAAAAAATAAATTTCCAAAAAAATATTATTTTAATCTAACCTGTGCAATCGTGCACACTGTAGTCTTAATGGTTTCACGGGTGCACTTCATTCTTGTAACAACGTGGTTTTCCTTGCAGCACGGGTTACATGAGTTTCCAATAACAGTAGCTTTTGAAAAACAATCATCTACCCTTCTCATCACTCTCCCTTAAAAGCCTTAACACGTCTCTAATGCCAGCAGGCCCCATTTGCCCAACTCCGACCTGTATTAAATTTGAATTGGTCTTTTAGGAGAAGGCTGCCACAAAGCCGACACCCTTCTACTCCCAACTCTAGTCCAAGGATGTGTGTTAAGAGTTTAACATTTATAAAATACAAAAATTTGTTCTTGCTTATATTGCTAATGGATTGCACCACCCACTAGCTTAAATTTTTGGATTTTGCCTTGGTTGCATGTTTGCTCAACAAATAATAGATTTACCTAATCAAATTGCTAATTTAACTGTTAAAAGCCTATTTGATATTTAAACTTTTGTACTTGATAAGAGCACCCTTCATTTCTTTCAGGCTAATTAATAAGCGGCATGAAATAAATTGCAACAGTGAAGAAAAGACTGAAGTTGTCAAAGCCTCCCTGGTGTGCACTACTCTGAACATGTGGTGCTTAATAATTAGGTAAACCGCACGAATCAATCAAAGCTGCAAACAGTGCTTGATTGATGGGGGGGGGCGGCGAATTCTACTATTGGCGCCCAGCAAATCATGTAGTCAGAGATTAGCTAGGCGAGGCCGCTGATTTCAAAGTGTAATTAACGCAGCCTTGATACAGAACTTTTCATTTTGTCATCATTACCTAGAATTAATCTACGAAGCACCTGTCGCATGATGCACGGACTAGGAACAGTTTGCATTTTCCTACCGTGGCATAGTCGGTGTAGGTATCTGTTTCTATCATTTCAATTTTGTATACGCTTTAAATGGATTTTCAAGTTAGACTTTTTGCGAGAGGCGTGAGGTAGATATACCTTACATCGGAAGGTACCATCCTGGCCCACCAACCATAAAGATCTTAAAGATGAAGAAAAAAAAAATGCTACATTTATTTTTTTAAGTATAATATATATATAACATTTAGTTACATTAATTCACTTTTAGATAAGTTAAATTAAAAATTTTAAAAAATAAATAAAAGAATAAAATTGGCAAGAAGCCTAATAAAATTCACTTCATTTCTCCAAAAACCATCATGTTCTCGTTTTTTCGGATAGAAAACTTTTATGGGATCCTTAGAGAATCCACAAGTTTGCCTTTTTATTTCACTTGCGTTTGGATTAGGATTAAAAATTAACCTAACAATTATTATTTTTTTTTTACTTTGAGTTACAATTTATCTTATTCGTAAAAATAATAAAAGAACAACTTGAGTAGAATTATTTATATTTTAAATTATTTAAATTTTAAGTAATTTAAATTTTTATTATATTAAATTTTAAATTTATTAAATTTTAGATAAATTAAATTTCAAACCTTTCGAGTTTCTATTTGGCAGATTGCATGGGTTAGAGTTGAAAGAGGATTGATTGACTCTGGTGAGCTAATTGTACCTTCATGGGCTTTTCAAGTGGGGGACGCAAAAGAAGTAATCAGAAGGCAAGCAAATCAGCAAATGCCAATGTGAACTATGCGACCATACGAATTTATGGCGACATTTTACGCTGTTAAAAGACATGACAAAAAGATGATCATAGGACACCGTAGCATCATCACTGTATTATCATGAAACATTATCAACGTTGACAGTCCACCTGCACCACTGGCATGACTTCAAAGAAATAACTCTTTCACTTGGGTTCCGTGAAAGGTATTTTGAGTGCATTGAAATTAGCATCGTGTGACCTAATTGAATTCACAAGGGCAAAGTTCGCAGGAAAGTTGGGTTTTAAGTTTAGTCTATCTTAGGTTCTCACAAGTGAGATTTAATTCCCATTTAAAAAAAAAAAAAAAACAATAAATAACCTTTAACTGGATCTGATTGGCATCCAAAATAAGCAAACCTGACAGCAAGCCCACGTGGTAACAAATGTTGTTACAAAATATATGCTTATATTAGCCCTCAGAAATACTAAATGATTAAGATTTTAGATATTTATTTTTTAAAATTTAAATTTTATTTTTAAAAAATATAAAATTTATAAAAATAAAAGAGATTAGCGAGAGTGCTTACACTGAAATTTAGTGCAGGTATCTTTCGTCAGTAGCAATTTAAGGCGTTGATGTTATGACTCGCAAGGGTGGGGACCAAGACTTGACAGTTTGGTACCAATAATATATGCAGGCCTTCAATTTGTATCAAGTGGGCCCATGCTAGGCACTGGTTCGTCACTTATCCGAATACACTTTATGCGTTTGATCATTTGTCGCCAATTATTAAAGCGTAAAATAATATTCCTCTCCCTTATGCCTTCCACAAACTGGAACTTTGGATCCCTCACGACAAACCCATAATTTTCAAAACCTAACCCCATATCAAAATATGGCTAACCAGTAACAGCACATGTGTATCTTGATAATGTTTTAAAGCATTACGAGATATTCTGACTTCTTTTACCTGCACTGGAAGGTGTTGACACTAATACTTGCTAATTAAGCGAGAAAGCAGTTTGAAAGCCTTTGGGTGCCAAACTTGATTGACCTGAGGATTCCCCAAATAAAACTCGCTTTTCAATGGTCCAATTTGCAGTTGAAAGGGACGTATGGCAATTATTGAAGATAAGGAAAGGGATTGATAAACTATTCAGCTTCAAAACATAAAGTATGGTTGTCCCATCTCATTATTCTTCACAGATGTGTATTTTTTGGCAATAAATATCACTCCATATAATTTCTTCTTCCGCTGCATCGTGCACCCCAAAAACATTACCCTTTTATCTTTTGCCTGAGGTACGACGGATGGGAAATTTAACGTTAGAGATCCACAAATTTAAAATTTTTTTATGATATCCTGTAAAAAGGATAGTCCGATGAGACCCAAAAGAAAGAAAGAAAGAAAGATGATCGTCTTGTGATTTTAATCACGGCTGACCACGACGCACAATTATCAATAGATCAATAATTTTTGAGTATCAATTTTGAAAAATTTGCCGACTCTACAAATTTTCGGAATCGAGTTGAATAATTAAATTGAATTAATTGCCAATATATACACCAAGTGAGAATTAATTTGTGGCGTGAGCTCATCTAACGAAAGGGAAGTAGAGGCGTAGACTAGTTCCCAAAGGTCACCGTAACTCCATAAAAGGCATTTTCCGTCCTTGGGTTGTTGTCCTGGCCCTCCATGCACTGCCCCACTACTCGTTCTATACATATCTGCATAATTTAAGATTCCATTGTTCCACAAATGCATTTGATCCCAAAAGGCATGCCTCTCGCAAGTCGTGCAAGAGATCCACTAAAAATGTCATGATTGCGTTAGTAGTATCCATGGACATTGCCCTTAAATGCAAGAATTTAAACGAACGTTATTATCAATGGGAGTATGTTTTCTTTTCTTTATTATTATTATTATTATTATTATTATTAATTTTTTTTATTATTGGGAGCGTATTTTCTGTTAAGTTTTGTAACAAAAATCTGTAGATTCCATTCTTTTGCATTCCATTAAATTTTAGTTCGCAAAAAATAAGCTAAGATTTGCGGCAAGAAACGTCTAAAAGAGTCAGTTACCATGTACTGCAACCTTCTCAATTTGGAGCGATTACTGCGGAGTTTTCGGTACAATTATACACAAAATGGTTGTATTTAATATGAGATTTGGTGAGAAACACAAGTTTAGTAAAGAACTAGATAATGTCTCCATCAACGCCCTAGGTAGTGCATGTGGCATCGAATACACATGCCACTTCGGACTCCTTAATACTCTTCAAATTAGTATTATAATAATTCAAAGAACACTAAGCAACAATACTTTAAATAATATAAAAAATGATAGTAAAATTTTTTTTATATTTTTTTTATTTATAAGATTAAATAAAATATAATTAATTTATAATTTTTATTATTTTGATATTTTTCTTTAAATGTTATTATTTATTTTTTTCTATAAATTATTTTTAAATAATAACAATAATAAGTGATGGGACTCGAAAATCGCGGGGCCCATGTGAGGGACATGGACGGAACATATTCCGAATTTCGATTCTCGTGGGAAAAGACCCAAAGGAGGTGGGCGTCAGAATCCATTCACTAATCATGAGTTCGTCCACTAAGCCCCAAAGTTAAACTATCTTAAAAAAAAAAGGCTTATGGTTTGACATTATCTGAAAGTATCGCAGATCATTGCCTGCCAACACATCACCATGTGCCGCTTTATTTAGTCAAAAATGTTCAGTCGCTCGCTTACGAGTGATTTGATGAACAGAACGAAAATTCGGGGGGTTGTTTTAGGAGAAAAATGAAAAGTAATGATGGAAGTTAGGGGGGTGTTCGGCTGGGGAGCAGGGCCAAGATCGGAACCCTCACCCAGCCGACAAATCCCTGTTAGAACGGGGCAACTCGAGGTTTTGTAAGGAATTTGCCTAGCACTTTCTCCATTTTACATGCAATTCCTGCAGCCCAAAACCATGGTGGCTTGATGGCTCCACCACCTATACTGTCGTTGCGACAGTGCCACCACCACTACTTTAGTTTGTTTTCTTGGCCAAAAAGCTCTCTTAAATCTTAAATTGAGCAGCATATTTTATAAATGGAGTTATGTTGATGAGATAGATTATCATACTTTATAGCTGTTTTTCTATAAAGGAGGTGTTATGCTAAAAAGTAGGATTTGGGTGATACTTCAGTAGTTTGTTGACGCATGGTCTGTTCAGCTTGGCTGTTGAAATCGGCTGATAATTGTTGTTTTTAAGGTGTAAATTAACAATTAAGGACATATTCCCTCATTTATTCTTCATGCATAATAAGTATTTTAATATTTTGATATTTAATATAAAGCTCGTCAACGCAGCATAAGATCTTTGGGAAACATCAATATTTATAAATAAAAATAAAAATAATAATAATAATAAAGATGCACCTGCACAATCAATTTAAACACTTTAATATGCAAGCGAGTATATTACGTACAAATTAATATAAATAAATTAAACAAATATTATTCTAAGATTAGTTTCAATACTTGGAGGGGTAACAGCAAGGAAAATTTTAATTAAAAAAGCGACCTGCAGAGGAAAAGAGGAAAGAGTTGCCGCTGGTTAGAGATGATAAAAAGTGAACCAAAGGACACAGACACACAGTGTACAAAAGGGAAAAATGGACGGTAGTTTTGGAAATTTATGAAAACTACATGGATATTTCAGTCTTTTGATAAAAATTGCGACTTTCAGTGTCGCCTGAAAATCTGAACTACGCAAACGCTTTGTAGCGCTACCTCCAAAAAGTTTTACCAAGCGCCCCATGTAAAAAGTAAGTTTTAAACTTCATTTTATACCTTAATTGATCATCTAAAGTTTCCATGTGTAAGAAAAAGGGTAATGGCACGATTGGTGTTGCAATCGAATGTCATTATTCAATTGAATTCATCAAAAAGGAACGGTAAATGAGAAGATAAAAGGCCCAAAGAAAAAAACAGGGAATGATTTTCTTTGGGACGGTACAAGATTCATACTTGGATGAAAAAAAAAAAAAAACAGAAACAAAAAGGACAAGTGGCTGTAATGGCTTCGACCGCCGATGATGTACGACTGTACATGGCCCGCTGTCTGATGAAATGTCATTATTCGCATAATGAGCCGGCGGCGAGTGGGGAACTGGGGTTACGATTGTGCCGAAGAGCCGAGGACCCATAATGGCTCGGCTTACGCCAGCGGATTCCAGTCAAAGGGACACGTGTGCGGCTGCTCCAATATCATATTTTAACCGTCATGACAGAGGAAACAGAGGGAAACCGATAAAATCATGATGGGCCTCCATTTTCACGCGTTTGTTGGGTTCCGGCAACCCCACCATGAGAAAAAAATCCCATCGGATCTCTCGCTTGTTGCTCTCATCGCCACTCGCTTCACACAAACGCGCGTCTTTCATCTGAAAGGGAGTGTGATACACGCGAGTAGAAATGAATCCACGAGTTATTGACAACTTTTTAACTTCAAAAAGAAAAAAAAACTAAATAACAATATTTAGTGAAGAATATAATAATAATAATAATAATAATATAAATTAATTACATTTAAATTTATTTTATAAATAAATAAAATTATTATATTATATATTATTATTATTATTATTTTATTTATGTTTTATTACAGAGTGACATTCTATATTTTTTTTATCAAATTGTTTATTTTATTAAAATCAAAATTATTGGGTTTGTTGTGTGAAAATCTGTTAATTTGAAAAACAAAGAAGTATTAAAGGGGAAATAAATTGGCATTTCTCTAGCATATTTGGTGCACCCATAAAAAATTTTGATTTTAGGGTAACTTTTTAGGCGTTGAAGTGAAGTTTTTCTTTTCCATATTTTCTGGGCTATAAAAAAGGAAGCCCCACGGTTAGGCTTAGTGATGAGAAGAGATTCTCTTTTTCTTACACTTTGTTTGGTTTATAAGAAATAAAGTGAAAAAGAAAGTCATTAGAACTAAAATAGGGTACAAAAAAAATCATGTATTTGGATATTTGGTGATAAAGAAAGTATTTGAAAATGGATTGAAATATTGAACGTTTTTTCAAAAACAATAAAAAAAAAAAAAAAAAAGTGAATGTGGCTGCCATCAGTGGTATTTTGTGTAGGTTTAATTTTAAAAATACAGAATTGCAGTTGGAGTGCAAAACCCATCTGTCTGTGGAATTCATCACACTGTGTGCTCACGTATCTTCCAAAAGCAGCACTCGCTAGACCCACAACACCACCCACCTCACTCTCTTTTTTATTTTTTTGTCAACACCTTACCTGCTCTTTAGAACTTGCAGATACAGGTATCGTTTTTTGGTCATGAGAGTATTTACATTGGTTATCTTACAAAAACAAATTATGATCAATTATAAAAATACAATAAAAGAATCCTCAAATCATACAATAAAATTATAATTATCATTTTATAAATTTCAATTTTCAACATCTTACTTTTTTACCAAATTAGAAAAAAAAAATACTGTCTACTCATTTTTTTCTCATCAATTTTTAACTTATTCAAACAAAATAACATATTTTTTCACAACTTTTTTTTATACAACTTTTATTCTCATAATTTTCTTTTCATACCATCCAAAATCCTAACAAAGGCTTAGTTCTTTGGATTCTCTTGTTGTTTTTTTTTTTTTTTTTATATATATTTTTTTTTCCCTCACACACCAAAACCAAGACCCAAGAATCGAGTCTGAAGTCGAATACAGACTAAGGAATTTTCGAAGCCAAAATATATATACTAACGAAAACAAAAGAACCCAAAAGAGAAACAATATACACAGTAATATAATAGTAAACCAAGGCTAGCGATAGCTCCTCTGCTTTATATTTCTCTGTTTAAGCATCAGTTGATGTGGCGTTGAATAAGAGCGAAAAGGGTCTTTTCCTGCTTTTGAGGTATCGCCGTCTTTGGGGCTTAGGTGCTGCGGCGATTGCCTTTTGTCTGCGGAAGATTGGTGGCGCATTAAAGTGACGCTTTTACTAAAGAGATCCGTGGCCGGAGATTTTTCTGCAACCAATTGCAAGACATTAAAGGCTCTTTCTCTGTCAATTCTTGGAACGGAGAAAATCTACTATATTCTACTCTGCTCCTATAACCGTGCCGTAATTATTGCAAGCAGTGAGCTTGTTTTTTTAATTGTGAGTACAAGAAAAAGTTGATGATCTCTCGAAGTCCAGCAAAGGACAGGGTTGCAAAATACAAGTCATTTTCGGGTCACAGACGCATTTCAGGCTGGTTTCTTCAATCTCTTTTTACAGGAAAGAGACTTGTCAGGACGAGGTTAGTCTGGAAGGGGCATTGTGTGGTTGTCTTTTGGTCTCTCTTTAGTGTGGTTCCTGAAAAACGTGTTAAGCTAATATTCTTTTGCTGTCAACTCTGCTTTTGTGCGGAGGTTTGTGCGGAGGTTTAACTATTTTTTGTGTTAAGCTAATCTTTGGATTTGTACGGAGGTTTAACTATTTTTTGAGAGTTTACAAGGAAATTTGACTATCTATTTGGATCTGGGTAGGAAGGCGGAGGTCTTATTGGCTTTCGTTTTCTGGGGCTTCGTTTAGATTATAGTCTTTTGTCTCATTTTCTGTCTTTTATACGTTTCAGATCTATCGGGATTTAGACGTTGACTTTTGAGAAAAACGAACACAATGTTGCCTCAAAAGCAAGCAGAAGAAGCGATAGTCTCTAACTTGAGCGAAACAGAGCATGAGGCTGGCAAAGAAGAAGAGAAAGAAGAACACTCAATGTTCAGCGTCAAGAGCCTCCTCTGGCATGGTGGCTCCACCTGGGACGCATGGTTCAGTTGTGCTTCCAACCAAGTACCTCCACTAATACCTCTTTCGATAGCTCTCTCTCTCCCTCTGTTTTTTTTTTTTTTTTAAATCTCGTAATTAGTTCTTTTTTGAGAAACTAGTATCAACCGATTCCATTAACTTGACTTTCAGGTAGCACAAGTACTCTTAACGCTGCCGTACTCGTTCTCCCAAATGGGCATGCTTTCAGGGATATTGCTCCAAATATTTTACGGGCTTATGGGAAGTTGGACGGCTTATCTCATCAGTGTGCTTTACATAGAGTACAGGACCCGGAAGGAGAAAGAGAACGTTAGCTTCAAGAACCATGTCATCCAGGTTTGTTCTTTGCAGCTTCGCAAAACTAATTACTTATATCACCACCACCGATACCTCATCTTCAAAAGCTCAAAATTTATCTTGAAGTTATATTGGCCGAATCCCCTTTAGGTTTCAACCATGTTTAAATGAAAAATCACACAGTTTTTTTGGATTGCAGTGGTTTGAGGTGCTTGACGGGTTGCTGGGTCCATACTGGAAGGCGGTAGGACTTGCCTTCAACTGTACTTTCCTACTCTTTGGATCCGTCATTCAGCTAATTGCTTGTGCAAGGTAAGACACAAAACCTCCATTTTATAGGGTTATTAAATTACAAAAGTCCGATCCCTTCTTTTTTTTGGTTTTTAATGGTTTGGTCCTTCTTGATGTCTAACAGTAACATTTACTACATCAACGACCGATTGGACAAGAGAACGTGGACTTACATTTTTGGAGCTTGCTGTGCTACCACAGTTTTCGTACCCTCCTTTCACAACTACCGTATTTGGTCTTTCCTTGGCCTTGGCATGACCACTTACACCGGCTGGTACTTGACCATTGCAGCTTTCGTCAACGGCCAGGTAAAATCAAAGCCACTTATATGTTAATTAGGCCATTTTTAGTCAAAGAAGTAATTACTTGAAAGTGAAGTTTGAGATTTTCTGTTTTAAAAAAAAAATTGAACTGTAGATCGAAGGAGTGACGCACAGTGGTCCGACTAAGCTAGTGCTTTACTTCACCGGAGCCACCAACATACTCTACACCTTTGGTGGTCACGCTGTCACCGTGTAAGCCCTTTTCTCGTTTCCAACACGATTATTATTATTCACTTTCTTCTCTTTCTATTGATTCTACAAGGCTTCTGTTTGCAGCTTTTGTCGGTTTTCTTGGGGTTGAAGACCCACAGACAAAATCATGCAAATGATATATTTTCTTGTTCCCCCATCCATTTCTCTGGGACTGTAATTTGGTCCCATCTTCCTGTTTTGACCATATGTCAATGATTTTCCTTTGGGTAACAATATGTTCTCATTTGTCTTTACTTGTAAAAATTGGCATAATTCCTAATCATGGACTTAAATCAATTGCGATAATCCACACCATTTAATACCATTATGGGAGTTTATGGAGTAGCATAAAATGTTGCGTCCAGCTCTCCGGCATCGATTTAGGCTTTTGATTATAGCACAGGTCAAGATGATTTATACATGTCAAAGTGAGAAATGATAAAGTCATATATGGTCTTTTTTTTTAAAATTTAATATGCAATTATTCTTTTTCTTCCTCGACTTGTTATTTTATTTTATTTTATTTTTTCACTTTTGAGTAAGTTTCCTCTGAAATTTGACCTTGGAAACGCTACCTTACAGGGAAATAATGCATGCCATGTGGAAGCCCCAGAAATTCAAGTACATATACTTGCTGGCTACGCTCTATGTTTTCACACTAACGATTCCGTCGGCCTCCGCTGTCTACTGGGCCTTTGGCGACCAGCTGCTTAACCATGCTAACGCCTTCTCACTGCTCCCCAAAAATGGCTTCCGTGACGCCGCCGTCATCTTAATGCTTATTCACCAGGTCTAAGTGATTTTCAATTTTCTCTTTTTTTTTTTTTAATGTTTTCACCTTCGTAATTACACATACGAATTCCTAATAACGTAATTGCCCCTAAGCGGAGGTAGTATTTCAAGGTCACAGATTATGGCCAACAAATGACAGACCGTAACTTCGGATGTTGCAGTTCATAACATTCGGATTCGCATGTACGCCGTTGTACTTTGTGTGGGAGAAGGTGATAGGAATGCACGACACCAAGAGCATCTGCCTGAGGGCTCTGGCGAGGCTGCCAGTGGTGATACCAATATGGTTTTTTGCCATTATATTTCCATTCTTTGGGCCCATTAACTCAGCAGTTGGGGCTCTTTTGGTTAGTTTCACTGTTTACATCATCCCATGCATGGCCCACATGCTCACCTACAGAAAAGCCGCTGCCAGAAAGGTAAATTTTGCTTCTAATTCCCTCACTTTCACTATTTAACAGTGCAACCAGGCCACCACCGTCCTTTCCTCGTCACTCCTTGTTTGGGTGTAAAAAAGGTGTAATTATCTTGATTTGTTAGGGGCATTGTGGTCATAATAGTGTTAGCTGACAGGGACAGGGTCCTAACTCAGAGGTCGAGCGTGAGAGAAAAGTGGCAAGTGTACAAAAATGCATTTAAGTCTTACATTTGGAAATATTGCGAGCAGGATTTAGACAGTTGGCATGTCGTTTTCGTTTAGTTAGATGCTAAAGTTGGACTATTGTACCATACTTGTGCTGAAGTGAGCTGGCTAACTCCACTGACTCTCTTTTGAATGGTCCAACTACAGGACATGGCCACATATTTTGTCAAGAAATCGCCAGTCAACTCAACCACCTCCTTCCCCAACTTAGATTTGTATCGGCCATACTCTTTTTTGTTATCTAACTAGTTTAGTTGCAGTAGGGAACTAAATGGGATTATTGCTGGGTTGCCCTAATTTTTTTTTTAATCTCTTTTTTAATTTTTTACTATCTTGCAGAATGCTGCTGAGAAGCCTCCGTTCTTTTTACCAAGCTGGGTTGCCATGTATGTCTTCAACGCTTTTGTTGTGGTCTGGATTTTCGTGGTCGGTTTCGGCTTCGGCGGATGGGCTAGCTTGACCAACTTTGTCAATCAAATAGACACATTTGGGCTATTCGCCAAGTGTTATCAATGCAAACCTCCAGGACCTCCAAAAGCGCTACCGACGAATTCCCATAACTGAGCTAATGATTTTAATCAACTCAGCCTCAAATTTACTGAAAATCTCCATATCTTTTGTATCGTACATGGGGAGGCGGCAATAAGTCCCCTAACATGTGATGTGTGCTGGATTTTGCTTCTTTTGGGTTCCTTTCTTTTTAATTTTTTCTTTCTTAAATTAGTCGATAAGTTAAGTGGGTTGAATTGCGATGATTCCTTTGCTATAAAACATAGGCTAATTAAATCACAAGTATACATGTGTTTAGCCTTTTGTTGGGATATTGTAAGATTTCATTGGTGTCAGTTGTAATAGCTTAACAAGTCATCATTACAATAGCATGATTTCCAAAAGCGTACCCCATAGAAGATTGATAAATTCGGCATGGGTCTCTCTCTCCCAAGTTGCATAGGCAACGTGGCGTTGGTCTTAAAGGCCGGAAGTGGGCACGTTTTAGAGGCCTTTTTGATAACAGATTCTCATTCTGTTGACGGAGGGGGCGGTGGGCCAGCCCTACAGCCACATGGCTTCCACGTGGGTTCATCTGATGGTCATGTGCCACCACTCTTTACTCCATTTATTGGCCTTAGTTTTATGTTCAATCGAATTTCCCACAAAAATTCATGTTGAATTGCCTTTGATCCCTCTTCACTCTTTCGTATTTGACTCTTTGATTAATCCTCTTTGATATCCGTTCGTCACCAAGCGTGGTCTTGTGGTTTCTTCAAGTTTATATATATATAATGAGTTAAAAGTTTGTCCAATTGCTAAGTATAGTTTATTGGCCCTTAAATTTAAAACATTGTTACTCAAGTTTGCACTATAAAGATATTTCTTTTAGAATCAGTTCAATTGAATGAGGAGGGGTTTTAATTGGTGCTACAACTACCAATGATAAAGGTCTACATCTAGATCTGGTCCTCAATCACAGGTAGCTTGCCTTCTTCCGAAAAAAAAGTGGTTATAAACTTGGTTAAACTTTAAAAAATATTACAAATGTGGCTTTAAAATATTTTAATTATTAAAAATTTAAAATTTTATTTTTAAAATATTAAATTTTAATTTTAAGAAAAGGTTCCGCTTAATGAATAAAAAATAAATATATTGCTAATTACTCTGAAATTTTGCTTGTTACTTGTCTACAATTAATGATTTTTTTTTTTTTTTCTCTTTTGGATCAAGTTAATGAATGTTTTTATATCTCTACTGTCTTGCCCCCAAGTTATTTAGGGATACGGGCCTGTGAAGTAGTCTCGCCGGATTTGTACTCTACTTCAGTCTTCAGTTGTTTACTGTTTACAAGGCTAGGCCCACAAACGGAACAATATATTTAACATGAGGCTCCATAGGTTTTTGAGCTAGGCCTATTAATCAAAGAGAAACCGGATATGGATGTTTACAGCCCGACTGAACTTTCAGAATCTTGTCCAAGCAAGGCCCACGAGAACCATGGCCCGCCACCTGTCCGCCCGACCCAGAAAAATGTCACGATAAGCGGGTCGAAAGCGAGAGAGACGGAACCCATAAACAAACGGTCTTCTTTTCCAAGGACCTTATCGTCTCTCTGGGTAATGGCGTCGACAATGGTGGGAGCTCTACCAATGATTCCACAGACATTCAGTCTTCGCCCTTGCTTTTCTTCTTCTCAATCTGAAACCCTTGGGATTCCTCTCCGCCTTTCCGCCGCCTCCTCCCCGCCGTCTCCGTTCGGTACATATCTATAATTTCCTCTCTCTCTCTCTCTCCTCTCTCTCTAAGGCAGGCTTCTGATTTGCATAATCGATTCTATTGGCGCAGTTTACTGTGGCAGAGGCGACCGGAAAACCGCAAAAGGAAAGCGATTTAATCACTCCTTTGGAAACGTAAGTACTGTCTCTCTCTCTTTTTGGTGTTTCTTTTACTTTTTGGGCTTGCAATTGTTAGCAATTTAGTTATTATTGGCGAGACTGATGTCTGTGAATTTTCGGTAGGCGAGGCCACGAGACAAGAAGAAAGGCAGAGGGCCCCCAAGGCTCTCGGTTCCTCCTTCTCCACCTAAGAAAGACCTTTTTGATGACGATGGGCTTGTCAAAATTGAAATCGATGAGTCTCTCTTCTCTGGTTAACTCATTCAATTCGTTTCTCTTTCCTCTCTTTTTTCGTAATGTTGTAAAACCTCGAATTGCCCCTCCCGCTTGTCTCTCTGTATTGCAATGACTATTGCTTATCGGCTTTTCATATCTCGGAATTCTTTTCCTTTGAAGTTGCGTTTCCATTTTAATATTATTGTGCAGAAAGATGAAACTGGAAAGAAAAAACTGTAATAAATAAATAAAGGTTGTGCCTCCTGCGAGGCGAGGCAGGAGGGTTGTGTGGTGCAAAATCACACCAACGCTGTTCTAATTGATTCATATGTTTATTTGTGGTATTTAATGTACGTGATTATAATGAATAACGAAAATATTAAGAAAAGATGCATCTGTCAATTATATTTTTGAGCGTCTTGTTTGTGGTATCAAATATTTTATTGTTTATAATATTATAGATATTTTTCAAAGTAAGTATAAAAATATATTAATTTTTTTAAAATTTAATTTTAATAATATTTTTTGTAATGATGTGTGTTTTATATTATTTTGTGAAAAAAGTTACTTCAATCTATGTTGTAAATCAGTGAAAACCCATTTTCAATCCAGCCGACTTCAAAAATCAAATTTCTACCCTGTCACAGTCCCTTCCACCCACTTTTAAGTCTGCCCTATCGGCTGGCTTCCTAAATAGCCTACGTATCTAGTTCCAATCAACAGGGTTAAGTGAGTGCCTCGGGTGGCAAGACTATAACATTGTAACCTGGTGTGTACCATCTCCTCTTAATAACTCTAAATATCATACAAGGTTCATTGTCTACCCACCTGTTTCCATTAAAAGTTGTAGCAAACTCAAGTTGGAAGTCTGTTAAAATGAGTAGATTCATGTCAAAGATCAATAACTGCGCCATTCCTTCTGGTCCATTGGTTGATAGGTTCATCTACACTTTGTGCCCAACTGCATTTCTCAAACCTGCCAAATCTTTGAGAATTATGAAATGCGAGTCTAAATAAACCTTGCCATGCTTGTATAGCATTGCTACCTTTATCAGATTGAAAAGCTTTATGCATAGTTCAGCAATTTTCTTCATGTTCGATTGGGCAAATGGGTTGTTTGCATCACATGATAATGGTGGGCCCTTTTGGTCTGGTCGAGTATGCCGTTGGGGTCCCTGGAAGTGGTAGTGGCGGTGGCAAGTGGGAGTTGAGGGGGCTGGAAACAAGCATCTGTATTTCTTTCTGGAAGATCATTCTTACGGTCACTAAAAAACTAGTCAATCGAGCTTTGGGAGTCAAACCTCCAATCTGCCAAGGTCAGATTGGCACTTGTTTTTGGCCCATAAGAATCTTTTAGATAACAGTTATTTCTCTACATAAACAGTAACAGAAGGAATCTTTCACGTATTCCTACCTATGTACAAAGAATTTTGCTCAAAAGCTTTTAACTGCTTTTGCAAATCAAACAATGATCTGATATTAATCGGGCCAGGACACTTCCTTCTTCGACTTTGAAACGTTTGCTTTTCTTTCTCCACAAGTGCACCCCATAGCTCTCTCCACTTAGCTGAAGCAGCTTTTCTTCCACCCATCTTGAACCGGCCTGGCCTTCCGGTTTCTTAAAGAAATCACTTATCCTACTCCAATGAATCGGATAGAAAGCCATTGGTGGCAAGACCGAAAAGTTGTGGTTGTAGCCGGGACTTTCAGCCAATGCCTGAACTACTCTGGAGACTACGCGGGGACCATTATGCCCCCATATATTTCCATTAAAATTTGAAGCAAATTCCTTTATGAACTCGAAAACGAGTGGATGATTCCTATCGAAGACCAGAACCGCATTATTCAATGCTTTCCAATTCTTTGACACATGATCAATGCTTTGTGCTCCAATCGAATTCCTCAGACCCATGAAACTCTTCAAGACAATGAAATCTGTGTCCAAGTAAACACCGCCATACTTGTATAAAACTGCGAGTCTTATAACATTCGAGAGATTCTGAGACAATGGAATCTTACCAGGGTCTTTGTTCCCTCTCATCAACTCATTAAACCAAGATTCTGCTGGGGTGTCATTGAATAGGAAAGATAAATTCGGTGTAACTGCAGCAACTTTGAGCCCCAGATCCATTAGCGGTTTCAGGGTCCTCTGACCCTGTGAAGAATCCATAGTTCTTGATAAAATGATCAAGCATCCGCGCGGGTGGACTTTAAAAAGACTCTCCAAGGCCAGTAACTCTCCTTTTCTAAACGATTCTGCCGGTGAAATCCACGTCATGAAAAATTGAACCTCGCAGTCATTCTTCAAAAATTCAAGAACGCGGCCATGAAATTCCTCTGTCAAGTCGTCTGACTGGAAAATCTCCATTTCCGGCAACTTTCTCCGGAACCATTGGATTCTTTCTTCTTCTGTGGCATTAAAGGGAGGACGCAGCGAATTCTTCTTTTTTCTGGGTGTCACGGAAATACTGTTTTTGTTATCATCCTCAGTCTTTTCTCCCACGGAATGCAAAGGTAGACCGCTTACAACTGTGTTGAATATTCCCTGGATCTGTTCCACTTCTGAAATTTGCATATCATTTGTACCAGAAAGATGCACAGAAAAACTAGAGATGACACAGCCAGCAAAGAACGCGTAGATTACAACAGCAAATGCTACTGTACAAAAGATGAAGAGTTTTGTTTCCGCCATTGTAATCGAACGACGCGAGCAGCACTAGTAAGGTGCTATACCAGAAAGTGAAAGAATGAAACGTAATGTTGACGGTTATCAGGCCGTTTTGGGGACCAAAATCCAGTTATAGTAAATCACTAACAGTAAAAACTATGGTAAGTTATATTAGTACGTTATAGATTTATTTGTAGTTATCTTTCTATTACTTTATCTTAATTGTATGTAACAACTTATATCTGTTTAGATATCGTTGATAATTATAACTCAACTTGTTATCTTAAATAAGAGTATCGGTCGGTTGCATAGGTTATTGAAAAAAAGAAGGGTCAAAATTCACTATTTTAGCTAGTTGTTAGTGAGATAGCTCATTTATCGATTTGATTGTCACTTAGATTCTGCTGCTATTTTTTCTTTTCTTTTTTCCGCTGGAAGGTTAGATTGAAGCCGTCGTTACCTAGTTTGCAGGAACCATAAAACTCATGTTATGTAGATGTGACCATTTGATGAAAAGCGCATTATTTTTAATCTAATATTTGATGAAAATCTAATGTTCGTCACTAGTTCCAATTTAAAAATCGTCCACATGTACTTCTTTTTTTTTTTTTTTTTTTTTTATATGCTTATATATTTGTTTACCTTGCGTATCTTATGTAACCTAGTATTACGTACTCACCAGTGGCAATACATAGGAGCAATTTGAAATTAAATTGGTGTTCGAAAAGAAAGAAAAAAATGAAATGAAATTTGAAAATGAGTGGAGACAGGACAAGCAATTGTCTTGTTTAACACGTCAGTCTCGCGAAGTTTATGAAAGATGCAGAAAAAGACGAGGGAAGAAGGAGAGAGGATAAAAGAAAGCTTAAATGAATTTGAGATATTTATAACTTTTTTTTTTAAATATAAAATTTTTTTATCTTAAATATTTATATAAAATATATTAAAAAATATTATATTTTAAAATTATTTATAACTCTTTAAAATTTAAAAAATTTTATAGGTTGATGTATTATATAATTTCTAAAATTTTTTCAGGTATTTTAGATTTTTGGTAATGAGTTTGGATTTTTTTAATGAAATGGTTGTACATTTTTTGTCCCATGAAATTCTTTAATTTAATGACGTTCTCGTCGTTACTTTACCTTTATAACACTAAATTTTGTCAAAAAAAAAAAATTTGTCATAGTATATTTTCTCGTTCCCAACTAACTTTTGTCAGAATGTCCGTTCCCAACTGACTTTTCGTAAGAATGTGTCTTCCATTTCACCGGATATTCTACATAATTGGTACACTTTTTTCCGAATCCTTCGATGCATGTATATGAATAAAGTATTGGTTTTGATTTTTCCGTGAAATTTGCAGAAAGATGGGCAAATTTTGCACAAATTCCAAACGGGGTTTCTCAAATTCTCTTCCCTGGATTCTCCTTTTATGCTTGACCTCAGTCCAGGGACCTGCAGAGGCAGCCACTTCTTCAAATGATAATGAGTCTGACTACCTCGCCTTGCTACACTTCAAGAATCTTATAACTCAAGATCCATTGCAGATCATGAGTTCATGGAACAATTCAGTTAGTTTTTGCAGTTGGACTGGTGTTTCCTGCAGTCCAGACAACGGCAGGGTTGTAACTTTGAAGCTTCAGTCTCAAAGACTTGCTGGCTCTATCCCACCTTCAATAGGAAACATGACATATCTGACCGGAATTAATCTGCTTAACAACAGTTTTCACGGTGGACTTCCTGCAGAAATTGGCCGTTTACAGCTCTTGCAGCACATCAACTTGACCTACAATTCCTTTGCTGGCAAGATTCCAACCAACATCACCAACTGTCTTGACCTCAAAGTATTTGGTCTGTCTCACAACAATTTCATTGGGGAAATTCCACACCAGCTTAGCTCTTTAACAAAGTTGTCTTTCCTGGGGCTTGGAGGAAACAAACTTACAGGAATCATCCCTTCATGGATTGGCAACTTTTCTTCTCTGTTTTTTCTTGCTTTTGCCGTGAATAATTTCCATGGAAGCATACCTATTGAGCTTGGACGGCTATCAAACTTGGGTTTCTTTAATTTTTATGGCAATTATATTTCTGGTACAATCCCCTCTTCACTGTATAATATTTCTTCCCTTTATTACTTCTCTTTTGCTCAAAACCAACTCCATGGCCAATTACCGCCTGATGTTGGCCTGACTCTTCCCAATCTCCAAATATTTGCTGGTGGAGTCAACAATTTTACGGGGCACATACCGATATCACTCTCAAATGCTTCTGGCCTTCAGGTGCTTGATTTTGCTGAAAATGGTCTGACTGGGGCTGTTCCCAAAAATCTAGGAAGTTTGAAAAGCTTGTATAGACTTAATTTTGATGATAACATTCTAGGAAATGGGCAAATTGGAGACTTGGATTTTCTCAGTTCTTTGGCTAATTGCACAAGTCTGCAAGTGTTGGGTGCTTCGGGAAACCAATTTGGAGGAGAAATGCCAAACATTATAGGCAATCTATCAACCCAGCTACGGATACTGACCATTGGAAGGAACTTGATTTACGGAAAGATTCCTAATGGGATTGAAAACCTAATTAACTTGACCCTTTTGGGACTGGAATATAACCAGCTGACTGGCAGTGTTCCTGATGGTATTGGGAAGCTTCAGAAATTGCAGGGTTTGCACCTTAATGGTAACAGATTCTCTGGATTAATCCCATCTGCACTGGGTAACTTGACCGCATTGGTTAGGCTTTTCATGGAGGGAAACCAACTTCAGGGGAGAATACCTCTAAGTCTGGGAAACTGCAAAAGTCTTCAAAATCTTAATCTTTCAAGCAACCAGCTTAATGGAAGCATACCAAATGAGGTTATTGGCCTTTCCTCTCTCTCAATTTCATTGGTCTTGTCTCAGAACATATTGACCGGTCCCCTACCATTAGAAGTAGGCAAGCTGGTGCAGCTCGGGGAGTTGGACTTATCAGAGAACAGTTTATCAGGCAAAATTCCCAGCACCCTTGGCAGTTGCATTAGTTTGCAAAGGCTAAGTTTAGAGGGTAACAAATTTGAAGGGACAATTCCAGAATCTCTGAAAACATTAAGAGGTATAGAAGAACTAGATCTTTCGCACAACAACTTCTCGGGGCATATTCCTGGATTTCTGACTGGCTTACCATACCTCAAGCGTCTCAATCTGTCCTACAATGATTTTGTGGGTGAAGTACCAGCAGAAGGTATATTTGCAAATGCAAGTGCACTTTCCATAATTGGAAATGATAAGGTATGCGGTGGCAGCCCCAAATTACTTCTGGCCTCATGTTCCCGCAAAGGAAAGGGAAAATCCCTGTCCCTCAAGGCTGGAATAGTAGCAACGATTGGAATAGTTTTTCTCGCTATCCTGTCGTGCATTGTTGCCATACTTCGTATGGTAAGAAGCTCAAGGAGAAATGCCTAAGCAGCTCCACCTGACGAATGTCGAGGAGATTTGTCTTATGCAGAGCTAGTAAGATCAACTAATGGCTTTGCCACTGAAAATTTGATTGGTTCAGGTAGTTTCGGTTCTGTATACAAAGGCGTCCTTTCAGGTGATGGAAGAGCTGTTGCCATCAAGGTCTTAAACCTTCAACAGCATGGAGCTTCAAAGAGCTTTGTTGATGAATGCACTGTGTTGAGAAACATTCGACATCGTAATCTCCTCAAGATCATCACAGCCTGCGCAACTATTGATCATCAAGGCAATGACTTTAAATGCCTTGTTTTCGAATTTATGTCCCACGGAAATCTCGATGAATGGCTGCATCCAAGAGCTTCAGAGCAATATCAAACTAAGAGATTAAGCTTTATCCTGAGACTGGATATAGCCATCGATGTTGCTGCTGCATTGGATTATCTCCACCACCATTGTGAAACCCCAATCGTACACTGTGATCTAAAGCCAAGTAATATACTCCTCGATGAAGATATGACAGCCCATGTTGGCGATTTTGGATTGGCAAGGTTCCTTTTTGAAGCAACAAAAAATCCCTCCAGTAATGAAGAAACAACAGTTGGCTTTAGGGGTTCGGTCGGCTACATCCCTCCAGGTAAGAGAAACACTATTTAACTCATTATCACATTTTGGATCAATGGCAGTTCTTAACGAACGTGACGTTTTCATGCTAAGTTTCAGAACCTTCAAAGCCTAAATTAATTCCATTTATACGGCAATCTATCTGCTAAATTTTATGTGCTGTCCTAATGCCAATTGCGATATATCTGTTATGTTTTATCGTAAGAGTCCAAATGCCATGCGCATATGAACAATTATATTAACAAGAATCAACAATCCACCGCAGAGTATGGAATGGGTGGCCAAGTTTCCATGCTTGGTGACGTCTACAGCTATGGGATACTATTGCTAGAGATGTTTACGGGAAAAAGGCCGACTGATGACATGTTCACAGGCGATCTGAGCATCCACGAGTCCGTTGAAATGGCTTTGCCCGACCACGTCATGGATATAATAGACCCATCAATGTTTCAAGTTGCTGAAGAAGATGACAATGATGAAATGGAAACAGGCATAGAAGAGAAAGCAATGACCAAACATCACAATCCTTCAGTCAATCAAGGCAATGGAAAAAATAACATAGAGGAATGCCTGGTCTCTGTAATGAATATTGGACTCTCGTGTTCTACAAGATCACCTGGAAACCGGATGGGCATGAACTCTACTGTCAACAAGTTGCTTGGGATTAGAGATGCATTTCTTAAATCGAATAGCTGGAAAAGAAGGATGATGCGTTAGGTTCACGGTATTGACCAATTGCATGATTGCATATGACTTTCATATGTAAACTTTATTCTACTTTCGTGTAAACTTTCTACTATTCATGTTGCTGTAATGCCTATTCTGCGTATCATCTCTACGACCCAGTTTAAATTCCTTCCCTTTTTTGGCATAGTTTCATTCTATTTATGTATATGACGAAGACGATTCCTACCTCAGCTCTTATGTCGGGACAATCTCTTTTTTCGAAGTAAGTTTCATTTAAATTTATTATTTTTACTTACATACAGATGCGGAACTGTATACACCACTAGTCATTTGATCCAAATGCGTGGCGGTGTGCACGCAACGCAATCGGTTTCATTTATTAGTTTTTGTAGTTCGTCGTTAATATAGATGGCTCATGTTAACAGTTAATGCGGGTTCTTGTCCCACGTCTACTTTTGGTCCCACGATCCATCTGTTTTGTAATGCTGCCAACTTCATCATTAAATGGGTGTCCATTTAACCCCTTATCAGATTGCCAAAATGCATACATAGTGTGTGGTTATATACAACAAAGTTGGAAAAACAAGTCTAGAAATTAAATTAATATTTGACTTGTGCAACTTAAATTTTAATGATCTCTTGATTTGTCTGTAAATATCTTATTTATATTTATAGTATCAAGAAAAATAATTAAAAATTAAAAAATTTGTAATCATAAATAAAGTTTTAAATTTTTTATTATAAATACATGAATGGATATATGCACATAAATTTTAATTAAATTTTTTAATTTATAATTTTCTTATAAAAAATTGAGTAATTCATAATGTTTTGTAATTTTCCTGGACACGATAATACAATGATATCAATTTGATCGATAGAAGATAATTAATATTTTTAAGTTCACTTTGTTGCCCAATCTCAGTGTAAAATTATTGATTTTTTGAAGGAGTTGGGAGAAAATTCACGGAAACTTGAAATACAATAACAATGAGGTACAATTGCCAAGGGAAGGAAAGAGAGTGAAAAAGAAGAACAAGAATTGCCGACGTGATTTTACATGTTTAGGAGGACATTTCGATGGAAATGGCCAGAAAGCTTTAGTAAAAGAAAATGTAACAGGGTTTCCAAAAGGAATGGTCCATAAGTCACCTGGGATGCAACACTGTCCCAGCTTGTTCGCTGTATAAGGAGTGGGTGTCATTTGTGCGAGGATCTAGTGATTGCTTTCCTTTGGTTTTTTGAGAGGATGATGTCTCGTTTGAGCTGCTACCACCACCCGAATGCTGAGGCACGCCTGGCTCCATTAGTGCCTTCTCGTTTAGGTGGACCTCTCTGGAGAGCATGTCCACCACTTGCTTCATGGTAGGTCTTTGGTGTGCAGTTGCTTGTGTGCAAAAGAGTGCTACCTTAATGAAGCGCATTACCTCATCCTCAGGATATTCGGCGAGTTCGGGATCAACAATGTCCAGAAGCCTATCTTCTTTTCTTAATTCCCATGTCTGCAACAGCATTGGAATCCAGGTCAGATAAAATCCTCTGTTGAAACCAAATATGAAAAGGAGACCAGAACAATTGCCTATCAAGTGAGGATAGATCTGCATTCACTAAATCACAGAAATCTCCCCACCTCTGTAACACGGCAATACCATCGTAAATAGAGGGGAAAATGTGCCAGATATCAAAACAACTAGAAATTGCAGTAACAAGGATATGGTGGCCTGCCCAATGAATGAATGAAGTTACGAAAAGTACCCGTTCAACCAGGACCTTCAGATTCCCTTCAAATGCCGGCTTACCGCTACTTTTTCCACTAATTATTTCAAGTATGAGCACCCCGAAACTATATACATCTGCCTTTTTTGTAAGCCGTCCTATTAAGGCATACTCTGGGGCTAAATATCCGCTGCAGATGAATTCATAATTGAGATGCCAAGAAGCAATAGAAACACAAAAGTACAGTACCAGTCACAAAATTCTACAGTACTAGTGATAATCCCTTCAACCTTCTCATGCAATAACAGATAAAACTTTATTTTTAATTAAAAAATTTTTAAAACTTGCGGATGTAACAACAGGCTTGAAGCCAAAAATATAAAAAGCAAGAAGAATCAGGCAAAATGTAGATACGGTTGAGTAGCAAAGTAAGAAAAACAAATTGTCCGTCTAGCTTACAGTGTTCCTGCAACTTGAGTACTGACATGAGTGGCATTATCTGGAAAAAGTCTTGCCAGCCCAAAATCGCCTATTTTGGGCTGTAGGTTCCCATCAAGAAGTATATTACTAGCCTTAATATCCCTGTGGACGATATGCGGCTCCGCTTCCTCATGAAGAAATGCAAGACCAGTGGCTGTCCCAAGGCATATAGCCACTCTTTTAGGCCAGTCCATAGGAATAAGTTTACTTTTTGAACCTGTAGCAAAAATGGCTGATTGTTAGGATATTCTAAAGCTTGAAATAAAACAGAAACACAGGCACACGGTAACGTGTATGTGAGAGGGTGAGTGAGTCAGAGAGAGAGAGAGAATCATAGCTGCAGGAAGAACGAGACTTCAATATTCTTTTATTACCCATTAAAGCAGTAGCAAGGCTGTTGTTCTCCAGGTATTCGTATACCAGTATTCGATTGTTGTCCTCAACACAACAGCCAATGAGTTGAACAAGGTTTGGATGATGTATGCTCGATATTGTTCTAATCTCAGTAAGAAATTGATGTGTTCCCTGTTTAGATTCTGCAGAAAGACACTTGACAGCTACCTGAGTACCGTCTCTTAAAACTCCCTGCAAGATAATGTAACAGCTGCATTAAAAATAACCAAAAAAAACAAAGAGACAATCACATTATTATAAATGAAGAAGGTAGTTGTACACATTCTCTTCTCTTCTCCCTCTCTTTTAAAAAGTTTATGTGTTACCATAACTGCTGGAACTTATGAGGGACATTGGTTTGTACTTACCCTATAAACAACCCCAAAACCACCTCTACCAATTCTGTTTGATGGGTGGAAATTCCCCGTCGCTGATCTCAATGAGTTCTGAGAAAAAATCCTCACATTGTTTGAGCAAATCTCTAAGGCAAGGAAGCATGTAAAATCCTCATAAGAGTTTATTATAGGATGACCCAACATGTAAAGAAAAGCAACCAGGTAACAACATCTTCGGCCATATAACTAAAAGATCTTCAGCTCGTCTTGCCTACCTTTCACACATGTTTCGGTAAGCATCACATTGATTTTACACTATTCAGGTTAGATAACTGCTGAAGGGTATAACAAACTCAAAGTCAAACCAAAGTTCTTTTCACACAATTGGTTAAACCAAACCCCAAAAGTTCCAAAACCAAAACTTGGGCATACTAGACAGAACACATTCTCAGTTCATTCATAGTTATGTTCCACAGTATCTTCAATGATTATATGCTTGCAAAAGTGGGAAATATATATTTGATCCACGTTATCAGCACCAGGGGCCTTGAATTTGAATTCTAGAAGGATGAAAGTTTAGAAACAATAAGCGGCCTAACAAGTAGTTGAATCACGAAAGCATTCCTAAAATTTCCTTTTTTTTTTTTTTTTCACATGAAGAGCCGGCTCTCATAAAAACCAGAAACTTGAAGAACCAGCTAGCCCAACATGTTAGTCCCATAGCTCTCAGCATCAATCCTCTAATAGTTCTATCTACTTTCTTTTCCTTTTCCATTTTTTAATATATATATACATACACATATGTATATATATATTAATGCTCTACTATTTCTACAATCCTCAGACAGTCCCATGACCAAAAACAAAAGAGCCTTTTTTTTTAGCAACACCGACTTTCGTTAAGCAATCCAAAAAACATGAACCCATCGAATGAAAGGGGAAAAGAAATAAAGGATACCCAGATCATCTTACCTTCTGCCTGTAACAACACGCGATTGTTGTTGTTGTTCCGTTTGCAACAATTCAATATACCAAAGCAGCTAAAGCTCATTGCAATACAATTCCAAGTCCTTAACCCACACGCATCAATAACACCTCTATCGCATAAACCATATCTCTTCTCTGAGCTTCCCGAATTATCGGCAAAATCACCAGAGAACAAAATTCAAACAAATACTCTATGTATGTCTCTGTGCGATGGCCACCAACTAGTTATCCTGACCCCCAAAAAAAAAAAAAAATTCTTAAACGAGTGTCCATTAATTGGTGAATTATTAATAATTCCCACTACCCAATTCAAAAATACGTATAATAAAAAGAGTACCAATCAAGCAAGGAGCACAGCACCCTGCAGGTGAAAGACGGTACACAAAAAATAAATAAAACAGAACAGAACCTTTACAACTAGAACACCTACAAGGATTGAAAAGTAACCGAACCCGAGTAACAGAAATCCAAATATGCAGTCAAATGAAACGGCGACACGTAGTTGTCAGGAAACGAAAAAATGAAATGAAAACTGGACGTCAACGGCGGTCCAGCGCAGGCACTCAGTGGAAGATACAGAAAGAGAAACAGAAAGCGAGTCGAAAACGGTAGTAGTGCCCCAATGCAAGGAGAAGACTAGGGTAGTTCCTGGTCCTTTTTCTCTTTTTTTCTTTTTTAAAAAATTATTAGTTAATTATTTATTTATTTATTTTGACTCTTTTCGGAAGGATTTGGATAATTGGAAGGGAAGGTGAAAGTTAGGTCTTGTGCAAAAGAAAGCGACAGCGACGGCTTTTTCTCCCCTGCTGACGACGGCAACGCACGAAAGCGAAAACATTTTTATGGTAATATGAATTGACTGACCAGACTCCCTTTTTCAGTTTCCTTCTCTCCTTTTTTTTAATTCAATATCATAAGATCATGATATTATGATCTTATGATATCAAAAAAAAAAAAAATCATATTAAGTTTATTTTTTAATTAATTAATAATAGACTATTTACATTAAAAATAATAATTTTTTTAAAAAAATATTTTGTATATTGCAGGGTTTTTTTTTTTTTGTCTTTTCGTTTAGAAAGGGGACCAAGGACCCAACTAATTACAATGCGAAGAATACAAACCCCACAATATATTATTCAACAAAATTTGCAGATTGCTTGGGGTGTGTGGCTGATCCATGAGAAAAAAAAAAAAAAAAAACTAATCTTTATTGTAAAGGCAAAATTTGCCAGCTAATTAATGGTCTTATTGCCTTTTCGGTACACAAGAATTAGTTGGACGTCCCAATAACTTGCGAGGAGAGTCTGATACCCATGGACGAGTTTTGCACGTGAATGTTCCGGGGGAACACATTCTCTAGCCAAGTCCAAAGCTATCTTGAAGTCCATCTCCAACCCCTGAAAATCGAAGGACAACGCACAACTTAGCCCTTGCAGGATGATCCATAACTCAGCTAGGAGAGCAGAAACCAGTTCCAACGTTCTGAAGAACCATGGAAATCTCGAAATACTCCTCTGGCTCCTCTCTGCCCAGGATTGCCCCTTCCTTTGTCTACTGCAGTTTAAAAGCCTGCTTATAGCCCGGGTTTATAACCAGACCCAATAAGGTCCTATGTTATAAATTCACATAGAAGGAAAAAATTTCTTTTACTTCATTGAAAAATTCATTTAACAGTAAATTAATGATTAAATTAATTTTTTTATTTTCATAAAATTTACATTTTTAATTAGAACACAAAACCTCAATAATTGTTATATACAATTGTACATTGGGGCTATTGTTGTTGGACCCATCTAACCCCAACACCTTCAATACATTTTTACCTCTCAGAGAGCTTTTACCAGCCACTAGTTAAATGTCCTTGCCCTTTTTTCTCCCCTGTTAATCGATGTCGTTTTGGAAAATAGTTGGCTAAGAGTTAAACATGCATGCTTGAAAAGCATTAGTAGACAGATGTAAAAGCTCAAGTGGCTCTTCGGCTTCCTGTTTATGGAATTATAATTAAATAGTGCAGCAAGTTACTCCCAACATTCAACCAGCCATCCACAGATGGCTCCAAATGTATTCAACAGATTGTTCTACCGTCTACTGATGCATTACAAGCTCTGTTTTTCCACCAATCAATTCCTTCAATGAAACAAGGGCCTCTCAGGTGTTTTTCTTGTAAACATCCAAAAGCAATTTTAATCTCACATACAGCACTGACTGCCAGGAGAAGAATTTGCCTTCTCAGTTCAATCTAGTTCTCTACCATCTGAAAAATAAGAGTTATTGTTGACACTTGGCTCAGAGCTACTAGCATTGCTGCTCGTGGCAAGAGGAGAATCTGAAAGGCTAACAGTCCTACTTTTTGTGGATCCTCCCGATCTCACACTATACATAGAGGAAACAGGAACGTTGGTCATGATTGGACGTAGATTACCTGAAACATTTTGCCTTATATCCTGCTCAAAAGAACAATTCAAATCAATTAACAGACAGCTGCACATAAACAATGATACAATCTAGCTTGTCACCAAATGCACACATTTTAAAATCAGATACAAAACAAACGTAACAATGTATGACAAATCATCACCATATCATTCTAGCAGAATTGTGGCATGGATAAACATTAGATGCAAACAAATGGAGTGCACACTGATAAAGCCATAAGTAACTGGATAAAAGATGCTATTTCAATACCATGACAATCACTGCAACAAAGAAGAAAAAGCATACCAAGTGCCTCAAAGCCATGTCCAGAGATTTCTTTGAGAGATTTCTGCCAAAGCCTGAGTTATCAACTGAAGTTGACTTCCCAGCAGAAAGATTATGGATCGAGCGATGGTCGTCTATCTTTGGTGAAGCCAGTTTCCTCATGTTTACTACTCTTTCAACCATTTTTGTTCCCATTACCACAGGGTTTACATCATCACTGCTATTGGTCTTTGTTCTGCTCTTAGAAAGAACAGAGCTCATAGTACCAGTTTGAATGCCATTTGAATTTCTTCCTCTAGCAGGAGAGGAAGATTGCTGTCTCTGTCTTGTATTAGAACCAAGCCCAATAGAAGATGCTTGAGCACTTCCACCTCCAGGCCTAATCCTGGATGCTGAAGCAGGCCTGCCCCTGGTGGCTGAAGACGGCCTCTCAGTCAATGACGTCCTTAGATTTGGCGGAGCATCAAGTGGGAAACCAGGTATCTCCTTAGGTGTCCAAGGCCTAGACTTTACTGTTGGAGAACTGCTGCGTGGTTGCACTGGATTTTTTGATACTGTGGAGACTGACTTTGTCACTGAAGAAGACCGAACAGAAGGAGCAGCTGCATCAGGTGCACTTGAAGCAGCTGATGGTAGCCGGGTAGGAGTCGCTGATCTCGTGGTTGACTTGGAAGCTACATCAGAGGGTCTGGCAGTTGGAGTTGAAGAGCGTGCAATGGCTCTAGTAGGAGTTGAGGATCTAGCAGGAGGAGCTGCATTCTTAGCAGAAGGCAAGGTGGTGCGTAAGGTAGGTGTCAAAGGTCTTGAAGGCTGAGCTGTTGTAGGCAACATGAGCTGCCTGGTTGGTGTTGCAGGTCTAGCAGATTTTAGCCCCCCAGATGACAAAGGCCTTCTGTTACTATTGCTTGAAGGGTTTAGCCCAGATGGTACAGCTGTGCGTTTAGATGCTACATTTGTCCTTGAAATAGGTTTTTCCTGGACATTAGTCAGCTGCAATGCTGCTGAAATGTAAGTTTGCAAGCTGAAGATTGAAATAAGTGCTATAATTTCCTAGACTGTGGCAGAGAAAAGATTCCCACAAAGTTCAATTGAAGATTATTCCTAAACTAAGGGCCAAAACTGCACTACTGATAAGTTAATGAAGGCATGTTGCATATTCATGGGTTTGGCCAAACCAGCAAAAAGAAGATTTGTTAGTGTTTGGAGCACGAGTTGCAGATTCCATACCCTTGACCTCAGAGCAGTGGGACGAACATTAGACGTTCCAAGCTGGGTCCCTTGGGGTTCCATCTCTAGTGAAGGAAAGAGTGGGGTCCCAGGAGGAGTAATAAGCCTGAGAGAATGTATATATCCAAATTAATATTGCCCCCAAAGGCACACTATATGAAACAACATCACTACAGTGCAACTAAAATTAGCATACAGAAATAGAAATAGCATGCTAAGTGTCTTTTTCCTTTTGTATGGATATCATGAATAAAAAACCGGGATCACTGTCAACACCCGATATGTCAATTAGAGATAGTCACAAGTCTACCCAAAAACAGCATCCTGAGGTTGTTCTAGTGAAACAAAACGAAAAAGGGTATCATAAATGGACGGTTAAATTTGTGTTCTTCAGGGCTAAGAAAAATTTGTTTCATCCAGGTACCCTGATTAATCAATAGTAGTAGTAGTAGCACCAGCACCAAAATTTAACATATCCAGGAAAGGAAGTTATGTTTATGAGCTTTCCTAATTTGATTATCATTACAGTTTCCTTGCAAGCCAACTGAATTCATCACTCCCAGTTGCTTCACACAATTGCATTGCTGACATACATAAAAATCGAGCCGGTGCACTTTATCAGCAATCAAAGAATAATTGTAAAGGAATGTCATTCATTCACACAATAGGAAAGTTGGGTTTTACGATGCGTTACGATTAACTTGTCTGTGCATAAGTAGAAGTAATAACAAGTTGACTCCTAATTTGATGGGATTCGAAGTACAAGTTGTCAATCTTGCTGCTGATGGAACATTAAAGTTTGTATCTTTAACTACCTAGGAAAAAAGACGTAATTACGCACCAGGAAAAACATTGATCACAATCAATAAGCAAATCATAAATCCAATCATTAAAAAAGTACATTACCAATCATAATCAGATTTTTCATTCTCCGAATACAAGAACCTCTCTGCAGCGGTCATACGAAGCGGCATGGAAGAAACTATCTTAGATATCGGTGAACTTGTAGGGTTAGTTCCTGCACAGACAATACAGGGGGATCCGTTAACATCACGGACAAGTCTAAAAAAGAAGTAGCGGTGAGCGACAAGGCGCACATATAAAGAAAGATTGAAGAAAAGAAGAAAAAGAACCCAGAGAGCCATTAGGTGCATCCGAACCTGAAGAAGGAGAAGTTTGTGTTTCTCCCTCTCTTTCTGGCGTCTTCGCAGCTCCAGAAACAGCGCCAGCTCTTCATCTTTTTCTTTGGTCACCATCTCTTTCCTTATATTTCTTGATTAAACAAACAGATCACAAAAGCAAATGGATTGGGTTGCAAGTTAGCGAATAATCACAGATTTGCTCACTCCCCAAAACGACCCCTTCTGTGATTATCTTAACCCAAAAATGGGGAGTCGGGTATCTGAAACATTACAGGGTCAGGGAAGGACGGAACAGCTTCTTTGGAAAAGCAGAGGTTAGGAATAGAATACGAACAAAAACACAAGGAGGTAATAATAATTTTAGGAGGAAGCAAGCAGCTAAGCACGAACAATACAGGTGCTTTTGAGGAGTTTGAGGATGCCGTTTTTCTCTTCCCTTTTGGTGATCCCTTCGATGAAACCTGCTTTCTCTGCTCGTATTTTATGGCTTCCAAGGTTCAAACTTTATTTTATTTTATTGGAAATAGCACCCCATAGACTGGCTGTCTTGTTTTAGGTTAAAAGCAATTTTAAAAAAAAAAAAACATTATTGAAGGATTAAAATTTTGAATTTGAAAAAATATGAACGTTGCAAATAATTTGTTACAAATATGTCAATGAGAGAGACTTTTTTTTTTTAGTGCATATTAGTTTCTTGTGTACATTAAAAAAAGAAAAAAGACGTGTTTGTTATTTAAATTAAGTTTAATGTGGAAAAGCGGAGCATAGCGATCGAAAGATGCCTCGGCTGCTGGTTTAGACAGCGCCGCGGAGTAGCCAACTTTCCCAGCAGTCACGGCAATCCACATGGTGCTACCGCGCCGAGATTCAAAACGTGGACTGTTGGATAATCGGCCTGTGTTGATATCCATCGAACGGCCATGGTTGGACCGAGAAATCACTGACCAGAGTTTGAAATCACACTACTTCGGCCTCGCGATTCGTGTAGTTTGAATTTGCTGTCTGGACTCTGGCGGACGCCCCCCAATTTGTTTGCCAAACCAATGAGTATTCTTAGTCAGTGCTGGTCATAACCTGCCATCTTGTGGGTGGGCCCTTCGTCAATAAAAAGTAAACATTACAAAAACGCTGATCATAAATACTGAATTGCGCTCGTCTTACATTTCGAGAAAGCACGGCATTAAATGTATTAGCCATTATTTTTTATTTTTTAATATAAAAAATATTTTATAAATATTTTATTCATTAAAATTATTATTATTATTATTATTATTTTCATTCAATTTCAATTTTTTATAAAATGAAATTTACTGTTTAAGTATAGTACATATATTTTAACATTTTATTTTAATATTAACAAATTTATAATATAACATTATGCATGTAACATAAATTTTTATTTTATATCTAAATATAGATAATCATTAAAAGACTCAAATCTTAACCAATATATAAACAAATCAGTCACTAATTTTAGATTTGTGTATAATATAAGTAAATTTGCAAACACATCTCCAATTGTTATTCGTATGTTACGTGGCACATGCCGCTGATGCGAGTAATAGTCTCATTATAGACCTTGGTGTGTATTCATGCACAATAACAGCTCATTTCCTCAAATTTTCCTTTTTAACATCCGTCTTTTAGTTTCCTTGAATCATGAAATAATGTATTTTTATTTCCATGTGATATATTATATCCAAGAAAATAGACAAGGAACTCCAGCACAACGATTGTTCACATTGATGTTGCCCTTGTCATCACTATAATTTATATTACAAGATAATGGAGTTGCACATTGAAGTTGACATTAAACTCAGGTCATGTGCCAATGCTTACAAAATACTGAAGTTTGCACGTTGATGTTGTCCTTCGCATGGGATGCTCAAGCCATGTTCCATGCTTTTTTGTTTTTTTTGTTCGGAAGTCATTCGATGTATATCGCCAGGACAATCGAGCCACGTGAGTGTCGCTTTCATGGATGTTACTAGGCGGCGTAGAATTTATAGAGATTGATCATGTTGTGTGTCATAGGATCGTGCAGCAGTTTGGTGTCTTGTGCACGAACAACGCATGCCAGACGGCATGCATTGCTGGGCTGGGAGAAACCCTGGTCTGTGGAATTAATTAAGCAAGCGTCCGACGGGGCCATAGGTAAAGGGTAAAGCGTACTTCCTTCAAAATTGGGGCCCAATTTGGGATTTGAATTGCTTGTCTCCCTAAAGCCCAAGCCCAAGCCCCCCCACAACACGGCAAAAGCAAGCGAGAGGCCCCTTTTGACATGGGATCAGGCCCCTTCGTCAGGTAATTCTTTTTGTTTTTTTTTTTTTTTTTTTGCTTCTTGTTGTTGTGCATATCATGTGGAAATTTATTTCCCTTTTAAAAAATAAAAAAATTTTATTTGCAAATAACTCCTTTACATAATTACATGGATTGAGTAAACTAATTACAAAATTGTTGTTGGCCTCAAAGACTATATAGGCTAATGCTGAAGTGTTTTGAGAACTGACCAAGTACCAGACTCAAGCAACAATTATATCTATGTCACCCTATTGTATGTCAAATTAGCAATCAGCTTGGCCATAAGAAGCATGCATGTCGTATATCACATCACTTTAATTGTATATCAATCAACGTTATTGTTACAATAGTTTCGCTCTTATGGTAGGAGTTCAAATCTCAACTCTCTCAAATCATCACATAGAAGTGAGCTTTTAACTCTGATTCCACTGGCAGGTAACAAAACTAAGACCACACAAAGATTAAGCAGGCAACTTGCTATCGCCCTATCACCGTAGGAACGAAAGTGAATTAGCAGCACCAAAAGCCTAATTGTTAAAGATTGATAACACTTAAAAGCTTTTATTAGCACTTAAAACAGCTGCTATCTCCCGCTCGCTTTCATTGCATAAGATAACAGGGCAAGAGAGGCAACAACATTAAAATAAGAAGGTCAAAGTTGTGATTTTTACAATAAGAACAAGGCACATATGATAACATACCCCAGAAAAACATCCTCGGTGCCAAGTACGACGGAAATAATATATATAATTTAAGAGGTGAAGGTGTCAATAATGGTTGTATGCAGAGGATCACTCAAGTGAGTAGCCCAGTTGTTGAGAGGGCCTTTTCCGGTAGCAGCAGCTTGAACTGCGAAGCCAAGGAAGGCAACCATGGCAAGGCGAGCATGCTTGATCTCCGCCAATTGAAGGGTAGCCTTCTTCTCTGGGTCAGAGGCTAGGCCAAGTGGATCGAAAAACTTGCCTCCTGGGTAGAGCCTCTTCTCGGGGTCGAGCTCCGCGTTCCTTTGGAACTCAATGTATCCAATCACCAAAACCTCGATCCAGATCAAAGTGGTCATGGAGAATGGTAGTGGCTGGCCAAGGTACGATGATCCTTCAACTAGCTCTACCTGTATTAACGGCAACCCCTCAGTCACAACTGCTTTTTCCAAGACTTAATCAGACGCTTACGTATTTAGCTCGGCCGACCATGCATGTAGTATATCAAAAATATATTAAACTAACCAATGTTATTTTATTTATGGTTAGATCCATGTTATTATATTTGGATCCATCAAATAATTTATATTTCATTCTTTATTCATAATGTCACTTTGTGTTTAGATATTAGAGAGTCATTACAGAGCCCGTCATCGGTTAATATTTTGTTTAAATTTCTAGTTATGCTGTTTTTAATTTTAAAAGTGATAAACTTGATATACCTAATGATTTTTCCCGATTAACTTACAATAATCACTGTACTAATATCATTAATGGAAAAACGGCTAGAAAGCAGCAATCTTCATCTTTAAATGCAATGCTGTTCACTCTGGTATCTTATCATATTAACTATAATAGCGTACCTTTCCAGCGTCTTGCCAGGTAACTCCGGTGAGCCATTCAACGGCGAGAGCACCCAGAGTAGCCAACATGGCCCATCTTCCATGAATGAGCTCACATTCCCGGAACCTCTGCAGCCCAAACACCTCCCTGTACGGTTGGAACGGGGTTGACTTCAGGTCAGAGAGCTCAGTGCGGGTCCCAATGATACCACCAGCCACGTTCTTAGCCAAGTTCTGGTCCAAAGAGTCCAGCTCGAACTGCAAGTACTCGGCGGGCTTCCCCAACCCAAATGGGTCAAACCCGTAATCGCCCACCAAGCTGCCGTCGAGCCACTCGGGTGCCTTGGCTCCCGGGTACCACAGCGGCCGGTCCGAATTAGGCTTGAAGGACCTCTTGGGTGGGGCTTTCTTGGTGCCAAATCCAAACCGGGCCTGAATCCGACCCGAGTTCAAGTAACTATCTGGGAACCTAGTTCCCATGAATGAGGAGGATGTAGCGGCAGCAGCTGTGGTGGCAGCCATGACTCGAATCTAACGTGCCAACTGGGTGTGTTTTCCCGTTAGAGACTGAATGGAATTAAGAAGCGCGGTGATTCAATCGCTTTCTGTTACACCGGGCTAAGTCTAAAATTTTAACAAAAGCTTTGGGCGCTTTATCCAGGTTGGTGGCTGATAGCCGTTGGATCGAGTTGCGTATCCATCTGACGAATGGGAAAGTATCGGCCTTATCTCAGCCTTATCCCCATGTGGGGTAACAAGATTGGAGAACTGCTATTTGCATGTGGTAGGATCCTCTTTGTGGCTGATGTTACTATGCCAAAATCTACTCGGAATTCTCAGATTATGCTTTTTTTCTTTTTTTTTTTTTGTCTTTTTAGTTAACCAAGCAAGAGAGGAAGAGTTTATTTGTTCATGACTTTGGGTCAATGCGCAAGCACTTTATGTCTTGGTCAACTCTGCTGCCAAAATTGGTTTCATTCAGGTTGATTTGGAAACTTATTATTTGATTGTCTAATTGAACTCCTCCTGTCTAAAGAGGCTACCCAGTCACACGGCCCCAAAAATAAATAAATAAATAAATAAATAATAATTGTACATTGTTTTGTTTGCATCTGGAAAAATAAAAAATAGAATTAGATGAAAAAAAAAGCCTCTTATGTGAATGGTCTATAGGATTGCTTGCAACTTTATCTAATTAGATAACAAAGCACGACTTCAATTGATTATTTCAAGAAGAAGAAGAAGGAGATGAATTGTCCCAGTAAATTGGAAAACCCCTTTCAAGGTTGAAACCCAAAGGCCCCTTTTGGTTAGTAGCATCAATCAAAGCTATTCAAGCCCATGACCAAAGAGGCCGGGAATAAAGGCGAGGCAGGCAGTCAAAAACACACCAATGGGAGTTCAAAGTCAAAGACGTACACGTGTCGACTGGACCGAAATATCTTCCAATAAAAAATATCAGGCGGCAATCGTCACATCCTCACAAAAGTCTCATTAATCACAAAACTTTTTCCAGAAGAAGTTGATTCAATTTTTATCTTCTCCCGAATCCTTTTGACCGCGGTCAGATTACTTTCAACTTCCCCAGACACCACCAGCCTCAACTGATGAGATGATAAGGATCGATTCCATATTTTATTTTAAAAAAAAAAATAAACAAAAATGGAAAAGATTATTATGATAATTTTTATTATATTTTCAAGAGGATTTTGTGTGCATCGAAAATGTAATATAATAGTAGAAAATGTTTATATATAATAACCGACAAGCCAATAAATAATAAAAGACTTAAAATGGTAGCCGGAGAGAAATCCGACGAAATAATCCCGAAGATAATTATCGTAATTATGGTTGCGTTCGTGAATATTTGAGAAACTGGGTGTAGCCAGTAAACCCTTTGTTGTCTGGCCGAGTTGGCATTTGTAGCGGCAACCGGCAAGGCCTTAGACTTTACAGGCTAGTCCGGTCACTCCACCCTGTCCGCAGCTCTTTATCTGGGACGGCCGTATGCCCTGGCCCTCTTTTTCCTTAAATATTCTATCGCGAGGAGTCGATTCCCCTGTTGTTTTCGCTTTGCTCGGGCTCTGTTTTTTCTTAAAGGCAAGGTGCCCTTTGTTTTTCCATTATGATTATTATTATTTTTGGCTCTGATCTTTTTGTTTTTTTCCTTGGATTTTCTTGGTCTATCTTGTTTGGTGTCTTAGAAAATTTAGAGGTAGTTGTTTTTTTTTTTTTTTGTTTTTTTGGATGGTTCGTAGATGCTCTGTTTTCGTTATTTAGTTTTGTATTTGTTTTCGTTATCTGTTTTCTTTTTTTGCAAAATAATGGAGTAAGACACCCCCTCCCCCGGCAAACAAATCGCTTTCTCTCTCTCTCTCTCTGAAAACGTGGGTATGTTTGTTTGATGCCAATTCTTCGTTTAGGATTTTTTTTTTCTTTTTTGGAATTTTCACAATACGGAGGTGTTGTGTAAGTTACATTTCGCCGCGTAATTATGCTCTTGTGTAATTGTGGGTTCGTATAGGTGTGTGTTTGTAATCTATGGCGCGTTGACTTGTGTGATTGGAGGAGTGCCTCGGTTGTTTGGTGAAAGTTATGGACTAAATTGAACATTTTTCAGTAAAGGTCTGTGTTTGTATAGGCACTAGCAATAATGAAGACGGCCAAGGGTAAAGGGGCAGTGAAGGTTTCAAAGGAAGCTTTGAAGCCCGTTGATGACAGGTTAGTTCTGGCATGTCTTGTGATTATATTTATATTTTTGGCTGAAATGATTGCCTTGAGATGGGTATTCACTATTAAAAGCAATTGGTTTGTGGCTGTTATTGGGTCAACAAACTTGATCGATATCTCCTGTTATAGAGCAAAATGCGTCTGTTTTCTTTTCAGAAAAGCTGGAAAGAGGAAGACAGCTTCTGTGGCTGACAAGAGTAGCATACGGAAAGCTAAGAAGGAGAAGAGGGCCAAGAAAGACCCGAACAAACCAAAACGCCCTCCCAGCGCCTTCTTTATCTTCCTGTATGCATCTCTATTTGTTACCCCAGTAATGTAAGTTGACTGTTTTTATTTGGATTTTAGGGAGTCCATCAACTTGTGCCATTGTTGATGTTGCAGGGAGGAGTTTAGGCAGACATTCAAGAAAGAAAATCCACAAGTGTCATCTGTCGCTGCAGTAAGCAATTATCTGTTTTTGAGATGTTATGTTAAACTTTGTTTAAAATCTTTTGCATTTGAAGCAATTAATGGGTTTCACTTATATTGAAGGTTGGGAAAGCTGGAGGAGCAAAGTGGAAATCAATGACTTCTGCTGTAAGTACTCATCCATTTTTATGAGTTATGTGAATGGGGGATCTTTTAGTTTTGGATTGTTAAAATGGACTTGTAAAACATGCATGGTTTCATCAAGAGGCAATATATTCCTTGAATTTGTTGTAAACTGGGCAGCCCAAAAGGGAATAGTTATGTAGCTGATTCAATCCAGCTTATTTTTGAAAGCATTTGTTATGCTTCTGTATGTAGTCTAGTTAGTAGTCAACTCATACACAATGTTTATCTTTAAGAGTGATCTTGGCTGTGGTAATCTATCTTTAAAAAATTTCTTTGAAAAAGTTTGAGACGCTTGCCCATTATTAGCTTCTCACGCACTCACTCTGTTATGCATCCTGTTGAGATAACTAGGAAGTTTTCATGACTTTGGGTTGACAGGAGAAAGCTCCATACGAAGCCAAAGCTGCTAAAAAGAAGGCCGATTATGGGAAGCTCATGAATGCTTATAACAAGAAGCAGGTAACAATATTGGGTCAATGCTCTAGATTTATAAGAGGTCCTCTATTAGTTTGTGATGTGTTTGAATTATCTGTGCTATATTGGCAGAGTAGCACAACTGATGATGGCAATGAGGAGTCAGATAGATCAAAATCAGAGGTGAATGACGAGGAGGTAGCCTCTAACGGAGAGGTTTCCATTTCAAATTTTTCATGGATAGGCTCAACTTTGGCATTTCATGTGCTTTCAAGACCTTTAGGAAATACTTACGACTTGGTTATTTCATGATTTTGCAATCCTTCGTCCAACTCAGGCTTGCGGAATTTTCATGATTCATTTTTCCATTGATTTTAGAAAGGATGCATTTCTATTGATTGATGTCATAATTCTTTTGGACTTGTTATCATGGTGCTAATATGTGTATGATGGGCCAGGAAGGTGAGCAGGAGGATGAGAAAGAGGACATGGAAGAGGAAGAGGAAGAGGAAGAGGAGGAGGATGAGGATGAGGACGATGATTGAAATGAAATGCTCTTTACCTTGTGCATCATGGTGATTTAGGAGAACAATTCCTGAATTTTGTTTGTCAATAACCTCAACCTAGACTGGGTACTTGTCTGAAGGAGTGGTAGAAATGATATTTTGTGAAGCAGGATCTGCTACCATGATCCCTTTGTTATTCGATGTTAGGCAATGGGCATGGCCTATATCATCTGTGTCAAGTATAGCTCTTTATAGTTAACCTAATATAAAATTCTCGTTTCATGTCTGAGCCTCGTCCATTTCTTTATAGCGGCACTAGCACTTAGATAATCATTATTTGTTGACTTGGAGCTTCTCTCTCGTGTTATAGTGAGATGCTTCCCGCTGGGTCTGACTGCAACAGGCTAGTTATTGATAAGTTTGCGTCCCCATGATTCTGCTTCTTGATCATCAATCAATGACCGTCCTTGCCTTCTGGATAAATGCCAACATAACCTTTCTTAGCTGGTACATGGGGTTCGGGAGTTTACCAGACAGGAAAATGCGGCAAGGGTCTTCTTACATGGATTATGTTCTGGACATAGCAATGCCCACATTGATATATATTCCTCTTTAATAATGACTCAACGACGAGAGAAAGAATAATTATATACAATCAACCAAATGCTATCTACAAAATTTTACCAGAGCCCTATCTGAAGATTCTCAATCGCATGAAACAAGCCTTGGATTGGGAGCACCGACAGGCCACTTACCGATGTACATGAACAGTCTCTTCAAGTTCCCCCGGGTGATCGAGGGTGAGTCAACAATCTTGCTGTTGCAGGCATAGATCCAAAGGTCCCCTGAATTTACCCTCTTGAGACTGCCCCGGCAGAAAGTGCGAGACTGAGAGCGAGCACGCCTAGATTAGACAATAAGGATGTTACAAAACGTTTTAAGTCTATCTGGCAATGTCCTCGACGGTGACCATTAGATAAACCCCAGTGTACTATTAGCAATGAAATGCAAGCAGAGTGCTTGGGACAAAACAAAGTGAAAACAAATAAAGCTTACCGACTGAGATAGCACTTCATACACATGGAATGTCCGCGTTGGGCAGTACAACCTTTGTGTTAATCCCCATGCACGTTCTGCATTCTTCTTCTCCCTCAGAGTAAAGTTCAGAGAGTTTTACTTTGTCTGTCTCATCTTTCTTTCTATATTTAGCACAAAATTTTCTCTGTTTTCTCTCCTCTACATCTGTAATTCCCCTGTGAAGTTGCAACCAAGACTGGAAATATCACTCCCGTCAAGAAATACTACCCCGGATGAAAACAGGTTCAATTAATTCGCACCTACTCAAAGAAAACAATAACATTATCAAGAGTACTAAAAGCAAAGGCAACTTATTTCAACTGGTTGAAAGACATTAAGAGTCTACTCACCATAGAACTCTCTTAAACGAGCTCTCCTCTCATGAATGGACGTGATTATCTTTCCATTTTCATAGGCCTGTGACGCAACAAATTGCCAATACAAAGCTGTGACGAAGGGGAAAGGCAGTTAATTGACCAGAATGCAAATCACCTTGTATATAAAAATCCTAAGTAATCCCAGGAACCAGCAAGGTGACAGTCAGTCAACTGAACAAGAAAGAGGAAAAAAATGTGCGGCAGGACTATAGGATAATCTCAATTGGAGGCAGGTGCCATCATATTACTAGGATAATTAGAAGCCCCGTGTAACAAAGAAAAATGATTAAGTCGATGATGCTGCTAATAAAATGAACTCCATCAAACAGGTTATTCTGTTTCTTCTGTCTCACGGACAATGGTCAATACAACACAATATATCAAAATACAACACAATATATCAAAACCCCAGCTTGGGCTTGCAAAATTTTGGACACAGGTTGCCTTTTCAAATAGATAACAATGAAAAGTTAATGATTTAACTTCATCATTTGAATGGACCAACGGAACATGGTTCATAGCTCGTAGTGTTGAATTCCAAACACAAATGTACTCAAGATGGCTATCGATAGGTGTTAGGAAATGTTTTGAGGTTGTAGCCCTTTAATATAATAATAAAAGTAATAAAGATAAATGAAAACAGGAGACAACAGATTTTACGTGGTTCGGTCTGACCTACGTCCACAACCGAAAGTGGGAGCAAATATTACTGAAATGGAGAATACAAAAGGGACTTAAGAGCCTAATTTACAATACCCGAGACTAAAGGCACTAAAGACTCATGGAGATGGAGTTTTAACTCCCTTAATTTTCCCTTAATATCTCTCATCTAGAGTCCCGATGTGGAATTTGAGACAAAACCCAACAAATCTCCAACTTGGCTTAAGTTTCACATGAAGCAATAGTAATAACACTCCTCCTTCTTCATAAGCTCCTGAATCATAGCACGCCAATCATAGCATGCCAATCATAGCACACCAATTAAGTCCAAGCACTGCTTGAACTTAACAACTGAAAGAGGCTTTGTAAGCATATCTGCTTCTGTAGAGATTGCAGTAGTACCCACAACTGTAATTTTCTGTAAAATATACAACTTTCCTGATCTGTAAGCTTTCATGACAATGAGAGCACCTTCACTGACTTTCAGAACTCCACCTTCACTGGTGTACCTGTATCCAAGAGTCTCAAGTGTTCCTAAAGAGATGAGATTCTTCTTCACTTCTGGAACATGTCTGACTCGAGTGAGTGTTCTTACAACACCATCATGAGTCTTGATTCTAATCGTACCAATCCCAGCAATTTTGCAAACTGCATCATTGCCCATCATGATAGCTCCACCTTCAACAGATTCATAGGTGAAAAACCAGTCCCTATTGAGACACATGGTACGTGCAACCAGAATCCAAGATCCATTCATGACAGACCTTAATTTATCATTAGCAAAGAAAATAGATCCATCACTTTCATCTTCTACAACATTGACTTGAACTGACTTATTACCTTTGTGCTTCTCCTTATCCTTGGCTTTTAGCTTCAAATAATCAACTTTGATGTGCTCTTTCTTTTCACAATAATTACACACCAAATTTCTATATTTGGATTTATATCTACTGGAACTCTGACTATCTGCATCCTTATCTGATTTATCCTGAACCACTAAACTGTCAACTTGACCACTATTGCTGACTGTTCAAAATTTCATCTATACTTTTTTTTTATTGGATTTTCTTATGAAATTCTTATTATTATTAGCGTTGATAGCTCTCTTCTTTCAAGCTTATGCCGTAGAAGCTGACATCAGGCTATTGGTGTTTTATCTGCATCTTCTCAACCAAGACTCGATCTGTTCTTTCGACTTCAAAATAGACTTTATTTCTTTGTAAGAAATAGTTTCTTTACCATAAAGCATTGTTTCTCTAAAATGCTTAAAGGAATGGGGAAGAGAACACAACAATAACAGGGCTTGATCCTCATCTGAACATCTATATTACTCAAATCCAAAAGTAAAGAATCAAATTTATCCAAATGCGACAATATAGATGATCCTTCAGGCATGCGAAGCATATACAGACTTTGCTTTAAATAAAGCCTATTCTCCACTGTATTCTTCATATACAAAGACTTTAATTTCTCCCACAAATCTTTTGCAGTAACCTTAGTAGCTACTTCTCTTAAAACCTCATCAGAAAGATTTAAGATGATACCTGATCTGGCCCTTTTGTTAAGAACAGCAAACTCCTCATCTGACATCTTCTCTAGCTTTTTCTGCCTCCCTAACAGCGCTATGTCGACGCCATCTTGAACCAGAATGGCCTCCATCTTCAGCTGCCACATACCAAAGTTGACACTCCGATCGAACTTTTTAGAATAATACCTAGTTATTGTCATTATTTTCCCGAAGAACCCAATCAAAGAACTAAAACCACGGCTCTGATACTAGTTTGTTAGGAAATGAGCTTCGGGTTGTAGCCCTTGAAGACAATAATAAAAGTAATAAAAATAACTGAAAACAGGAGACAGCAGATTTTACGTGATTCGGTGCAACTGACCTACATCCACAACCGAAAGTGGGAGCAACCAGTTTGTTAGGAAATGGGCTGCCTTGAAGACAATAATAAAAGTAATAAGGTTTCGGGTTGTAACCCTTGAAGACAATAATAAATGGGCTGCCTTGAAGACAATAATAAAAGTAATAAGGTTTCGGGTTGTAACCCTTGAAGACAATAATAAAAGTAATAAAGATAACTGAAAACAGGAGACAGCAGATTTTACGTGGTTCGTGGGAGCAAATATTACTGAACGTCTCATGGAGATGGAGTTTTAACTTCCTTAATTTTTTCTTAATATCTCTCATTTAAATCCTAATACATAACTCCTATTTATAAGAAGTAAGGGTAGTAAAACCATCCTCACACTTTCGATGTGGAAGTTTGGTATTCCCCCTTAAAAAGTCCCGATGTTGGCCTTCACTTTCTAAAATCCCGATGTGGGACTTGAGACAAAACCCAACAATAGGCAACAGACATATGCACTTATCCCTACTTTGGTTCTGCATTTTCTCAAAATTACCTAGTGTAATTTAAGTGCTTTGGAATGAAATCAGATAAAAGATTCCATTGGTATTCATGTGGAAGTGAGTTGGACAGGTTTGTACAAATCATAATAGGATGCCAGTAGAAATAACAGGGAAGCATGGTTTCAGTAGTTCAAATGTGAAAGTCTAGAGAAATCAGAGCTTTTCACTCCCCATGGGAACCAGCAGACCAATTATATGAAGTATTCCAAAAATAACTTTTAATAGAAAAGTTTATAAAATAACAGTAATAATAACGATGTAACACAGAAATCCAAAAATCACATTAAAGATAACTGATCACTAAACCAAAAAAAAAAAAAAAAAAAAGCATTTCCAAAACTGTAGTGTCATGAAATGATCCAATCTGCGTTTTGAGACTGTTTATTGAACCCTATCCACTAAAAAAGAAAAAAGAAAAAAGAAAAAAAAAACATTTATTTCTGGATACAGTAGAACTACACGATTACATTTGAAATTGTAAGCTTTAAGCAATATCGATCTTATCCACACGACTACAGAAAACATTCCTCCCATATTTTACCCAGAATTGAATCAGACGATTGGGACAGACAACCCAAGCCTATCATGAGATTTGTTTAGAATTCCATTAGCTAAATCCACTGAACATCAAGCAAAGATAAATGCCTAAAACCAAAGGGACGCGTCTTAATTTAAAGAAGAAGATGAATGATTGCTTCTAAGATCTTATTAAACTTTATTAAGACCCAGAAACAGATGACTCAGAATTTAAGCGGAGAAGACAAAGAAAAACCAACAAAGTGAAAGCCAGACAAGTGAACAGGAAATTACAAGGCATTGGCAAAATGAGTATCAGCTTCGAGAGCCTTAAGAGAAACCTTAAACGATTTTCGCATTTTCCTTAATTTTCCCCTCTGCCAACACACAATTAGCACACCCAAAAAGCCAATCATTTATCAAACTCCTCGAAAGAACGTATCTTTCACAAGAAAATCAGTCCTAGCAAAACCCAACCAAAAAAAGGCCTTTGAATTTATAAACCCAATTGCAAAAACTTGCACAGATAAATCTCTTCAACTCTGGCGGGTTCAGAGAGAGAGCGCGTGTCCGTGTGTGAGGCGTTCGCTACTTTGGCCATTCGCTTGAAGCACACGTAATTTTGTTCGTGTACAGCAAAGTTAACCCAGGTTTAGCTATTATTAAAAGGGGCTAACTATAATAAAAAAAATAAATAAATTAACCACAAATCGCTTCTTATAAATATTATAACGTTGAATATAAAAAAAATTATTGTATTAATTTCTTATGGTTCATATATTGCTCTTTATGCATGAATGGTGTTATTATTAAAATTCAAATTCACGTTTAGCTATTATTATTATTCTATAAAATTAGAATTTATTTCAAATAAAAAATAATTAAATGAATTTATATAATATAAAATTACAAAAATAAATTATCTTTATAATAAAAATAAAAAAAAATAAAAATAAATATAAACACTGTATCTGTACCTAACTACAAGATTCAACGAAGCCTAGGCCCGCCGTTCTTCGAGCCACGGATTGCTGTAGCTAAAATAAGTGGGCCAGACGCGGCCCAGACCAGATGCCCAAATTGTTCCTAGGTATATTAGATGAAAGGTGTGCTGCCAATCTTTGTCCAACTTCTGATGCGTATTGTTGAATTGAGTATTGGAATAGTGTTTTCTAGCTTCTTTTAAGGCTAAAATTATCTGGTAACAAAAATGTTAAGTGTACAATAATTTATTAATAAAATGAATAGAATCAAATTTATAATTTATTAATAATTTAAATCTTATATTTATCACACGCTTAAAAACAAAAATAGTTTAAACCACAAACCAAAACAGAACCATTTTTGCATATATCGACGATAATTGTTTCGCTACAACGGTAAATAAGCATCAACCTCCAGCAGCGATAGAAACAAAGCTGAGCAATAATAGTAATAATAAAAGACCCGGAGATATCTGCATAATAATACATGCCGCTGTCTCCCACTTCATGAAGCCCCAACACTGCCCATCATTCGAAGTCATCACGAGTGCTATGGACAGGAAAAATGGCGAAATTGACGTGTTTCAGGAAGGCCGAGAGGCAAATCACAATGAAAGAATTACAAATGCATCCAGTCTGTATGCTGAGGATCAGAAAGAGCAACCTCCTTGAAGATGTCAAATCCTGAATACATAAGGCCCACAATTGCAGTTTTAGGGATAACTGTTACTTTGTTGCAAAAGACAAATTACAATTGTTTCTTATAACAATAAAATCTCTTGCTAAAGACAGATTACTATTCTACTTGTTTTAATAAAATCTGAAGCTTGGCCTATCAACCCAAAAAGGAAAACCGAAAAAGGAGAAATTACTAAAGAGCTTTAACCAACCTCCTAGGCTGCCATGATTCCAATTTCTGGCTGGACTCCGGAATTGACTCTGTTTGCTAGGTCTGGAGCAAATCAATTTAGACATTCTTAAGGATAAAGAAATGAAATGGGATAGCACGAGATAGACTTAAAGATTTTAAGCAAGCCAAGAAAAACTGGTTCTAGTCCTTACGGAATGGTGTTTTGGACACAAAAAAGCATGCCCCAATAACGATGTAGCACAGCAACAAGGCCACTCCTTTCAGATAATGAGAACTACCATCCTGCATCAGAAAAAGGAGTGCACTTTCAGTGAATAACGGGCGATTATTGAATTAAAAGTTTGTAATCGTACCTGTAAAGTGAAGGCTGTGGTGATTATTGATAGAGCAAGAGTTCCAGTCTCAACGAGATTGAAATTGAGATCCATATTAATACCCACAATCCAAGACAATGACGCACAATGGTACCTGTAAGTCATTACATTTAAATTCAGACACGTAGAGATTTTTGCGTAGTAACTTTGGTCTTCCAAAGACATTCTTTACTATTTTGATATGAATTCTCACCACAAACAAGGAAATTTGAGTTGCAGAACCCAAGGCAACTCCTAAGGATATGTCCTGCAGGTAGGTAAGAATGGGATCAAAACTCGGCAAAGTTTGAGGTTCCTTTGGTTGAAAGATAATAAACTACTAAACATGACAGGTAATCGCTCACCAGCTTATTCTTAAAAGCAAAAATGATTGCCCCAGCATGTTCTGCAGCATTTCCAACAATTGGTAGCAGAATGATACTAATGAAGCTGACAGAAAGGCCCCAAGAATCTGAAGTTTCCTATTTTTTTTTTAAGAAAACAATAATTAGACAAAAAGGCATTTTTCACTTCCAGTACAAAGGCAAAAACAAAATTCACTAGGCTTAAGATGCTAATACTTGTATCAACTGCTGTTGATATACTGAATTCCAATCGTTGTTCTTGATGGTAAAATATGTGGGTTATAGTGAATTTGCGCAGCAAAGAAAATTCCTTTTTAAATTCAATTCATTTGTTTATCTACCTCTATGGTGCCCACAACATATTCTGACAACAGAGCAATGAAGGCCGTCATCCCAACCAGCCAAACAATCCCACTTGCGAATCCAATCACAGGTGTTTCTTCAATTGTATCGCCATCATCATCTTCCTGAATGTCAGACCCAAGCATAAAACATTCTGAGTCAGGTAATGAATATGCAACTATATATTAAGTTATTAAACCATGTTTCATTTAAACAAGAGAAAGGTGGGCCTTCTTGTTGGAGACGAGAGGTTTGTAAACAATCTCTTAGTAATAAGGGTAAAGTTACGTGCATATTACTTTTTTCTAGGCTCACCATAGTGGGAGAGTCTCAAAACCTTGGCTTAAAACAATAGTTCATAATTAAGGAAAAAAAAGAAAAGGAAAAATGGAATTATCACTTCTTGTGCTTCAAATATTTGCCGGTGTGTCACCAATTGGAAGACAATGTATGCACTGTATCCAGTTAGCATAACAATGCTACTCGCTCTGGACAACTGGAGTGTTGGAACTGTGGTGAGACTGGGCGACGCCCCAGCCATGCGAAACAACAGTGGCAGAATGTGGCACAACAATCCCAGAAGCAGTAACAGTATGTTCACATCAGCTTGTTTCTGCTCAATTCAGTAAGGCATGCAAGTAAACGTCAACAATGAAAGCATTGCCCTTGCCAATGGAACGTTGGAAACTGATGCATACATCCAAAATAATTGCTTACTTACTCTATCGTATTTTTGCTCCCTTCTCATGTTGGCAATGCCACCGCAGAAGAGAGAGGTCCCAAGAACCAAGAGAAGGTTTGAAAGTACGGAACCCAGGAGAGAATATTTCACCACCACTATTTTGCTTTGACATATTGCAAATATAGCTATTATGAGTTCTGTAGCATTGCCGCAAGTTGCATTCAGGAGACCACCCACTGGACATCAAGAAACAAAGCGATTAGATTTGATAGCTAGCATACATAGTACTCTTGAAGAATTTTCTGGCAATAGAGTAGAATAGTACATAGAATTAGTGGGCTCTGTACGATTGAATTGAGGAATTACCTGTCGGACCAGTGTAGAAAGCAATCTGCCTGCATTGTTCCGCAAAAAAGTAAAAATTAATAAAATCAATTCCGACGCTAATAATAGAATAATAAGCAAAGATTACCGCTTATAAAAAATAAAAAAAATTAATAAAAGATTTCAATAGAAGTTCCTTACTCTGTGAGAAAGCTGACACGTTCGGCAAGTGGGGTTAGTCCAAGTAAGCTCAGAGCGAAAATCCAGGGCTGTGTGCAAGAAAACGCGAAAAACCATTAATAGAAGAAACCCCACAAAATTAAATAGTGGGTTATTTTCATTTTTCTTTGTAGCAAAAACAACTCAATTTTTGTTAGGAGTGAGATGGGAAAACCCGAAAGGCCTCTTTTTCCAATTTTAATAATCTTTTCGAATTCAGTCAATTACTTATTGACCCCACTCCCTATCTTCGACAGTTAAAAACAAACCCATTAATGAAAATTAAGAGCTTACTCGTGCGAAGCCATAACACTGGGCAATAATGGCCAGCGGAATGGCGGGAAACAGAACCGAAAGTTTGGTTCCCAAGATGACTTCTTGGAGATTAGTTAGCAAGTGTCTAAGCATTCCACATCGAATTTTGGACACGAGGCTGAGGTCCGATTTTTTCCTCAGCGAAGATGATGACATGTTATGGGCAGTCCGGCCGTGGCGCATCTCTTTGCTCAACAACCCCTTTGGGTTTCCGTTCTCTAGAAGCCACGGTTCCTGCTGGGTTGACCCCATTTTTGGCACAAGAACAAACGTTGTAACGTACACAAATTTTGTTTCTTCCGATCTCTTGGCTCGTCAGCTTTGTTAATTTTTCGGAGCCCGACGAATGTGTGTTAAATAGGAGCCCATTGGGAACCTTCCGCGAACGTTCATACTTAGATATTTTTTTTTTTTTAACTTCTTGCTTCCATTTTAGTAACCGTAGCCACGCAAAATTTGCATGCAGTAAAAGCTAGATATCTTATCTGCATTTTTTCTTTTTATGTTGGGCGTAATTAATTACTGTGTTTTTGTCCTAATCCTCTTTGTGTGTAACTTTACAAAATTATACTGATGAGTAAATCATATCAATAAAGTAAAAAATTATATTATAACTTAATTTAATTTATTTTATTTTAAAAATTAATGATTAAATCAATAAATTAGTTAATTATACAGTAAATTAGTAAATTAATTATAATATTTTTATATAATTAATTTTAAAAATTTATAAAAAATTAAGAAAAAAATAATATATATATATATATATATAATTAAAAATAAAAATTATATCATTATATATATATATATATATATATATATATATATATATATATATTAAAATCATGTATTATAAAAATTACATATTCTTAATTAAATGTGGTCCAAAAATCGTGCGCTTATCATCCTTAATTTTACGGTAACTAAAATCTCGGTCGCTGATAGTTTTGCTGTATTTTTTAATCAAATTTTGTTTTTTAGGTAATATTTTAATGATTAAAAATTTAAATTTTTATTTTTAAATCTTAAGTTCTATTTTTAAAAAAAAAGTATGAAGTTTATAAAATTTAAAAAAATATATTTGACTCATTATATAATTTATGATACAATAAATTTTTTAATAGATAAAAAAGGAGTTATTTATCATTCATTTGAATTAAATCCATACTTTAATTTTATTCATTGTATTACCGCATTTTATGATATATATATATATATATATATATATATATATATAATTTTTACTAATAGACACCATACCGAATTTTGAAATGACGTTACAGATTCGGATGTGCAAATCAGTAACTAGTATATATGTTGATTCTTTGGATAAGGGAATCCGAGAGTATGCAGCTCTGTGGATGCTGTTTAGTGTGTTTAACCATCTCGTAGAATCTTGTATGTTGACCTTGTGGACTCTTAATTTTTTACTACAACGAGTTGACTTTTTTGTTGGTCAAATGTGTCTTTTGAACGAACAATGTTGGACGTAGTCATAGACCAGTTGATATAGCCTGAGTTACACATATCCTTGTCGGAAAAAAGCACAGAAATCAAGCTTGTTCTATAGATTCCACCAAGAATGTTGCATTAGGATGTCTTTTATTATGTTCAATCCATTGAGTCCGTATTTTAAATGTCTTTAATTGGAAGAAAAAAGCGCAATTAAATATCTTTCAAGTAACATAAATTGAGTTGTGCCAAATACAAACTTATTTTATAGAAAATTTTAGCATTAAACGTTATTTTATTTTAATATTATCTTATATATCATTTAAGTATTTAAGTAATAAGTTTAATATAATCATTAATTTAAATAATATAAAATCATGTCATGTTTGTATTATTACTTAATATTTAACTTATGTTATGTTAAACTTTTTAAAAATAATTATTTTAAAAAAATAAATAACTAATGAGGTGGTAATAAATAAATAAATAAACCCGGAGGAAGAAAAGAATTTAGGGGTAACTGGACGCATCTGCAATCACAACACTAAATCGGATAATTGATGAAATCCACCCAGACTCCTCCCGCCACGGGGATTCTCGCTGGGGTCAAAAAGCTCCTGATTAGGAGAAAAAGAATTCTGTCATCACATGTCCTGCCAAAAGACAATTATTGGTATTCCATAATTTTAGTGGTTAAAAGAATTTTACTCGAATTATGTGACCGTGATTTGAAATTTTTATCAAAACGTTTGATAATGTTAAAGGTACACCTCCAGAACTCAACGCGAACTCTCACGAAACTCTACAAAACACGCATCTGAAAAATCGTCGGGGGATTTTAGCGGACATAGAGCTGTCCTTTATTCTGATAAGACACTTTACTTGGGAGGGAAAAATGGAAGGGAAAGGAAAATTACAAGGGAGTGAATTGGGGGTCTTTCTTTGCCGTCTCTTCGAAAATATTTTTGTCCCTTCTCCTTTCCTCCGACGAAAAACTCTAGAATTTCGGCAACTCTTCTCTCAAACTAAATTCCCCCCACGAAGAGTAATATCCATAAATATATACTTCATTGCAATAAAGACGCTTTAATTTATAACATATAGGACAGAAAAAAAAAAAAAAAAACTAAATGGCACAATTGCAAGTACAAGGTTTACTTACGAAAATTGTTGAAAGTGGTTTTGTCTGTACATTGATTTTTTGGTTAATTGGTCCGACTTGGACCTTAATTCAAGACTTTTTTATTCTTTTTTCTCTTTGGTTACAAAATGGAGAAATGAAAAAAAATAATGGTAATATCCACAATCCTATAAAAGAAGAATGTGCTTTTACGCCATTAAAAGGGCACACTCTAGAACTTGAATCAAAACTAACCACCATTACAAAAGTGCATGTCTATTACGGCTTTGCACAAAACAACAATTTACCTTACAGCTAGACTGCAGGTGTTTAATTTAAGATGTTTTATATTAGAAACAACTCCACAATTGAGCTAATGTGGATTGTTCATGCTTTAAATTTTATGATCCGTACTGAAGAATAATGCTCACGTCTATGTCTTCTTTAAGTTGGGGAAAGTGAAACATCAAAGTTTCCAGCCTAGATGTGACTGGGTAAAGAAAGGGCCAAGTTACGGAAGGCGGAAAGAAATTTCCTCCAAAATATGTTACAGTGACAAGCATGAAGGCCTATATATATATATTTTCGCAACCCCATTTGCAGAAGTTACTCTATGGTGGTCGTTTTGCGCATCCGAAGTTTTAATTTTAACTCATGCAGGGAGTGACTGCTGTTGATGATATTGATATTGCAGAGTAGCTCATTCCGACATTTTGACTTGATAGCCACATGGAAGTGCAGTTGAGCCTTGTTCAACTATGTCTTGCTATCTTCTTGTAAAAGGATGCAATTACGTGCCCGTCCACGCAACATGCTTTTGGATGTTACCGGCTGGTCTAGCAGGTGAATGAAAGATTTTTTTTTGTTTTTCCTTTTAAATTTTCTAATTGGGGCTCGAATATTTCAGTCTTTTAATTTAGCAAACCAAACGGGGTCTTTTTTTTTTTTTTCTCATTTCATTTATCTTTTATTCTTCTAATCTAATCTCAAGGCAGTTATGAATTACAAGGTTCAGAGGGGTTTTCTTTCAGTCTTAATTTGAAGAGCAAAGCCCATTCTAATTACTCCAAAAAGATTGACAGACATATTTTATATACTTGAAAGTATATGCTCCCAATTTTAACCAATAAATTAATCACTAAAAAAATTCCTTCCTGGGACGAGGAAAATCCTTGGTCATATTTCTATAGCATTGTAGTTGTTCTGTAAGTGGGTTTGGCAGGCAATTGTGTGAAATTATAATTTGGTTACAAAACAAACTCCTTTCGTTGGCTCCATTGTCATAACTTCATGGGCGGAGTGATAAATAAGCATCAAGACAAAAAATGGGGGCAAAACATAACTTCTATCATTGTCTTTATCAATGCATGCAATACTCTCCATGTGCACCGTCCAGACTTCCCTATCATCTCCCCCTGCAATTTCACGAGCTTCAATCCAAAAGAAACACCAATTCCGATATATGCAATCCCTAACCTAATCCTGACAAACTCCACCCCACAGCGTTTGTTTTAGGGAAAAAATCAAACCCACCGCAGCTTCCTGGAAATTTCATAAGTTCACTTCCATCACGCAATATGCCTCTAATTTGTATCAAAATCACGGGGGAGAATTTCAAAATCTCTTTGTTTCACGAGTTTCCATAAAACTGATGCATATGTGAGTGTGTTGTGATGCTAACATTAATGTATTTTTCTGAATATCAAAATAATATCCATTAACCCCCAGGAGTATTTTATAGTCAAAAACTAAGATATAAGATTGGGGTTCGAACTTCGATCTTTGCTCATACTTAACTCTCATTCTCCCAATTAAACCGAACCCCAGAAAAGGAAAAAGAAAAAAAAAAAAAAAAAGGAAAAATAGATACATCTTGTAGCCACAAAAAATGTAATTTTAAACAGAGTTTCTTGTCGCTTCGTTTTCAGAAAATACTGGAAATCAGACCATGTGTCGACTGTCGAGTAGCGTGGAGCCATGCTGATCCAACACGACGGGTATGCAATTTCCACGAACTTTCCTCTGCTCTATCGGGCCAAGCAAATAATGGCAGAGTGGTCACGGCCAGGCCCCCCATTCTTTCTTGTTTGATCCGTTGTGATTTGTTAGTAACGTAGAACCAGACGCTCTTTCAACTCAAGGACAGCTTGCCTATATTGTTGTCATCTATGATTGTTGCTGTGGGATTAAAGTAGGATGCTGTTGTCTACTTTGATGTATATGTGTGGTTCGAAATATATTCGAATCACAATTTGTTGCACCAAAACAAAATGTACCTGTCAATTAGGCCGTACGCACCCCCTACTGGTTTAGTTGTTGCAATCTACAAAGCTGACCTCAAACTGTCAAACCACGACAAACGAAATGCATGCAAAGGTCGCAGGGGGCCAATATCCGATTAAATATTGTTGTTGTTTTCCCATGATCATATCTAGAGCCGAGGACTATCTCCGTATGGAGTTTCTGCTGACCAAATGTCAAAAGTTTTATGTTATTGGATGAATTGATTGCGTGCCTGTTTGAATCTTACCCGATTGTATCAGATTATCGTGAAATGGAAATGGAAAAAGAAAATGAATTTCCTAATGGCTATCAATAAGCCATAGCAATCAGGCGGCTTGCAGGGCCTGGATGGGCACATGGAGAGGACATGCACGAGTAAACCGGAAGGAAGGACATCATTTACATTCAAATATTTTGCGTCCAAATTACTGTGGGCTCTCTTGCGTCCAATTATACAATTATTGCCAAAGGTATCCCGTGAACTAAAGACTCGCGGACGTGGCATCATGCCTGGCCTGCAGTCTGCTCCGGAGTCCCAGTTCTGATTTTTCCATTCGTTCATTCATCGAAGGCCACGTTTCACGGGACATGTGATGGCTTATGGCAATGGGAAAAATCTTCTAGGGCTAATTGTGCGCACGCCCTGGCCTGAACCGGAAGCGAATATCAATTACGCCGTGAAACTTTCAGTTTCAAATTTAAATCTTGAACCTTGACTGATGGGGTCAAATTGAAACTTTCATAAGGTTAAAAGCATCCCATGCAATTCCATAAGATGCAGATCTTAGTTACAAGCATAGTTCCCTCAAGGGCATACAGGGATGTTAACTGCTTCTGCTCACATGGACGCAAACATCCAACACCGGCTAAGATAATCGTCACAAAAGGGCGTTCACATTGCATGAAACGCCGTCTACAAGGAAAATTACACGCCCTAACAATCAAAAAAGGAATTTGCAATGTGTTCCTTAACATCAATGCTAATAAATATTGAGGGTTCTAGGTGTTTGTATAGTCCGTGAACAAAAGTCAAGATTCTCACATTTTCACTTTATGAATTCCAAAGTTCTAATAGAATTGCACTCAACGAATCCTTAATCATCCATGGGATTGCTTTTCATTTCCGTCTCTCCCTAAAGATTGTTACGCAAATTATGTTGCATCCCAGGTGAATGGAGTCCGTGCAGCTACTCGATCGAGGTACTTGTTTAACCCACAGTGGGATCCATAACAATTGTTGATTGTCAACTATGTATCACATTCAACCATCAACCTCGTTTGATTTGTTTGATAGCTGGCCCCTAGGTTTAATGCAGTATACACGTGATCCAAGATGTCCAACTTCAAGCCCAGCAATCTCACAACCGGTGAAGAAAAGAGATTCATCCTCCTTTCCAATTCTGCGTCTCCAACTCATTAAAAATGCTGGCCTGGGCAAACCCATGTGGGTCCCTGCCAGCAAGACATAAGAAAAATCAGTGAACCATTATCTGCCAGCAAATTGTAATTTTCCGATTCTACTTTATGTCACATAGAAATGACCCGTAGTAACAATTACCTCCAGTGTGTTCATTCTCAGTGAAAGGACATGCTTTCTCATAATTTGGCTTGTAATTTTGGAGGAGAAAGGAAAGGGTGTGTATCAAGTTTGTGTACTGTTTCACATCTACAACATTACAGTTGAGAAGAAGTTAGAGAAAGAAGACACTCAAATTGAATTTTTTTATCTAGAACATAGAATTCCATGTTGGCCAGAGAATCAGTTAGCAACTATCAGAGGTGGTGCCTAAATTTGATTGCACCACCAAATTAGATGCAGGAGCACCCAGCCATAAAAGAGTATGGACATTACTGCTTATATTTTCCAGAAGGTATTGTTCAATTTCCACACACTAAGAAATTAGAGGCTTACACAATAAAATATCACTGGCAATAACCAAGTCCCAATCAGGATTGGCAGTAGGAAAGATATCTCCCCATGAATCTGGAAACACAATAAATAATCCACTTTGAAATAGCAACACAACAACATATATGACAACTAAAAAACTTCGATTTTAAAATGATAAATATCGTGTAAACCATTCCTGGAATGTATAAAAGAACAATAAGGATGTGCCACTTATTGTCCTCGAGAAGAAATTAGATTGACATCGAGCATGCAGCAGATGCATACCATTAGCCACCAAAAATATGAATTCTCTATCATGACCAGAGTTACACATTTCCCTTTCAATGTTCAAAGCATTGCAGGTCAGAAAGCCTAATGTGGTGATAACAATTAGATTTTTCTCAATTGCCAAAATAAATTGGCAAATGGTAACTCACGCCTTATATGTGGAAGGACCGGCATGATTCCATTCACCCTGCAATTATGAGCAATGTTGTCTTCAATTTCTTGATCATCGTAGTCTGATGTTGTGATGTCAAGAAATGATTTGCGGAGGAAAATGGCCAAAGCTCCAGTACCACTGCCATTGAATACAAACAGTTTCACATCATCCAAACAATCATCCGAACGACCAACCAAGAAGCCGAGAAAAATTATCCAAAGAGTCTCAAAGCCGAAATCTATATGGAGAAGTAATGCAGGAAAAATTACGAACAACCAAGAAGCTTCAATAAAGAATACCCATGTCTAAAAGCCGAGAAAAGAAAAAAAGATTATAAAAATTCGAAATTGAGCTATTGTACCTCAAATTTATTAACTATTGAATAACGGAACGCGAATAGTACCTTCCCAATTCAATGCAACGCCGTCCTTGTACCAGTGAGCGGTGCTGAACCAGCCATTCTGCAAATGAAAACGTTCCTGGCCAGAGCAAATTGGCGTTGAACTGGTGAAAAGAAAATTCTCGAACGAGTACGTCCTGCGTGCAAAGCCAAAACCCATAAGATACGATGTTTCTCTCTCTCTCTCTCTCTCTCTTTTCTTAGCAATCTAAAGTTACACAGTAAGCTGTAGTTACCATTGCGGGAAAGCTGTGCCTCCTCTCCACATAGCTCTGCTGGGGCTCCTCCTTTGTTTCCTCGTCTTCAACAGAGAGAAGAGTGAAATTTAAGTCAATTAAATTGAGCATCATGAAGTAAGCGGTAGAATAAAGGCATAACCATGAGAAAATAAAGCAAAGGGAGAGCTAATACCTGCGGAGGCGCCGCCGTCTCCGTCGTCGTCAAAAAGAGAGGACGGAGAGAACAGAGCTATGTCCATAATTTCTCCGATTAGACAGACCGCTTGATTTCATCGGGTCTGGGTCAAAAAGGGCTCCATTTGAATTGCATTGTCTTTGATGGCCCAGTAGCATGGCCTATTGGGCCTACGCACCCTAAATGTGGTCCGTTTGATTCTCTCTCTGAATGTGGTAAGGGCTTCTTGGGCTCGGTTAACGTTCGTTATAAATTTCTTTTCCACCAGTAAATTATTTAGTTCTTGTAGTTCTAATATTTTTCAAATGATTTATTAAACTATTAACCTATTTCCATATAATATAAAAAAGCTGAAATCAAATTTTCTATAGGGGAAGTGTCAATACATTAATCGCTAACAATTTTAATTAATAAGAACTCTAAAAATTTAATATGGAATGATGCCAAAAATAAAAGAAAGAAAATGCAGGATTCAATTATCTAAATTTAAAATTATTATCCATCTTTCTTAAAAAGAATAACGAATAATGTTAATGAACAGCTTTGAGACAATTTTAGTACCAGTGATTTAATTCATTAGAGCTTACAAAATATAAATTTATTTTTTCTTATCTACAGATATATATATATATATATGTGTGTGTGTTAGAAATTCTTCTCTTATATATTAAAAAAAAAAAGTGACGTTACATCATTCATTATATTTGATTTTATATACAATATATTTTATTTTATTTATTATTTAGAAATACCGCGCGTGCCTCCCTCCCTGCTCCCCAGCCCAGCAGCCACCGAACATCTCCGTGCATAGAATGAGGAGTAGTGTGAGATCGTTTCCTTTTCCAGACGTTAATTTTCCTAAAGATTTGAATCCATTCATGAGAAGGAGTTCGATTAGCTGACCAGAAAAATAACTGTTACGAGTGATTATAAAAAAAAAAAAAAAAAGTATATATATATATATATATATATATAAATATTTTGTTTAATCACTTGTGACCACCATTTTTATGGTCACGTAAATTTTTTTCCGGGGCAATAACAGGAAAGCATACAAATGGACAGGCAGGCAGGGAGTGACTTCGACCGAAGTGAAATTCTACATTAGTCTCTCTTCAAGAAGAGAATGGTTGTGGGTGGACAAACAAAACACTAGCCGAAGTCAAATCTAACAAACGGTCAAGCGCTTAATGCACGACCCCCGGATTCAAGAGAGAAGATTCGCACGCAGCGGTTTCTTTTTCTTTTATACGAATTCGAAATTTTAAAAACCAAACTGGACCTGTTCTAAAGAGTTCGATTCGATGAATCATCGGTTTGATCGTTAGACCAACATACATAACACACACAAATAGTGCTATCAGTCGAAGATGGTAACAGTCAACTGTGCGGCCATGTGATCTAGATAATCTTTCATTTTTCCTGGGAAAACCGTTTAATCCCCTGAACCAAAACCACGCAAATTTATATCTATCTTTGACTCTCTGTCTCGGGGAGGATGGGTGAGTAGCGAGGTCCACATTTGTTGCCTGCTGAGTCTTAGCTAGAAAATGATTTGACAGACCAACCTATTGATTGCGGCTTTACCCTCTTTTTGCGATGGATGAATTTAAATCGTGACAGTCGTCGAAGAGGTTAGATATTGAATATTTGGTGCTGAAAATTCAAAATATATCTAAATCGAGTTTGGTGGCCTCAGGCGGATGTATTGTTGCGGGGTACTCAGGTTGGAACTCCATGCGTTTTCTGCAGGTCCTCGATAAAGTTTTTCCGAAGGTGGTACATTTTGGCTTCTCTTTAAAATTATTGAAACTCATTCCACTCGGTCAATTCACTAGCACCCGTGCTTTAGGGGAAACATTTTAATAATTAAGAACTTGAATTTTTGTAGGTACCCAAAAAAAGAAAAAAAAAAAAAAAAACTGAGATTTTCAGACTAGAGTTTCAAATTTATTTGATGAAATAAGGAAAGATTTATCGGATAGAGAGTGATGACGTGATTATATATCTATTATCAATTTCAGGATGCTCGGGTGCAACCTGCACTCGTTATAATCTATTTTGGTGCTAACGATTCAATTCACCCTCACCCAAGTTGCTTGGGCCGTCATGTACCACTTCCCGAATTTATCGAAAACATGAGAAAGATTGCTTAATATCTCAAGGTAATTAAATTTTCAAGCTGCAGAGTACAAGCACATTACAATTAATTATACCAATGCATCTATGCTCGTAGCAACTTTTTGAACTATGCCTAAATCTCCCACATTTTCTAACCTTCTTGCACATTTAATTTGTTATTATTAATAAATTTTATCTACACCACGTATAATCAATCAAACTATTACATATACAGAGAAATTTGTTAAAAATTTTATTTTAATAATATTTGATTGTACGTAAAATATTTATTATTATTATTGTGGTCATCTTCTTCATCATATTAATAACATGTCGCGCTATGAATATTTGCAGAACCTGTCTGTTCCTCCCTTGAACGAGGAGCAGATTCATGAAACCCTGAGGTGACTGGTTCTGTATTCCGATTGTTTCTTTAACATCGACCCTTAAAAGAAAATACAATTATGTAGCAAGCAGACTGTTAACCGGTTTCTATTAACGCGTTTGTGTTTCAACAGCGTTATGTTTGATATAGTTCGAACAAATGAGACAGGCAGAATGTACTCAGAAGCTTGTTTAGAGCTCTGCTATGAGTTGAACCTGAAAGCCATCGATCTCTGGACAGCGTTGCAGCAAAGGGACGACTGGAAGAATGTTCGCTTCACGTAATTAAAACTTGTCCCGTCTCTGTATTTAACACAACCAATTTTTTAATGCTGCCAATTTCATATGAATTATTATTATTATTTTGCAGTGATGGGATTCACCTTTCGGCTGAAGGGAGCAAGATTGTGACAAAAGAGATCGTGAAGGTGATTCAAGGGGCTGACTGGAAGCCAAGTCTGTACTGGAAGGATATGGTTACCGAATTTTCAGAGGATTCGCCCTATGATCCACTGAGTCGTGGGGGAAAGACTGAACATCTCGGAGTATGAGTTTAACAAAGACATACAGAATGACTAGAGAACCAACCCAAAAAGCACACAGTTCTCTTTGCAATATCGGCCCCCCCTTTCTTATGAAAATGTTCACCTCAACTCCTATTTTTAGATTTACAATTTCATTTTTAGTTCGTGCAAACTACCAGGGAAAAAAAAAAAAAAACGCATTTCCAAGTTCTGCACGGTTGCTTAGCAATTTAACGTGTGTTGTTTTCTCTTTTTAACTGCCTCCCCTTTGAAAAGCATTTTAGTATATATCAAAATAAAAGATCTACTTTTATTATTACAAAATTATCAATTATTATAAAACTCCAAATAAATAAGTGTAATTTCACTTTTATAATATAAGAAAAATTCTCATGTTTATTTAAATTTTATAAAATTATGTTGAATATAAAAATTATAAATATATACACACATACTATAAAAATATTAAATGTCAGAGACATGTCCATTTAACGACTGATGCAGATTTTGGGCCTAGTTTTATGCCACTGCTCTAAACTTTTGAATTTTAACAAAATATATTCCGCTAAGTATGACATGACTCCTTTTTTGTTTTGCGACCAACTTTTGGAAAATAATTGGTAGAAGACAAAATCAAAAGAGGAGCGGTGCTTTCCACAACACACCCACAGGGGCTGTACCTATCTTCTTAGCAACCTTCATTAAAAGCGCTGAAACCACCATTAAACCTTAATTCTTAGCATTTGCTAAAAAGGGGTTTTTAAAACCTCGAATGTCCAAAGAGGAAAAATAATAAGTTGCTTATTATTGAAACAGGATGCTTTGTTCGAAAATTGAAGAAGAGGTCTGACCCTTTACTATTCCGCGAGAACGATCCTTTTCCCATGCGGGCCAATCCAACTCAAATCAGCCAGTTACCCAGAATTTTTTTCATTTTAATAAATAAACTAGATATCAACATTGTCGTACGGCCAAATTAAGAAACTGAAGTAAACAACGGGAATTTGGCGTTAATCTCGTTTTCCAATCATGAAAAGAAAACCGTCTACTTCCTCATGGCCCACTTGCATACTAATCAACTTGTTAACTTCCAAACAAATTGAAATTAGTCCCCGAAGGAAAGTAACGATTTAGCAGTTAAAGAAGCAAACCTCAATTTTAAAATTGAGGAATAAAATTGATGAGAACGGAAAAATACAAAGTATAATCCAATGAGCCTCTAACCACACCGATAAAAAGTAATCACACTACAAGGGAAACAACTTGCGATTAAAAGCTTAGACACAAATCTAGAGGCCTCAGGTTTGAAATTCCTTGAAAGAAACATGTAAAATTTATAAGAAAACAAAAAGCAAGCCAAAAAAAAAAAAAAAATTATCACCATTATATAATTTATAACCAATAAACCTTTATAAGCGTGTAACTCAAAGATTAAAGGAAATATAAATGCCTAAAAGGGAATTTGACGCATAAAATTCACATTGAAGGAAATCAAGCTGAAAATCGAAATAGTGAAGTTTACCATTGCCAATGTCGTAAAATCTAATTTTTCTGACCTTGAGTTTTAGGCCACTCTCGTTCAAACCTAAACCAGGGATAAAACAACTACGTTGGCATTAATGAAATTACTATAATCTTTTGTTCTCAAAGTCTATGTTACATCAAGGTAAGTTCTACAATCCATCTCCCACGTGAGACTCATACATGCTCAAGCCAGTATATGACATCAACCAAACAAAGAATATTACATACAAAAGGGAGAAATGAGACATAGCAGCAGCAGCACTCACCAATATTCCACTTCCACTGTAGCAACACAATTTGCTAGAATGATGCCTGCGTACTTCTCTAGGCATTTCAACATAAACAAAACTAGGCAATAGAAATCCAAAGTAGAAAATTGCTCTGAAAGATATGGCACAGCTGACGCTTCCATGGGCTCAAGGTGGGTGCATGAACTATCAAAAACATGCCCTAGCTGGAAAGCTGGAACCTGCCACTGGGTTTCTTCCTTCTCCATCCCTAGCAAATTCCCAAAGGTCAACATTTGATTGATGCCATAAGTAGTGATGGTACCAATAACAATAATTACAATAGAAACCACATTTGAGAACTTACAAAGGCAGCATAATACACAAGAGTCAAACCCGCTAAAGCAACAAATGCAATTTGGAACACATTATACCTGCAGTGAATTAAATGATGACCAATGAGATTAGCAGAGTTTATATGACTAACCAGAACAGATAAGGGCAAAACAAAGCATTTCAAAAGGCAACTCACTTGTACAAATATTTAATTCCCCGAAGAGACTGCAATGTGTGGCCAAAAATTTCTTGTGCTGCAGTGGCTTGAGCATAGTAGCCAAATGCTGTAGCACAGAACTGTATCACACTGAAAATTAAAAAGAACTGTCATAGTTATTATTATGGTAACAGTTATGATATAGTATGGTTAAGAATAAGATGATCATCTCACAGCCTCATAGTTTAACACATCACTTCCAGATAATTACACCATGACCACCTGCTAGTTTAGACCATAAAGATTATATGGAAAATTATAATCCAGGATCGATGATGCCAACCTAATGGAGCATAGGAGAATCAGTCCCACATTGAAAAGAAATGAGTTCATCAGAGTAGCTCCCCACCTATACAATAATTACACAGAATTTAGGATTGAGTTATAATAATGTTGGACCACAAATGATTATGTACACAAAACACTATAACAAGATTTATTACTTCATTGGATGAATGGTAATGAAAACTAATCTGAGACCCAGCATCATGGCACCAGCTATAACTGCAAGTAGAAGGTAGAAGCAGAAGAACGCAAATGCTGCGGTACCCAGAAGACCTGGCAAGGTAGCAGAATATATCTCCAGAAATAAGATTGCAAAGAAAGAAAGATGAGGAGACAAAAAGACCAAAAAATATAAGAACTTACCCCATACACTATCCAACTTGATGAAAACCTCATTCAGGAAAGGAGAAAGAGGTGGGTCAATCAACAGATATATGACAATGTGGGCAACCCAAGCCACTGAAACTATCAACCTACCAAACAAGTAACAAAAATGTCATAGAAAATAATTGACAAGTGGATATTTATGTCCTCTGTCCCTATCAATATGAGGCAAAGAAAACAGCTGACATGTTCCATCTATTCCACTGGCTTTAAACTGTAAATGACTCTGTTCAACACAGGTCAAAAAACCTACCTGCTTTGTATCTATACATCAAAATTGGATAGTTTTCAATCAGTTGACCACAGTGTAACAATTGTGAATACATTATACCCCCCTCTTGATATGGACATAGGTCATAATGTATAAGTTGTGTGGATTGCCCTCTTCATTTGGTGCATAGAAAATGAAAAAATTTAAAGGTATCCCAAAGAGGTGATGAAGCTCTGAATATCCACACATTATCTCTGACTAAACCTATCTTTTGACATAAGATTAGATGACTGTGCCAGTACTTACCCTAGGATTCCCAACACAAGTTTTGCCAAGTACCCAAGAACAGTCAGTGCCCAAGCTGTCTCTGCCTGAACATGCCAGCCACAAATGTTAATGTAATGTGGGAAAGAGTGAAAAAAAAAATGTTCCAAACATTCAGACAGAAAGTGACCTTTTCTCCTTGAGGATACATCTCTTCTAACAGCTTTACATCATCTTCCAACCGAAGCAACTCCTGCAAGATGATTAATGAATAAATGCAACTTCCAATGACAACAGTAAGGGATCAGAAGCTACACAGCTTTACATCCCAAGCATAACCAATTTAATTGAAGACAAACAAAGTTTTAGAATGCTAGACAATTGACTCTAATGATCACATGGAGCTATAATATCAATACAAGAACAATTGAAGTCACACCTTCTCAAATTGCAAACAGGAAACAGAACAATTAATTCATATTGAAAATCTTGTATTAGAGCTCAGCTATCTTGTAGCTACTAGCTAGAGCTTATGCACCAGAAACAAAATCAATCACATGTATGTATAACAAGAAATTTCACATTCACAAAATTCAAACCTGACACAAATTATACTCATCATGCAATAAAGCTACTGCACAAATTGGACATTTTAGCATGTTCGTTGAAGCCAACTGCTTTTGCATTGGATATTGAAAATCAGAAGGCTTTGCATTACCTTTTCTACTTCCTTTACATTTTTACGCCATTTTCTACCCTTAGAACCACTTCTTTCTTCCTGATGGAGTGCATCAGCTGCTTTCTTCAATTCTCTTGCCTTTTTACCAAGTTCGGTTGCTTCCTATAAAATTATTATGTCCATTGATAAGAATCAGACTGTCACAACTCTTAGTAATCAAGCTCTATGGTTTAATGTGGCTACATAACATGCATTTGAGAGGAAATCACCTTAATATATTGTGAGCGAGTGATTACAGCCTTCGGGCGGTGGAAGAAAGAAAAGATGAGTCCCAATGGCAGACAAGCAATGCCAACACCGCCAAATATCTGAGAAGGATTAAGAGGATAATGAGTCCTTTTTCTAACAGAAAGACGGGGCTGAATGAGATCCAGAGTTCTAGGGCTCTTCATCCCTCACCACTATGACTGATATAATTCTACATAGTGATGCATCTAGAATTTTCTAGTAAACAATTTACAAGCATTTCAGCCTTGCACATTAACTATTTACAATCATTGGTCCCTGATTATAAAAAAACAGATAACCAACAGGCTACCCTTAACATAGATGAAAAATCTTGGAAAAGATAATAAACTAACAATGAAATCAAATGACAAGATTTTGTAAGGTAAATCATACCGCAAAAAGTACAGATCCAACAATTGTAGCAAGAGCAACAACATATTCTGGAAAAGTGGCTTGCATAGTCCATGTCTTCTCTGAGGAAGTCTTTAAAGGGTATGCAGAGCACTGTGACCAGATAGAAGAAATGTTAAAAAAAGACAGGCTGAAAAAGGAACAAAAAGCAGTGGCAGAGGGGCAGGGTTAATGGATTCAAAGATCCTTTGTATTGTGAATGAGCAAGGCAAATACAGGAAGAATGATATTCCATGATTATATAATGAACCTACCAAAAGTAAACTGATCACCAGAAACATTACCTGGTGTGCATTATTTGTAACACAAGGCTGCCCACTAGAAGAGGAACCCCAACTACTTGGAAAGTTAGTGGTTGCTGAGGCGAGGTGCCTAACAGTAAAGTCCACCTTTCCAACCAGTCCTGATATAGAATTAGAATTAAAAAGCATAAAATCAAAGGAATGCAGATAACATTGCAACCACTGAAACAAAGTAGAAACCTTTAGTTCATTACCAATCCACATTTCTTCCATTACATCTTCTATAATGAACTAACATTCTCATCCATAAGTCATCTATGATAGTGATTCTATTGGGTTGAAACACTTGGCTTTACAAATAAAGTATCCTATGCTACAAATAACCACATACAGTAGCTTTACCGTCCAACATAAAATGCTAAGCCACACGTCACAACTTTTAAGCTGTAGAACATACTTTATAAACAAGTTTTGGCCAAGTACTTGCACACTTAAAAACTTACAGTACCGGAAATATGTTACAAGAAAATTTCAGGAGAGAGCTAACCGTATAATATGCCAAGCACAAGACCACATACAATGGCCGTTACTATAACCCACAATATTGCGCTTTTAATCCTTTTACCAATACTCCTGCAACCAAAAAATCATATAACAACCATAAACTTCTACTTATAGCTAATAGGCATCGATATGATCACCAATAAATGGAAATTAAACCCTAAGGAATACGGACTTGTCCTGGTCGCCCTCGTAGTAGAACATCGCGAAGGGGATAATGAAGAACACGAGCACAGCGTCGACTATATATACGGCAATCCACAGATCCTTCATTGGCAAGGTAAGGTTGCACGCGCCATTGTATATAGAGTGGCGGCAGGCTTGCCGGTTGGCCACGTCGGCCGGTAACATCAATATAGAAATTGCCGCGACGGACAGGCCGAAAACGACGATGAATTTGGGGAAATACGCCTGATTCTTGTCATCTGGATGTTGGTAATTGACAAGAAGGTAAACATTGAAGATCAAGACGATAATACACACAACTATGGCTACGATTACTAGAGCGAGGTTGAAATCGCCCATTGCTTGAGCCCTCGATTCGAATATAAATCGATCGAGAGACTTTAAACAGCAATGAAGAAAAAAAAACCAAAATTAGGGTTTCGATTAAACAAAATTATGGTTTCTTTGACAGATCTGGTTGTTTCAAAAGGAAAGGAACAACAAAAAAAAAAGAGGGGAGGCTTAACTCCGGTGAGGTGGCTTGTTGTGGGTAGTGAAAGACGTTGGAGAACTGCAATGACTGTTTTATCCTCTTTCACCTAGCTTAATGGCCCGAAGGTTGGGGTCTAAGGGGAAAGATATTTGGGGCTTAAATGTAATTTGATTCTCTCCCTAGAACATCCTCAGACAGCCTGTTCAGGCGAAAACGGGTCCTTTTATTTCAAGTTTGAACCCGTTTTGAATAATGTAAGAATCTCGAGCGCGTCATGCGCTCCGCGGCAATAAAACCTGAGTTATTACGACGACGTTTTCACTTTGGAATTTGATATTCAGATGAAAAATAATTTCCCACAAATCCAACTTGTGCGACCAGTGACGATTCATCTATGCTGTATCAATATAAACAAATAAAACTTTAAAACTAATTTTTGTAAAATATTTTTATTAATTAGTTGACTTAAACTTGGAGATGTGGCTATTTTATAATGTGAATCATTGTCATTTCATCAAGTGTATATTAATTTCCCACTTTATGCCTGAAAACTGAAAATATTGTCGAAGCTTTCGGATTTGCTGAGCTTGTTCCTTGACTGTCAATGATGGTAGAGAATGAAGATTTCATTAAGTGCAGTCACAATCATTTTTCCATATCATCTATCATGCCCCTTGATTACGACGTGGGTTTTTCTTTTTTTCATTTTTATTTCATAATATATTTTCTAATCCATTTGACACCAGCTAGAGCGAAAAAAAGAAAGCAAATAATAATAATAGTAATATTAATAATAATAAACAATGAAGTAGACCGAGATAGGTTTTGTACCCTAATGATTTGCGAATAAATTAAGTTTTCGTATGACATATGCTTTATGAAAAAAAAAAAAAAAATAGTAAATTAAGATATAAACAAAATTTTCCAAATCTAACTACTCATATGAATATATGTCTATATTTATTATATAAATCAGAAAATGAGAAAAAACAATCAACCGTCCAATTAAAAATAATTCATTCCATAGCTTTATGGGGCAATATGGACCAAAAACTTCTTACAATATTTTTAAATAGTTTGATAATAGAAAAATCCATTACATTTTACAAACATCGATATCACATACACAAAACGCTAAAGGGTGCCTGAATTTTTTTTCTTTTTCTCTCTGTTTTTTTCTATGTTTGTGAAGAGATTTTCTCGTTATTTCTGCTCAAGTACCAGTTTTAGTGCACCCGCGTCAATCCCTGCACATAATCCAAATTCTCAAGGAAGTGCCCACATCATTTGTTACTAACTAGGAATTTAAACCACTAAATATATTTCAACAGTCACTGAATTTAAAAATCGAGACAAGTCTGAAGTTATAATTAAAAAACAAATTTTCCAACTAATTGAGTTGGCTTTAAGAAAAGAAAAAAAATGGGGAATTTGGAAGTGTACCCTTGCACGAAATGGCATATTTACGCTGTTCATGCAAATTGTCCAATTTGATGTGAAGCGGCGTCCCGCACGGACAGTTGTCGTCATTATAGTCCAAAGAGCTAACCCGAAATCGATTTTTAAGCCTCCCCCAACAACCCAAATTAAATTAACAAATTAGTTTAATTTTGGGTTTAAACTGCGCACCCATTCTCAACTACCATTCTCCCGAGGAGGGAAGAATGATCGGTGAGTTTCATCAGTTACTCACGCAGCCGGTCCAATGGAGCCTTCTCGTAGGAGAAGTCAAGGTAGTGTTCGCAGCTCTTCTCAATATTAGTAAGCACTCTCGATATTACCTTTAACTGTTTCTTCTCCCGCTTGGCTGCATTTAGAATGGCGACGACAGATGAAATTCCAGCTTCGTCGTCTTCTTCTGCTGTTGCGTCAATCAACAGAGATACTGGAAGCTCTTCATCTTATTCAACCAATAGAGAGTCTTCCGGTGCGTCGTCGTCTACGTCCGCTTCTCAGGTTTGCGAAGAAGAGGAGGCTCGTGGTCGCAATCAAGAACAACAACATCCCCACCAATCTACACAACCAGAGAGAGAGCAGCAACAAAATGGCGTTCGGTTTAGGGGGATTTTGTTTTCATTCGACGACGCGTCGGTTATTAGGGATGACACTTGGTCGTGTGTCATTGTCGTGCTCACCTTTTGGTTCTTCGGTATGAATTCGAGAAATCTCTCCATTTCCTGTTTTGTTTATGTTAGTTTTCTTAAATATGACCGTAATTGTCTCTTTTTACAGTGGCGATGACTGTCATTTTGGGAGTCTATGGTCCAGCGAGTTTGAGCTTGGGACCAAATACTTCGCTTCTTATTGAACCAAACCCCATTTTTGTGCAGAGTGTAAAGGTATGTTAAACCTTTTTTTCTTTTTCTCTCTCTGGGCTCTCTGTTTGGTGCATTGTGGTAATTTTTTTTCACTAATGTGAGTTTGGGTTTTGGTAGGTGGAAGAATTGGAAGATAAAAATCCAGCGCCAATGCTATATGGGTTTTACAAGGCTCCGCCACTTGATGTTGTGGACAACTGGTCTATCGTTTATAACGTGTCTGTTGCAGCTGATTCTCACAAGGCAAGTTTAATTTCTGCCAAACTTTGCATACAACGTGTCACTGAAATTCTGCTTGGAGCTTTTTTTTTTTTTTTTTTTAGATGCTTATAGATTTTTTAATTTCTTTCTAAGTGGAATACATACGTGGTTCTCTTTATTTTATTTTTTTACTTTTTTGTTTTTCCTTGTAGGAGTGGATTTTTTACCTAAATGAGGGGTCTGAAATAAGCATTTCATACAGTGTGAACTCACCGAGCTCTTCTATTTTCCTTGTAATTGCCCAAGGTAAAAGTTTCTGCCAGTCATTCCTTTACAATTGCTTCTACCATCTATTTGCAAGTATGTTGCATTGCCTTGTTGGTTAGATAAATTTAAATATTTTTTTGTTGGTCAATGGGGGAAATTAAGATTAATCTGTAGCCATTGTAGCCATCATTGGAATGTATCGTTAGTTTAGCAAATGAACTTCTGGGGTGATGAGTTGACATAATTATTCTTGTCTGGTTTTACCCTCGTTGTGAGCAATTCTGACGCTGAGAAATTGCAGGGAATGAAGGCCTTGCTCAATGGCTTCAGGACCCCACTTATCCAAACACTACTTTGTCATGGAATGTCATTCAGGGTAAGATAGAAATAAGAATTATGCACGTTTTCTTCATTATAACCATTTCAATTGAAGTTGCCAATTGTTTATTGACAGGAAGTGGTATCACCCAACAGAACATATGGACATCTTCATTTTACTATGTTGCAGTGGGTAACATGAATTCAGAGGAAGTAGAGGTTGTATTACAAAAAATTCTACCAGTTTTGTTTCAATATGTTTCATTAGCTCACGTGAATTTGCAAAACAATCATTCTTTCATGGTTCCCCCTTCTATTACCCTCAAGGCATCAACAGATTGGAAGTGTTTATGGTTATAACTTATAGGCCATTGGCTTCCCCATGTGATTTTGTGGTCTTGTGGAAGAATTGAATGACCTGGATGAATGAAAGGAAACCATCTCTATGTAATTTGAAACCTTATGCCTTGCTTCTTCTTTTTTTTCCCCTTATGGTAGGATTGCTAACTAATTTTAGATTGATAACACATCATCTTCGAAGTTCCAACTTTCCAGCATGAACCACGGAAGTTTATCATTTGATATAATGGCGTTGTGTTCAAGAATCAAACATGAACATTTTTTTAAATATCATTTTTTTTGTAAAAACGATAAATGAAACAGAGGTCAAAATGCTCTCTGCCATTCCTGACATCTGTTCTTTCAACTTGCCCTCAAAATTCACTAGTGGATATCAATGCCTTTGACAGAAAGATTGAGGAGTGCAGTTTACCCAGGTGATAAATTATAGTTAGAGCAGTACATGGCATTGCAGGATCTTGTAAGGAGACTGAGATAAATGCAACACATGCTATGCACAATGTGAGATACATGTATGAATTGCTGGTTTTAGGCTAAGCATTTGACTGATTCACAAAGTATTGTCACTGTAAAATCTGACACTAAACTTGAAGTTGGAGTGGAGTGATGATAGGATTGAAGCAATTGTCATTTTTTCTTTGCTGGCCATCCTTAACACTGTTTAATTTGATTGATTTTAATTAAGCAGGTGGAATTGGGGCTCACCATAAGAGCATTCCTATTCAATACTACTACTGCTTACTGCAGTTGTAATTTTGCTGATAGTATATGCAGCTTGAAAGTTTTGTTTCCAAGTGGGAATGCTGTTGTCCTAACTTCTCCTTCTCCAAAACAGGTATGTCTATTCTCCTCTATTGAAGTCAATCTCACTTGTTTAAACAAAGGGAAATTTTGGACTTTAACTGGGAAACAAATTTCTAAACACAGAATTAAAGCTTGAATGCCTAAATTGGCTGAACTACATGATCAAAAAGCTCTCTCAGGGGCACTCACTTGTTATTGTAATTAGAATTTCTGCTGTACGAATGAAAATATGATTGAAGGTTCCCCACCCTGTGGCTAACTTATAATCCACGTCAAATTCAAATGTAGTTAACAAGGACTTTGCTTTCTATCTATTTTTGGAATTTTCTTAGGGTTCGCCTGGTGATGGATGGAATGTCAAATTGTCATACGGGCCAAGATGGGCCACATATATTGTTGGCATAGGTATAGTCGGTTCTTCTGTTTTTCTCTTAGGTTTGACATTGGGAGTCGTGTTTATTCTCTTCCTACATGCAGGTGGAATGACTGTGCTCATGTTGGTGGCCTTCAAATTCTTGAACAACTTCCTATTTGTTCAGGAAGATGGTACAACAGTCCAGTTCAGTCAGGCAGCACCTGAGAGAACCCCCTTGCTTTTGCATAAAGATGATGATCTGTCAAGTTGGGGTTCATCTTATGATTCCCTCTCAAATGATGAGCAGGAACATGAAGAGCTTGTTGCAGGAGGTTCTCTTGAAGGGAAGCCATCAAAAGATGGTGAGGATGGGAACACCCAAAGGCTTTGTGCAATTTGCTTTGATGCTCCAAGGGATTGTTTCTTCCTCCCATGTGGGCACTGTGTTGCTTGTTTTGCCTGTGGAATGAGGTAATGGCCTTCTATGCACTCTCTCATGTTTTTTTTTTTTTTAAACTAGCAATGAATCTACTGTTGGCCTTACCACAAATTACTAAGAGTAAGGCAGTGTAAAAAGTGACCCTTTCCCATACACAACAATGTGGGAGCCTTGTACACTGGTCTGCCTTTTGTTTATGTGCCAATGCTTCTTTTAAACTGCAAGGATGTTAACCTGGCCTACCCTGAAGTTGAGTTTTAGATAAGTTAGCTGACATTATTGATGTCAATTTTCAGCCCAAGAGTACAATGCAATATACTTAAAATGATAGTTTAATTACACTGACTTGTGGTATTGTGGAGGGAGATGGTCACATAATGAACTATGACAAACCTGGAAACCTTTTGAGTCAGGAGGTCTAGTTTTTTTTCTGTTAACACCTAGTTTTACTCCTCCAAACCAACAGTGTTATGTTTGCTATTTAATATCCACAGGATAGTGGAGGTTGCTGGCACTTGCCCCATATGCCGGAAGAATATGAAGAAGGTGAAAAAGATTTTTTCAGTTTAAGCAACATTACAAATTAGTCATATTTTTGCACAATCTGCTGGAACAACCTGCTGTAAGGAATCATTGGAGCATACTTCACCGGGTCTCTGTCAACTCCATTGATCATATACCCTTCGTCATTTGAAACAAAAAAATCAATCAAAGAGGGACACAAGCTGATCTCCATGATAGAATTGCTACACGATCCAAAGGTCTAGCTGTTGATATTTCTCTTTTCTACTTCATTTTTGTTAATAGAGAGCTCAATTTTATTTAATAGCCTCTGTAACTATGAGTTCATTTATGTGACATTTTTCACCTTGTTCTAGTTACTGACTGCACATGCAATGAATGAACCCTCTCTCTTTCCGTAATTCCAAAGGTCTTATGAACCTCTGTCTGATCAAAACGCATCTCATATCAATCAACGGACCTCTTTCATCTGTTCAGCATTGTTGCATGTGCACCAGACTAATTAAACGGCCATGTCACCCAACCTTACCGAGCAGCCACTGATAACAATTCAAAACCCACAAGGCCGCTGTTCTTGCTTAAACGCCCCACCTTGCCTCTTCTATCGTGCTCTCTGTCTCTATCTCTCTCGCGCACCATGGATAATAGACTAGGCTGGAAATGGCACAATGAAGCAGTCACTGTGACCCAAAAATCCCCCTCTTTTGTGAAGGGGGCCTTGCGCAATTCTCCTTGGTGTCATCATGGACGTCATGAATGTGGTACAGGCTCGTATCATGAACAGGCTCCTGCGCCATCAAGGCCTTGGAATTGACGACTGTTACTTAAAATGAAGTCTATTATTTGAGTTATATTCAGCTGTGTACCTTATAGCGAACTCAGCCGATTCCCTTTGAGTTTCCTATCACTGGAGTCGTCTTGATTGCATTATCAGAGGATTCCTGTGATGCAGCTAGTGCACCATTTCCTAATTATCCAAGATTTCAAGGGCTACTTTGTGTATAATATCAGCTCAGTGGGATATCTTTTTGTGTATGATAATTGCATCTAACAGCGACGAAGCTCTGGAATGTTGCTTTATCTGTTTCTTTTAAGATTATTCTTTCATTGTCAAAAATGAATGCACTTTAGGAATTCTATGCCTTGTGCAGAATGATTTCCGTACGATGCAGTTTTTAGGTATATGGGTGCATAGGTTTGCAAAACCACTTTGTGCAATTGTTTAGCGGGCAGAGTTAGGTTGAACAGACATACACGTCCCACATTAGCGTGGATGGATATATGTTGCAAATTGAGGGGTTTGGTCCAGCATGTCTCATTAAGAACTGTTTGCACTAAGCACAAAATTCAGTGCCATATAATATCACCAGCTAGTCAATTACGCTTGCCCACAGCTTGTAAGAGTATGAGCAATTGAAGGAAGTAGTATGATACACCCCCTATTGTTGCATATTGTAACTTTTCCGATCCTTCAACAGCCGCAAAGTCACCATCTGCAGCTCGATTGAACCCTCCGGCCAGCCATCCTATGTTCTTGTATCCACTCTCGTACAACTTTGAAGCAGCCATCATTGACCTGAGGCATTGTTAGAAATCAAGCAAGGCTGGTTAGAAGTACAGTTTCTTTTATTTCCAATTAGGCTTAGCAGCCAATTGGGACAGCTGGGCTCATCCATTTGGAGGATCAACGTCTCACCTGAGCCCTTCGCCACAAGCCACGAGTAGTTTAGTATCCTTATCAGGAACAACAGCCTCTGCATGCTGGAGAAAATCAGGATTCAAGGTGGTAAACTTTTGGCCAGTCCACAAACCAATGTAGCCGAAGTGAACCCACTTTTTCAGAAGAGTTAATGGACTGTTATCCAAGTCCTGGATAAAGAGTGGCACGTGCAATGACCCTGCCACGCGTGCCTTCTCTCTTTCCCACTTTGGTCTGACGTCGAGAAGTACATAGCCATGGGAGCCCATTGCATTGGCCGCGTCCTTGGGCATTATCGGCCTAACCATACCAGACTGTATCAGCTGCCGGGCGTTAGTGGAATCCGCTGCCTTGACTTGGAATCTTGTTCTTCCGTGAACCGTGAGGAGGAGTGGTTGCGGCCATTTCACGTGCTTCGACAAGTATGTGTGGAGCTGGTTCAGTTGAATTGCCATCTCGCTCTGTGTCCCTTATCCTGAATTTGGACCGTGTATGTCAAAATCTCTCCTTTCCTCTTGAGATATTTGTCATTTGTACTTTTGTCCTCTACTACTTCTAGAGGTTTTCATTCTTGACTTGGCTATTGAAAAGCTTTTATATTATTATTATTTCTTATTTTTTTTCAAATTTTTTATTTTTTAAATATACATATAATTTAATTATTTTTATTATTAATTAAACTCAATTAAAATAAAATTATAATATTTAAAATTAAATTAAATATTTAAATTATATAAAATAAATTAAAAATTAACTAAAAATATATTTTTTTATTATTTAAATTATAAAATGTTACAAAATACTAAATGGGCCAACAACATATTAGGCCGTAAAAAAAGATGGGCAGAACCCGATATAATCGACTGCGTCTTATAAACAGAACATGGTTTGTTGATTCTCATCGGAACTGATTCAGATGAACAGAGATTGACAGGAAGGAAGCAGAGAGCAGACAGGAAAAGTAGTAGCAAGCAAACAGACGAGAAAGAGACATGGGCGCAGATTACTACAAGATTTTACAAGTAGACCGCAATGCTAAGGATGATGATCTGAAGAAAGCCTACCGTAAACTTGCCATGAAATGGCATCCCGACAAGAACCCTAACAACAAGAAAGAGGCCGAAGCCAAGTTCAAGCAAATCTCCGAAGCTTACGATGTAGAACTATAGCTCAATCATTTGTTTCCTATCTTTGTCTCCAATTTTACGTTATTATTATTATTATTATTTTGTTCTGAATTTGGTATCGGGTTATTTGATTGGTTGTGAATTTACAGGTGTTGAGTGATCCGCAAAAGCGGGCAGTCTACGATCAGTATGGGGAAGAGGGTTTGAAGGGACAGGTCCCTCCGCCGGGCGCCGGCGGGTTTGGGTCGGATGGCGGGTCGACGACCTTCCGATTTAATCCAAGAAGCGCAGACGATATATTCTCGGAGTTTTTCGGGTTTTCGGGTCCTTTTGGAGGGATGGGTGACCTGGGAGGTGGTTCACGCGCCAGCGCTTCTGGATTCCCGAGGAGTATGTTTGGGGATGATATTTTTTCTTCGTTCAGGGCCACTGCGGGAGAGGGCTCCAATGTTATGCGAAAAGGAGCTGCCATAGAGAGGCCGTTGCCTTGTAGTTTGGAGGATTTGTATAAAGGAACCACTAAGAAGATGAAGATTTCCAGGGATGTTGCTGACTACAGCGGGTAAGCACCTTTTCTTTTCCTGCCAAAATTTCTTTTTTTTTTTTTTGTTAACTCTTTATCGTGTTGTCATGTATTTATACCATTTTGATTCGATGATGTTAAATTAATTGGTGTGAATGGGTGTTCAAAATTGTTGGTTCAATTTGCAAGAATTGTTGTGTTTTGTGATTTGGTGTTTTGAGGACAATTTGTGCCATTTCAGATGACAGCATCTTGCCATCTAGATTTGGATTTGTTAATCTAGACGTGGCATTATTGCTTGTGATTTCAGGCGTATTAAAATTTGGCATTAATGCTTGTTGATTTAATCGGCTATACATTGAATTGAAGTTTCATAAGTTAACATGTCTCTGATCTTACCTTGTTACACACATTGCTGTGAGTTGTCTTTGAATTTTATACCATGTATATCCAAAGGGCATTAGTATGAACCTAGAAATTGAATTAATGCGAAGCGTTTCAATTAACAGCCATGAGTTGACATATAAAACACATATACATGTCTGATCTATATATAATCATAACCTACATTTCATGGACTTCAGTACAGGCAGGCATCAGGCAAATGTGCATGGGAGGATCAAACACAAATGCTCTGTATAATTGTGTAATATGCATTCAACATGGGTCCTTCCGTAAAGCAGTTGAGCGATGAAAGTCACAGATGTGCCTGTGTGGTAGTAGACGTTTTTGCAAAATCTCTTAGATCACAATAAATCATGTATAATTTACATGCATGTACCAGTTGTACTTAACCCGAACGTGTAAGATGTTTTCTGTTGGCATACATGTAATCCCAGCAGCTATCCTGTCTCTAATGCCTTTTTAATGATTGTATCAAACTTTGGATGGGTTATAATGGATATTGTTAGGATAGACTTTTTTCGTGGGCTTGCAAATCACCATGGTTTTCAAGTCATCATGATTTCCATATTATAAGTTTGCTCTGAATTGTCTTTGACACCACTTTTTGGACATGAAATTGATAATACATCATTTAATTGTTGTTCAAAACAACATAATACAGGGTTGGTATTTCTATGCTAATATTATACTGTTACTTTCTTCTCAAGTTGGTGACTTTTTCAACATTAACATATTCTTGTCTTACATTGCATCCATTCAATATTCATCCATTTTCAACAATTCGGCTTACATGCATGAACTTTATTAAGCTTGTATATAGGCATATTGAATACATAAAGCCTTTGCAATTTCTTTCCTTTTTGGCACATGCAATCGTGGCATCATCATTTATGGATAATAGAAGGAAACCAATAACTCTCAATAAACTCATATGACATAATTCATTTAGCGGATATCTAAGTGATTCTTCATGTTTTTAGTCTAGGAGTATCTATGTTTCAATGATGGTGTTAAGCTACTTTAGAGTACACCTGTTATGTATAGGTTAAGCTGCTTTCCATTATTGTTCTCTGATGGTAAGTGAAAAGTATTGTATCACATCCAACATAGATTCTCACTTTTAAGTGTTTTTTTGTTGCATTTGTGTCATGCTGAAAAGGCATTGAAGATATCAGAACTATGATTTATATCTATGAGTGCATTATACTAGATTCTGATAACTTTCATTCATGGTGCTATGTCACCTGGCAGATATGTGAGTGATGCATCTAATTTATACACTTACTGCATAATAGAAGGACTAGGTGTGTATGCAGGGAGGAACAATGACTTGAGATTTAGAAGTAGTTTGGTGATCATATGATTTAATAAACAATTACTTGGGTAGTAGCCGGGAGGAATTTTATATGCTACCTAGATTGATATTTGTTGAACTTCTTTTGACTATTCGGCCACAATCTCACTGTATTGCAATTTTTGATGTGTAGGAGGGCCACCACAATGCAGGAAATTCTTACAATTGAGATCAAGCCAGGTTGGAAGAAAGGAACAAAGATAACTTTTCCAGAGAAAGGAAATGAACAGCGAGGCGTTATACCCTCTGATTTAGTCTTCATAATTGATGAGAAGCCTCACGGTGTCTTTAAGAGAGATGGCAACGATCTTATTGTCACCCAAAAGATATCTCTTGTGGAAGCTCTGACGGGATACACAGCACTGGTGACCACACTTGATGGGCGGGATTTGTCCATTCCCATCAACTCTATCATCAGTCCCGCCTATGAAGAAGTTGTTAAAGGGGAAGGGATGCCCATCCCCAAGGAACCCTCCAGAAAAGGGAATTTGAGAATTAAATTCAATATCAAGTTCCCTACCAAGCTTACTTCAGAACAAAAAACTGGTCTGAAGCGGTTAATGTCCTCAGCTTCATGAAATGGTGATGATAGGCCTCCCTACTGTCTTTTAAATTTGTGTAATCTTGCTTTTTCATTTCTCTTTTAAACGTCTATGATTTAATCTGGAAAGGAAATGTTCATGGCTGAACTATGAGTACATTTTAATGTTATTTGGGTAGCTGCATATTGCTTTTCATTTTACTTTGAGTCTTATATTCCGACACAATGCCATGAGGTCAAATTTGGTGAAAGTGCCTGTGATACTAAGAAGATAATGACCTCAGGAGTTCAGTGTAAAGCATAATAAGTTTTTTAAGTTTCAATGAGGCCAATTTGACGGAGATTATGTTTACGTATACTATTATGTATTGAAATATATATATATATATATATAATTAGGACGGTGTAATTTATGAATATGTGTTTAAGAAGCGTCAAAGCGCATCCAAGTAATTTTACTGAATTAGTCTTGTAAGACAAAATGCTACCCGCTAAGCTTCTCTGAATTTACCAGTGAATGTGATAAGGTTTAGGATTATTAAAATCAGCCGAAAAGAAACGGACGAGCTCCTCCTCCTTTAAGAGAAGAGCTAAAATTGTCGCGTAACCATTTACATTAATTTTCTTAGAGCCGCAACGGAATCAAACCGATCTAATGTTGTGTATATGAGCTGAAGTCACTGCTATTGGCCTGTTTGATCAACCAAGAGTCATAGGGTTTTAAAACATTAAAAAAGAAAAAAAATACATCGCACAAATATTGTTCATAATAATTCTAGAACGACACCAAAAATTATTTGCTCCAACACTGTGTGGCTAAACAAGCTTGTTTCATCAATTCTTACTTTTGGTGTTCACGATATTTTTCTAATTCAAAAATAAATATTTGGTGGTCGCTTAGTTCATTTGTCAACGAGAATAGTAGGCGGAATTAAAATTAATACATGTCGATCACATGGAGGCGAGAAAATTCTGGAATGTCAACAAGTTCAGAGAAGTGCTCCGGCAAAAAGTGCCAAAAGTACTAAAGTCACGATTTTTACGCGTCAAAACAAAATTATATTTGGCCTTGCTTGTAGTGTAATTTTACCCTTCAAACAAATATATTTGGTCTTGCTCGTAGTGTACTTAACAAGGCAGGCAACCCTGTTTTTTTTTTTTTTTATTACACTTCTGCGCTCTCTGTCCCTCTTTCCATCTATCCACTTCGCTTTTCTTGCTTACATTGAGCTTGAGCGCTCTGTTTGGCTTCAATCCATTTCATATTCTCCTGAAATTTTAAAAAATGTGAAATCAATACAATCTCGTAATGTGAGAATTGAGGTTCGTTTCTGAATTATTTTGACGGCGGTTGATGGACAGGGATCTTCAGAGAGCGGTAGAAGAGCTGGAACTTGTTCGTGCTTTGAACTCACCGTAAGTTTTGAATACAATTTCAATTTTATGCTTATCGGTATTCAGTATGTTTCAAATGGATGATCAGGGAGCTATCGACTTCCTACCATGTGGAGGCTTTGCTTCTTTATAAAACGTTAAATCTGGAGGATCTGTTTGGCTTCTGAGAAACTGTAAGAAAACAATTACGAAAATGGAGCTTTAAGGATAAGTGGAATGTCTCGATTTGGATGCTTCAGGATAGGGATTGAATTTCTGTATTCAGGCTTGCATATTTGGGTGGCCTGTATACGTGATGTGATGACGACTGGGAAAGGACAGGCAGCGATTCAATCTCTTGATTGCTTACGGGCCCGATTCTGTGGGCTAGTCATCGATCCAGCTGCCATCTTAAACCCATTAAAAAGATTCTGAAAACCCATGTTGGGTCTTTTTCCAATCATTGATAATGACACATGCAGCAGCAGCAGCATTTGCTAGCTTAAGACTAGTCTTGTCATGTAACAAGAAATTGTAGCTCTGCCTCAAGCTTGCCAAGAATCAGGGTGGAGAGAAAATTTGGCACTTTGAATGGAAAAAGAATTTCTCACTTTGGTATGATTTTTGTGTTCTGTTGTTTATTGCTATATAATCTACTCGTCTGATGCAGAGCATCTGCTCGTTTGATGCACAGAACAAACCTACTTTTCAAAACGTTACGATCGTTTGGTGGATTTGTGATTGGTATCAGTGAATGAGTATGTGACAACTGATTGGAATTTTCTTCTTCATCGAATTCAAGTGATTTACCAGTGGAAACCAATGTAAGCTTACAAAAGAGTATGAAAGGATGAGGAAGATGACCATAATGAAACTACGATGCATTGTTGGAACTCAAAATGCAGATTGCTTCTGAATTGGTTGTAATTTGAGTGAGGTGGTTTTATGAAAAGTGCGTGATGATAATGACTGTTAGGACTAAATTGAAGCACTAAAAAGTGCCCATCTCTTCACCGTGGAAAACAGCTGGGCGGTTGTCAGCGTTGTTTCATCTGAAGACAAAATACTAGTATGCGAGCATTATCTCTGAGCCATTTTCAACTGTAAGCGCTAGTTTGTAACAGTAGCCGGAAGATGCTTCTTCTGACATTCTGAATCTTTTGTTTAAGCCTTGAGGCATTTTATACAGGTAGAATTTTGCTGAATATTTTGATTAAGGGGTTTGAAATCTTGGCAATGAAGGAACTTTAACTACAGTCTACCGGTGGAAACTTTGGATACAAGAATCAACTGCGTGGATGACTCATGTAATCACTGCCAGCTGCAGCAGGGGAGACAATCCGTGCCAATAAAGGCTTCCATGTCTTTGCAAGATTTGCGAAATTTCTAAAGAATAGAACACTCACAAGGAGGATTGTTACAGTATTGGATCCAGACACAGTCGAAAGCGTAAATGCGAGAATGTATTTGCATGATCCTGCTTGGCTGAGAAGTTTAAAGAGAATATATTTGCAGGACCACAGAAATTCTTCGACCGAGAAGCTTAAAATGTGAAGTTGGAGGCCCAGTTTGAGATAGTTCATCTATCTGCTTTCAAGATACCCTTAGGTGTTGCCCTTGCCAATTTGCTTGGATTCATATCAAAGAAGCACGTTATTATATCACTAAAAATCTCTAATGATTGGTCTGAATAAAGATGTAACATCATGTTGATATAATGTGATAATGATGTATGATAGAGCTTTGTTCTTTGTTCTTTTTTTTTTTTTTTCTTTTTTGGGTCAACATGTGGCTTCGATATAACACATTGGATTTTGTTATTTGAGCACGCAATTGCTCAAGTCTGTAATGTATTTGGCTCAAAAAAAACAAAAAACAAAAAATGTCTGTAATTTACCATTTTATGTATATCTACCGTCCGTGTATGTTACATTTGTTAATTGATTGTGAGAATTAACATATTCTCCTAAAATAAATTGGTATTAGCACTCGGATGCTCAGATTTGTTGTTTTTTTTTTTTTTATTTGAAAAAATTTTCACATTTTTTTTTTCTAGATTTTATGTCACCTGGAGTGTGAAAAGTGAATGCGAAGTCTTGCCGAAGTTCCTTGGTTGGGTTTACCGTTGGTTCCAATATGATTTTGTTTGGAGTCCTTTTTTGTTTCTTTATTTGAGGAGGCGTTAAGCTACATACGCCAGTATGCTAATGAAGTGTCAATCTCAAAGTACCACGTGATTACAAGACTAATCTCTCGCACTTTTTGATTAGGCAAAAAAAAAAAAGCTGTTCTATAAATTGATCTCCGGTTATCATTTATGAGAAGTCCTTGATGGCTATCTTTTGCTGATGAAATGCATCACCGTGCGACTTTCTCAAGTTTATAGCTGATGGATGGGCTATGCTTGGGGCAGGCCCAAAATCTGGGATTGGGCTTTTGAACATCGATAAAATAGGGAAAACACAGAGTTGGGCCCTCGCGTTGTTTCAATTTGCCGTATCAACTATTTTGCTACCGAGCCGATCGCAAATGTAACCAAGTCAAACTTTGGGATTGGGTCTGATGTTCCCATTGAGTGTGTCCACACAACTTTCCAAGTGACGCCTAACCAAAGAAAAACGGCCTCACGGTTGAGATATAACTATCAACATTGTGTGTTACATTGGGTTTGTGTTGTCTTCCTCTAAGTTCTTAAAAAATAAAAAATTGAATACCTACATCCACCACATTTCCCTACAATTTGTGTAACTCTTCTACCCCCCTTTTTTTTTTTTTTAAGAAAAAAAATCTGCCCTTTACATTAAATTAAATCTTTTGGCTCAAATTGAGTCACCAACTTAATTTAATGTTAGTTTCATAGTTTGTCTAGCGCGCAGAACAAAAGGGTCCCCATATGCCAAACTAGATTTATTAAAATTTTTAAATAAATATTAAATGTGAAATTATTTTTATGAAAGATTAAAATTCAAATTTTCTAAATATCCCTGAAACTAAAAACTCTGATTGTTCTCAAATCACAATCTGAAAAAAAAAAAGTCAATTTAACAACTTTTTATTATAGAATTTTTTTTTATTTTATAATTATAATTTTGTTGAGATATTTAAAGAGTATATTAGATATACTAATAATATGATATTTCACAAAATTTCAATTAAAAATTCTGATTATTCAAACAAAAAGTTATTGATTATATTAGTATATTATTTATTAGTATGTTTTACAAAAAGAAAAAAAAGGAAAAAAGAAAAAAAACTAGGGAACACTCAGATCGGAAAAAGATGCAAGAAGAGAAAGAGGAATAAAATGAAATCGTTTCCCAGTTTGTGTTTCCGCTCTGCTGCTGCCATTTTACATCAGTAACCATCTCCGTCGCGGCCGTTAAAGCATCATCACCGCAGTTAGGAACGGCGACAGTAAAGGGGAGCAATGGCAACGGCCGGTATGAGGCGGAAGGGGAGCTCTTCTACGTCGGCCAATAAGTCGTCGTCTCTGGGTGGTTAATCCAATTTTAGCCCCGGTGGTTGCTGAGATTTGAAAATTCAAGTTTTGTTTTGTTTTTTTTTTTTTTTTTTTTTAAGTTTTACGGATTTTTACAAAATTTATTTTCACACGCGCGCTCTCATAAGGAGCCTCTCAAATTTTAGGGCGTCTTAAGCGATGTACACATGCCAAGAGAGGAATTCCTGTGCCGATATGTCATCCGATGAGGAAAATTGCACTAAAAAGCACAGTAACCAATCTGGGGTTGCTTAAACAGTTTCAAAGAGCTATCAGATTTTTATGATCGATATCTAGTTTCTCTATAGTTTATTGTAAACCTATTTAATTAATTATCTTTTATAAAAATAAATGATATTTATTATTAAAATATGATATATATAATTTATATCCTAATCCTCAACAAACAGTTGGAAGAATGATTTCAAACCCTCAATCTCAAAAAAAAAGGCCAAAGTCAAAAAGGATACGTCAATAGATTAAGGCTTCACATAAACGTGCATTCTGCTTGTGGTTACTAACCCTGTTACTTGGCAGCTAAGTTTTGACCAACGCAACCTAGACAGTGTTGTCCAAGTCAGGGGCGGTGTACTCTGCTTAGAAGCAACTACAGTTTTTCTTTTATAGCGATATCTTGCCTAATGTCAACAATGGCGAATTGCTATCGGACACGATAGGAAGCAACCGTGAAGTTGAATTGTTGGCCCTTATTTTAATGTACCATAAAGAAACGAGGTGGCGGTAAACACCCATGTGACAGATTAACAAAGCAAGGGACAAAGAGGTCGAAGGTAGACGAAAATTACACAAAAGCAATTATACAAAGATCACCACGCCAGGACCATGTTGGTACGTTGATAGTTTCAGCCACTTGTTGGAGAATCTTCAAAAGTGAGAGATAGACTGAGTGGAAAGAGTATGTGAGTGGGTGATTCATTTTCTTTCCTGAATTAACCAATGCAATGATTCGTATTTCACATGCAAGATGAACAAATGAGCACCTTCCTGTATTATTCAAGCCCATTATCTTTCAAATGATTCGTTTCCTTTCTTGAAATGACACGGCAGTGTCACGATGGCTTGAGTTCGTCAAACAAGTAGAAAAGGGTTCCATCACATGGCTTTAATCACACCCAAATCAGGTGCAGGTATTTACTTTCGGGAATGACATTTTTCTTCATCACGTGATGAATTGGATTATCCTGACCAGGAATTGTCTCGTGCAATAATTCTGACCAAGCGTTTCAAACAACCCGAATAATTTTCAATTGAAAACAGCAGTTGATGGAGCATTAAATTCTCGACATAAAGCTAATTGATCATTTACATACAACTGGGACGACCAAGCACACCGTCATTAATGTTCCTACGTCAACATTGTCTAGAGGATTTCATGGATTCAACTTGCTGCTTGCCACAGGGACCCTTTGTCCTAATGTAAAGCCGATATTCGTTGAATGTCATGGGTGCATAAAGAGCTGGCCGGTCCTCTGTGACAAGCTCGTCGGAAGGCTTGATCAGCAAATCACCCTTTGGGTTATAGAAGAAGGCTAGTGAGACTCGATCTTTAGCAGAATTCACAATGACCCTGTGCTCCACACTTTTATATATAGCATTGCTCAGTACCTGTAGACACAGTCAATAAATGGGTGCCACAATTAGATGGGGATTGTAAACATTGAAAAAACAAATAATAAAAAAATTGAAACAAACAAGCACTATAATGATTAATTATTGGGGGAAGAGACTGACCTGAATTTGGTCCCCAATGTTGATAATGAAGGCATTAGGGACAGGCTTCACGGTAACCCAAGTGTCGCCTTTAAGGACTTGCAGTCCCGCCACATCGTCGTCAGGCAAGAGAATGGTCATCCCACCAGGGTCAGAGTGTGATGAGAGGCCCAGAGTAAGGTCTGGCTGAGGGCACTTTGGATAGAAATTCACCCTCAAGCATGCACCGATGTTCTCGTCTCCACCAAACGAATTTTGAAGATAGTCCTCTTCCAGGCCAAGGTTTTCTGAGAATACCTTCATTAGTTTCCTACCAAGGTTAACAACTTCTCTCCCATATTCGGCTATCAATTCTCTGCAATCAAGTAAAACCTATTACTCAGAAAACAAAAAATTTTGTGATTTATAACTTGTAAGATCCAAAGCAATTTATATTAAAGTTTCATTTGTCAAGTCTATGGCCTGTCTTCCTATTCATTAGATCTGTTTGTCCCCCCACATGTTCAAGCTTTATTCCATTAGACACAGTACCAATAATAAGTCAAATAAGGGGTACCCGGCTTTTCGGCACAAATTTACATAAAAGTTATTTATAATATATATATATATAGAGTGTACCTACTTTGTTAAGGGATGAAATTCCACGTTTACGGGATGCATTCCATGCATATGGTCAAGCCATAGAGAACTGTTTGATAAAGTTTCAAAACTTTTCCCCACGATGATCAATCATTTTTTTTTTATATTTTTTTTAAAGCAAGACGTCTGATAAATATGGAAAAATCTCAATCAATGTTTTGTACGAAGATCTCTGAATCACGGTGCAGAGGACACGTATAATGGGTGTAGGGAACGGATGACCCCTCTGTCCAACTCATTGCATAACACGCGAATTTCATGTGCAAACCATTGGCGAAATGATCAACGTCGAATAAGTCAAGACTTGACACGAATGGATGTAATGATAGTATAAATTGCAACATGATAAATCAACTTCTTGTATGCGTAGCCATGCAAAATTATTGGTCACACTCGTACCTTATCTCGTTGTGTTAGACATCCGCAAAGATGGTCCAATCAAAATATTTAGTAACGACGAATAACAACGTACAACCAATCCCATGCTGTCACCCAGCCTAGAACAAGTCCTATTTAAATAATTTGAAAAATATCCTAGACCGTAACGAGCAGTAACATATATGATAATACTCTTTAATTTGGCAGGATATGTTTATATCACACGATAAGGAAAATCTTAATACTATGTTGAATTTTAAATAAACGGGACACAAACAACATAACATAATATCTACACAAATAGTGCAGTATTAATATGGAGGAAGGACATGCCGTGTCAGAGTTTTATAGAAGGGTGACCGGAAAATTGATATTAAATACCTGCAAGAGGATGGAACTGCAGGCCACTTGGTCTGGTCTGCGAGAGCAGCGGGCATGTAGTGGAGGAAGAAATAATCGCTCCAATCGAGGGGCGCTCCTTTCTCCACTCCCAGGCGACTACCGTAACCCTCGTACGTAGAAGGGGAGTTAGCGTACTTTTCTTTCTCCTCCAGCGGCAAGTTAAAGAAGTCACGCCACACCTCTCGCGTGCCCCGAAGCAGCTCGTCGCTCACGCCGTGGTTTATCACTTGGAAGAAGCCCCACTCACAACACGCACTCGAGATGCGACGCAGAGTCTCCACTCGGAGCCCCTGGTCTTTGGAGAACACGTGTTGGAAGTCAACAACGGGAATGTTGATGTCCGTTTCAAAACCGGCAACGTTAGCCAATGGCGCGTTAAGCAGTGGCTTCACGTAACGTTGTGGGATCGAGTGTATGCCACTTTCTGACAAAGATTGGACTCGAACCACTGGTTCAGGCCAGCTCTGCAAACAATTCATTTTTTTTTTTTTCTTTTTCACGAAATTAGAGAGAGAGAGAGAGAGAGAGAGAGAGAGAGAGAGAGACGAGATGTGAGTTTTTTCCTTTGGCTATTTATTAGCCATAAAATAAGAAGTTGATCTAATTGGTGAAGCTGACAGTGTTTCTGACCATTGCTGGATATAAAAGAACAACGTGAAGATTATGGATGTAGACTTTGGGGAATAAAGACAAATAGAGAGAGAGAAAAATGGAGAGTGGAAGCGATTGAGCGATTGTGCACTTACGATGCAGGGCGTGAAGAAATGATGAGCCCATAGTCGTATATATATAGAGATTAGGAATAAAGACGATAGCCGCATCGGCGCCGTGATGAACTTGATTTGCTTGCCAACGGAATTACCAAAACAGAAAAGATTAGATCTCTCTATCAAAGAAAATCAATGTTATCAATGAGAAAGATTATGGGCCCTTTCCAGGCACGGGAGCTGCCTTATTTGCTGGATGCGGGATACAAACAGAGATAACCAAAAAAAGAAAAAAGATATTGCGTATACGTAGCAATGCTCCGTAGACCGGTTTAGTTTCTTCATTTATTTATTTTGTAATATTTTGCACCTCTTTCTCCCAATAATTTGTTTGGATCTGTGATGGAATATTGACCATAGATGAAGGTACAGTTTGACCGCATTTTTTTTCTATTTATTACTACCAATATAACAGCGGACGTTTCTACCGCGCACGTGTCTTTTCAGGCTCTTGTCAGTGAAACTGACTTAACCCAATTCCGCTACCAACATTTCCCATTTACCAAAAGTACAATCGTGCGCGCCCATAGGCAGCAAGGGCATACGCTCCTTCCGCTTTCTCGTCTGCGGAAAGCGAGAGGCGGTTATATCTATCCAAAATTTAATACCGTATATTATATACGTTTATAATAGAGTTTCACAGAGAATTGACAAAGTGAGAGACAGGGAGACAAAAAAAAATAAAAAATAAAACAAATTATTAGAACAAAATTAAAGGCCACCTTTCAACTAATAAAAAGACTCTATATATATATATATATATATATATAAAAAAAGAAAAAAATAAAGTATGAATTGTTGGAGTTCATATACATACGTTGAACTTTACGGTGTAACTGTACAAATTTTGTTTTTATATAAATTTAAGATAATATTTTATAAATTTAATGAAGTTACTTATTATAAGACAAAAAGATGTTTGGTGAGAATCATATCATTTTTCTTAAAAATTTATATATATAAAAATTTATAATTTTACCTTTATACTTAAATATTATATTAAAAAAAATTTACCTAAATATATAATTTATTAGATAAATTTATTTTTTTGAAATATAACATATAATAATATTAACTATAATTTAGTGTATAATTTACTATAAATAAAATGCATGACCTTGAACAAAAAGAGGATACTTTCATGCATTAAAGAGTAAAAAATGGTACTTATCCTCTCATGGCTCCTAAACTACAAGAAATCCCTACCATGAGTCAATACTCAAAAACACAATACTAAGCAAATTCATCGATCATATGTAAGTTGATTTTTACATCAATGCAATGGCATCATTACTCTTGAGTAATCCTTACTTCACCATTGAATCCACAGAGTAGTTGCATTTTTGTGGATGAAATATGAAGAAAACTTAGTTTTTGGTTTTATCACTAATATCTCTAAATACTAATGTAAGATTCTAAAGTCTTTCTTCCTTAGTATTAATACAACCAATTATTGTATTTGAGTCACTTTCAATGGTTAAAGAGTTGTTTCTTGGGTCGTGCCACTAACCTCATAATATGACTATCTCTTAAGTCGCTAACTTTACTCATTAATACTCTCTACTACTATTACTTTGGAAAATATACAAATCACTATCCCTGCATCACCTTGCAATAATCTCCCTATATTAACCACCTTTGGTGAACTTGTCATAGCCACACTAGTATTAAATTTGAAGGAGCCCTTCAATGGTGCCTCCTATGTAAGACTAGTAAGACAAATCCTATGTCTCCCCACTTGTTGAACATCACTTAGGCTTATTAGTAAGTCATCACATGAAAAGGTGCTAATCAGCCACTTAGCCTTCATCCACCACCGCATCCTAGTGCACACATGTCATATATTTTTGCCATCAAGAAAGATTAACTAACAAAACAACACTTGTTTCTTGCTAACCAAATAGACCATGTAATTGCATAAAATCCCATCAATTATATCTCTTTTAACTTACATTCATGCTCCATATCATGCCAAAAATGCCATGCTTGCTTTAATGATCCCAAGACCACCCATTAGATGCCCCATTAGTCTAAACATTTACACCATATAACCCAAACAAGGGAATAATGAAGAAATAAATGATTGACCAATTCCTGTGTTGTCTTACAAATCGTGTAACTCACGTCTAGACTTTCCTCTCCTCGGCCAATTTGAGGTGTCCCTTGACCAGTAACCTCCCTTTGATTAACTACTATATGAAAATCTTCACCATTGGTGGAGTCAATTGTTGCCACACACAGAAGCATGTTATGTTATACAATCCCCTATAATGATTTATTACATTGCAAAAGGATTTCACTGTGAATGTACCATCCCTTTCTGCTCACCAAATTAACTTGTCCTCTTCCATATGTGAGAATCGGTGGCTATTCAACACCCTTTCGAACACTTAGAGTAGTCTTTCCTCCCAATCAAACAACTTTTAATGCCATGAGACCCATTACTTGAAACTGTATATTAAACCTTCTTTTAGTCTTGCAAGAGAAAAAAATATGGGGAAATTATTGGGCCAAAGTTAAGTATTCACTCCAAAAATTCACCTTCCTTCTATCCCTTATCAGGCATCAGAAGTTAGATTTTATGGTGCTCGTATGAGTGGTTTCCCTTTGCCATATAACACATACCCCCCTTTATACTATATCATTTGTTTGGGGCATACACATTGACTAACACATTTGTTTTGCCTAAAGGCACTATCTCTCCCATTAATACCAAACACCTTATTGCCAAAAACTTATAATGTAACTTAAATACAAATTTACTCCAAAATGCTATTAACCTTCTTACTACCCCCTTGGATTTAGTGGCCATAACATGAATATCCTGACCACCGCAAACTTGTCTCAAAATTAACTTTGACAACGTGTTCAATTCAGTTTCTTATACAAACAAAAAATTAGGATTTACTTGATGCACCCATCATTAGATTGTGTTACCTTTCGTAGACCTCTTTAAACCTTTAACAATTATTAAATAAATATTCATGATGAAAGATGAGAACCTAACCTAACCCATCAAGTTTATAGGAATATCACATCCCTTTTTCACCTTCTAGACATGAAAACCTTTGGATAATCACTCCTTTATCCTAGATGTTGTTAAGCCTATCATCTTTCTCAACTCAAGACCTTTTGTGAATTTTTCCTAAAAGCCTCATTGTGAAACCTAATATGGTCGTCTGACTGCTCCCTCAGCTAAGAGGGCATCTTCTTCATTTGTAACTCACCCTGTCGGACCTATTTTCTAGGTCAACATCGAGTCACATTAGACCGCCACTTATTACCACCCGGGCCCTTACTCCTTGTCGATCTACCTTGTCTCCTTGCTCGAGTGAGAAGAGTTGCTTGTACCCTAATAGTGTGTTGATTATTGCCATTTTCACTGGAAATTCCCTCTAATCTACCATTGCTACCTCTCCTTGGGCTAGGTCCAGCCATAATGCCCACATTGATAGGAAAGGAGTATGTGTGTCAACCTTAATACCTTGATCCTAATCCTTAGGGCTTGAACTCCTTTCCTGTTATTAAGCCACAAAGGTTAATGGATATGAATTTCAGGAGCAGTCCATTAATTCTTCAGCATTAGACTGCATGACCAAATAATATTAAGCCTCACCTTACCTAGTGGGGTCCAATTAACTAAACCTTATGGAATATCCATCGTAAGTTTCCCTGCCAATGGGCTTGCCTAGGCTTTCACTCATGGGCTCACCTAAGAAGGTGCCCTAACTTTGTTCATTGGGCTTGCTCAGGCTTGCCATTACATTAAGCCTAATCATTGTTTCTCTCTCCCCCTGTCTCACATCATTACCTGTATATGCCACCTTAGCATCATCTTCATCGAATGCACCCGAATCAAGACTAGAAATCTTTATTAAAGCGACCTCACTGTCATGGAGGTTTTTGGCACATTAGGTAGTGCTCGCTAAAGTCAATGGGGTTACTGTGCCTATCCCTTCCTCCTCTCCCTTGAAATCCATGCCCAGCCCTAGATTGATATGAAGAACACATCTTTACCTATCTATCTCAATTGTTAATGATTGTGGGAGTACCACCTCAAAATCCACTAAAAGCATAAATCGACACCAATCTAAACCTTCCTTGTGCTCTGACAAAGGATCCATCCCTAAATACCTTCCTTATGTCTTCCCCAACTAAGCCAGCAAATCGTTGTAGCATGCTTATAGTGGCAGTCCCTTAAACGAAACTCAAATCCTTTTATTTAAGTTGACATGATCAATTGACCAAGGTGTCAAACTCCAAAACCAGCTTTGGAGCCCCTCCCCCCTTCCCCGAAGCACCTCCATCATCTCTGTTGTATAAGTAAATGTTAATAAACACTTAGTTTTATTGATGACTCTAACCCTTACTAGTGGTTCCCCAAGCATCGCCGACTACTCATAGAGTGCATCCATTATTTTAGGCTTCCTAACCACCCTTATCGTGCTTATGAACAACCATTCCCTATTAATGGTGTGGTTCAATATTTTAATGCAATCGACAACTGACCCTTAAGCAAATTCGACAATCCCATCAATCCATTCAACCAATAGAGCCCACATCACATTTTAAACCTTTTAACCTAGACCAAAAGGACTCCTTCGACCTTCCAAACCAACAAGTTATTGCAATCACTTGATAATTAGGTAAACTCCTAAACCTAAGTTTTAGGACCCTACTAATTCTGACCCTTAACCAATGACCATTAAACCTCTCTCCATTCAACCTCCTAGTAGCATCGATTGCATCTTGCTTGTTGTTGAACTTGATAAAGCTAAATCGACACCCTCCTTTAAACACCATACTAGGTATCACTATGTCTATGACCCTTCCCCATCACTGAAATAGTTGTCATAAGTCCTTGTGATCCACCCTTATCGACAAATTGTTAATGAACATTAGTGTTACCAAAATCATCCCCCTCTTATAGCTACCTGTCTTGTATGTATGAGACACTAAAGTTATTTTTGTTTAAAATCAATCTCCCCGTTAATTGAATTTTAAGATATTAATAAAATATAAAAAATAAAATAAGATATAAATTATATATTATATTTTAATAAATTTTAATCTTCTTTTGAGTAAGTGGTAAAGGAAATTATATTAGTGGGAATATTAGGATACAAAAATAGTTAAAAGAGAAGTCCAAGAAAAAAAAGTCAAGAAAATCTTACAACTATGCAATTAGGTAAGAAATCTTATTAATAACTATTATGGTAAGTATATTTGCAGTGGAATAATAATATTATTAATATGTTTAAAAACATAATTTGTGAGGATATCAAAATATCTCTTGATCAGAGTAACGACTTCTCAAAACCTATTACTAAATAATTGATTATCTAAGAAATTGCATCGTAAGTATCTGATTCAACGGGGAGAGAACAACTTGGAAAAATAGTACTGTTTGCAGCTAGCTCCACAAAAGAGATATCTATTTGTATCATAACTTCCCTTACTTGGCTTGAAAATTATTGTATTAGACAATCGTACTAACTCAGCCTACCGGTTGATGAGACATAAACGGTAGTGATTCGACATGTATGAAATATGTATCAAAAATCGTAGTCTTTACTCTCTACCAACCAATGTCAGACAGGTTTATATAAAAATCACTCTTTAATATACGGTTCTAATAAAAATACTGGTTCCAAAAAAAAAAACAAAAAAGTAATCGGGTTGACTTTTCTAGATAAATATTTTTATTAAAAAAAAATTAATTAGCTGGCTAGATCCTACTACATCTTTCCAAACAACACAATGTACAATATCTTGAGTATTAGTCATTTTTTATTTTATAAAGAATTGTTCCATATCCCTCAAGGACAATTGCCCCCACTAACTCTCCTGTTTTTTTTTTTTTTTTAATAAATTTTTTTCTTTTGCCCCATTCGTATATCTCACAAGTTTGATACAAAATAAATGTGGTCACGATAAAAAAAAAAAAAAAAAATTGACTATATAACCTTGGATCTTTTTCATAAATAAAAATTATAAAAATGAAGTACTGACATTCTACTACTATCCTCCGTACCTTTTTAATTCTCATTTACAACAACCGAAAAAATGTTTCTAGAGACGCCATCAACCTGTACGTTCCTTAGAGTAGTAATTATAAATCGGTGGTTACAAACTAACCATTATACATTGGGAACGTGAGAATTTAATGGTAATTTGACGCAGTTTTTCTTTCATTGATTTCATCCTAATCCTCTTGCTAACACTCTTCCCAAGAATTGAAAGGGATTTATGATAAAATATGACGTTAATTTTTAAATTTAATATACTATAGTCAAATATTAAAAAAATTATTTAAAATTATTATTATTTAAATGATAAATTTTTTTTAATAAAAATTTAAATCTAAACTTTAATTGATGACTCTGAACTCGCAAACATCGTGAAGATGCCTTTTCTTCTTGTAAAAAAAAAATAAAATAAAACCCTGGGAACACAATCAAACAAGATTCTCCTACGTTCTTTTAATGTTCCTCGTTTCTACGGAAAGTAGATTTGCTTTTTAACCATAAAAGGTACGTGAGGGTGCAATCTCAAATGATCTCATCCGCATGTGGTGTCGCAGTACATGTATCAACGGTTTTTGAGCACTTGGGGTTTCGAATTTCCTTTTGTAAGGAAATCGGTTGAGATATCAAATTCAATTGCCCCTAAAGCTACTGTTGTGTGCATTTATTTATTTTTTCTACTTCGGGAAATTTTAATTGAAATGTCCAGTAAGATGGACGTGGACCTGATCTATAGATTTATGAACCCCGGTACGTTTGATCATCCGTGCTCTTATGCGTCATAAACCTTCATCTAATCAGTTACTCTGAATATTTCATTAACTATGGGTTCACATTTATGTACCCTGCTGTGACTCCGACAGAAGGTGGAACGTATTTTGCTCTAGAAAGTAATGGGAAAAGGCAAAAGCATTGTTTCTCTGTCTCTCTGTCTGTCCCCCACCCCTTCTTCCCCTTCACACACACACCCACGCACGCACGCAAATTTCATGTTATTCGACAATTGTGTGTTAAACCCCATTTTGATTGGTCGTAGTATCATTTCCCTTAATTGTATTTTCGTTGTGTTTTTGATTTGGTGTTAAATAACATCACAAGTTGAGCTAATTTTTACGTATTATACTAAATTCACCATTTTCATCCAATTCAATAAGAATATCGTTATGTAATAACACATAAAGAGTAACAAAGCAAAATCACACAAAATATAATTAATTTACGTTTTTTTTCTTATATTTTTCTTTAAGGGTTGTTATCTAACTTTTCTCGTTGAACAATCCATCTTTATAGGTCTAAAAAAAGCACGAGGAATACCTTGTTGCTCGTTAGTCAAAACATAGTCTTCAAATTTGAAATATAAGCATGTCCTTTTCTCCGTTCAAGTTAACCCTAGGGACTTGGATTATAGGAAAATATATTATTGCATGTCAAAAAGGTCATTCTACTTAGCCAATGTATGCAACCCTACCAATATGGGTGAGAGTAAGTAATAATGCAAATCCATTACACATGACAAACTGCACATGGATCGGTCTTGGTATAAACACTGGAAAAGATCAGCTTCCGTTTCGGATTAACAACAGCCAACCTCGACGACAACAGCCAATCCTGAGCTGGAATTGGAAGTGGACGATCTGTTTGTAGTCGGTAATGGAGGCTGACCACGGAGAGTGAGAAAGAGAGATCGCACTAGTGGCAGGGTCAGTGTAAAAAGTCCAACAACACACGCAGAGAGTTTGGCCGACATCACTACCGCCTTCATATTATTTTCCGTCACATGGCAAACATTGCATATCAAGATAAACTGCACGTGACAATTGGAAACGACACCAATTACCAACCGCTTCCAGAATCCATTCATGTTTCTTTGTCGTCTATTTTATTTTTCTCCCGTTAGAGGTGCTGCTTGCTGAAAATGAGTTTTGTACTGCACCAACGTGGATTTACTAGCTCTTGGATTTTCATTAGACCCCTTCGGCTCTATGGGAAGTAGGTTTTGGGCTACGTAACAGAAGTTGCTTCTCTCACATCCACAGACTCCAAAATCAACATGGGGATATGTGGAATTGAAATTTAGATTTTTTAAAGTAATACTAAAACATCGCTATCAGGCACCAACCAAGAAAATCATAAATAGTTCCAACCTATAATTAATAACCTGTGGCTAAGTATGCTAAGCTGCCTTTTTATTATTCAAAAAAACACACTACTAAGTAATCACATATATAAAAAGTAACGTGAAAACAATAGAAGGATAATATAATAATTTTTTAATATTTATTTTTATTTATTTGTAGAATTAAGTAAAATATAATTACTATATATATTTTATATTGTTACAATAAAATTAATTAGCAGCTAATGTAGTGTCTCCTCTTTAGATTTCAAGTTGTAGGACTTGAATTTTATCTTCTTTTTTTTTTTTTTTTTTTTTGGAAGAGAAGAGAGATTGAATTTAGAAGTAATTAAGGGTCCCCAACAAGCTGCAAGACCCAAGGTCCAGGGTGAGCAGAGAAGCCAAATCAGGAAGGCATTTAACTTTAGCTTTAAGAACATGTTACGCCCTCTCTCGAATGGCATGTCAGGCCATTGAATCATTCAAAATATTCAACAACAAAAGGGAGGACTCGTTGTTATCGTCATGATTAAATTTATGGCTAAATTTTAGGAGAAAAAAGAAAGAGATTGATACAAGAAAAACAGCAACGAAAAGCTGATATATCTCGATCGATATCACACTTTCGGTTTTAATGTAAAAGGCCTACGCATCTTAGTGGTACGCTACATATAGCCAGGACAGTGGTAATAGACAACTAACTGAAACACTCGTGATGCCAACATCTACCACCTCATTCACTGAGTGATGGCACGTCGTCCTTAAATAATAATTATAAGACATCTCCTCTGCCCCGTCTTTTGAGTAATAAGACAGATGACAATTCATGTCTGGTTTAATTGAATCGGGCTATCAGCTATATTAATATTCATTTCCCGGATGCTCTGCTGTCGTGCCCATTTGCAGCAGCTTAGCTATGTGTTATGGGGTTGTTGATCCTAGGACGTTTGCTGCACAAAGGGCATTCTCTCGCGCCTTTCTGTAGTACAAAACATTAGGTCATAGCGTTTGTCTTTTATTTTGAGTGCCTCGTAATCTTTTAGCAAATAGCAATCTTGACCTGCTGAGGAAAAATCGCTTGAGATGAGTTGTTGTTGATCACCAAAAAGAAACTTGTATACGTAACGAAAAATAAAAAGGACAGAAACCTTCCAATCAGACCAGAAAGGAATCTAACAATTGCTTTGTGCCAAGGCCTGTTCACTGATTATGTTTGCCGAATAGATCCACCGTATGTAGCGTACCTTCAAAGAAATATATTTTTTTTTTTTTGTGGACATTATTTAGACTTTAATGTGTGATATATGTTTGTCGAAATGGACTTGCCGATGACTTAAAAGGACGTGTTAGAATTTAATATTTAATTCACTCAATAATCTAAATTACTTTTTTAGTTAAATGGTCAACAAATTTAAAGTCGACCAATTGTCAATAATTACGTATTGACATTAGAGGCAGCGTAAGACTTGTCCATAATCCCCCTAGAGTTGTTAATTTTCAGGAAATAATGGGTATTCAATTCCTTTCGACCAATTAGAACGGTACAAAATAAATAATGCATGCATGGTTTACTTTTATTATGCATCACTCTCCAAAGTTGAATTGTCAATAAACGTTTTGATTAGAAGAGGCCGATAATAACTTGCCCAAAAGAAAAGGTGTCTACTTGGGTTACATCACTTTGAATTGCGAACCATCGATCGTAACTCAATTTTAACGGCCATCAATAATTGGACTTTAAATAGCCTGGCCGGAAAAGCAAGCAATAATTATTAATTTGAGTGCCTAAATGTCAGAGCCACCTTAGATCAGATCAGTTATCCCATATTGCACGTGTAATTCTCAAAGGAAACACCAATGACAAAAGCATTTCATTTCAAGTACTCCTGCAAGTCCGACCTCCAGAAAGAAAAAAAACAAAAAAAAAAAAAGACTCCCGCGAGTCCGCTAACTACGGAGAGCGAAGCCGACACCGATCCCATCAGCATGCATATTAAGCGTGGAGCGTTAATTTTGTTGAAATTTTCTTTTAAAAAAATAGATTTCTTCGTCTGACAACTAAATATTATTATTTTTATAGGTAATAAAATTGAAAGATCAAATCAAAGACTAAGAACACAAATAACTTTTTAAGTCAAGCCACTAGTTGTAGTGATAACAAAAATAAATATTATTATAATTTACGCCTGAAAACACACATCCTTTGTCAAAAAATAAAAACGCATTGATTCATGCACAGGATGATTTGTGATTGCATTCAACGAGTTGGAAGGCAGAGAAAGCCAAAAAAAATTGGGACCACACGGCCTTCGGCTCAAATCACGGGGGAGGTGGGGGTCACTTGCCGTGGGCCCTTCTCTGAATTTAACCTTAATATATTTTTTTTTTTGTTTTGGTTTGGATAAAATACAGTTTTTTTTTGGAAGAAGATCGGTGTTCTCCGAATTCAATGCTCCCAGGAAACGTTAGATTAAAATTGAGAGGGTCTCAATCCCAAATATATATTAATTCGAAATCTGAGAGATTTGTCTCTGGTTGTCATTGTCATCAATTTGTGACGTATAATTGTCATTGGGCTGAGCATTCCACATTTAGCCTCCAAGATTTTACAAGAAAAGCTTGGAAGGATTGATAGATATGGGAGTCCTTCAAGTTGGCAATTGAGAACCGTAAGAGGTATGAATTGCATTGCTTTCTGGAAGCCCAACCCGATGCCATTGGTAGATGTCAGTCCCTAATCCTAATCCAGTGTAATTATCAAATTACATGGCGGAGGATTTCATGTCCGTCTCAATTAAAGACTCCAAGATACACCCTAGGGGAATGACTTTTTCTTCTGGTGGAACTGCCCCGCTCCTAGTTACCTGACCTACAACCCCAGTACATTTTGCCAAATATAGACCGTGGAAATTGATCCACCTTTCCAATTGTATTCTGCACTTAATTATCGGGGCTGATTGGGAAGCTCAATTTGTCAATGACTATCAATGATGCATGCTTACTTGGAAGAGATAAGTGGGTCAAATAAAAAAAACATCTTTTTTGGTTGTAAAGTAAAATAGTTTATTTTTTTTTATAACTTTTTTATAAAATTAAAATATATATTATTGATTTAAATAAACAATATCTATATTTTATTCTGATTTATTTTTTAAAATATTCATTAAATCAGTTAAAAATTCAATAATAATATACAAATTAATAAGAATATAAATTGAATGTAGTGAAATTTTATTTATTTATTATTTGATATTTATCTTTTCTGACAAGTGGTATTTCAAACAATTTTCCTCTACTCTTTTAACTTTATCTCTCCAATCCAATAGATCATCCACGCTAGAGGTAACGCATTCACTAAGAATAATCTCCTTCATAGCCTGATTTCAGGATTCCAACAGTAATCGCCACAGTTAGTTTACCAATTGAGCAACTTTGTAAGGCAGCTTTATTCCGTTGGGCAAAGTGCTTAGCAGAAAAACAATGTAGCTGTACACCATGTGCTGATTTTGGCACAACTCAGTGGGGGTATTTTTCACATCTAAAGGAGGCATTGCCTTTCTTCTTCTTCTTCTTCTTCTTCTTCTTCTTCTTCTTCTTCTTCCTTCCTTTTCCTTTTGGGGACAAAAAAATTGGGAAAAGATTTGCAATCCATGGAAAAAAGAAATCCTATGTCGGGAGCATGTGCACAAGTTTTACAAGTAACCTAGCCGTATTCCTAGTTCAATTTTGTATTCCCACCTCTTGCTACTTCTTTTTGACCCATTAAAAAATTAACAGTGGATGAACATAAGAAGACATTGCATTCGGTATGGATAATGTCTGGTCCCAATCAAATGGGTATTGGGCTGCGGCTCCAATAAACGTTGTCCACATACCTACATTTTTCCACATTTGTTGACTAAGAATTTTCCACATGACATGAACAATGAAATACCGACCACTCGTTGTCGTGGAAAATGCAATTTGTGGAGAAGTGAAAAAACACTAACTCAGAAAGTGCCGTTGAAGATATAATTTCAGAATCCAGGCTAAATTCAAAGGAAACAAGGATATGAGTTATTTGCAGCGCTTTATTGGGTTAGCAAAACAAAAAAGTCACATGGAAAGCGTCTATTCTGACTGTTCACCTACTGATATCCAAGGTGGACAGTGGATCATTACATAGCTGCAGCTTGATATCAACCATAATTTACACATTCAAACTTCAGCTTTTGAGGATAATGACTTTCAAAACTTGTTAAATATCACATTGGAGCATGTTTGGACAAAGTGGGATAGGTTGAAAGTGATCCATTTGGCTTTTCATGTTGTGCCCCATGATTGACAGTTTGAAGCCTGAAAGATGCGCCTAACAAGCCGATTAGCCCATGAATCTATGCTTCTAGTGGAGCATTGATCCACTTAAACGTGGAATTTTTTTCAAGTGTCACTGTCTAAGCTATTTAGTTCCCATCCCCAACAGAAGTATGCTAGTTTTCCTAGTTATTCAGACGCAAACAAAAATTAAAGTGAACGAAATTCAAACACAGCATTACATTTTGTCACGACAAAGGGTTTATATTAAAGCATTAAGAAGGGTGTTCAGACAGTTTAAATAGATAATTTAATGCTATAATTAGAGAAATGCTTTAATAGCCACGCAGAACATAAACGTTCAACTGGTTGTGTGGTAATTCAAAATTCCGATGCTAAATTTCACAGCTAATGGGTAAAGAAACAAACCGCGGAAGGTATACGGATGGCAATTTTGGCTCATTATTCAAGCAGTAGTCAGTAGTCCTGGTGGTTTTCTTTTTTTTTTGTCTGAAGTAAGTGTTACATAGCTCATACGTATAAGGAAAGGAGAATGGAGGAGGCAACCTGGCGCTTCTCTTGACCCAAAACTTATAGATCAACTGCTCTAAGAAATCAATGTGGTTTTGGTTTTCTAATTATTTTTCGTGGCACATTGTAACCCTTCTTATACTGTGAGTCCAATAGCTGATTTGCTTTTGATATTATTCCAGGAGGAACCCAATAGAAAATCATTTGGGCACGATGCTTCCAAAGGCTCAATCTCGCCCCATTCATTGGGACCAACCTTACAGTTAGTTCCTTGCGGCCCAACCTCACCAACCAATTCCTTTCGATTTTATCAATTTCGCTGGCGAGTCACTGCCGTAACTCTAAAACATCAGGCACCGTTTTTTTTTTTTTTGAAAAAAAAAAAAAGAAAAGTCTATTGCACATATTTGGTCAGCCACTTAGGAGTTAAAATTAAAATTATTCATTTACATTCTCATTAAATCTTTCTTACGAAAATCACTTACTATCTGAATATTATTAGATATAACAAGTTTCTTATACTCTCAATTTCAGCATTAATAAATGTAAAATTTAAAGCTACATATAAATTTTTGTTTATTAGAATGAAGACAAGAGTGAGAAGGTTTGAACACGGACTATTATGGACTTCTTCCTCATTCATATTTTCTATTAGATTTGTGTATTTCACAGGGGCGCTATCAGTTACTTTTATTTGTTTCAGGGCACAATCGTCAACCTAATACATGGCCTAGCCCCCATTTCAGGGAAAAACCGGCGACTTATTAAAGATTTGCTATGCACGCCAATGCCATGAGACAATGCATCAAGATTTTCTCCTCTGGCGGGGGAAACAAGAAAAGAATAAAAAAGAAACCAAAAGATACAGATAGGATCGACAATCATGCAAGGTATCTCCACAACAGATAGCGTACACACCGAAACCAGTTGAGGTCGTATAGGAGATACCGTAATTCACTAACTCACATCCATGAACGATATGGATGATAAGCGCGATGAGGATCATAAGAAGCTATTTGCCAGAAAGGTCCCCAGTGTGATAGTCGTTCCATCCAATAGGCCTGGGCCCAAAACCCCGCTCTGTGCTTCTCAAAAGCGTTATAGACCGAGGACTCACTTGGCACCTGCTCCGCTGTACAATACCTCGGGTCATATCAACCACGTACCATACAAATCCCCAAAGACGGTTAAGAGTTCATGCGTTACAAGCATCTCAAAGCGTCATACAGCTAAATTATCACCCCTCTCCCTCTCTCTCTCTCTCTCTCTCTCTCTCTCTCTCTCTCTCAAAAAGGGATGTCAAATTACGGCACAGAACACAATTACAGCACATGCTTAACAAGAATACAGGACAGCCTCCATGGTTAACCAGAACAATTGCAAAGGAGTGTCTATACAGAGATGGAGTCACGTGGCACAACACGGCTAGAAGACTACCATTGTCAGCCAGTTACAGTTTGCAGATACGGATACACCCTCTGCCACCATGATCCTTGTACGCTCCCAAAACAACTAAGGGCGCTAATAATCAAGATGCCCCCAAAAAAACCCAAACAAAGAAAAAGAAAGCAAAGTCTAAGGTGGAAGGCAATGATCTACAACTATGCTTGCATCGCATAAATTAAACACAGACCCTGTGCACGTGTTACTCATTCCCCAAGTTTAGGGAACCATCCTTCATCAGCTTTATGCTTAGACTGTTGAATCTCCCTCTAGAATAATGACGAGAAGCTTTCCTCCAATCTGTACCTGTTTTCATCATAGCAACAAATTCATCGTAGCTGATTCTCCCATCCTGCAAGAAGGTCAATGGTGTGAGGTTGAAATTTTCTGAATCAAGAATCCATCAAATAGCAAAATATTTCCTGCCACTTCATTTCACCTTGTCTATGTCCACCTCCTGGAAGATGTCATTCGCAACATCTGCACAATCATCTGCTCCATCTTCCATTAAGGCATCCCGGAGTTCATCAGGTTCAATAAAACCATTGCCATCTTTATCGAAGTAGGAGAATGCCTTGTGAAGATGCTCATCATTGGCCATCCTTTGTAGATGAAGGCAAACAGCAACAAACTCCCCATAGTCCAATGTGCCCTTCCCATTGGTATCTATCTGTTGGCAAAACAAGTTTCATAGTCACGAGAATGTGAAATAGGAGTAGAAACATTGCAGTATTTTCTGACCTTAGTATAGCGGCAATTAAATCCTTGAGGTTTCAAATAAAAATCATTGTTTACTCTAAAAAAATTGTCTCAGTTCTTTTTTTTATTTTGACAAAAATCCACTTAAAACGTTAACTTCAATCCTTCATGATCAAAATGGATATTTCAGTAAAATTCTCATTGCTAAAATCCTGCTTCAAAATTCCTCAATAATTTGAAACCTGTTGTTGAAAGCACCAGGAACTGTGATGGCAATGAACTGCTAAAAGTGGAGACTGGGACATATTCTACTTCTTGGACTAGTGAAGACCTTATATTGTGGTGATATTTTTGTCCAGATAATATGACTTAAAAACCTTCATGATCAAACTAGATATTTTGGAAAAATTCTACTTCAACATTCCTCGGTATGAAAGCACCTGGAATTGTTATGGCCATTGACTGCCAAAAGGAGACTAGAATATGTTCTTGTTGGACTAGTAAAGACCTTTAAGTATGGTGATATAAATGTTTTTGCCAGATAATAAGAGCAGTCTGATGCTTTGTGGCAGATGTAAGCCATGCTTAACTATTACTTGTAAAATTCCTAAAGTGGGGAAAAAAGCAATTCAAGATGAATTCATCAATGATGCAACTATGCTACACCTAAGAAGCCAATTAACTTACAGCTTCAATAAGCATTTGAACTTCTGACTCCACAAGCTGGGAGCCAAAATTTCGGAGGCCAGCTTTCAATTCCTCAACCGAAACAATCCCATCATTGTCAGCATCCATCTTCTTGAACATTTCTTTAATGTCTTCAACTTCTTCAATGGATAAGAAGTCTGCAATCACCTATTTGAAAGGCGCAATTTAATTGTCAGAAAGTAAAAACAAAATCAAAAGACAAAAGGATGGCAGTCATGCAGGAATCATGAACCTACTCTCAGGGCCTTTCTCTTGAATCTATTCATCATGGAAAACTGCTTCAGTCTTGATTTGACAACATCTCCAAGAGGAACATTTGGAGCTTTTTTAGCATTTTGGAGCCACGGATGCTCTGTAAGTCAAAAATAAATATTTTGTTAAACATAATTGACACTCATGCACAGAACAAAAGAAGTAATCCCGAAGTAAAAGAAAAACGATGGACATAAATTGGTATATAATAATCAAGATTAGATTAAAAGCATTCAAACTGACTCTCATTCAGTGCCAACATATAGAAGCAAGATCTCTTAGCACACACTTAGAGCAACCCAGTAAAGCCACCTGTCAACATGCTGAAGAATCCCTCTGAATTATGGCAGTCTTATATGGGAAAATTTGCAATTTTGACAATTTGTATAAAAACTAAGGGTTTCTGGAAATCATGTTGAGTCTAGACCATTCTATGGTTGGATATATCAATCTGGTAATTAGCCATTCATTATTCTTTTAAAAAGAGAAAACATCAAGTCTCTCTAAACACCTAAAGAGTTCTCTTATTTCCTCTCCCTTTTCTGCTTCTTCTTGGTTTATTTCAACATTCCTCAATGTGGGTGTAAAGGTTTGATATAAATTAGTGCGTAACTTTTGGTTTCCATAATAAACTTAAAGCACATAGACAAAATAATAATAATAATAATAATCAACATAAAAAACTAAAAAGCAAGGAAAATAAACAAAAGCAAAAGAAAAGCAAATTGCATTAAACTTTAGATCAAAACTCCATCACTCAGAGATACAAACAATGTGATCATGAGATATTGATAAAAAAAAAAAAACAGTATACCTTGAAAAGGTCAAGTAACTCAAACAATGAAGAAGAAAAGAAAGAAGACATGCACAATGTTCAAATGGTCCGGCATGCCACAAGTAATATCACAATCAAAGTTCAAGTACCTAGCACTTGCTTTGCAGTTAGTCGAAGCTTTGGGTCTGGCTCCAACATTTGCCTAACCAGACTTTTGGCACTTTCAGAAATATTTGGCCATGGATCCCGCTTGAAATCTATAATCCCCCGAAGAATTGCCTGAGCAACCCCTTGCTCAGACTCTGCAATCAAATTCAAGATAAATCAAGAAACAAATTTATCATCCCCCAACAGAGAAATGGTGAGAGCACCAGTAATGTTATTACCAGCCCAAAATGGGGGAACTCCACACAACAAAATGTAGAGAATGACCCCTGCACTCCAAATATCAATTTCTGGTCCATAGTTCCGCTTGAGCACTTCTGGAGCCATGTAATATGGACTTCCAACAATTTCTGAAAACTTCTCCCCTGTAATGTTCAATGGTTAGGCAGCAGACTATGTTACAAATAACATAGAAACTGACAATGCAAACATAAAAAAGATAGTCAATGATGGAGACATGTACTTCACTGCACAATTTACTGACATAATGACTATCTTTAGGTGCCTCTTCCTGACAGCTAAGAGAATTTATCTGAGAACGAAAGTAAGGATTGGAACAATAAGAGCAAGTCTAGTAACTGTGGAGCCCTGGCTAAATTTCTCCAAGGGATAACTCTCCAGCAAAAATTGATCTTAAACAAAACCTTGATTCAGTCTTCTTCCCAATATTTTACTGTGGGAGTCTTACATTCTGAGAAATTTTACTTCATTTTAAGAATGTTTTCAGACAAGACAGTGACAAAATTTTGGCTGTTTGCACCTACATTTGACAGGAAGAAGGAATGGGTAGATAAATTAGGGCACTTGTATTTCGTTAAATCATAGTCTGGAGTCCATATCACATTTTCTTCCCCTTGTCTTTCTAATCAATTTTGGCATGAGCTTGGAACATGTCAGACACAAAGAGAAGTGGGAGACTAGCCTGTATAATTTGGATTGGGCTAAGAGTATATCTTCAACAGAAGAATGCTATTTACAAGTAAATGGATGAACTTGGAGTGCTTCTATCTCTTTTGTTTGGATAGAAAGGAATCTAAGGCTTCACCAAAGGAACATTTTCCTGTCCGCTAACAATCATACACTAGATTTGCTTTGCCGTTGGAGGGAAGATTGATGGTAAAAAGTTTAAGTTTCGCAATACCCCGCAACACTCGATTGTGTGATAAATAGTTCAAATGTTAGCTTGTAAGTTGTCACTGGACCAAAAGTTTGTATCGTTAATGAGGTTCTCATTCTTCAACCGAAAAAGAAAGAAGAAAAATGTAAGAAGAAAGAAGAAATGGAGCTTCGCTCGCTAGCACATTAAATTACAAATCGTTACCTGGCTTAAAGAATATAGACAAGCCGAAATCAATTGCCTTCAAAGGCGAATTCTCCTTCTTATTGGCGAATAGAAAATTCTCCGGCTTCAAGTCCCTATGAATGACTCCATGCTTGTGGCACAGCTGCACAACGTCCACAATCGTCCGCGTGACTGCTGCGGCCGCTCGCTCGGTGTAATGCCCTCTAGCCACAATCCGATCAAACAGCTCCCCTCCCTCACACAACTCCATCACCAAATGCACGGCATTGTCATCTTCACACGCCTCCTTCAAGCTCACAATGCTCGAATTCTTCGGCAAGTGCCTCATTATAGCCACTTCGCGCCTCACATCTTCAATATCCACAGCCGTCCTCAGCTTCCGCTTCGAGATGCTCTTGCAAGCCAGTAACTCCCTGTTACTCCGGTCAATACAGAGGTACGTAACACCGAACTCCCCACGGCCAAGCTCGCGGTCGACGAGGTACTTCTCCTCGATGTTCTCTTTGGGAACATCCTCGAGTACTCTCATAGGTACCTTCTTTCGGGCACTAGCCTCTTTCTTACCGTGATCATTGCCGGAGAAGTTTGATTTGACGTCCTCTCTAGCCACGGCCGCCGGAGATCTGCAGCAATTTCCCATCCACAGAAGCTAAAAAGGTAGATGCTTCGATTGGCACGGATCTAGCAAAAAGAGCGAGCTAGAGTTTCACTTTCACATCCTACGAAGTGAAACCCTAAGTGAGGCGCAAGGAATCTCAGAAATAAGTGAGTGAGAGTGAGAGTAAGAGTTAGAGTGAGTGAGTGAATGATAAAAGGAGGAACAGAGGAGGCTGTGAATATTTATCGGCGGTTGGGTGGCTTTTAGTATGGGTTCGTCTTTTGATATTTTAACTTCTTTCAAGAATATTTATCGGCGCCGTAGCCTCTTTGGTTCTGCGACTCTTGTCGACTAATCGAGTTGGTAAGAACGGTACGGCGGTGGAAAGCACCGGACAGAGAGAGGACAGCAACCCAAGAGGGTTAACTGTTGGAATTCTCCACAAATTTTTTTTTTCCTTTTTTTATTTTTTTGAGTTTGTGTTTATTCGATCACGTGTCAGCTTAATTAAAAAAAAAAAAAAGGATTTATAGCGATTTATGAAAAATAAAGTTTATCAAAAATTTATTTGAAAAACAATCTTATGATAACCCTCAAAAGATGGTGTAACAAAGCGTTGAGCCTGAGCGATGGCGACGCTCGGCGCGAACGCACCGTGAGTGGTTGCACGGACGGGTCGGATCAACTGTTACATTTAACTACAGAAATAATTGTGATGATAATCTTTTTAACAATAACTTGTGAAGTTGTTCCCAAATTGACAATAACAATTCTAGTTGGCATATATCATATTGAGAAAATTTTATTTCATTTCTTCATTAATAATAACGTTTGACAAAAAAAAAAAAAAAAAAAATCCTGCAAACTTCTTTTTGATAGCAACTTTTAAACTTAATGCCGTGAAATCAACTTTTTGACAGTAAAGTTTAACTTGTCGCAAGATATTTGATGTTTATTTTTTTCTGGTCGGATGTTCATTCTATTAGACTATTATTTTGTAGAAGGAAAAGTTTGGGATTTGTTGTCTCTTTTATTTGCAAACACTGTAACTCAGTGTGCGGCCTTTGTCTGCCTTCCTTTTGCGTTTTTATTAGTACAAAAGGCTGATGGAAGGCTCTCATTTGACACTCTATCATGGCTTTCTTCTTTCGTGAATTTGCATCTGATTAATGTTTTTGATTGGGAAATATATGCTTACTAGGAAAGTATACAAAATTCGGGGTATCAAGTCAAATCGAGAAATAATGATTTTTTTTCTTTTTATTTTTTATTTTTTCCGCGGAATCACCATCCTCACTTCCCCATCAATTTGTGTCCGTTTAGGATGGATCTTGACATAGGTTTATACTTGCCTATCAATCGTCTATCCAGTCTGCACATCGCCGCACAGCCACACGACACCCTGTAGCTTTGGGCAAAGCTTGGAGCTTCATCGCAAATGGAAAAAAAGAATACATATAAAAAAGAAAATGAATGTTTTTCAGAATTTGAACATAGTGTGGAATATATAACCTGTTGCAAGCACAATTAAGGATTGAACCACTAAGTTTGATGATTGTACTATTCTCATTCATAGCTGTAATTTTTTTAATGGATGCTTCCAACAGTAAAAAATGTTAGGATGATAATTAAAAATCCTTGACCAAAGACCTTTGCCCTGGTAAAGTTGGGGAGGACAAATAAATAACAGCGAATGATCATTGTCCTGGAAACGTTGGACAACCACGAATGATATCTAGTTACCTGGAGCTCCTGGCAATGAAAACTGAGAATTTCCATGCTGCAAAAGTTACTGCATTAATTGGCATTTATGCCGTTTAAGTGTCATCTTTGACCCTCTAGATGAGAAGAATTGAAAGGGATCACTGGATATCATGGTGTTCAAACAAATGATGCGGAAGAGGGCAGTACTTAAAAATGTCAAGCATACGAATGTATGCAAATGTATGGATGGCAAAATACTATTAGCAAATGTCTTTAAAGATAGTAACCACTTGCGGGCTGCAGCAATCAGGTCTGTTTTCTCTGGAAGATAAGTACGTGGTAGAGTCCCTAGTGCTAAACAGGACAAATTAAAGTTCATAAACATTTTTCAAGGCCTTCGATTAAGAATTCTCGGGCTATCAGTTTTGCCGAATCAATCAATGGGCTAGTCTTTTTTTAATTGTAAATGGAAAGTTAATTACCCGATGGCATGGTCACCTTTGAGATAGTCATCTCACATCTCACATCTCGTTAGTTGTTAAACACACATGTAACCATAATGCCACATAAAAATTATTTAATTTTGGCAGCGGAAGATACAGCGACCTTTTTGTTAGCGCGCGGAACGAGGCAAGGGCAAAAGGCCGCGTGAAGTGAAACAACGGTTGAAGTCTGTATGCCAAGGAGGAGATAAAAAAAATAAAAATAAAAATTGGTGTTGAAGTGCGATGCAGTTATTCAAACAGAACATTCCACCACCACGTCGTCTTTCCTATCCCATGTTTCACAACCAACATAATCAATTCCATGGAAAAGTCAAAAGTCGAGCCATTTTGGTGTCATAAACAATCCCAATTGTGTATTGCTTTCTTGTGGCTGAAACAAAAATTGGATGTTTAAATTTCGTCTGCAACATGTGGAGATTTTAAGGTATTCAGACAAGTGGGGCATAAAATTCAGTTTGAATCAAAAATTGGATGTTTGAATTTCGTCTGCAACATGTGGAGATTTTAAGGTATTCAGACAAGTGGGGCTTAAAATTCAGTTTGAATCTATGGCGATTTTCCGCGACGTTATGCCACGGCTGACCAGAAACATGTCAGAGAATTTAAAACTATAGCAGCACGCATCGCATGGGAGCAAATGAAGAAAGAAAATGAGATCAAATCCTCAACCTTCCTTTATGGATTCAACCTTCACGAGTTTCACTTGGACCTTGGGAACGTAGGTAGGTACGCAAGTGAAATAACGTGGGTGTTTTCCTTGTATGTTTAATTTTTTCATAGATCTTGAACATTATTTTCCAACAGAACAGTAGCTTTTCAGTTTAATATTTTTATTACGCTATAGTAACTTGAATCAAATATACATAATTTTGATCGAGGCACGCTCATTCTCTGCATAGAATAGTCAAAAAAAAAATTGGGTATGAAATAGGCACACAATCACCTACCCACATGATCACTTCACCATCCGCCCAAAGTGTCTTCCAGAGCTGCAGACAATGAAATATAAAGCAATTGCGAATGTCTAGTGGTAATTCAGGCCCACTGCATTTTTCTCCCTAATTCTAGAGGTCCCTATCTCAGTTCTTTTAGGATATTAGTGTAAATTGGGCGTGGATTTTTTTTTTTGTTAAGGAATTGCTATACTTACATATAATGTCAATCCATAAATTATGAACACAGAACATTTGAATTAAAAAATGACGGACAAGGAAAAAAAAAAATACACACTCGTGAATGCATGAATGAAAAAAATATTAATTAACATTTTATTTTATTCGTGAGTCCATAATTCAATCTCGTTTCAAACTTATTTTTCCCCCACCGCTGTCTTCTTCCAGTCTTGTTGAAGGATTCTAGTTAGTAGACGGTCAAAGAGACGATTCTGTCTCTCTCGTCGTCTCCAGGCGCCCCCACAAAAGTCGGTTAAGCGCTCGTCACCGCCTTTTCGATCGTGGCTTTTGTATGCATCAGAAATGAAAGAACAGATGCCTTCTAGTTACAGGCATATATACTTCATGATGATCACCACGAGATTTAGGCACACAACCAGTTCCGTTTGCTTATTTAAGGATTTTTGGCTGGTATTGCTTATTTAAAAGAATTAATAGCCATCCGGTATTTTTCGATAATATTTTAACCCAATTGGTTCAAACAATATTGAAAGAATTTTGGTCATATCTTAATTAATCACTAGTTATGATGTGTTTTTTTCTCTGCAACTTATTGACAATAACTCTTGAACTTCTCGTTACAACATGAATTTTTGGATAACAACATTCAATTTGCTACATAGTTGTTACTACCAACTCTAAGATTTCTTACAATGTTATAACTATATATATATATATATATTAAACTGTAAATTTTGCTACATAAATTTTGTTATTACGAAGTCCAAGATTTCTTATTACGAATGCCTTTTAGTCCATAACTTAAAGACCGAGGCGGCAAGCGGCGGCCATGCATCGCCTATGACCAATGCATTTTACAATTTTTCTTTTTCTTACTTCTCTCTTATAATTATGTTTAAATAATCAGGATATTATTGTTTTTAGATATCATTAATATAAAATTAGAATAGTCTATCAAGTTTTCAAACATTGTGCGGGGCGTGGGATGGCTCACCCCTACACCGTGTGGACGCAGAAAAAGTGGGTCCGCCGTTTTGAAGTGGATCCCGATCACAATTCCATATGTATGCCACGTGTATATGACATTTCGCGTCCACACGAGGCATAATCGAATAACGCGTAGGTAAGAAAAAGAAGAACCGCCCATAGGATCAACCCAAGGTTTCCTCTCCGGATCATGAACCGTTACACCTGTTTTGGAGCAACGAATTCCACGCGCAGGTCACAGCGTTTCAGCCTGAAGCGAGGTGGCTCTGAGCCTTCCCTTTTTCGTCATCTCATACGCAAGTTTTTAAAAACCAAAATAATTATTAAATTAAAAAAATTATAAATTTAAAATTTAAATAATTAAATTATAATTAAATTCATAAAAACAATATTTAATATCAAATATAAAAAATTAATATTTATATATTATATAAAAATATTAATAAATAAAATATAATTATACATATAATATTATAATATTTAAATAATTTAATTATATATATATATATAATTTATATATAAATAAAATTAAAAAAATTAATTAATATAATCTATAATATTATTTATAATATTTTTATTTTATATAATTTTTTTAAAATAAAATGATTTAATATAAATAAGATACTATAATTTTTTTAAAATAAATATCATTATAATGTAATGAAAAATTTTATATATTTTTTTAAAAATATAAATAAATATATTATATAAATATTTTTTTTAAATTTTTATAATTTATAATTAAAAAAATTTTAAAATAATATAATTTTTATTTAAAAAAATAAAAATATAAAAAATTAATTTTTATAATTTTTAAAATTAATTTAATAAAAATATAATTATTTATTTATTTATAATTTAATTTTTAAATTTAATTAATAATTATTAAATAAAATAAATAATATTATATTATAATTTTTAATTTTATAAATCTAATCGATTTAGTTGAATTTTTAAAATTTGGTTCATGGGGAAAACAAAAAAAGTTGAAAAAACAAAATAAAGTGAAACAAAACAAGAGTTTCTTTAATCCATAAAAAAAAAAAAGCGAAAGCAAGATTTTAAGGTGAGGAACGAAGATCCGAGCTTATGTTCCGAGTTTTCATATAATTGGTTGCAGAGAATAAAGCCCCCACCAACAGAGAAAGTTGTCGTAAGCCTGACGACATCCGAGCGCAATATAAAAAATAGGGACTCGAAATTATAAAATTCTAAAAATCCATGTGAAGGAGAGAGAGAAAGAGAGAGAGAGAAAGAGAGAGAGAGAAAACAAAAAACAAAGTTTCCGCGTAGACAGATAAAGACTAGGCAACAGGAGGGCAAAGCTCCTGTACAGTATAGGAGAAGAAAGGAATGTGATGGAGAAGAGAGAGAAAGGAAGGGAGGGAGCTGTCATTGCTTTCGTTTTCAAAATCTGAACAGCAATAAAAACGCTCTTCTTGACACCTAGGCAACAGAAAGCCTTTTCTTTTCTTTCTTTCATCCAACTTGACATCAAAATTTCACACTTTGCTTTTGTATTCACACCACCTCCCATATAAATCTCCCCCGTTTCTCTTTCCATCTTTTCCTCTTTTTACTTGATCCGTGCCGCAAATCGATATCCTTGTGCGATTCCTCTAAATTATTGGTGTGATTTGCGTGTATATAGTGTTATAGACATGGAGGGACACCATCAGCACCAGCATCACACCACTGTCAGCGTTGATGCGGCTACTGATAGGTTTCCTCAATGGGGTATACAGGAAACAAAAGAGTTCTTGATGATCCGTGCTGAGCTGGATCGAACTTTCATGGAAACAAAAAGAAACAAGCTTCTCTGGGAAGTTATAGCTAATAAAATGAAGGAAAAGGGCTATAATCGCAGCGCGGAACAGTGCAAATGCAAGTGGAAAAACCTTTTTACCCGATACAAGGTATAATTAATTACTCTGTAATACAATACTTTATTTGCAAAATATTAACCCTTTTGACTACACTGATTGAATTCATAAAACTGTACCTATAACCTAATTGTAACTGTATGGTTTTGATGGGCTTTTTCGCTCCTTGTCTTTAATTAGGGGTATGAAACAATTGAACCCGAATCCGTGCGACAACAGTTCCCATTTTACAACGAGTTGCAAGCCATTTTAGGGGCAAGAATGCAAAGAGTGTTATGGGCTGAAGCTGAAGGAACAGCAAGTGGGTCAAAGAAGAAAGCGTCGCAGCTATCTTCTGAAGACGAGGACGATAACGAAGAAAGTGAGGGAGAAAAGGGCGGCAGCAACAGAAAGAAGAAAAGGACCAAGAGCAGCGCAAATCATGGTGCCGGTAGTAGCAGCCACGGTGGAAATTTAAACAATTTGAGAGGGATATTGGATGATTTCTTGAAGCAACAGATGCAAATAGAAATGCAATGGAGGGAAGCTTTCGAGGCGAGGGAAAACGAAAGGAGGATAAAGGAGATGGAGTGGAGACAGAAAATGGAGGCGTTGGAGAAGGAGAGAATAATGCTGGACAGGAGATGGAGAGAAAGAGAAGAGCAAAGAAGAATGAGAGAGGAAGCTAGGGCTGAGAGGAGAGACGCACTTATGACGGCACTTTTAAACAAGCTCAAGAGGGACAACGTTTAGCCCATGCCAGCAGCTTTTAATGTATTTTGTTGTTTTGAAGAACAAGAAGCTTTTGAGAGGTTTGTCCTCGAACTCTCATTCTGGAGATGTTAATGCTCTTTAATTTAAATATGCTTTACTTTACGTTGATCCCCTTCTTTAATTTTTGCCTATTTTAGCTTCTTTATTTTTGCTTATAGAAAAGCTCAGAATCTCTTGTTGTATTGCGTATCTAGTTCTACTTATCTTAATCATCTTTTAAGTTTTAATTTCTTTTAATCATTGGGATGGAAGACTGAACTTAAGGCCCATTTATTCTGCCAGCCAATAAGCTTGTCGCGTGCACGCTCCATAGTTGTTGTAAACCCGTGCTTGCAATTGGCTAGTTTTCTGCAGATTAGTAAGGGTACTCGTCGAGATTAATTTTCAAGTTACACAATTTTCTCCATACAATATTGGCTTCTGTAAATATCTCATGGCAAATGTATGGAGGCTCTTTGCATCAATAGTAAAAACAAGAGAGGTTGTTGCCAATTTGTCAACAGCATCTAGAGAAAGTGGAACTAGCAATTCCTTAATTCATATCTTCTGATGTGTATCTATATGATAATCTTGTTTTTCTACGAAGTGCTTAATTTTACACTGTGTGTGGATGAGAAATTATGAAGGGAGGAATGTTGGGGAGAGGAAAATTAGAAGTGAGAAAAATTTTTCTTCGTCTCTGGTTTTGAAAAAAGTAATGAAAGGGAGAAAAATTAAAAATTTCTTGTTTGGGAAAAGATAGAAGAAAAAATAAATAAATAAATAAATAAATAAATATATATATATATAAGATGGACTATAAAGTCATTTAATAAAAATGATAGGGGAATCAATAATTTTTTACCTAATTTTGGGAGGAATGAATTTAGTGGACCAAATAAATAAATAGTATTCCTTTCCCTTATCTAGCTCTTTCAAAACATTTCTCCAACACAAACACCGAACATTTTCCCTCTATTTTCCTCTCCCTCTCCTCCTTTTTCTCTCTTCCAAGCATATTGTACGTGTTCTCACCCATGATTTATGGAAGTCAAAGAATGTGCATGACTTATTTTCACTCCCGAAATTTCAGTGCCTAGGGGTAGCAATTGACCTTGATTTTTTCGTCATTATTAATAATATTATTATTATTCTTATAAGAAGTTTGATGGACTAACAAAATTGGGAATCTTAGAGACCAAGTTCTGACATGCCATAGGATAGATATTTAAGCATGCGGCGGAGTCTAGGAGACATCATCACAAAGAAAGTTTATGTAAGCAATATGTAGTTATCTTGGGCGAGAGTGTCACTTGTTTGCTATGGTCATAGATTTTTTTTTTCTTTTTATTTTATTTTATTTTCAGAAGAATCGGCTTGAAATGTTAACAAGCAATTTTTCTCATACTTTTACACCCCTTACCAATTATACGTTTTCGTTCTTAACAAGAAATTCCTGGGTAGACTTACTGCGTGATCATGCATCTAGAAAATGAAAGGTGTTGTGTGGATTTGTTGAGTCTCACCAAATTTTTACCAAGCCAGTCTTTTCGATAGAAATCAGCAGTTTTGATTATTAGGTTTGTAGTCATGCAGAATGACCATGTTCGCCTGACTTTTTCTCTCTTTAAGTAAGCCTCATTTTCTCCTCCTTTGATCATCCATATGGAGAAAGAGGTTGCCTCCTCCTCCTAATTTGATTTTGCTTGTATGCTCGAATATTCAATTGATTCTGTCACTTCTTCTTTTTCTGCCCAATTTACTAATGCTTTTGCTATTTTGTTTTTGTACCGATCTTTCTTAAGTGAAATATGTCTCTTGTTGGGAGGTCCTCAACTTTGCCTAGTCTCAAGTTTGCCTCGCCACTGACGTCGTGACCATATTTCAATCTGACGCTTTCAAATAGGTCATTTTTACCATGGATTAAAAAAAAAAAAAAAGTGAATTTTATCTATTGGCATGATGTATAATTTTTAACTATATATATATATATATATATATATATATATATATATATATATATATATATTGGAATAGATATTTACACCAAAAAAAAAAAATAAAAAAGTTTTGTACATGCAAAAATATAAAGTAAAAGTAGGATCTACATCACTTTTTTTTTTTTATTTTATTGCATGCATAAAGTTATTTTTTCATACAAATAACATCTGTGTGTGTAATGAACAAAGCAAATTCAGACATAATTTTGGTATCACTTTACTCTTTCCTTTTGGCAATCCAGACTAGCTTCATTTCGAGCTTAATATTTTTGGTACATGTTTCCAATTTAATTTTAACAATGTTCTGTGATATTAATTTGTTTTACATATAATATATAGTTCTTGTTATTTCTATTTATATTTTTTTTTTGGTGAATATAGCATACCAAAAATTATATATAGATCGATAAACAAATATATAATTCACTGGTCATCCCGGAAATCCTATAGGAAAATCACAGCCACTGATTTTCATGTTAACCATCCGCTGCATGGTCACAGTTCACAGTCTCCTCCGTCTCGACACGTGTCTCGCATTTTTTTTGTCTCTCACTAGTCAATCTCTCTCTCGATGTGCATCCATTTCTCTGTTTCTGTATATTTCTTTTCTTTGTCTCCCATTTGCTCTCCCTTTGCTGGGAAGAGAGAAGAATGGAATTAGCTTTTGACAGGTCTGTTCGGCCCATTTACGGTCCACCGTCCACCTTTGGCCAGGACTCTGACGCATAGAGGTGTAAAGGAGAGCAAAGTGCAGCTTGAACTTTCAAATTTCTTTAAGCAAATTGTGGATTTGAGGGGAAAGAGATCGAAGTGGGGAAACTTGATCGGAGGAGATAGAACCTAGCCGGCCTTTTTCGAGTTTCCTTAAGAAAACCAAGCATTTGGAGGCACCGCGACTTATGGCAATCTAGATCTTCCGAACCAGCAGCCACTCAATCCGCCCTACTGAAACTCATTGGACCTTCATCCGCCTCTGACGCCGCCGTCCTTGCAGGTTAGCTTGTATTCTTTTTTTCTTTTTCAGTTTTCTTTCCATTCCCAGACGAATCGCATTAATCCAGGTCGAGTATTTGGATATCGTGGCTTTTGCTTATTTTCCCACTACAGGCTTGTTTCAATTAAATAGTGTGTGCATCAATTTTTTGGATTAATATTTAGGCTTTTGTGGATTTTTAATGTTGCCATTTCAATCTTTCTGGTGCAAGCTGTAGCCCTGTGTTTTGAACTTTTAATTATTGTTACTATAAAGTTGCAGTTAATAATAGATCTCTAAATTATTATTACTATAAAGGAAACTGTTACGGAACATAGCTCCTAGCCATAAAGGACAAAATCTTTTTTTCTTGGGAGGGCTCGTTCTGTTTTTTTTTTTTTTTTTTAATAATAAAATTAAAGAGCTCTGATTCTGTCTTTGGCTATAAGACGTTTTTTTTATATATAATTTTAATTAAAATTTACTTATTTTTTATGTTATATATATAATATTAAATTAAATTTATTTATTTATTTATTTTTATTTTTTTAAGTAAGTCAAAGTAAAAATCTTTATTTTTACTATTACGAGATTATAGTAACAAAATTTGTAGTTCTCGTACCAAACTATTTTGTATTAAAGATCTTTTTTCTTTTTTTAGGTATAGACCCAACAATTTTCTTCTCGGACAAAAATTCGAATAATTGGATTTGCCTAAAATCTACAGACAAAACATGTGTACTGTTCCTCGCACTCTCTCTCTCTCTTTCCGTGTGTTTTTTTTGCCCAGTTTCCTTTGCTTTATTAGCATTATTTTTATTTTTTTTTAATTTAACTTATTTTACGGCTGGGTCTTAATTGATTAGGCGTCAATGAGAGACATAACCACCATGTGTGGGCCTACGGTTTCCTTGACTGCTGAGAAAGAAAAGGTCCAAAGTCAAAGCCTCCTGCTGAACTTCCCTTCTCTGTTTCCTTTTTCCTTTGCCGTCTAACATGTTCTATCTGATTTTTTGTTTTTTTTGTTTTTTTGTCATTATCTGTGCCTTTAGTCCTCATAAGATAAGTTGATACAAATCAAAAATTCAAATTGTCTTCTTTCAGAAAAACAATAAAAAAAGCCTTATAGACGACAAGTTTATAGTCGTGAAATTGTTTTACTTCTTTTTAGTTCATACAGTTCTCTACTTGCATATTGAAAACTATATGTATAATTGACTGCTGATTCTGATTCTTCCTTTCAAAAACTAATAATGCTTAAGATTTCTTTTTTGTTTGTTTTCCGAATAGTCAAAAAAATGGCTTCAATGTTAAAAAAAAAAAATATTGAGCTTGACGGGTATTCATATGGTTAAACAATCACTGTTTTGGAGGGAATCTCTTTTGAAAAGGTCTTAACCAAATTTGGAAACGCAGAACAAAGTCAGATTATCTAATAAATCAAATTTGGCGGTGAATTGATGGATACCATTTGTGGAACTCATTTCTATATGCACGAGGATGTATAATTGTAATTACTGCGCATCGCCTCTTACCGCCGAGCTCGCTCTTTCTTATTAATTTTCTTTGATAAGCTTAGAGTTCGTACAATCTAATTCTCCATTCATCACTAGACCTAAATGTTTTAAGCAGAGTTTTCTTAATATTGCTGTCAGGCTAAGGTAAGAGTATTGTAAGCGAGTAGTTGATGTTGTTGCCCATTGTTGAAGTTCGAAGAGTCTCAAAAGTTGTATTGGGGGGAGATGAGAAATGTCTCTCCGCTCCTGAACGTATGATTATCGTCTTTGTGGACGGACGTGACGCTCTTAGGGGAACACTTGGCGTTCAAATCGACTTCATTGATGCATTGTCCTATTATTTACTAGTCAACTTCAGATAGCAATTAGTGCCCATAACTAAAGATCATACCCTGGCATAAATGAACAAAAGGAATGCGTTAACTTGGTGGAATCATTATAAATCAATACCAATTGTTGAACCAGATCCAGGACCAAGGCACTATGACACATTAGCTCAAGAAAAATGTGCTCATGCTACCATCCTTTATCTGAGTATGGGATTTATGATCGAAAATTTCCGACGTTATTCTCTTCATTGCCCAAATCAGACATTATTGACGGCACTCAGGACTAACTAGCGTTTTTGACGGGATCCAACAGGGGTCGCCCGCGCGAAAGGCGGGAATATTCCTCAGGAGTCGAGAACGTGTTGCTCATTTTAATTATTGTGCAAAAATTTTCAAATCATTTTTCTGTGCCTGAATTGTACTTGGATCCTAAATTGGAGCAAAGGTTTGCCTTCAAGACAATTGTTGAAAAGAAAGTCTGCACAGTTTATTTTGTTTCAAGGATTGTCAATTATCATTGAACAAAAATTTCCGTTGTGTCATTCCGTAAATTCTTCTACTACTCGATTCAGCAGTAGGTCAAGAATTATTTGGCCAAACTCGGCACAAATCTCTTCAAATTCTTCAGACGCAGACAAGTTCTTCACTGTCCAATTCAACTCTTTGATACCTGTTTCAGTCATCTTGCAGAGCTTTCTCTCCACTTCAACGTAATAATCCACATTGAGATTCTCTGATGATCCACAGCCATTTTTCACAGGGACCCTTGGCTCAAGGAATGTGTTTGAAATCCGAGTGGGATGTGAAGTCAGGATGCAATTGCAATTGGTTGAAGATTTCTTCGAGTTCAGCTTTCTAGGCCTTTCAATTCCAATCGTGTCATCTGTATTACAAGATAAAGGAAAAACTATATATGCATACAGTTATTTTATCATTGAGGACACAGAAGAGTCAGAAAAAGAAATGTTCTATTTGACCATAACCATAATGTTGGAAAACTGACCGCAAGATTGAGCAGTCTTCTCCTGAAATCCATTGATCCAAAGAACAGAAACTGGACTTGAATCTTGCGAATTACGGTCGGGAGACTCTCCATTTTTTATAGTGGGCTTATTGTTCATCTTTTTCGTGAATTTTGATTCGATCAACACTTCCTTCCCATGATTTTTGGGCTTCACTGGACTTCTTGCCTTGGATTTTTCATCAGATTTTCTGAAAACCTCTTTCCTACAAAGGGAAGCAGAACTTGATAAAACCCGAGCTTCTTTGCCACCAACTACGAACCTTGAATAATGTTTATTGGACGCCCCCCTCCGCTCGCTAACCTCACCCTTTAACTTAGAAATCATTCTCCGGTTCCCTTGATTCTTCTTCTTCTTCTTCTTTGTGACCTCAGCCTCCTTTAGTTTTACCGTTTTGCTGCTTTTCTTTTCGTTCTTAATTTTCTTCATCCCTGCAAAACCCATTTCAGATTTCCTCAGTATGGGGCTCAATCTGTTCGCTATTTCCGCTGCATTCGAACAGACCCCGAAGAAATCCTGATTTTGTCGATTCACCACCGTCGGCTCTTCTCGAAACGACACGCATTTTCTCAGGCGGCGATGCTGGGCTTGTACTAAGTCAAATTCAAGCAAGTAGTCCATAGAATTCAGTGATCTACTCCGCGATACTGAATTTGGGGTTCTTCCTTTTGGAAACCAATTGGCATCTGGCAATGAGTCTAGCCCCATTAACTTTGCCACCACTCCTGGTGCTCCCGGAGCTTGGGACTTGACTTCATTGGCTGGAGTTGAATCTTTGATTACCTGAACGGACTCGGTTGTGTTGGGCTCTGCGATATGATCTGAGGGGTGTGTTTGGAGACTGCCTTTGCATAGAAGCAGGCGCACGATGCTAGAAAAACACCCAGAACTTCCATCTCGAGACCTAGTCATGATTTGATTTTGGTTGAGAGAGAGAGAGATTACATACGTAAGAAGCAGAGAGAGGCTTTCAAGTGAGTTGCAATGTTGTGAGAAATATACTAGACAACTGAAAATTATTTGAGCAAGAACATTTAATATAAAGTGGCACGGCAGCATAAAAGAGACAGGAGGATAGTGGGGTGGGGGGCGGGCTTTAGATTTAAATGCAGGTTTTGGACGGTAGTCAGTTGATTGAGCTACCACACAAGGATAGAAGAAATAAAAATGGTACACCTACTCGGCATAGCGTCACTAGCTTGCAGTCTGTGCGAGAAGGTACATTACGACAAAACGACCTGCCATTCGTCCACCCTCGCCGCACCGAGTATCTATTGGTTCAGCATCTTAACTATGCTATGCTACTCTATTTTCCAAAGAAAGGATGAAAATGTCATCGGAAGTATGGTCCACTTTCCTTGGCGATGATAGCACAGCATAAAAAGTTCCGTATTCTGAGAATTAGTCCTTTTCTTTTGGAGTTTTGCTTTCGGTACAATGGAAAAGTCTGGCAACTAAAAAGAAACAATAACAATTGCACTGTCGTGTAGTGACCCAACCATATTAGTCCATTCCAAAGAGAAAAAAGCTCCATCACCTCTCTAGGTAGCGCAGGAAACTCTGTCAAATCCAGTGTGCCAAAAGTACCCATAATGGCAGGCAAATCAGTGCAAGTGTTGCCCTTTCTAAATGCATGATGGACTGGATAAACCCAATCTCAGCCAAGCAACTGTTTCAGCTCCCAAACCAGCTGTCTGCTAGGCCTACAGCTACAGGAAGACACACAACCTCAGTAGCATATGAAGACCAGTTAACGCATCATTCACATGAATTCAGAAAAGTATCATTCACAGGAATTGAGAAAAATATCTTATTATGTATATGATTTAATAGTTTTTAATAATTTTTTTTTTAGAAAGAAAAAAATAAGCAAAAGATTAGTTAACGCATCCCAGTTTCCGTTGTAACTGAAGTAGTAGCACCAAGATGTCTTGCAAATCCACTCAACAAACTTGGCTCCTAGTTACCAGCGAATCAAAACCTCCAAGCCAAAACTAGTCGACCTTTTGCTCCCCCGTCAGTATTTACTTTGACCCGTGGTATTTTCTTTTACAGACTACATTAGTCGCCCCACCGACCGCTAACTTTTTATTTTATCTTTTCCAAATAATTAGTCAAAGTGCTCAAATGCACAAATAGATGCAATTTAACATTATACTCCCTATATTTTCCGTTAAATTAGGTGGAAATAAAAAATAAAAAAAGAATGATAAAATTTTAACAAAATTCAGACGAGCCCTAAAAAATAAGTCCATAAGGATTACTAAAGCTTTTTCATCTGATTTTTTTTTTCTAATTATAGCAATTCTTGTGTGTGTGTGTGTGTGTGTGTGTGTGTGTGTGCGCGCGTGTGTGTGTGTGTGTGTGTGTGAGAGAGAGAGAGAGAGAGAGATTTGTTTGAAAAAATAAAAATAAAACATTTATATAATTATGAAACATTCCAATAAAAGAGCTTTAGTAATTTTTATGGAATTCTATTTTAAATGCTTTTTCAGATTTTTTTTTTCTTTTTTCCATTCTTTTTTTTGTTTCTACTTGATTTAAGGGAAAATTTGATGGATATTTAGGCACAAAATAACAGTTAATGCTCTACTTGAACATCCGCGTAAACATCCGCCTGCTCTAAAACAGGCGTGTCCAAACAGACCTCCCCTGTCCCCCCCCCCCCCCCCCCCCACACAGCCTAAAAAATCAAGGTCCTTTTTAGGATGTGTAATCCCGATTACTTTTATCAAATATTTTTAAGCTTAGTTTGGTATATTAGTAAGCCCAATTTTGAGTGACCTTAGACCTTCTTTCGTCTCTAATTCTCGGCCCAATCAAGATCGCCTGATCTTTCATTACTGGCCCACTAATCAATTCCAAATTTCTACTTTCGAGTTTGCGTTGAGGGGACGCGAGCTTGAAGTATGGCCGGTATTAAAGTAGTTACAATCACTTGTTGTGATTTAATAGTAATGAAAAAGTTTTATTCATATCATATAATTATAAATTTAAATTTTTGATAAAAAAATTTAATAGAATTATAAGTACGCATAATCTTGTATATTTCTAAAAGTGATTAATAACTCTTACTTGATATCATAACATTTAATTTTATGTAAATTTAATATAATTTTTTTAGTAAGACTATGGGGCATTATTTTAGTTTTTTCATTTTTTTTTTTTAAAGTAGTTTATATGCCAAAAGAGGTTGAAAGGAAAATATGGTGTGTACCATAAACAATCTTAATTTCGTAAAATCAAAATTGTTTTCCCTGGAAAATATTTAAGGTGGATGGTTCACAAATTCATAGTGCCAGACACTTGCTGCCCTATTAGGCTTGGACCACTCTGCTGCTTCCAACTCCCGCACGGGGACAGGCACGAACACATGAAACGTGTCCATTTAACGACCTACAATGTGATCTTATCAAACAGCCAAGAAGAAAATGACAGCAGCTGTGGAAAGACAGCCAATGTGAATGGGATGCTTGGTGGTGGGAATCTGGCAAAGGACTTCGGGGTAAGGCGATGGCGAACTTACGATAGATACAGATACCTAGACACGAAAAGGTGGTCATTATTTACACTGAAAACACCTCATGCTCGCGCAAAAAAACAAATTGTGGGTCTCACTTTTCAACATTTTGCTGCTTATCAATAACAATTACCAACACAAAAATACATTAATTCTTTAAAAATCAAGATACAAGTAAGGCGTGCATACATTTGTAATTCATATGCATATTAAGCAGGTGCACCGTAGGGGCCAGCCAAGAATGCATGGTCAGTCACAATAATAATGATGGGTGGTTGCTACATAAATTTTTTTAGTAAATTACATCACTCTTATAATATATTATTTACATATAGTCAATAGCCTGAAATTTGTGACCATTACAGCGAAGTTTTGGCCTTCTTTAATACCATAATTTCGAGAATGCGACATTTGGTGAGATTCCTTAAATTTACGTAATGTCACGTCACTGCCCTCTTAACTTTTTTTGTCAGGGATCCACGTCTCGCGATAAAGACGTGGTCCGAATTTAATTAGACCTTTGCCAATTCCATGGCAGAGAAGTTTGTGGAGAACAGATGTAAAGGAAAGAAAATCACTATAAATATATATATATATATTCTCTTGACGATTTCTTACGGAATTGAACATTATATGATATCTCGTACGACGGGTTGACTTTCTAATCAAGAGAGAATATAAATTTACATTCTCTCCACCACTGCTACAGGCTTTGATGGAAAATACACAGTACATTTTCTGGCCTGACCAAAATCCAGGAAGCTGCAATAATATGTGGAAGCTAACAAGGCTAAAATGAAGGATCTAGATAGCATAAGTCAGAAACCGTGGCAACGTCCAATAAATGGGTATGGGCCGTAAAAAATAAATCATGGACAAGTTTTACTCTGTCGATGATTTGCTAGGCTGAGGGGTCAGTCTGATAGTATACGACATCCCCAGAGTCACTAACATAGTGGTCTTCCTTTACGCTCCTCGTCAAACTTCCTATCAGGTGAAACGGTAGAGGCCCCGATTTATCTGGCTCACGGTAATATTTGCCGAGCACCGGCCTGGCAGCCTCAGTCTAGACGGAGGGTTAAAAATACAAGATCGTTAGGAAACAAAAAAAAAAAAAAAAACAAAATATAGGAAAGCATTAGCGCCCTCATAATGTGGGGAGGTACTCACTGCTTCAATTAAGTGGTAGTGTGGAATTTGGGGGAAGAGATGGTGAATCACATGGGTTCCAATATCGTGATGGACGTTATTGATCCATCCATAGTCACGATCCAATGTTGTCAGGCCTCCCCTTAAATAACTCCATTCCTGTCCATTTGAAACGAGGACAACAAAAATAAATATATAAATATATAATTAAAAAACACAAAATTCAGAGGCCTAATAAGTCAAAAATTCTCAATAGGCTTTTCTCTCCTCTTTTTCTTCCCCAGTCTTTGTTGACCTTTTCAAATCTTTGAACTCAAATATAAGGGTAGATAGCAGTTGGGACATGGATACCTTTCCGCGATACCAAGGAAGCTTCGCTTCATGGCCATGGTGATGCAAGTACGTGACAAAGTCCAGCCACATTACAAAGACCTGCAGTTGCAGTAACACAGTTAAAACAATTCTTCCTTTAGGAACTAGAATATATGCATGTTCAATTATGATAAGAGAGAAGGGAAAGCTAAATTTACCCAATATGGAATTCCGTAGAGTTTGAGCAATTGAATAGGACCCATTGCAAAAGATAAGCCAACAAGCAAAGCAGCCATGGCCGTCCAGCATATGGTGGAAGTTATCACGTCTTTACTTTCACTTGGGACAAATAAGTCACCGTTTGGGTCAAAGTGCGAACCAGTTTTTCCAGGACTTCTATGCCACTGAAATTGAAATCAACATCAGCAATGGAACAACTTAAAAGTATGAAATAAATTTGCATAACAAGATGGCGCAAGCTTACAAGATAGAATGGAAACGCAAGCATGGGAAATGGCAGAGTGAAACGTAGAATTTTTGTAATGCCATCCAAGTTCTTGTATATCTTCTCAGAGAGCTGCAATTGGAGAACAGAAAAATACATAAATTCAGAAACTTAAATAGAATGCCCAACAGATATTATCAGAGTTAAAAAAAAAAAATGAAAAAACGTGAATATGTTGCCGACCGGGTGCCATGATTCATCATTCTCCACATGCCCATGGTTTTGATGGTGAGTCCTATGGCTAATTCTCCTGCAAAATAAATTGAATTCCCGTGTACTTCCTTGTTATTAACTCCATACCAAAAATTTTAAATGAAATAAGAAAAAGAAGAAAGACAATGAAAAAGAAAGCAGCCCAAAAGAAACAAGGCCAATGTATTGAAATACAAGAGATTACTCTACCATCCATGATAAGGTACAAGAATTGAAGAATGGAGGAGATGCCCAACCACACTGTTCAACTTGCGATTATTTGAAAAGCTTCCATGTCCACTGCATAACCAAATTCACAAAAGCAAAAGCAAATTATTGTCGAAGAAAATCACAAGAACTAGCCGAAACAGAGAGAACCCAGATCTGAAATAGATGAAAGAGATTACCAATCGTGGCCAAGAACAAAAAGAGCCCAAAACATGGTTCCCTGAGCCGCCCAGTACAGAGGCCAAACAATCCAATTATTGAGATAAGCTGCAGCGGCAGCCAAACCGAAAACCACGACGACATCTCTCACCACATAGCTCATAGACCGCCAAGGATCCTTAACCCAGCAATGCTTCGGTATAGCAGCCCTAATATCGGCCAATTTGAACGGTGGCGGCGCCCCTGGATCGAATTCCCCTCCTCCTTGTCCTATCCCATTCACGCCATTGATTTTCTCTTCTTTATTCTCTTTTTCCTCCTCTGTCGATGCAACTCTATATGGAGCGCTCACATTAAGCCACCATTTTTTCTCCCTCAAACACCCACCCGAGAAGTCTACGGAGCGAAGGGAAATTCGATCTGTGGACGTCTTGCTCGTGCGCAAAAATCTGGCGTTTGAAGAGATGGCTCCATTTCTGGGTCTCGGGAATATCTGAGGCAGGGGCTTGAAGCCACATTCTGATAAGGTCCAGCTCGCCATTGGAGACCCAGATAGAGAGACCAAAGCAACGTATCTCCCCCGGGTCTCTCTCTCTCTCTCTCTCTCAGAGGCTCAAAGAGAGGCCAGAGATTAATCAAGAGAATCTGGGCAATTTAAAGGATAGAAAGTAAGACAAACCCGCTGCAGGCCTTTCAATATTCTTGCAAGGACCACCTCACGTTATCGCCTTTGTAAGATCACCAGTTTCTCCCTCTTCTCTACAGTAGGATTCACTCCTGTTTGTTTGCTTTAAAAAAGAGACGGGCGTTTCTTGAAGATGTCCGAGGCCGAGGCTGGGTTAGGAGGTCTTAAATAGGTCCAGCAATCTTTCAGCGTTGGTTCACACTTTTCCCACTTCTGCTTCCTTGCCTTGAAACTTCCCTACTTTCTATCCGCGGTTTATAGGTCTTCATATATATCATATTCATAGCCACCAAGTAGGCATATGCTTTTATATCTCATATACATGAATTTCATGCGTTAAAATGAAAAAATGTGTGAAACCCCACAATTTTTGCCAAGAAAAATTGCACATTGGAGAGCAGAAAAGTTCAATAAACACTTGCCCATGTTTATATAGTTGGATGTAATGTAATTTTCAACACTTGAATTTCTATACGTTTTACATCATTTAGTTTCCCTATCATTTTGTCAATATATATTTTTTTTTTCATTCACCAATAAATTGATTTTTTTTTTTTTTTTTTTTTTAGTTAAATTGAGAATGGAAAAATTAATTGTAAATAAAAGTTGGGGTTGGAATACTTGATCTTACCTGCAAATTATATACTTGACAGGCATCAAGCTTTGCTTAATTGTTCCCATAAATTGATGTTGCACTGTATTAATCTGAAATAGAAAAAATTAAATAGTGCACGCGGATCAAATTGTAAATATGCAAGATCATTTTCCGATGTGGCACCGAGTTTTTGTAATTATAATTTAGCCTGAGCACAAAAAAAAAAGAAAGAAAAGAGAAAAAAACTTTATTTATACACTAATTGTATTTAGACGGAGAGAGCTTAAAAGAATGTTGATCTAATTTTATTTATTTGTTTTGTTTATTAACGTTACAATCCATAGCTCTGGAAAATAGATTTTAGAAGAAAAAAAAAAAAAAAGGATTTTAGAAGTGCTTAATTTTTTATTTTTTTTTTCCGTCTACCAGGGCTTTGTAGGTTTGACCAATTCAAGATTTGTCCTGATTCAATTAGGTCTCATTTGATCCGAGCCTCGGTGTTAAGCGATACCCCGGCCACGTTACACACGTGACGCAGATTAAAAAGTGTTTTCTTTAAATTGAATGAAACATGTTGGAAAAACAAATTAATTCAACACGGTCTTGGCTTTAGTTCGAGGATCCGAGGGGCGGGCCACAGGCTTTCAAAGGAAGCTTTCAAATTTTCAAAATGGTGAGGTCAATTGCAGGGAATTCCGCAGCCCCGCGTCTACCACGTGATGGATGCACTCATTGACATCTTTTGTGGATGACTTGTTTTGAATTGCATCTAAATAATACGAGCGTTTTTTTTTTTTTTTAAAGTAAACAAAAAATATTCTGAAAAATTAAAGGTTTGCGTCCGTACATTTTTTATGAACTATTGGCCCAGTGGGCACAAGGCCATGATTGGCTCTAGATCCCTTTCTCTTTTCACCCTTTTCCATTTAATGAGCTAAACATACGAGATCGTACATTTAATCTTTGGATGTGTGTATCGATTTTGCTCTTGATCAGAAAGAAGGAATTATGCAGCCTTTTAATGACCTAAGTGATGTTGTCGTTATCTTTGGTCAATTCATATGAAAACATGACGAATAGAATGATTTGACAATTTAAGAATTGATTAAGAATATTAAATATTTATTATCTTTCGTCAATTCATATAAAATAATTGATGAATAGAATGATTTGATAATTTGGGAATTGATTAAAAATATTAAATATTTAATATTTTAAAAAAAAATCGATTAAAATTTTGATTTTTCTAGTGCATTTATTATATATTGATATGAGCCAGTCTCCCCATCTTCAGCTGCTTACTGATTTTTTGTCTGAAAAAAATAATAAATTTATATGCATTATTTGAAAAAGAAAAAAACTAAAAATGTAAAAATAAGTGGTTTAATAAAAACTAATTTGAATACAACCCCATTTATTTCATTATTTTTTATATATGTACATTATATTTTAGCACATAGATAATCAATTATATTTAGCATATAGATATATAAATACATAAACCAAAATAATATAAGCATAATCAAAAGAGAAGATAATAGAATATATTCATGAAATATACAAAAACAGCACGAACATAAATTTAATTTTACTGAGCAATCCATTTCTTAACCATCTCATAACACGTTCAGTGGTGGCTATAGTGGTGGACTTGTTAAGCTAAAATCTGAGCCCACATAACTCTACGGATCTGAAGCGGGCCCGGCCCGATGCTTTCTCGGCCTCCGCTAGTTAATAAAGCTCTTCTTAATTGCATCTTCCGGTCGTCTCAATCGCTGACCAGTCTCTGCAGCATACGGTGCCCGGAATGGATCGGTCCCAGTTTTTGCTGTTAGGATTACCGATCTTTCTGTTTTCTCCGACGTTATAAATCTCTTCACCGTAGCACCACCGCATCCGCCTCCGCCTCCTCCAAAACCAAGTCATCATCACCATGGCCCCCACAGCATCCATCAATTCCAAGAACCCAAACCCCAGCTGCAGCAGCAACAGCAACAACCCTTGCAATTTCCCTCGCAGGTCCCTCTATCATTTCATTGTTTTTTTTTTTTTAAATGTAAATATGCGTACGGTTTGTAAACAGTACTTGTTATTTTTGGGCAAAATTGCAGAAATCGAGCGGAATTGATGGGTTAGGCAATGTTGGCATCGGAAGTACTGTCAATATTAACTTCTGTGCTTCTTGTTCTTACAGGTTCTGCTTCTCTTCTTCTTCTTCTTCGTTTTTCCTTGTAAGCTTGTTTTATTGATTCTGATGTGTTGATACCGAATTGCTGGGATTGGAATCATGTCTTAATTTTCTAAGAAAAGAATTGCATCGTAACATGTGCAGCATATATTTATGGCTTTGATTTTTTTTAATCTAATTTTAACGTTTTGGGGTTCTTGGGGAGTAATGGTAACATTGCAAAGTTGTGCTGGGTGTGGCAGAGGAACTGCTGTGAACATGAAAAAAATGCTGGAATCGGAATTCCCTGGTATCACTGTAATATTGGCGAATTATCCGCCGGCACTTCCGAAACGCCTACTGAGCAAGGTCGTTCCAGTTGTTCAGTTTGGAATAATTGGGATTATAATGGCTGGTGAGCAAATTTTTCCAAGGTTAGGGTTTGCAGCTCCGCCCCCTTGGTACTACTCCTTGCGTGCAAATAAATTTGGAAGTGTTGCAAGCACATGGCTTTTTGGAAACTTCATCCAGTCCTTCCTCCAGACTTCTAATGCTTTTGAAGTATATTGTAATGATGAATTGGTAATCTTCTATCTTTCTTTAATGATTCATATTGTCTTCTCAATTGATTAAAATGTCCTGCAGTAATGATGCTTTTGATTGCAATCGCAACTATAAGATTCCTAGGAGAAAGCCTTGAAGTTGGATTTATTTGTTAAAGATATTTGCTGGAAATTGTTAGTTTTCTGATTGTGTATGCACTCAACATTACAGGTTTTCTCCAAGTTGATGGAGAATAGGTTCCCTGGTGAAATTGAGTTGAGGGATTTGATTGGCAAGAAGCTTGCTAATCCTGGAATTGTCCATGGCAGTGGAGATGTCTGGTCCTAGAGCCACAAAGATGCTAGTTCAAAGTTTCAATTGAGTACAAGTTACATGTCCCATATAACAATAAGCAGATGCACCAATGATGAAGATGAAGACGATCTTTCAATCTTTTCCTTTGTGTTAGATCTTTCTGGTCTAATTCATTCTTAATTCAGTTGTGATGGACTCTGGTAGTTATGCCTCTTGATGCTATACTGAGGGTCAGAGGCTTAACACTATGATCTTTTTATACAGCTTGTCTGATTTATGTCAATGAACTTTTGGACCGTAGCTGCATTTGCAAGTAGACGGAACCAGAGAGTTTCATTTAATTCTTTTTCCAGATAGTTGCAGGATATTATGCATGCTTTTTATTTGATTCAGGCTAATCAGATAAAAAAATGCCCTTTGTTCAGTTTTAAGTTAGGTGCCATTCTTGTTGTCACACCTTTGGTAGCCAGAAAGTGACGTCGAATTGTCGGAGACATGCATGCGTATGTGAGCAAAGAGAATCAAAGCAATTGTAAGCCTTGAAGATGCAAAGACCAGAGCATGCTTATCTAGCCCCCCCTTCAAGACATATATGCCACTATTATCGTTTCTCCATTTTCGTGACAAGCTCGTTTGCCATCTAGGCGAAGTCTTCCGAGTTACTTTTCAGTTTTTCAGCGTTCTTGCCGATTCCCTGACACAATTACCGCCAACAAGTTCATTTAGCAGCTATCTTAGACACGACACCGGCTGATGTATTCTTTATCTGCTTGCAATACCCACAGCAACGAGTTAGAAATTGTCCTGGATCATTGTTGATGGAATAAAGAATTCCGATGCTAGTTCCAACGCACAACTTTATACACAGCCAATATCACTCAGCTTGATCCTATGGAAATTCAATCAAGTGTTTCTATGGTCATTCCTGAGGTGCGCAAAATCATAAGAAGTGTTTTCTTACAAAAGAAAAGAGAAAGGAACATGCAAAGAAGTGTCTTGCCCTCGTCCCGGTTTTATACGTGAGTTATTTATCAATTACCATATGCTCTCCTTGGTACTGGCTAAAAATATTTCTATCGGCTCCTAGTCACCGCAACCGCATACAAGCATTGTGAGGCTTTACAACGAATGCCAGCAGCTGCAACTTATTTTAGCAAGTCATATCCCAGGCTCGCGCAGGTAGAGTTCCTTGCAAACATCATTCCCACAGTTGTCCTATTCAATTCTAAATGGCTCTTGGTCATCCTGTGTGCCGAGCATCACTACATCTTCCTTCAAATGAGAATAGAGATGTTGCTACCCCCATCCTGCTGCCTTGATGGCAATCCAATTGGTCATGCCGTGCTAAAAAGCAGGGGTAGAGGGTCTGATAGCAACAATGGCACCGAGACTGTCCACATATTAGACAGTTATCGTATGTCCCAAAATTGAAAAGCATTAGGACGACAAACCACAAGGAAGCATAAAGCACACACACTGCAGATTTTCAGTGGCTGGTGATTAACATATTACTAGTTTGAATCTCTTCTCTACCTTAATAATTCCTGAAGACAGATCGGCGGTTAGAGGAATTTCATGTACAAGCTATAAAGAAAAATTAAATAAAGAACAAACAAAAAGAAACGACAAAAGAGAAGATGTTCAGAAATTCAAAGAAACCATAGATCAAAGACTAATCTTATTCACAAATAATATTTATGTAAGTTAAACTCCTTCAACACAAGTTAAAGTCCAAAGAAAATTAGTCCATTGAAAAACATTAATGATGGGAGTGCCACAATTTTACCATAACAAACCAGATATAAAAAACAACATAATGACTTGCCCTAACCCAATCAACCCAACTGCTGCGCAACAATAGAAGCCTAGCATTAGGGATAGTACATCTTACAAATGGCTTTATGCTAGCTTCAATGCTGGTCTCTACATCTCATCTCTTCTTGAAGCCATATTTCTTCCTTTCATAAAATAGATCCGTTTTAGCACTTCCCAAATTCACAATCTTAGGACACCCATCTCTGTCTTTTTCCTGTTGAGTGCACTCTTTGCAGTAATATGCATCAGAAATACCAACTCCTCCACAGATAACACAGCGCCCTTGGAATGATCCATAGTTGCACTCGTCGCAGACACGCACTAATGTGCAAGGACGCACATAAGAATCGCAGATTACGCACTTACCATCGTCCTTCTCACAAAGCCGTCCAATGGCAATTCCTGGTTGCTTTCGGCACATAATCAAATCAGGATGATGCTTTGCCATTCTTTCCTGTTTCCCTAATACGAGTGTCCTGCAATCACCACATATATAAACTAATAAGAATAAGCAAAAACTAGATAATTACTCCATTTCAATTTTCAACCAGTTAAAGTTGTATAATAATTATACAAAACTTAAAAATAATATTCTAAGCTGATACAGGTTTCTTTATGTCATCCAAAGGTATTACTCCATTTCAATTTTCAACCAGTTAAAGTTGTATAATAATTATACAAAACTTAAAAAATAATATTCTAAGCTGATACAGGTTTCTTTATGTCATCCAAAGGTATCATTTATTGTAAAGAACTTATCTAAAAATGGAATTAACACAAAACTAACTAAACAGTGACAGGTTAACCTGCAATTCTTGAATACAGCCAGCATGCACCAATTCCAACAGCTTGCAAACACGCTCTTTAGGATCAGGAATTATTATTATTATTTTTTTATTATAAAACGCTGTTTTGTGGCTTGATCCTCCGATCAAATTTTTTCTGCACATAAAAATATTACTACCAAACAAACAAGGAAAATGCGAGAGGAGCAAAATCGCGCGACAGTACTACCAAGCCGGTACCGTCTAAAAGCTCGATGACAACCTCACTAAAATTTCAATTTCTCCCCTCGACACCAATTCAGCTAACCTTAGGTTATTTAGAAAATAATTTCCAGGAGAACGAGAAACAGATCCAAACAAGAAGATCTAGGGTTCTGTCTATGTTAAGCAATAAAAAATGAATAAAAAAAAACATAAAATCAGCATAAAAGACGAAAAAATGAGAATGCTTATTAAAATGCACAAAAGGAAATATCAAACCTTGACCTTCAATATCCGATACTCTCCTGTTCTTTCCAGAACTCGCTTCAGCACAACTGATCATTTGTAGCCGCTTCTGCTTCACTAACACATATAAAAGGGTCTCCCAGACAGAAGGGTCGGCGTAGGTGCCCATGATTGGACAAAACTAACCCTAACTAATAGTCTAATACTAGCTGAATCTAAGTTCCCGAGGAAAAGGGCCAAGGGCAACATTGTCATTCAATGTGTTTAGACTTGACCGGCATTCGACGATCAGGATTCTACTCCAGTGGACCAACGGCTTGTCTGGGCCTAATGGGCCCCGATGTGGGTCTGATTTTGGACTTCGATTATTCTAGATTATACCTATTACAGTAAAATTTTGCTCAAATATATGACTCCCATAATGTATATAATATAACCGTTCGAGGCATATTTCGTGCTTAATTAGGTGTAATCACTACTGTTTTTATGATGTATTTTTTATTATTATAATAAGATATTATTATTGATTAATTTTATTTATTTTGTTACAAATAAAAATAGATGTGAAGTTAAAATTATCTTAAAAATTTATATAATATAATTAATTACCAAATGATTATACACCGCTTATAAAATTAAGTAATTAGGTCATATAAAATAAAAAAATGTATTAAAAAATTTAATTAAAAATTATCTAAAATATGAGTTTAATAATGAAAAAAATAATTCTTTTTATTTTTTAAAATTTATTTTTTTATCTAAAATTAATAAATTAATAATTAAATACATTTTTTTTTTTGGTTTATTAGTACATTTTATTAATTTAATTACATATTGACTAAGTTGTGGCCTAAAAAAATTGCATATATATATATATATATATATAAAACAATAATTCTCACCAATTTAACATGATCATGTTTTTACCCTTTAAACGTCCAGGTGTGAAATCACTAACTGGATTTTAAAAATTTTTTCCCACACCAAATGCTCGGGTTTTAACGTAAAACTTGTCAAGACTTGTACAACGCAGCGAGAGGATTAGAATTACTTGAAATCATAAATTATTTAAAATATAAAATTAAAATTTTGGAAATGAAGAGATTCCCAAATACAAACCTCAAATTTTAATTAATATACTGAGGACTTTATGTTTTCATTAATGAAAATAATTTCTTGATTCTGGATATCATTCCTAGTCGCCGACCCCACGGGAAAATTTTAATTCGATTGGAATATGTATTATCTCTTTGTATCATGTGATTGCGTTACATCATAAAAGAATAACTACCTAAGCTTCCGTCTTACCCAACAAAAAAGAGTATCATTTTTGACATTATATATATATATATATACATACACATACCTACTACATCACAGAGAGTACAGAGTTCATATGTATATTTATTTTTTGACATTATCTGCTCAAATATCTTTTTTGGACATAAAACAATATCCCTCACCAGATTCATAGCTCTAATGCGCCACGCTCATCGCTTTTCATTTTCTCTTTATCTGTCAAAGCTCGGTTTTCCATCTTTACATTCGCTCTCGGTCAAGCCTTGCCTCTTTCCTATCTATCCTCAACCATGTCCGTTCGTGCTTGCAAAGGTCAAAGTGCTCTTCGATTATCTTTGGACTTATATTTTATGCGATTTGTTCATGTCAAAGTTCCACACCTTTAGAAGTCAAAATGCTTGCTGCTTCTCGTTTCTGTTTTGATATATGCTTCTGTATTTAGTGTGCTTTTTAACCCCGTGATTGGCTTATGTGTGTGGTCAATGGTCATTCGCATATATGTACTTGTGTCGTATTAGGAAGCAACCTGCGAACTTTCTGTTACAGATATATGCGAGCTTCAATTTCAATGCACTGTTGTATTAACGCGACAAAAAGGGTGAATTAATTATAATGTTGACGGAGATGTCCGAAAGCCCAAAAAAAATAGCATGTCAGAAAAAGTCTCAAAAGGTCCGGTTTAGTTGCTTTGGGCTATGGATGCCCTGGTTACTCCATCGCTGCGAGTGCCCTTGTTACAGCGGAGCTTGCTAGGGTTGATGCAAGCATCTGTACTTCCTATTTGGCACGGTCATGTTTGGCAATGCTCACCATCGGTAAGAGCTTGATTGTTGTTGCTGCTATTGACGTCACTTTCTTGCTTTTCTTCAAGAAAATTGATCCTAGCCGATTAACATGCCACTAGTGGAATGGATGGCTTTTTTCTTTTTCGTCATTAACAAATCTCTGTGGATCAGAGGCGCAAAAGCAGAAATGCTTACGTTCTTTGGCGCAGATGTGCACCATTGTTTGCTGGATAAGTGGCTTCGTCATCTATTGGCTAGCATAAAGCCATGCATTACTTGTCGCTTGGCAGCCTATTGGCGTATCAACGGGGATCTATGACATGTGCCATAGGTATTACTTAGCTGGCTTTCTCCTTTTGGGTGCTTTAGTTTAACTTTTTGGATGACCGTTTGTGAGTTTTGTTGATTTAAACGTACTTGAAGGAGAGGAAACGGTTTGGAGCCCCACTAGCAGCTTACCTAATTACCCAACATAAACTTCTTCACATGCCTGGAAATGTTCAAGCCATGATACTTGTTGGTTGGTGTCTTTGCAAGTTGTATGAAAAGGGCAAAATGACTGTAGGGTCATGCCAGCTCGGGGAAGGTACAATTGAATGTATAAAATGTGATTCCTCAGTGATTGCAATTTGCTGTCAAGCCCTTGTGTGGTTTGCACATTCAGGCATGGCAAACTTTGAGAGCAAGAGAGACAGCTGCGATTGGGCGAGAGTTACTCGGTGGTAATGGAACATTGGCTGATTTTCAAGTTGCCAAGGTCATACTCTCAACTCCTTATCCTAATGTCTACTCATTTCTGGGGTGTCCGAAAGGCAGATGACAATGCAATTGCATAAACTCAATCCACAACTTAACGTTTTGATTGCAATGTCAATGAATTTGGTTTGCTTTGATCATTATTTTAATTTGTATTTCAATTAATTGTTTTCTAGTTTTTATCCATCCATTGCTTCTACGACCTCGCGACATGGTTGGTGATTGTTGTGCTTACATTAAAGAATATGACTGCATACTGTTTGTCAACATGTCAAGGGACTAGTTCGTCAGTGGTCATCATATGATATATTTATACCTTATATTTGGCTTTACTTTGATGCATATTGACTTACCCCATGGGGCCACATCCTGGCAACATGAGGCTGTTTCGTTGCTCTTTCCAGGTTGATTAACCTGCCTTGTGATTTTCTGAGTGACATCCTGTTGCAGGCATTCTGTGATTTGGAACCCATCCACACATGTGAAGAAGGCACCCACAATATCAACAGCTTGGTAACTGGAAGGGGAATCGCTGGTATTGCGAGTTTTAAGCCAGCTGCATTGAGCCAGCGAAGCAGGCTGTGACATTAAACTCTCTAGTTAGAGACCTTGTGCTTGGCACTTCATTTCCTCCCAATAAATCTGTTATTGCTGATTGCAATTATTCGTTGCAATTATGGTAGGTTACTTGATGATTTCAAAAGGCCAAGCCGTGAACTAGTAGGACAGTGTGGTACAACAAAAGTTGTTGCCTTGTTGGCATAAATGTCATCCTAGTGGAAACTCATAAATTTATCGGTCCTGCATTTTGGACAGAAGGTTTACATGTAATAAGGGTGTAGAACAGCTTTATCTCCCATAAGGGCTGCTTGGTTAAGTTAATCCACACATTTTAAGTAGTGTTACTAGTTCTTAATTTGGTTCTTGCAGATTATTCCTCTTGGCTGCCAAGGGATTTCAAGTTTGACTCCTGCCTTTGTTGCCTAAATAGGTCCTACTGGGTTCTTGTGGCAAAACTCATTTCAATAGGCTCTTTTCACTGGGGGCACCCTATAGCCCATATCAGAATCACATCGGCCGTCAAGAAGCAGTTGCAAAGATTGTCTACAAATACCGTCACACACAGATTTCGCCGCAGAGGTTGCTTAAGCACACTTCCTATTTTATTTTTTTCTACTCCTTATATTAGGCAGTTACCCTATTGGGATAGGGTAAACTGACGGGCATTTACAGCCCAGCCCAGCCCAGCCCATCCTGGATAGTGGGCCTCGGTCGAAAGCTGGCCGAACAAGCGTGGTCGCTTTTATAACCTTAAGTTGGCCGAATCTTCCTTCCCGTGTGAATTGTATCTCAGGGTATTGAGACCTACGAGTGCATATTGTGCATTTCGATCTGCTTTTATTTTTAATTTTCCAATTTTTTGGAATTAGAGTTGTCATCGTTCTTGCTCTTGCCCTCCTAAGGGAGAATTTATCGTTGTTTGGATTTGGTTTGCTTTAGGATTTGCCTCGTTGGTTTCCCCAATCTCTAGGGTTTACAAAATCGCCTTCCGATTTAAATCTATTTGCTTTTTGTTCCGATTTGCTTCTCTTATAAAGTAAGAACGCAAGGAGAAGGCGACGGCGGACGGAAGTTTCATCTTCAATAGCCTTGCAAACAGGTTTTCTATTTTTATTTAACTTCTGCCAACTAACTCTCGTGTCGTTTCGTTTTTTATACTGTTTCGATCTCTTTTTGTTGCGTTCATAGCTTTTCATTGCTTCAATTCGTTTTTATTTGTTCTTTTGCGTGGGTACGACCGACAGCATCATTTTCTGACCGTTGAATTGGCATAAACAATATTCGACCAAAGGGATTTTTTTTTTTTTTTTAAAAAGAGGGTTTTCTGTTTTGACGGGAGAGATAAAATGTATCATCCGACCAGAGGCGGTGTTCGTGGCGGCCGCGATCAATTTAGCTGGGATGATGTTAAGGTGGACAAGCATCGAGAGAATTATCTGGGTCACAGTATTAAGGCACCTGTTGGAAGGTGGCAGAAAGGGAAAGATCTGCATTGGTACACCAGGGATAAAAATTCTGGGTCTTCCAATTCCGATGCTTTGAAAGAAGAGATAAGAAGAGTTAAGGAAGAGGAGGAGCAGGCCATGAGGGAGGCCCTTGGCTTAGCTCCTAAGCGTTCTAGCCGACCTCAAGGAAACCGACTTGATAAACATGAGTTTTCGGAATTGGTGAAGCGAGGATCTACGGCAGAGGACTTGGGAGCAGGGCATGCCGAAGCAACACGTGTTGATGGTCTTGGTTTCTCAAAGGCACCCCGCCCTTGGGAGGACCCCAGCACTCTGAAGTCTGATCAGATTGATATTTCATCAGAGCCAGTGAAGGTGGCTGCACCCATGGAATCTGTGAGAGGTCATGAGTTTGATGAATCAGACGGTGAAAGCGACCAGAAGAAGAGGAAGCGTGATGAGAAGAGAAGTGACAAGAATAAGAGACACGAGAAGCATGAAAGGCACGAGAAGCGGCATTCTCATTCTCGTGTTTCAGATGACAAAAGAAAGAAGGAGAAGGACAAGAGGAGGAGGAGACATGACTCTGATTCTACTAAATGAGGTAACATTTGAATTTGTGCGTATATATGTAGAAATCTTTTTGTTTTTATTGGAAAGTGATTTTGGTATGGAATGTTGCTTTGAAAGTGGTACTTTTTAGCTACTTAAACGTACTTCACTGCAGCAGTCATTAGTAGAGGGGAAATAAATTTGGATTAGAATTGCTGCCTAAGAAAAATGAACATGTTGTCATGGTTTTCATCTCATTTCATAACCTTAAGGCTGAGGGGCACCTTAAGAAATCTGTTTGGTTTGTCTGTCACCTAAACTGGTGTGCAGCTAAGTTTTAACTTACTAGTTTCCTGTTGTGGTCAATTTTATTCTTTTAGAGATCATAAAGCTTCCTAAGGGGCCAGAAAAATTGTGGGAAAAGCAGCCATTGGGGAATAGGAAACATGTAACAGAGAAAGACTTCATGAGGAAGTGGAAAGTCTTCTATTTGGGTTTCACTTGCTGTTCTGATATCCATCCAAGCGAGCAGCCAAGGCTAAGCTTCTCCAGTTGATAAAATATGTGAGTTGCTGGACTTTTAGTTTTACTAGTGTCTGTTTTTTGAGCAAAATAGATGCATGATTTCTGTCTAATGGAGCATACTGTGATTTCTCGGAAAGACTAATATTTGTCTTGTGATTATGAAACCCGCAGAGTCCATATTTATGCCTTGAACTTGTTGTCATTATGGCTGAAATCTAGAGAAGCTTTTGTTTTTCAATGGAAAGAACCAGATAGGGTTTATTTCTGAACTTTTTCCGTGACTCTGTATGTGCATTTTACATTCATTCTAGTGTGTCTGTGGTTATGCTCTTCTGCTGCATTATCCCTACTTATGAGGAAGTGGAATCAGCGTTTGCCATGTCAAAAAGACTAATCCATATGATTTCACAGAATAAAGTAGAACACATTTAGCTGACAATGAATTCTTGTCCTCAACTGTCCCGCGTGAACAAACCCTTCATATTTCTCCTCTCTAATTAGAAGTCCACACCAAGAATGCTCGGAACAGAACTGCCTCACATTACTTCTAACAACAGACCATAACTCTGGCAGCTGCTCCTGCTCTTATAAATGGCTTGTATGCTTCCTGGCCTGAGGTTTATCCTTTGCTCATGACTGATAATTTGTAGAGATGGTTTACAAGGCAAATTAATCGTTTGCTCCCAAAACCTCGAGTCGAATAGAAGTACCAGACAGGGTGACAAAGAAAACAAGAATAAGACATTGCTCATTAGTGACAAGCAATGTCCTCCAACCCCGTGGATGACGAGCAATCTTGTTGCCGTATCTTTCTCTAGCCAGGACTTCACCGGAAGGGCAAATGTGAAATAATGCGAACGAAGTAATGAACCAAGATTCCCTAGAGGATAGCAAAAAGGTGGGCCGGTTAATGCCAAAGTGAGCATTAAATTGAAAAATTTTTACGGCATTGTATTTAGGATATAGAAGGAAGTTATCATGCTTCATTGTCTTCCAAGTCCAGAATATGAAAGATAAATAAATGGATGGATTTGCGATCAAGTTTGGCTTACAGAGACTGCAGTTACACAAGTGTTTTGATGCCCTGACTTGGAAACGGAAGATCCCAGCCCACCATGGTTAGATTCTCAACTGCAAGACATAATGATGTACAAGCGTGAACTAGTTTCTGGACACTACTAGATGGAAAATAATGAGGACTGACAACGTTTAACCTCTATTAATGGCCTAGTTCCAATAAAATCAGTAGCGTCGTTAACGCATCTTCTCCACATTTGTTTGGGTTACGGTACCCCAAATTGGAAATTGGTGCGAAAACCTTTGTTCGAACCACACAAGTCCTCTTACCGGGCCAGATCACTGCTACTGACAATAATATCACTGCAGAAACAAGAAATTTACTTCTCTTAGTTTTGATTAATGCGTAATGTAATAGCCATTGACCTTGTCTGTTGGGAGTGGTTTGAATGGTTAATTTCTCACGATGGTCTAACTAAAAAGTATTTGTGTCAACAATTCGGAATTCATTTTGAATTCTCAATAGGGACAAAATAATAATAATAATAATAATAATAATAAAAAAGAAGTTGATGTAAGGTATTCGCCACTGTAAGCAAAATAGGTGTCACTTGAAAATTTGATGACCCACAAACGAACTATGGTCCCTATAACGGAAATTTTGAGTTCCTCCAATGGAAACTGAGAAGTGGATAGGATGCTTCAGTCGTTTTTAAATGCGGAAGCTTTCGTTTCGTTGTGAAAGCAACCCTTTACCCTTTCCACAGATGTTATGGCGTTAGGCTAAATCCATTTCCCAAGCGACAGCACCTTCAGCCATAGATTTCTCAACCTAAGCCTAGATCCACAGATTTATCAACCCAAGACAAGATGATGGCGATTTAAGGTAACTACGGACTTAATTACCACTGGGGTCGTCTTTTACCAGCTCGTTTTGATGGGCGCTTCATCCTTCTCATTGGAACCGGTTCGTTGTATGCCGATGGGACATATTGAAAATTAACTCGAATCTGGATGCTTTGATGTGTGGATTTTGGGCATTTTCTCAGTTTCAAGGTTAATTCGGCTCATTTGACTTTCCTATTGTGGCCATAGCGGAGCAACTTTTTGTGAGTTGTCCTGTCCATTTCAGATGCGTATTAATCTTCGAAGTGGGCCAAAACTTTTGGAAGCTTAAGATTGAAAAAGTAATGAGCGACACCTTTTAATTGCGCAATAACCGCGATATCTTTAGAGGATTCAAAGGGAAAAAATAAAAGACAGCAAGGTATTATGCTAAAAAATAAGACATGAAGAAAAAAAAAAACCATGGTGAATAATCCAATAATATGGATGGCAGTAGATTATATTGAAAAAATTCACAAAAAATTAGAATTAATTTGTGACGTCTAAGAACAATGATCAAGGTAACTACGCCATCTGCCAACGTGAAGGCAACAATAGGAATTGTCCATTGTGATACGACAAGTCTTAAGATAAAGAATGCTGTAGTGGTACAAGTAAGGTAGCATACCATTCGGTTGCAAGTCTGAAAGTACATAAAAATCTATCAAGGAACATCTACTGCCAAGCATCTATCAGTTTTGGAAATATATGCTGTTCAGTGATAAGTAAACAAAAGAAAATTGGGAGGGAGACAAAGAAAGAAAAAGATTTCCGGAACACTTATCGAGCAAGGAACGTTCCACCCACCTAATGACATTAATTATAAATGCCACAAATGATAGCAATAGCACAATGACTTGGACATAAAATAGCTTCCACCGAGACGGGTGAAGCTGGGGATGTAAACCTTCCAACTTCTTCCCTAACCCACATTACATACCTGCATTGCATACTTTAAGTTGCAAATGTAGGAACCGACAAATACAATGCTTTGGCTTTACTCCTACTCAAAGACCCATAAAAAATCAAACCGCTTAGACCTCTAAGACAGTTCTCATCATTCTGCTGCTATTTGTCCCTCCATCAAGTTTCTCCTGTTGGCCTTCAACAATGAGTTTGGCACAGTCTGCTTCAGCTACAATGAAGCCTCCAAGAGGAAAGATACCCCTCTCAATTGTCACCATTGTTATCTTCTGTTTCGCATTTATCACTTTTCTGTATGTAGATTCTGCGCGGTTCTTTTTCAAGATCAAGTCCTGTCCCAGGAAGAATGCTGTGAGAAAATCAAGTATGCAATAGTTTTATGCTAATTGTAAATATTTTTCCTGTTTAAATTTCTAAAAGGACTGTCATGTTGTTAACGTTCTATTTTCAAACAGAGAATAGAACAGCAGAGGACAATCTTAAGAACTTCGCAATTGATGACAGATTCGAGTTCGACCCAGAAGAATGCAGTGTTAACAGAGGGCAATGGGTGTTCAGCAAGTCACTGAAGCCTTTGTACACAGATAGAAGTTGTCCATATCTTGACAGGCAATTCTCTTGCGTCAAGAATGGACGGCCGGATTCTGATTACCTTCATTGGGAATGGCAGCCGGATGACTGTACCTTGCCAAGGTCCAGAACTAAACTACCTGCATACGAATTTGTGATATATTCTTCTTCTATTAAGGTGGCAAACAAAGGGCTCAATTTTCTTACCTAACGGTCACATCTATTTGTGTATGATCCAAATGCAGATTTAATCCAGAGCTTGCTCTCAAGAAACTGCGAGGGAAGAAGTTGCTGTTTGTAGGGGATTCACTACAAAGGGGTCAATGGCAATCTTTCGTGTGTTCGGTTGAATGGCTTATACCTGAAAACAAGAAGTCCCTGAAACGGGGCCACTTTCACTTTGTCTTCACGGCCAAGGTACGACCAGGATCTTGTATTTCCAAGCAACTTGAACAGGAGAGAAAATCCCAAGTAAGCTTAATAAAGCGATTTCCCTTGGAACTCCGACAGGTTTCATGATGCTATAGATTGAAACAGCATTTCCATCAAGTCATATCCTTCAGGGAAACGACTCCTTTGATTCTTGAAATGCTTTCATATATTCCTGGTCTATTTATTGAATTGCTCTGTACAAACATGAATTCCGCTAACGAAGCTTGTGTGTCGATCCATGCTTCAGGAATATGATGCTACCATTGAATTTTATTGGGCCCCATATCTTGTTGAGTCCAATTCAGACAGGCCAATCATAGCGGATACAAAGAAGAGAATACTAAAAGTAGATACAGTTGCTAAGCACGCCAAACATTGGGGAGGAAAGGATATACTCGTGTTCAATAGTTATATTTGGTGGATGAGCGGCATTAGGCTAAAAACACTGTTGAGTTCCTTAACCCCACTTGATTTTGAATTGGTAATTTTCCAACAGCATCACATTTTTACCAACTCTTTCGTTCATTGAACTACAATGTTTTGGAGTGCAGATGGGGTTCGTTTGCAAATGGGGAAGAAGGCTATGTAGTGTTGGACACGCCGGTTGCTTATAAAATAAGTTTGAAGACATGGGCTAACTGGGTAGACTCAAACATTGATCCCAACAAAACCCGTGTCTTCTTCACCACGATGTCCCCTTCACACACAAGGTCGGTCTCTCTATCTCCCTACGTCTTTAGTATCAGCTGAACCCTAGCAAGAAATAGTCTTTTCTATTTCTCATTTCAATAATCCAAAAAAAAAAAAAAAAAAACCAATTTTGCTCAATTAAGAATTTCCTCTTATGGCCCCCACATTCAATCTCAATTTGCATGGTTAAACCTCGGCAGATGTACACTTGCAACTGGAAGGTAAAACGTAAATTAAACATTTGACAACAGGGTTTGTTCCGAAAAATCAACGACTTCTTGTGTTCTATCCTTCAGGAGTGCAGACTGGAACAACACAAAAGGGATCAAATGCTACAACGAAACAAAGCCAATATTGAAAAAGAAATTTTGGGGAAGCGGGTCCAACAAGCGAATGATGAGCGTGGTGGCGGGTGTAGTTGGGAAAATGAAAGTTCCTGTGACTTTCATCAACATAACACAGCTCTCAGAGTACCGTATCGATGGTCACGCGTCGATCTATTCCGAGTCAGGGGGCAAACTGTTGACAGAAGAACAGAAGGCCGACCCATTACACCACGCAGATTGCATACATTGGTGTTTGCCTGGAGTTCCTGACACTTGGAATCAAATATTACTCGCACATTTGTAGTTCTGGAAACGAACAACAAGATATTCACTCGTTCTCCTGTCCTGTGACCAATTGTATACAATTTTATCCTCTTTTTTTTTGTCTTTATCAACGCAAGAAAGTGTGAAAGTCAATTCATTTTTTTTATTTTCTTCTTCTTTTTAAATTGCCATTTAGCCCAGTTTTTTAACTGTGCATCATAACAAAATTTCTCATCATCACCTTTATCGACCCTTTTATATATATATATATATATATATATTGGACTCGCCTTGTACATAAGTCAAGATAACTTAATATAAAATATAAAATAAAACCAAAATTATAGGCCAGATTAAATTAAAATAAAAATTAATAAAATAGATATGTGAGACCTACAATTATATGTATAATCAAAATTGTAGTTTGATCTTGGCCGCCCATTCTTTCTCTTTTTTTTCCGTCTCAGTAAAAGTGGTCTCAGATCCACAGAAAATGGGACGATACAAACCCTCGCTAATGTGTAAGAAGTACACTACCACTGGCCATCGAGCAAGCCCGGGTTCACAGCAGCCCATTAGTTTTGGACGCAGGGTAAACTGATGGGCCATTTTATAGCTATCTTCGCGCCCAACTGCAAAGTTGATAGGCCTGGGTCCATGGGCCTTGTTAAGCCCAGCCCAATCTTACCATCGCTACTGTATAATTCCCTAGAAAGCTTCTCCTTTGCTCAGTCAGGCAGGTGGGTAGGTTCTGGAAATGATCGTGCTGTTTTCTGCGGGGAAAGTTATCTTCGATTCTCCTAATCAAATTCAATTCTTTGCCCCAAGAGTGTACAATTCATTTCGATCTGCTTTCTTCCTGGAAAATTTTGGGCATGAAGGGTTTTCGTGCTCTGTTAGGTTAGGATTGATTGCTATTTTGATTGGATTGTCTCCAAGAATGTCTAGGATTTGCAAAATTGATTTCTGGCTTCGGTTTTTTTATTGTCAGTTTCGATTAGCTTCTGAAATAAAGGGTGGGACGGCAAGGAAGGGACAATGGCGGGTGGGAATTTCATGCAGAGGGTTATATCTTACGTTGTAAACGAGGTCATCGTCAATGGCCTTGCCAACAGGTTTTGGCTTCTTCTTTTTCTATAATTTTCGTTCTTTACCCGGATTTGATCGCTTTGTTGTATTATAGCTTTTCGTTGTTTCTTCAATTTATTCCTTTCTTTTATTTAGCTTCATTCTCTGACTTTTGAGGCTAACGTGTTCCTCATTGGTTCGTTCATTTGAAGCGAGAGGGGCTCATATCTATTTAGTTTTGTCTGCAGTGTTAAATTTTATGCGCTGCTGAATTTCAAATATGAGGACATGACATTCTTTCTTTTTATAATGCGCGATTCCTTTTTTAGCTCGATCTGTAGAGTCTGTTTGCCGATGTTTCTTTTGGAATCATGTAGATATTGATGTTGGGAATTCATCAGTTTAAAATATTTGGGGATATTTGAAAAGTGCCTGCTGAGCTTTAATGACCCTTTTAGGTTGGTCATCTAAAGCTTCAATTTTGGGCTGCTGGGACCAGTCAATTCCTGGTGATTTTGCTCCCTGGAGCAACACAATATCAATAACTTTCAAACTATGTTGTGCCATGCAGTGACAAGTGTTGTTTGGCTCTTTTCTGGAGTTAGGGAAGTTTGGATATTTCCTGCCAAATCCTCATGCTATATATCCTCATCTATGTGTGGCTGTGTCTTTCTTGTTTCAAGGACAACTTGAAAATGTTCTTGTTTGAATAATATATTAAAATTAACATTTTGCAAGATTAGATTTTCTGTGTAGGTAATTATTTTCTTACTATGGATCATCTATATCTATATATATTCCTCTTTTCTTTTCCCTTTGATTGCCTATGGCAAATCCATTCCATAGGCTTGTAATGATTGAAGAGATGACTGCATTAAAATTTGGAGGAGCTGAGGCCTTTTCTTTATCTTTTTCCCTCATTTTTATTTAGTCAATTTACTTTGTTGGTGGACTGTGCCTGCTTACGTTTTGTGTGTGTGTATGTTTGTCCTTTTAATTGCTTATTAAGACTCCATAGGCTTGTGAAGATTGTAGAGAAGATTGCATTAATTAAAACCTTGAATAGCTTGCCCTTGTTGGCGACCCTCTTTACTTATCTTCAAGGATGCTTGTGGGATTCGTACCTATTGATCTTGATATTTCATCAAAGTTATCCTTTCTTTTGTGTTTGCAGTCCTGCATTCCAGAGATTTGCAGTGAGAACATCAAGGAGGATTGAAGATGTTTCAAAGATGGGTATGTTTGTCTAACTCTTGTAATTAGACCTGCTGTATCACTGAGCATTATTCTGTCAGCACTGAGACTATTGATTGATTCAATTGTGATTGCAGCTGAGAAAAAGAAGCAAGAAATTGTTGAGCAAGTTAAAGATTTCTCCAAGAATCCATAGGTTAATAATTCTTTTAATCTGATTCAGTAGCTGATGAGTTGTTTTCTTTTTATAGCTTGTAGCTGATTTATGAACTTAAATTTTATCTGCAGTCTTTTAAGAACGAACAATGAATAACGCCCATGGATCTTAAGACTCCGTCTAGTGGTGTATCACAATTTTAGGTCTATTTTTCTTATAGAAGTTGCGGTTGAAGCAGCCATGTAACCTGTCAGCTTGTATAAATGCCTCCCCATGCCTTGATAAAGATGGAGCTGTGTGATAAGGGGGTGAAAAAGAAGAATTTTATTATTACCCTCCTACATCGGCGTGTCTTCAAGGCAATAAATCCAAGCTTTTGATTGAAAATATTTCTTGGCTCTGTTGGTACGGATAGTAGGTATCCTCATGCTCCTGCCTGGTGAACCAAATGCAGCTTGTGAACAATTAATATTCTTCCCTCGTGAAGGGGAAGAAATGTTCCGTGCGGAAAGGAAAGGACTCGTGCCAACGTATTAAAATGCTGTCGTTTTCATTTTTCTTACGGAGATGGGCTGATCCGGGCCTCTGATCATTCGATGCCATTAACTAATCCAAATGGCATATCCGTACGGTAATACGGCAATACGGCAATTTTACAAAGGAAAATTCACCAAATAAAAAGTGGTTTGGGCCTAGCTCAAATTTAGCCCAATTATACTGTTCTGAAGCTCAAGAATTTTGAAAAGAAAACCTCTACGGTAATGTAGGGTTCTTGTTTCTGAAGTTTGAAGTTTTGAACATACAGCTCAAAAAAATCCCCGACACCTCCAGCAATGGCGACTGCTCTGTCGAGAAATGCGAATATTTTGCGAAATGCTCGCTATTATTTTGCTTCTTCCTCTGTTGGTCGATGCACATCGCTGCTGACATCATCATCGCCTTCGTCAACGGTGCCGGTCTTCCAGGACCGAAGTATCCGTCTCATAAGACCGGTTAGCTTTTGCTTCTTTTTTTTTTTCGATCTTTTTTATTTTAAATTTTCGACTCAACTTGTATGTCTTCGCCTCAGTTTATTTTTTCGATCTTTCTTTCTAAAATCCTCGTTATTAATATGTTGTTCTCTTTTTTTTTTTTTTGGGTAGATTATGCCGCTGGGTATAGAAATCCAGTTGTTTTCTATCAGTCAAAGATGTTTGTTTAGTACAGAAAGTGCCACTGTTAACTCGGAATCTTCAAAGAAACCCGAAGAAGCTAAATCTGATGGAGGCGACAAGTCTGGGGATTCACGTCAGGGCAGTGATGCTGGAAAACCTGTTCGCGGAGGGGTAATTTCGTCTCGTATGATTTTTTTTTTTTTTGTGGTATTTGTTTTTCGTAATAATTGCTACTGTTAATTTAATTTTATTATGGAATCGTATTGAATTTTTTGTTTTTTTGTTTTGCTTCTGTTTGATTGCGATGATCTGCAGCCAATTTCATGGTTGAGTTTACTATTGCTGATAGCCACCGGGGCCGGAATAGTCGTATACTATGACAGGGAGAAGAAACGTCATATTGAAGGTAGACTTCTACGGTGAGTTGAGTTTGTGCAGATACTTGACTGAAAAATGTACCCCATTTGTTGAAGCCCATATCTCATATCAGAAGGGGTTTCTAATCCGTAAAAATTGAACTAATTTATGTGCATGTCTTAGGTATTAATTTGAATTTGTTTCTCGCGACCTGATTTTTGTATGATTGGTGTCTAGTAATAAATAGTTTTATCAAATTTTAGATGTTAAGACTGTCAAAACACCTTGCCTGAGACAAATTTTTTAATTTATTGATTATCTAAATTGTACTACTGTTATGTTTGGCTTGTTATTTTCCTGTGGCGATCAATTGCATTGTTGCAGAAATCAGTAAAGCTTCCCAAGCTGTAAAACAGGGACCATCCGCGGGCAAAGCAGCCATTGGGGGCCCATTCAATCTTATCAACCATGATGGGAAACATGTAACTGAGAAAGACTTCATGGGGATGTGGACGGTCTTATATTTTGGTTTCACTCACTGTCCTGACATCTGCCCAGATGAGCTGCAAAAGCTAGCTGCTGCAGTTGATAAAATAAGTGAGTTATTAGTCTATTTGTTTGATGAGAATCTCAGTGAGAGCAATGGATATACTAATTGTTTCTAATACAGCTTTTTGTAATTTATTAACAAGGACTAATGTTCTTCTCTCTTGACCATGGGAATATGGAAAATCCTTATTCCTGTGTTTGAACTCACTATTGTTTTCACTGAATTCTAAAGGACTTTTTTTTCGCCTTAGTCCTGTTCTGTGTTAAGCATTTTGGATGAAAAGGACTTGGTAGTCTCTGTTATCCAATACTTTTATGTCTTATATCAGTGCATGTATGCATTTGTAGATCTTTCTTATTCATCTTTTGAAACTTTTATTGATTATATGGCAACATGTTGTTGAATTGTGTTGTAAATATCTTGCTTTCACTCTTACAGAAGAAAAGGCAGGGCTTGAAATTGTGCCTCTATTTATCTCTGTTGATCCCGAGAGAGATACTGTTGAACAAGTATGCGAATATGTCAAAGGTGCTTCTTAAGGCATTTGTTTTTCTTGTTCTTTTTGCAGAATTTTGTTTCTGAAATGTTGCTTGTTAAATCGAGTTCTTTCTTAATGCCAGAGTTTCATCCAAAGCTAATAGGGTTAACTGGGAATCCAGAGGAGATAAAGAAAGCTGCCCGGGCATATCGGGTCTATTATATGAAGACAGCAGAAGAAGATTCTGATTATCTTGTTGACCACTCCATTGTCATGTATGTATCTTTTATTCACTTGTGGCACATAAATTAATCTCCCTGGAAATAGTTTCAAATGCTTTCCACTCACATGACACTAAAAGTTTTTATTTTAATTAAAGGGGCAGCAAGTCTTCCCCCCCCCCCCCTCAATTCATTAATGCTGAGTTCTGATCTCTAGTTGCTAGGCCTAAGCTGTGGCAAGTCTACCATAGATATGGTGCATTTTAGTTTTCTGGTGAATATTAATAGAACTGCCTTATTCAGCTTGTGCAATGTTTTAAAATTTTAACTGCATTTGATTCTTGAAAGCTGCTATTTAAAAGGGTAAAAAGGCAAAGGAAAAAATAAGAAATCCATATTCATCATCTTCAGATTTATTGTTTCAATTCCTGTTATCTGACAATCTATCTGTAATCTTGTTTAGGTACCTGATGGATCCTAACATGGAATTTGTGAAGTTCTTTGGGAAGAATAATGATGTTGATTCACTTTCAGATGGAATCATTAAAGAGATAAAGCAATACAAGTCCAAAAAGTAGAAGCACGGTATTGGTTGGAGAGTTCCTCTTATGCTTGAGTTCAGAGTCTTTTCTCTGGGGAGCGCATGCGATCTTCTCTGGATTCCCTGTTTTTTTGACGTAATTGTTCTTAAATATAATGCAGACTATACTCTGATCTTCATCGAATTTATACGATGTTGGAAAAATGTTACAGACATGGCAACCTGTGCTGAGTCATTAACATAATGATACGGAGCAATAAATTTTTGGGGTATTTTAATGAGATGCATCAATGCTGTTACTTGTTAGTCTGCTGTACGGTCGTAGGGCTACTGGTCCTAGTAACTAGAGTTCAAATAACATGGACCAATTGAAAAATATATGCTCATTTCTTTTATCTATTAATTTTCTGACAAAAATTTGAGATCTGCGAGTGTGCTGTCAACGATCATATTAGGGTGAGAATTGATTTGTTATTTATAATGTGTAGCAATATTTCTTTTTATATTGTTCTCGTTCTCTTATGTTTTTCCTTTTTAGGATTGGAGGCTGAAGTTTTAACCTTTTGTTAACTTTGAGCAATCTTAACGACAACAGGCAACCATAATTAATCCCAAATGTTTGGTTAACTTTTTCTTAAAATTGCTTGAATTCATGGCGGAATACCTTCGAGCATTCATACAGGAACTACACCCGTGGTAGAGAGCCAGAGACCATAAGCTTACGGCAATAGATTCATCGCCAAGGGCACGCTCTACAAAGATTGGACGGTTCTCAGTGGCATCAACAATAAGATCCGTCTAATGTGCCGGCCAGCCATGGTTAAAATAACTCCTGTATGGGCCCAAGGCCCAATAGCTTGCAGATGCAACCTTCGCTCCAGAGTTTTCAAAACGACTAGTTCAACGATGAATTAGTTTAATCATTGGTTTGATTCCATTTAAAAAACCGAGCAACACTTAAAATCGGTTAAAAACCAAACATATACGGAAATTTTGGTCAAAATTGACAAAAAAAAAATGAAATCCGCGTCGATTTTGATTTTAAATATCAAAAATTATAATTTAATCTCAAAATTTTATTTAAATTATTATTCAATAATAAATTTTATTTAAATTTAAAATTAAATTATAAATATTATCTAAATTTCTAATCTAATCACTAAAACTACAAAATTAATATATAATTAAATCTTTCTTCTTCTGCAATGGTTGATTGGATTTTCAAAACATTTATTCACTCCTAATTCGGTTTAAATTTCTAGTGCAAATTGTTTGACCATGACAACATTTTTTCTGGAACTTGTCCATGACCACATGCAAAATTGAAAATATTAACTGCACTTCGCGCAAGCATCGGTGCGCCTTAGTTGCTTGGGCTGTCAAAGATTTCATAAAGCCCCTCCGTTCCTATGGCGGTCGTTGGATAAAAATGATGCTCCCAATTCACACCGGTGGAAGGTTGAAAAATACTTCACTTGAAATCCAAGTTTGACAATAAGTTAGTGACATGCGGCATTCCGGCATGAAAGATTAGTTTGCTTGCAATTATGTCATTTTGATACACTGTAGCACTCTTGCTTGCCTATATATGGAAGGTGAATTTTCTTTGCCATGGGGCCACAACTACTCCGTAAATGTGCAAAAACTGTAAGATAAGAAACCAAAAAAAAAAAAAAAAAAGGTTTTAGAATTGGAAAAAGCTGTATGGAATATTGTCTATTCTTCAATACCAAATGCCAAATCTCAATTCAAAAAAAAAATAAATAAACAAAGTGATAGGAGCAAACGAATTTCCAGATTAACAAGTTTTAAATAGAGAGAATGAATACCTCTTAAACATAACAAGTATAATTGTTTAAATGTACGATTCTGGTCACATCAATTTAATCATTGATGTATATGAGCTGTTTATTTATTTATTTATTTATTTTTAGGATTGTTATATTAGGTTGCTACTTGAATTCCCTAATTGATTTCCTCGGGTTAAAACTACATGAATTCCCATAAATTCAAGGGAAGCCAGCATGATTGAAACAGGTTCTCAATCCAAGTTTTGCGTTTGCTGTTTAATGTTTAGTGGATCCACTGTTGGTGATAAGCCGTGGGAAGCAGATAACAGTCTAACAGACGCGGGCCACGACGGATGCACCTGAATATTAAACCCTGCTACGTCGTTTTAGCAATGTCTCGCTTTGGACTGACTTGCGTCCATTTCTAGTCGACCGGGTCTTAACATTTGTCCGAGATTCCTTGTACACCGTTGGTCCGAACTCCGAGCGAAAAATGAAAACCGGGAGATGGGGAAAATGATTGGATGCGGTTAGGCTAATGTGAATGCGCATTTGCAGCCATTAGATTGCACGACCGTGCAAGATGGTATCGTAATCGAAATGATTGAAGCACATTTACCAACAGCTCCCCACATGCTCTACAATTACTTTATTTGCTGCTGATGTTAGTCGCTCTCTACTTCACTTTCTCTTCGCCAATCTGCAAGAAGTTAGCAGAAAGCTCTATCTTCCAATGGCGTCTCTACTGAACACGAGTCTATCCTTAAAAGTGTCGAATGTCCACGAGAAACGTGTTCGAACTCGTTCGCTTCTCTCTCCGCCATCTGTTTCTGTCTCGAGTGAGTCAACTCACTAATGCTCCTCTGCTTTTGTTGCATGAAAATTCCTTTTATTTTTCCTTTTCTATATTCCTTCCTCTGGCATCGGAATCAGTATGTCTAATTCCGTCTTCGGTTTTGAATTCTTAAACTTTTCAAGTTTTGTGCTGTTTCCAGGGCGTAGATTAACAATTAGAGCTGCAGAAACCGATGCAAATGAAGGTTTTTAAGCTTCATGCTTTTAATTCACGGTTTTATATATCTGGACTTTCTTTATGTTTTGTTCTTGTTTAGTGACAGTAGGATTTGAATCGTGGCTGTCGATGTACAGTTAAACCCCCGGCAACAGATAAGGCGCCGGCTAGTGGCGGTTCGAGTTTCAACCAACTTCTTGGCATCAAAGGCGCTGCGCAAGAAACTGTGAGAACTTCGTCCTTTTTTCTGTGAAAAAAAAAAAAAAAAAAAAAAAGAAAATTGAGACACTGCTCGGAGCTTTATTACGTAGATTTATGCGTAATACACTTTATAACGCTTAGTTTTCCTTTAATGTCACAAACCTCTTGGATTCTTTTTTTTTTTTTTCAAAACACATTTCCCTGATGATTTTTACTTGCAATTGCTAATGCCCATGCCTCAAAGTCTTTTGGAGCACATAAGAAGTGGCCCAAGAATTGATATGCTATGCAGAAGTCCAATCTTGATTTTAAAGAAATGAGAAAAGAAATTATTGAAGCAATATTGTGTTGTCAAGTTATGGGTTTTTCATTTTCAACTTGAAGCTGTATGAAGTCCATGCGTACGGTGTCATAAGATGATAAGTTGACAGAAGAATTATAAGACATGGAAATTTAATGAGTTGATTGTGCTAATTGTTGGCCTGCAGAACAAATGGAAGATTCGTCTTCAACTCACAAAACCTGTTACTTGGCCTCCACTTGTTTGGGGAGTGGTTTGTGGGGCTGCTGCATCTGGTATTCTGATTTCCTTCCTGGGGGATTTAATTTTTATTGTGTATAAAGAATTTGAGTCAATTGTGACAGCAGTACTAAATTTTAGATAGCCATCTCCCAGTAAACTTTTATTTTGAGGATTTGAATTACATACTTCAGAAATGTTGTCGAATGGTTAGGTGCTCTTACAGCCTATCTGCTATTGATCAGACTTATTTGATTGCTTTTCCTTTTAGGCATACCCATGCACTCACTTTAGCTCTAATTTTTCCCACTTTGAAGGAAATTTTCACTGGAATTTGGAGGATGTTGCCAAATCAATTGTTTGCATGCTGATGTCTGGCCCATTTCTTACTGGTTACACTCAGGTATACACTTTCATGGATATAGATGCATTCTGCCTAACCATATATATTTTTGAACCCTAAAACTAGGTTACTTTCTTTCACAATTCTTTGCAGACAATGAATGATTATTATGACCGAGAGATTGATGCGATTAATGAACCTTATCGCCCAATCCCATCAGGGGCAATTTCTGAGAATGAGGTCTGTAACATAACTAAATGTACTTTTGTTTCTGTAATTAGTCATGGCAATCTTACTGATTCTCTTATCTTATTCTTCCTGCAGGTTATTACCCAGATCTGGGTGCTGCTTCTAGGAGGTCTTGGCTTGGGTGCTTTATTGGATGTTTGGGTGGGTGATGGAAATGACTGACACTAGATTTTCAATCTGTGTGATAACCTCTGGTTTTTGATACCATGTCTCTTATAGGCAGGGCATGACTTCCCTATAGTTTTTTACCTTGCTGTGGGTGGATCCTTACTGTCACATGTGTACTCGGCTCCACCTTTAAAGGTAGTCTTCTTCCCTCTCTTCCTCTCAGTGGGGGCGGCCCCCCAAACCCCTGAGTCAAAGTTGACGTATTTCCATACTGTAACAGAAAATGTGTTTAAACCTGACTTGGTTCCAAATATTGTTACAGCTCAAACAAAATGGATGGATAGGAAATTTTGCCCTCGGAGCAAGCTACATCAGTTTGCCATGGTTTGAATTCTCCCCCAGTTACTTTTCTTTGTGTTACTAATATCAATAGAACAATGTCCTCAATATTGAGAGATCATTGACATCTACTCTACCATTCACTCATTTATTGCTTTTTTGAACTCCCTAGAAGAACATGCACTCTATAGCTTTCAGAATTGATCACTTTATATAAGTGAAAGGGCCAGAGAGTCAGTTGGTCCTTGACTATTTGTACATACAAATTAACAGTTTTGAATCAACTTTTTACACTTGAAAATGCAAAAAGCATAGAACTTTATCAGTCACAAAAGCACCTGGTAGAGGATGAGGCATAAGTTTGATATATTGTCATATCACTTATAATTGCACCTGAAACCATTAAGGGTTCAGACTCTGTCTGCCAGTGGGTTTTGGCACCCACTGATCTTGTTCTGCTTGCTAGTTTGCAATTGGCTGGAACCTCAGGTCCCACTAGAACTATTATTTGTTAATGGAAATTACTAAAGTTAAATCTGTGTTGTGGGCTATGCAATATTTTACAAGAGCTTTGGTTTCAATTTCATTCTGCTATTTATAGGTGGGCTGGTCAAGCATTGTTTGGCACCCTTACACCTGACATTATTGTTCTGACGCTGTTATACAGCATTGCTGGGGTATGAGTTCAGCGAAGTACCTTGATATATGAGTTTCATTACTTGCCCGCCATTGCTAAGTTATAATATTCATTCCACATTTCAGCTGGGCATTGCCATCGTGAATGACTTTAAAAGTATTGAGGGAGATAAAGCAATGGGACTTCAGGTCAACACTATTTGTCACATATAATTGTGTGTGAATTTCTTGCTGTCCTGTAATAATTTGACACATGTTGTTTTATTGTTTGTCCATGCTCCGGTATGGTGATGCTGTTTGGACAGTCCATTCCAGTAGTTTTTGGTGCTGACGCTGCTAAATGGATATGTGTTGGTGCAATCGATATAACTCAGATATCTGTAGCAGGTATGTATTTTGGGTTGCCTTGTCATTTGTGTATTCTAAGATTCATTCAAACTCTAATCCTCCAACTTTTGATGCATCATATGCTTCAAGGACTAATGTCCGCCCTTTAATTGTTTGCAGTTATTCTTATGAAAGAAAATATTAGCACAATGGGTTTCACCTTTTCCTGGGCCATTTTTCATTGTCTGCAATTATAGTTGGTTGTTAATTACAGGATCTAATATGGGTCAGCGATTTACCAAGTTAAATGGTTGCCATATTTTTTCTACTTTTTGACCAAAAATGGTACTGGTATATAAGCCTGTTGATGAGAAGTTCAATCTATAATCCAATGGGATAGGAAGACAGTTCTGAGTTCTGGCTGTCCATTCTGCTTTGGACTAAGACACAAGATGATAGTGGTTTTTCAAAGCTTTATATTGACATCTTTTCTAGATGGGTTGTGCCAAATTATCAACTGTGATTAGATCACCATGGTACAAAACATGATAAATGTGTTATAATGACATCTCATTTCATATTGCTGATGAATGCAGGCTACCTGCTGGGGGCTGGTAAACCTTACTATGCATTAGCTTTACTAGCTTTGATAATTCCACAGGTTGTTTTCCAGGTAAATAGCAAAGATTTGTGATCGATTTTGGGCCAATGTTTTTTAATGACTAGATTTAGATGTCTGGTTAATTCTGTACATTATGGTTGACTTGCTGCTTTTAGCCTCGAACTTGTTTTGAAATTTTCTTTGTTGGAGAATAAAAGTCTTAGTTGCCCTGCTACCAGTGTTCTAGTTAGACACTTTTGCATTATCTCTATTCCTTTCTTTATATCATTGGCTTGTACTACTCAAGCAGCTCCACCATTTCCCTCTTTTACAAATCATAACAGAATTATCCCCTACTCAAGGATACTCCGTTCATGCTCGACGAAACCAGAGACAAAATTCGGTGGGTTGAAAGATGTCTATTTAGTTGAGTTTATAGCAATGAAGTAAGTTTGCTTTCTAGTTGCTTCCTGTGGCCTCCCATCGGAACCCTGCATTTCTTATAGTATAATTAGCTTAGATGTTCATAGATGATCTAAGCTAGCATTGGTTGACTGCTAAATTCAGCCAAGGCCTTGTACCCCAACAAGCATTATTTGCCCACTATCTTCAGCCCACTTCATGTCTAAGAACATACCAAGTAAAATGCATGTCCCTACCTCTTGTTTGTGTATTTAAATTTAACTGAGGTCGAAGTGAAGCATCAAATTGTAAATATTCCCTTCAAATAGCAGAGTAATGTTTGTTCTCCTCTATAGGTTAATGATTGTAGTAAAATGTTTTAGAGGTTTCATAAACCTTCTCATATGATACAGCAGTAGGGCTCTAGCTGTCCTGCTTGTCTCTCTTGCTTTTGATAGTGAGTTTGCTTCATTCATCAAAGAAAGGGAATAATTAAATTCTCGTACCTGATAGATTCCAATAGCACTTCCATGGACTAATGTAACTGATGCAGATTACAACCACAATAGCAATTGAAGTTCTCACGTTCAGTGTGAAGCATCTATAGTTATGCGTATTCAGTTTAAGAATTCTAATGTTTCGGCAATGTTTTATGTAGTTTCAATACTTTCTGAAGAACCCTGCCAAGTATGACGTTAAATATCAGGTAATCATTGCAATTCTTAATTTGGAACTCATTCGTTAGGATTTCCCCCTTGTAATATTGCTGAAAATGTATATTATAGTGTTGCCTCCATTGGTAGTTCAGGTAAGGTGGACAAGAACTGCTGGTGTTCTGTGGGTGCCAAGATCCCCACTCAGATACTGACACATATCCATATTGTGATCTGATTGAATTCTCATTTCTATCCTTCAGGCTAGCGCCCAACCTTTTCTTGTGCTTGGTTTACTGGTGACTGCTTTAGCAACCAGCCACTAATTCTTTTCACGAGGCAATTGACATGGAGACTCCGGGTGGAGAGGTGTATGAAAAACCACTGGATGTGAACCATCCTTTTTTTTTTAAAATGGAGGAAAAACTGCTGGATAACACCATAGAGTATGTCAACACCAACGAAGAGGTTATATGGTGGACTGGCCGCCGATGCCATTCTTGTAGGTTGAACATTTTGCGTGTATTTTGCCCAGTTTGGTCCCTTTCGAGTATTGTGTAGTTTTTGCATTTGCCTTGAAAACAGGATCTCATTTTTCTGTCATTTTCTTTTATAACTTGGATTCCCCTTCAATCTTTTTTCCCCCTTTTCCTTCTTTATGAAGGCCGCTCCTTTGTAAAGTGTAGTAAAACCAATACACATTCTTATCAACTTGATTTCCTATTTTTGGTTCTTCGACTATTTCAGTCATTTAAAAGATGCTAGTTTTAAGCTTCTAATCGTCAAATGCTCCAGGTTCTGCCAGTCCAGAGTCAGCAGCTTATCAAGCCTGACAGTGGAGATTGGAACGTAATCTCTCCTACAGGGTTTCGAGCAAAGTCCAACAAGTCAAAGGAGCCCACATAGGTAGCTTAGAACCAGCACGCCTATTTGATTCCGAAATCTTCCTCCTCAGACGTGTGCTCTGAAACTTGACGCAGTTAAAGACTTTAACACTAGTCGCTAACCCTTTTCGTGTCACCGTGCTGGTGACAACTTGGTGACCGTAGGAACCAAAAATTTGGAAGCCTGTATGACAGCGGTAAGTAAATGAATCGAAAGCATTCGAAAATTGGGAAACAGATGACAGTCTCTCTGCGTTAAAAATGGAACTATAGTGCATTCGTGTAGTTACATATACACAAGACAAATGACAAAAGCCAACGACGCCAACCTTTCGTCGTGCCGTGCCTGACAAAACCGCTGACAAAGTAACGGTCCACAACTTGATTTAAAAGACAATTCGATGCTATAAAAGCCGAATACCGCCTTGTCTACAACATACGCTAACGACGAGGAGCCCGACTAACTAACATTGGCAGACCAATCTTACGAACCTATGCCTAACAGTAAGATCCAGCTGAGACCCACAAATTTGGAGCAAATGTGCTTTGGACATGAGTTCCCGTAGCCGCCATTCAAGCGGACAACTTGATTTCTAGCATAACAAACAAAGAAGTATTACCATCGTTCAAGGAAATCAGTGTGGAACACCCGCGCTGCGAGGTGGGCATGCTCCTAGTATTAGATAGCTGGATTGTGAGACCTGTGCTGATGACTGTATGCCATGCAATTCGCCCGTGGCTTGATTTGTCACCTAGATTGAGATACCTTTCATCCCCGCTGATGCTACCGTGCCATCATTTGTCAAAGAGATGTTTTAGTTTTTATTTGTTTGTAACCATCCCAACGAATGAGAATTCAAGATTGAGCTCCAATTGGCAATTTAAAATTTTGGTGCTTGATTGGTGTTTGGTCCATCCCAAGCGTTACAACTGCTCCTAATGGCTAAAAGTTACGGTTTGTGACTCGATTTTATCCTCTGCAGAGATGAGTGAGCCAGATTGGTATTTTTGGTGGGATAATGTCATCTTTACTAGTGTGAAACTTATAATTCATTGTACAGTTATCTTTTCAACCTATCAAAATACGAAAGATGAAATACATTACATCATCTGTTTCCATTGTATCTCCCCTTTTGATGTAGAAATGTTCCTAATCATGCCCATATAAAGTACTAAATAGGTTTTAAATACAAAGTTATCTTCTCATCCAATGTTGCTTCATGCAAAACTTTCTTCAAAGGATGAGAAAAAAAAAAAAAAATAGTCAGCAATATTTTTTATTTTTGCAATCTAGTCTTATATTTGGGAAGTTTTTTATTTCAATTCATCATTATTCATATTTTGTTTCAACTCAAGATACTTTTAAACGAAATAAAATTAAATTGTTAACTTCACGTGACTATATGGGGTGTCCATAAATTAATGAAAACATGCACATTTGGCTTAGTTTTCAAATCAATCTAATTCTTTAGAGATTTTTTTTAATTAAGTCCTTTTTTTTAAAAGTTTAATTCTATACATTCAATATATAGAATTATATATTTAACTATTTTTTATTCCAAATTATCTTAAAATGAAATAAAATAAAAATATTTATAGCTAAAATTAAAAACCTTCAAAGATATAAAACTACATTGCAAAAATTAAAAAAAAAAAATTGTAACAATTTCTCTATGAAAAAGGGAGTATCTTTTTCTAATTGGATAGCACATAAATGTTTATGAATGAACATAAATGGTTTACTTACGTAGGATTAAATACTATTAGACATGCTAAAAGTTTTAGGAAACAATTTTTAATTAAGTGATGACAATTGTCGCGTCTCAAATTGAGAAGCCACCTATGGTTTTAAACAAGATAAAGTTTTGGTAAAAAAGGTAATTTTAATTCCTGTGAAATAGCGTACCCTAATCTTCAATTGCAAAGAAATCTATGTGAACATTTCCAATGTACCCAAAAAAAAAAAACTTACGAGTATCATCCAGGTCGTATCTAGTTAATCCTACATGATCATGCTATAACACGTGGCAGATATCAAATTTTTTTTTTTTAAATGACAGATATCTATTTTGTTAAATAGCATATAACTCGAATTTTCTTTTGATAAAACAATATTTTTGTTAATATATCGATTCAAATTAAAGTGAAAAATTATTTATTAATATTTTTATTTAATATTTAAAATACAAAAATATAAATTCAACATAAAATTATTATTTATATTAAAAATTTAAAATTTATTTAATAAAAATAAAAAATAAAAATACTAATTAAACTAGTACTCTAATTACTACATAATCGGAATTGAGTCCAAACTTTAAAGAAATCCACATTATTCCTTTACGTTTATGCCTAACTGAAAAAGAAAAAAATAATAATAATAAAACGTAAACAGGGGACAATAAATTAAAAAAAAAAAAAAAAAGAAAATCTGTAAGGAATCCAATCTATATAAAGCCCACGCGGTGGTGACGACATATTAACCTAGTTCCCAGGACGCACCAACATTACATAGGATACTTGGTGTCTTTCCCCTTTCTCATATTCTGCTAAACCCTACAACCCTCGCCTTCTGTCCATCGCCGTCAGTCCCCTTTCTGTGAGTATACCTTTATTTGTCTGTTCACTTGTCGGCTTATTTCATAGTTCGATTGCTCTTTGTTTCAGGATTCTCCCGGGGGCCCCTGTTATTGATTTAATAGGAGTGGAGGCGTTGTTGGAACTGCGAAATGATGTCGGACGACGAAAGGGAGGAGAAGGAGTTGGATCTCACTTCTCATGAAGTTGTCACCAAATACAAAACCGCTGCTGAGATCGTCAATAGTAAGGCCCCTCTCGCTCTTTCTCCTTCCGTCTCTCTGCGTGTGTGTCGGGAGGAATACGAGGTTTTGTCTATGTTTGTCAGACACCGTATCTAATGTGATATCAATGTAGTAGACGACTTGACGTTTGATAGCCAAATCGCGTTTTGGCTTGAAAATTGAAATCAATAGCATCTTCAAGGGCATGCCGTTGAGAGAAACTTAAAAACGATAAGTGGCTTCGTTGCTGGATATTTCATATAACAGTATCAAAAGTAAAACGAGACATCTTGCTACCAAGCCACGATTCTGCCTGTTAATGCTTATGGTCATTTTTTGACATTAGCAAATTAGATTTTTCTATTATTTGAGGAGTGGTTATGTTTAAAATATTTCTACCATTAGAATAGTGTAATCTATGGGTGTCATTTCACGCCTTTAGATTGGATTTCCGTGCGGACACCGCTGCCCACTTTAAACCACCATAGTCCCCGAGTTGGACCTGAGCTACTGTGGAAGTGCTACTTATGTCAGTAGGTTGGCCTAAGCAAGCAAATGGTGGAGATGATAAGGCAACTTTATTGGAAAATGCACCACTATTCCTGATGAAAATGGGGTACAATTATATTGCTTAGGAACTAAAAAGAGGGTACAATTATGTTTCTTAGGAACTGTTGATTATATGATTAGGTTTGAATTTTTATTTTTTGTTGGCTTGTATGGAATTTATTCTGATACTGAAAATTTTGATTTTTTAATAATAGAAAATTTTAATTATGCTTATGGAATTTATTCTGATATTTATGGAATTTAAATTTTCCATAAATTGACAACAAATGTTGAGCACAATATTATTGCAGGGGCATTGCAGTTAGTGATATCTGAATGCAAATCAAAGGCTAAAATTGTTGATGTGTGTGAGAAAGGAGACACATTTATCAAAGAGTAAGGATTTAATGTCTATACGTGAAAACTACACTTATTTGTTCACCTATAGATAGTTTGTGTTGATTGATAGGCCTCTTTCTCTGATTGTTATAAATTATTGGTGTGCATATGTGAATAAAGGCAAACCAGTAATGTGTACAAGAATGTGAAGAGGAAGATTGAAAGGGGAATTGCCTTCCCTACCTGCATTTCTGTAAACAACACTGTCTGCCATTTTTCTCCGCTTGCAAGTGATGAGATGGTATTGGAAGAAGGAGACATTGTTAAGATGTAAGCTTTCTACTTTCCTTTTCACAAAGATTTATGACTTATAATCTTTTACCTAGTTACATAATAACTCATTCTTTGGTTGGATACAGTGATATGGGATGTCACATAGATGGGTTCATTGCTGTGGTAGGACATACGCATGTTCTTCAGGAAGGGCCAGTTACTGGCAGGGCTGCTGACATTATTGCTGCAACAAATACAGCTGCCGAGGTTGCCTTAAGGCTTGTCAGGCCAGGGAGGAAGGTAATTTTTTTTTCACTTGGAATGGTTTTCATTTTTGAGAAATCAATGTAAAGTTATGTGCTGATTCCTGTTTGTGTTTTATTTGGGATAGTTCTCGCTTATGCCTTGTTTGCTTCTGGCGTCTTTGTCTCATCTTAGTTACATGGGTACATGGTGGTACCCTCATTCCCCTTAAATGATGAACTAATTTGATAAGCTCAGAATTAATGCCCAAATGAAGCTGTTGATTAAAGTTACTCTGATAGGGGAGTCTATAACTCACATGATGCGTGAGGCCTTATTGTTCTCACAAGTTAATCAGAAAAGGGCTATATTTGCCATTATGCATGATGCTAGACATTTGCACATGTATGTGTGCAGATGCACAAAGAGGGAGGAACGTGGAGGGTTATGGAAAGAAGTAACTAAATGCTATAATTGTGGAATTTGAAAGACTGCTTTACCTGTTGGAAATTTTTATAGGATGTAAATCTTATTTGTGCTTATGAAAATTTAAGTAATAATAAGAGAAAGCAGTGCTTGCATTGATTTTTATATGATTATTATTTCTTCTGGTAAAATTTTAAAAGCACAATGGTCAGCTTGATCTCTAGATGATGAGAACTATAATGGGCTGAAACTCCAGTGAGGCCTCTTTGTCATAGTTACACTGATAGAGCATATATTTCTTTTCTTCTCCATGCATTACGTTTTCTATAGATTGATAATTTGTGAGCAGCTAAGCCTTACCAGTTGCATCTTGTTTCTAGTTTTCTAGATTTATATCTTCTGGAGGTTTTTCTGCTTTTAATCTCCGTGGTATCATTCTTCACCTTTTCAAGTTGGGACCATGGAGCAAAGTCAAGTGTACATCTTTTCTTTTCCTTTCCCCCCTTAAGTGTTTAAGCACTGCACAGTTCTTGAAGTCCTACCTTTTAGTTAAATGAATGAAAATGTGAACAGCCTCTGCTTCCTTCTCTGCTTTAAATTAATTTATTGTGGTTGAGAGGTTGGCAGTACAATGAAGGGCAACTTTGCCGAGGTGATCGATGTATTATTGATTTCCTCCTTTCCCTGTTGCCTAAATATAATTGGCTACACTTGGTTGTTTGAGACCAATCTATTTATTGTTGGTGTACGCTCAATCATTTCTAGCCCAAATGATAATTGGACAAGTATGTACATGGGTATAATAACATGCCTTCCTAGAGGATCAGATGTGGATGGTATCATATTTATTGGGATTGCGTTCATTTTAAGGTTTTCTTTTATTTAATTTTAGGAGATTGTTCTCTACCTTATGCACGTGGTACTTAGGAGAAACTAAATAAGCACGAATTAAGAGATCAGCATGACAACTGCATTCACGGGAACACACTGGAGGTGGAAAATTGTTTTAGTTGTATCACTTCTTTCCAATGTGGTTCCAAAATAGAGACTTTTAGTGAAGTTGGAAGGAATTTGCATTATTAATGTTTAGTTTTGGGAAACAATCTCTGATCTTCAATTATTTTATGATTCTCTTTCTTGGTCATTGGCTTTGTTCTATCAAAGTTGAGATCTGTATATTGATTGCTCTTTAAGATTAATGTTTTAGTTTCTGTTGTTAAATCATTACCTGTTCAAATCTGTTTTTATGGCAGAACAAAGATGTGACTGAAGCAATTCAGAAAGTTGCCACTGCTTATGACTGCAAAATTGTTGAAGGTGTCCTTAGCCACCAGATGAAGCAATTTGTGATTGATGGGAACAAGGTCATACTGAGTGTCTCCAATCCAGAAACACGAGTTGATGATGCAGAGTTTGAGGAGAATGAAGTGTATGCAATAGATATTGTCACGAGTACAGGTGATGGAAAGGTAATCGTGGAATCAGTATCAGAGCTTTTCATGTTGTTTACGTAAATTCTGCTAGAACTCCATTACATTTAAGCCTTCCTTTGAGTTTCAATTATTGGATTTGGTTTGGCAATCATCCATCCAGCTTGTATATGTGGATGATATATTGAACATTCTCTGAATCAATTTGGTAGCCTAAGATGCTGGATGAGAAGAATACGACTATTTACAAGAGAGCTGTGGACAAGAACTATCACTTGAAAATGAAGGCCTCCAGATTTATTTTCAGCGAAATTAATCAGAAATTCCCTATCATGCCATTCACTGCAAGGTTTATGTTTCTATAATTTCTTTCAAGTGTTTTTTTTCTTCTCTTTTAATTCTTCTGCACTACATCAGTTGGGATTTTTGCTACAGGGCTTTGGAAGAAAAAAGGGCTCGGCTGGGATTAATAGAATGTGTGAATCATGATCTTCTACAGCCATATCCTGTTCTGCACGAGAAGCCTGGTGAAGCATTCCCCTTAGAAATGTATATTGTTGAACTTCAAAGTTACATTGGTGTTAGATATGCTGCTTATTGTGGGCTTGGGTCTTTGCTTTTGCAGGCGATTTAGTTGCTCACATCAAATTCACTGTATTGCTCATGCCAAATGGGTCAGATAGGATCACTTCACATCCTCTACAGGAGTTGCAGGCCACAAAGACATTAGATGATCCTGAAATCAAGGCCTGGTTGGCATTGGGTACAAAAAAGAAGAAAGGTGGTGGAAAGAAGAAGAAAGGTAAGCTGGGAAGATTAACAAAGGAATTCTGCTACCGATTTTGGAAGAGAATATTTATTCCAATTTTTTTTTTTCTTTTTTTTAGATTTATTTCATTTAGAATGTTATAATGAAATGATATCTTTTCTGGTTGTTTTGTTAAAAGACGTGAGCCCTGTTTTCTTTTATGTTGCAGGAAAGAAGGGTGACAAAGGTGAGGAGTCAACAGATGCTGAGCCCATGGCTGCAACCCCCAACGGGGCTGCATCCCAAGAATGAGACCTTATATATTCTCATTTAGCTCAGTTTTGTTACTTCCCTCACCTCCTTGTATCTGGTTGGTTATGAGATGATTTATATAGTGTCTAGACATTGATCCATATTGGAATTTTTCTGCATGATTCTCATGACAACCCATTCCGTGTCTGTTTCCTATGTTCACGCTAAATCCTAAAATTTAGCTATGTTGAAGAACTTGGCATTTCAGATTGTCAATGTATCATGTTCTTCCGAGTCCTGATTCGGGTGGGAACCTGGAAGTTTTAGCTGTGAACGAGTGAGTAGGGGTCTCAAATTGGAACTCGATACATCAAACCTCTACCTCTAAAGTTGGTGTATGACTGCAGATTCGGGTAATGCTGAAGGTGGTAAGGTGTCTAGGCCGCTTGACTAGAGTCAAAGAAGAGTGAAAATTCGGAGACTGCCTGTTTCTTTTTCTAAAGGGTTGAAGAAGAGTGTTTATCTCTTTTTATATTTATGAGGCTAATTAATTGATTATGGGCCTTCTTATGTTCTAGATTTAGAAATCTTATGTATGTCATGGGAAAAGCAATAAAGGTTAATTCATACTCTTCCAACGTCGAGATTGGCATGGCATCTGTGGAACCTCTGGGCCTTTGGAGAATGAAATGAGGGCAAAAGGAAAGTGCGCTAAAACGTACGATATATTGATAAACGATTGACTTAGAATATTGGTGCGTATAATTTGAAAGAGGGGTCGACTGAAACAGCAATCTATAATTGTTTATCAACGAGTGGTCATTAATTTAAATTCGTTTCTGGAAACGTATATTTGAGAATTTTTTCACAACGTGCTAATAATAATCTATCTAATTTTTTCTAAAGAAAATATGTGAAGATAATCATTGAAAAATAGCCGAGAAAATGTTTAATAAATAAGTGGTCTTGATATTTGATATTTGACAAAAAGAAGAAAGAAGGATGTAACCAAAATAGCTCACATATGACTCAAGGATTGCTGCATTTAATCCTTCGAAATAGTAATCTGACAATAATATTAGATTTTATATTCTTAAACACTAAAAAAAGATTAGACGTGGAGTCCGCCTAATTCCTATACTCTTGTTTTTTTTTTTTTTTTTTTTTAAAGGACTGTTGCGTTGAGAAAATCAAAGAATTTGGTCGACACAATCGACGGGAAGCAAATAGGAAATTAAAAACAATCTTTCTGACACCCTTTGCTTCCGCTTTCTTTTTTTATTTTTATTTTTATTTTTAATTTTCGGGTGAACAAATTTTCCCATGCTTCCCCAGCAACCGGGGGAGGGCGGCTCACCATCATAATGCCTGCAAGATTATCTTTTCACCTGTTATGCCCACTGCACTCTGGGCCCACATCGTATGCTAACATATGCCATGGCGTTAGCAGCCTCCTTTTCTTATTATTACCTTTTGACTTTAATTAATTACTTGTGCCCACTAAACGACAAAAACAACACCAACAACCACTTTTGATGTGCTTTTTTGGAGTTTGTACTTTTGATATGTTAGGGTAATAAGATTTTTAGTAAATTTTTTATATTAATACAATATGTTCCAATAATTCTTTTAGTTTATATGTGAATCACATAATTTAATAAAAAAATTAATAAGTTGCTAAAATCATTATAATTTGTTATAAATATGTGTCATACTTATATTGCTTTTGGGGGAGGGGGGGTCATGACACTTATTGTGCTTTACATTTTAGTGATAAATCCCATAATTATATATAAAATAATTAATAAAAAATAAAATATTATAGAAATTTTTTTGCTGATTGAATTGACGTGAGTGAGATTCGAACTCTCATTGGTATGGTATCTGTATAACCTGAGTTCTATGCCAATTCGCATACAGCATCGGTTTACTGACTCTCTATCGAAAGCTTAATAGGCGCTAGGCTGCTGGACAAAAAGCCCTAAATAGCCTTCGACTGCTTTCTCCTCCCTCCCCTGCACTTCCCCTCTCTCAAGTTTTAAGCGAGATTGACAGCACAAAGAATGGCGAGTGCTCCGTCGGCTAGCGATCCGGAACACCTCAAGAAAGAGAGAGAAGAAGAAGAGAATGCGGCGGCCGGAGAAGACGAGGACACCGGAGCTCAGGTGGCTCCCATCGTCAAGCTCGAAGAGGTCGCTGTCACCACCGGCGAGGAGGACGAAGATCCTATTCTCGATATGTACGGACTTCTCCCTCTCTCTCTCTGTGCGCTTTTGTACAGTAGTTCATGTCATTAAAGAATAAAGTCTTCTTTTTTTCTTTTTTTTTTTTTTACCTGTTTTCTTTTTTGCCTTGGCTGCCCAATTTGTGTTACAAGTGAGTGATTAATGATTTAAATTTATTATTTTTCTGTGGTTTTGGTGGTGCAGGCAAAGCTGTATCGATTTGACAAGGAAGGGAATCAATGGAAAGAGAGGGGAGTCGGGAATGTGAAGCTGTTGAGGCACAAGCGGTCCGGAAAAGTACGCCTCGTCATGCGCCAATCCAAGACTCTCAAGATCTGCGCTAACCATATTGGTCCTCTTTTACCCTATCTTTATCCATTCAATTGCTGTCTCGATCTATGTGAGGAAAGCTAGTTAGAAAATAACCTGTTTAAAGTACCCTTGATACAACCATTTAGCTAGTTTTAAGCTAATTTTGCTTAGTTGAGCGCTTCTATTCTCCTTGCTTTCTATTATTGCTAAATGGAATTTCCGATACGCAACTGTTGAACCACTGTCTCAAGTGTATGTTGACATTTATTTCAGTTCTATCCACTATGAGTTTGCAAGAGCATCAAGGAAATGATAAATCATGTGTTTGGCACGCTGCCGACTTTGCTGATGGGGAGTTGAAGGATGAGCTTTTCTGTATCAGATTTGCTTCAGTTGAGAGTACGTGTTTTGCATATTAATTGTTTGTGTCTCGTACATTTGTCTTCATGGTTCCCCTCTGAGAAGAAAATATCCACAAAGTTGTTATACTATATGTACTGTGGTGATTGTTGTTTGACTGGTCCTATGGTATATCTTTTCTTTTGGTTTTGAATTTGGATGTTAGATATAGATAATTGACAGGCAAGCTTGTGAAAAAATGGACCTAGCTAAATGGATGTGCTCCAGCATTACTGCATTTTAAGGTTTAAAAACATCAGTTCTGTATGCTACTCAAGTGGTATGAGTAATCATTTGCTTTTTTTATGGGGTAAGAAAAGAAAGAGCATCAGTTGTTAGTGTGGTGAACTTGGATTGCATGAACCATTACTGTTGAACATCTGCTTGGAAGTGCTGGTGTTGCAATTTGACATGCCTAAAACAGTTTTTATCGCCAATTATATTTCTGAAGATATATTTCTGTGAATTTGTTTTGACATAAAGTGTACACTTTCTAAGATGTATCTTTATTACAAAAAGTTTGAGAAAGGTGACAATATGCCTTAAGAATTTGCTGGTGTGTTAAGAGAAAGTCATGACAGCACTGTGGCATGTATCGCTTTACCAGTTGCTCTCATATTCTAGTGGCTGTAATAGTATATTAAGCATTGGTCCTATGACTAGGTACACGCCATAGCATTTCTGGACAACTGAATTTATGCCACATAAATAGCTTCATGTTGTAAAAGCTAATTCAGCATTTGTGTGCCCACAGGGAGTTGCATACATTAGTTTTGTCTCTGGTTTGAATTTCATTTTTCATTTCAAATTTTCCCGTAAGATGTTGTCAAGCTGGCAGATCTACTAATCATTATTAACTATTTTCAAGTATAGTTTATTCGTCCAACTGGGTGCTCCTCTCTCTCTCTCTCTCTCTCTCATTGCTGGTATTTTTGGTTTTCATTAGATTGCAAGACCTTCAAGGAGATAGTTCGGGAGGTAGCTGAAGGTCAGGGAAAGAAAGAGGAGAGTAAAGATGCTGCAGAAGCTGCTGGACTTATGGAGAAGTTGAGTGTGGAGGATAGTAAAACTGAGGGTAAAGAAAAGGAAGATGCCCCTGTTGTAGCCAAGGAGGACTGTGAAGCCACAAGAGAGAAATCAACATCCGAGACTGAAAAGAAAGACGAACCTGCTGCATCGGCATAGTCATTGAAGAAACGTACCAACAAAGCTTGTCATACGCTAGGTTTTAACGGTTAGCTGGAGTTATTTTTCAGCAGGTTTCCGATTGTTGATCTCTGTACACATTGTGACATTGTGTTGGAACTTGTGGATGGCTCTGGTGTGTCAGTTCGGGATCGTAACTTAATTCCTATCAGTTTTGGATCGTGTTCCTTGTAGTCTGAAATTTGCAAAAGGTTGATCTTTAATGTTAAAAGATTTTCTTGTTACTTTACTTTTCATATAAGGCTTCCTTTCATTTTTCTTGTTTAATTTTTGAGATTTTTAACGGAGGAATTCTGACAGAAGTGTTGACTGCTGTGCTGTCATTTGGGTTCATGAGGATTGGAATGGATTGAATATCGGCTAAATTAAAATGCATACATAATTTTTTGTTGGGTAGGGTCCGCTTCAGTTTACTCAGAAGACGATGCCACTGTTATCAGATGACCCAAGTGACTGTGGAGGGCTCGCTAGCAGGATTCAATGATCCGATCCCCCCTGGAAAGCGAAGGCTGGCAGTCTTACTGTGCTCCTCCGCCGCTGTCAGGATGCTTTTAAAAGTTTCGGTAATGTGTCGACGAGTACAACTTCTGTCTGCGATGCACCCTGCTGGAAGAAAGGTAGGACAACGAGATGACAAATCAAGAATCATACATACTCGGTTGGCTGTTGGTCAAAAACGAAACCAGGATCCAAAAATCTAAGGACTGGAAATTTGATTATCAGGTTTACAATTCTGCAAGTTGACGAGTGGGACTCCCATTCTGTCTGAATGCTCGCAAAACAAAAACAAAATACGAAGTTTATCTCTCCTCGGATCCGACAAACCCAAATCTGAATGCTCGATCCCAAGGTTAGCTCACTTCTATTAGAGTCGCCATTATTTGGGTAATAAAAGCCCATAAAACGAGAAATTGGATCCTGCCGAACGCAGAAGACGGAACGAGAACTCTTTGAAGCCCTTGAAGCCCCAAGGTAAAATCCCTCGGACCAAAATAAATAATAATAATAATAATAATAATAATAATCCCTAGTCCCTACACCACGTGGGAATCATTCTGAGAATTCTGAAATCCTATTGGTCAATTAGCGTGGTGTTCCTTTCAACGCCACGTGTACATAACGGCCACAGGTGCCGAAGCATCTGGATTTTCCCAACCCCGCGAAACTATTAATTCTTGGCTCTTTTAATTCTCTCCCACATCCCCCCTACCCCCGTCTCTTCCTGCCTTCGCTTAAAGTTCTTGAAACGCATACAAATTTCTTTTACGATACGGATTCACCGATGGAGATGCTGTTGCAATTTTTGGATCTAAAGGGGTGTAGGCGTTTTACTTTTCTGACGATCGCCGTTTTAACTCTGCTTCTGTCGATAATAGAGGCGAAAACCATTGACCCCTACAAGGTAAGGTAAATTGGCCCCTTTGGATGATTTTTGTGGCAAATTTGCTCCGATATTATGTGTACGAACTTACGTTACTAGAAATTTTAAGTATATTTGTTTCGCTTATTGGCACCTTTTCTTGTCGCTCCTTTTTTGAATCGATTTATGCTGATTATAAATTTATTTAAATTTATACTTAATTTAATGTTCTCGAAGCGTCTTCTTTTTCTGTTTCTTTCTTTTTGAGATTTAGTTAGTTGCTGGCAACTCTTTCTAATTTAGTGAACTTTCTAATTAAGTTTAAACTTGTTAAGGGGTTTCTGTGTTTAATTAGTCGATATTAATGATTCCGTGTCAGTCTTCCTGAACAAGCTTGTAACCAAAATTGTCCAAATTGTGTGGGTATGGGAGTAGCGTTTCTGTATGGTTTGGGGAAACCGTAAAGATAATTTTTTTTTGTTTTTTGGGTTGATTGGTGCATGATTTGAATCCTAGCTGCTGGGACTAAGAGGCCGTGCGGCTAGTTGTGAAGATAGCAACTTAGATGGGGTAGAAATAGACAGTACCCATACAATTCAATGTCTATAGAACACTTATATATGCACTCTTGTAAATGCAAAGTATTTTCATTTATGGTTTTGTTAACTATTAGAGTTGCAACATTTTGGGCTGATTCTGCATCACGTGTTGACTCCAGGTTCTAGGGGTTGAGAAGAACGCAAGTCAGCGTGAAATACAGAAAGCTTTCCACAAGTATGATCTCCTTTCAACTTCCTGTTACAAATTGAACACTTTGATTGTAGTGCATATATATTGACTATGCTTTTTGAATATATTGATGAGAAGTAGGATTGCATGTATTTTGATTGTGCGTTGTATGGGAATACATGTGCAATACATGTGCATATTGCATATCTCATCTGACGGGATCTACCAGCAGAAAGGTGCCTAAAGCGCCATTCATCCACTGACCTGAACCCCATTTTACACACAGACTCATATGCCTGTGTCATTGCTTCTAATTGCTTATCCTGGGATCCATCTACCTTTTGTAGGCTCTCTCTTCAATATCACCCTGACAAGAACCAAAAAAAAGGGGCTCAAGAGAAGTTTTCTGAGATTAATAACGGTACTGAATTGTTATTATTTCATTTTCATTTTGCATTTCTCCAGTATCATTCGGCTCTTTCCCTTCTGTATCATTTGCTCTTCCCCCTTTTGCTACCCATTTCTCTATTGCTTGAATTCATTGTTTTCTTTCTCCATTGTGTGAAAAGATATTCATTTTCTTATAACATTCATTTACTTCTGGTTTTGTACTCAGTGATCTGAATGAGTTTGGGCGATCTTTTGGATTTGAAAAGACAATAGGATAATGTGATTTTAATATTTTACTTGTTACTTTCTATCCAGCTCCTGTGAGATGGCTGACTTAAAATTTTTTCTTTTACCAGCATACGAGATACTGTCTGATGAAGAGAAGAGAAAAAATTATGATCTATATGGTGATGAGAAGGGTAACCCCGGATTTGAGGCTGGTCATCCAGGAGACCAGGGTGGATACACTTACTTCACAAGTGGTGGACAGGGGCAAAATCAGTTTAATTTCAGACCAGGTGAATGGCAGAGTACAGGAGGACAAGGAGGTTCACGATCATTTTCATTTTCTTTTGGTGGCCCCCGTGCACAAAGCTCATTTGGCTTTGGTCTGGATGATATCTTCTCCAATTTTTTTGGGAATGATCTTGGTGGTCAGTTTGGTGGTTTCAGTGGTTCCACCGGGTCTCAATCTAGGTCTCAGTCTGGCTCCAGAAGTTCCCCCAAGGCCATTAGGGCCATAAACTCTAAGGTCTTTAAGAAAGAAATTGTTGACCAAGGGATGACTTGGCTACTATTATCTTATACTCCAGCAGAGAGAGGGAGCGAATATCATGAAGCCATTATGCAGGAGGTTGCTGATTTATTGCAAGGAGCTTTGAAGGTACTTTTGCGCGTCATCACTTACTATGACCCACTTTTTAATTTGTCAAAATGTTACCATATTTTTCTTGCTCTGACAGGTGGGAAGCGTAAATTGTAAAGCTGAGATATCCTTTTGCAAGGAACTTGGGATACAACCCCGTCATGTGCCAAGGTTATTTGTTTATGCATATAAAGACAGCGATAAAGGTTCTTTGGTGGAATACAGGGGTGATTTGGTTACCAAGAATTTGAAAACATTTGTGCAAAACCATTTGCCAAGTTTTTCAATGCGGTCTGACCTGAAACACCTCGAGTCTTCCACTGGTAGCAGGGGAAAATTACCAAGAGTTTTACTTCTTTCCACCAAGAAAGTTACACCCGTGATCTGGCGTGTCCTCAGTGGCTTGTACCATAAATACTTCAATTTCCATGATGTGGAGGTATATTCTCTTAATTTCAATTTACCTTGGAAAATGTTTTTACCATGGGGCCAGAGGTTCTCGATGACCATGAAATTTACGTACAAATTTCATTTCATGCATAATAACTTAAGATTATGTTATTTTCCAAGTAATCGTACAAAAACCTTTTTCGCCCATCACATTATCTCTGTATGAATATAGTTATGGACCCAGATTTATAATAACAATTTTTTATTGATATAACATGTTTTTGTAATTTAACAAATTTGTTCGTAGACACATCATTTTCCATAACTTAATTGAAGCTTATTTCTTGATCTGCTGTCCATTCTGCGGGAAAAAAACAAGTCATTTTTTTTTTCTCCTATTGAGTAAAAGTATATGTATAACTTTTGTTTCGGTGAAGATAACCATGGGAAACGTTTTATGTAGGTCCATGATGTTGCAGATCCAACGGTAAAGAAGTTAGGAGTTGATGCACTCCCAGCTATAGTGGGTTGGTTATCAAATGGAGAAAAACATGTCTTAAGAACGGGGATCTCTATAAAAGATTTGAAATCAGCAGTTCATGACCTCAGTGTCTTGCTTGATGGGTTTGAAAAGAAAAACAAAAGGGTGATATCAAGTCAGGCAAGTAAATCACAGGCTGACTCAGTTGAGGAAGAGGTACCATTACTGAAAAAGTCAAATTTTGATGCTTTGTGCGGCGAGAAGACCCCTGTTTGCATCATAGGTGCTTTTAGATCTCCAAAAGCAAGGGAGAAGGTGGAAGCCATTTTGTCCATGGTAAGGTCTTAGCTTCACCGTAAAATGCGTGCACAACGGTCATAATTCCCCTACTTTTCCCCTCCCCCCACAAAAAGGAAAAAACAATAAAAAACTCAAACCTATTGAAATCTATGCTTGCATGTCTCAATCATCAGCTTAATTATTGTGGGAAGTCAATTATCCCCAGGAAAAATGAGTTTAAAACTTGGATGATCTTAAAATCTTGTCTTTGGGTTTTGTTTTGATTTTTTGCTGCATGATTTGGCATGTAGGTCTCTCAAAAATCATTATCAAGGCGACAGAATGCAGCCTATGGCTCTAGGGACGCCATTTCATATGCACTGTTAGATGCTACGAAGCAAACGACATTCTTAAATGCCTTTGAGAAATATGGATTTAAATCAGCAGATAAAGCATTATTGGCTTACAAACCTCGAAGGGGGAAGTTTGCGAAATTCAACGAGGAAATGAGCACAGAAGAAGTAGAGAGATTCATCAGCTCTGTTCTCAATGGAGATGTAGACTTTACAACGATTCGGCAGAAGCCTGTGATCAAATGAACTCTCCGTGGGTGTAAGAGTGTTTAGGTTTCTCATAGGTGATGTACAGAGCTGGAGAGTGGAGAGACAACACCATCAAAAGCTTCATCCATGATCAAGAATACACAGAGTGGGGAGTTGCGGCATTACCCCAGTTGCCGCCGTCTTGTTGTGGCGATAGGAGTCATGCTACAAAAATGCAGTTGCAAGACGCAGTGACGTAGGAACAAGGAAAAAAACTGCCACCGTGGAGAGATTCTTGTTGAACATTTCGGAGACAATTTTTTTAATATGTATGGATTCTTATAACTTTGATAATATATGAATTTATTATCTGGTTTGGGTGCAGTTTTGTGGCCAGAAGATTTAATATTTCAAAGTTTTTGTCAAAAATTAATAAATATTTAATTAAATTAATAAAATGTATAATATGCCAGCAGAGCGCATGTGTAACTTCAATCAACATTTGATTACACATTTTTTATTGAGTGAGACATTCTTCCTGTTGGTATATAATCAAATCATCTAGTTATAAACTTTTGCTGACGTATTTTGGGTTAAATGGCACTGCAATTTTATTTTATCAAAAGACTTTTGCGATGTGCAGTGTGACGCTTGGATGGGGCATGGGCTGTCCGTCCATGGCTACATTGGTAACTTTTAGACTGGTAAACGAGGGTTTCATCCAACGCATGATGAATAAACCAAATGATCTAGAAACCGCATGTTAAAATTTTTCTCTCGTGACTGTCACGTGATAGCACGTGCAGCGCTAGCGCGATCCGACCGGCCATCGGTTGGCTTTGCCATGATGTCATCCCTTGCGTCCGCTGGCCATTCCCCGGCATCCTTGGCCATTACCTTTCCTCTGTGTTACTTTGGCCATAGCCAAAACTCACGTGCCCACAGATGCCGTGGCGATGACGCCACGCTGCAATTGACAAATTGTTGGAAAAGTATTTTTATTATATATATATATATATATAAATAGCTAATATATTATTACTTGATAAATTTGGACACCCAATGATGAATCTATTGATTGTCCTTTTAATTAATTAACCTGTTATATTAGTATGAAGATTTTATAAAATTATTAGTAAAAATAATATCCCCATTTTACTAGACAAGAGTTACCGCAGAACACAACCTACTTCCATCAGCCTGTGGGGAATCACGTTTATATGTTTGTTGTTTGGCAGACTTATCATAAACATGAGCAAATTGTTTCTCTCGGAAACAGCAATAATGCAAAAGGGCGTTTATTTCACGTTATTGGGGAAAGCCATGTTTTAGTTGTCCACACAAAAAGGTGAAGGCAAGATGTGAATATTTCACATATTTTCACAAAATTTTTAGACCCTAAAAATTTGATATCAATTTTATTTATGAAAAAAAAAAAAAAAAAAAAAAGGTCAGCAAACAAGTTGCCAAGAGGTAGAATTTCGGTACATAAATGCATTTTATTTTCAAGTAAACGTTGGAAATACTAATTATTTACTTTTAATGGAACTGTTTTATTTCTTAACAAGTCGAATAGTCTAATGATTATTAAATATAAAATTAAGACTGAGGTTTAAGGTTATTGTTCAAAGAAGAAAAAAAAAAATCTAAAGTTGAAACTTCATAGTCACTCACGTGCACATGCGCTCCATCCAATTGAATAAGACAGAAAAATGGGTTTTATTAGTGATCATGTCTCATATGTGTAATGTCGTCCGACAGATTCTTCTACTATAACTGTGACCTCACCCCCATTTTGGCATCAAAAAAGAATATTCCCGATGTAGGATGTCAATTCTTTATAATTATGATGTAAACAGAAGAGAAAGGGTCAATGTTTAAATAAATATTTTTTTTTTTTAAAAAAAAGAAAAATGAAGAAGAAGAAGAAGAAGAAGAAGGGTTCCCGTAAGCAGGCAAGAAATGTGAGGTAATGGAGACAATCGCGCGTAAATGCCCAGATTTGTTTCTTAGATGGCGTCAGATTCCGCAATTAAAAGGTAGTTAATGAAATTTTTGGTATGATTAAACATACTATTCTAATGTTTAAGCCTTGAAAAGTACAATTTAGCAAAGAAGATTTGACCTTCGGAAGCAACTCCTTTTTTTTTTTCAAACAACCGACGGAACAAACTTTATTCGGTGATTATAATATTGGGCGTTGATACATTTGGTGTCGGAAGGAAAAGTCGTGAATTTGTGATGTGTATTGAGGCACCGTAAATGTCTATGCAGTATATATAACATACATATAATTTAAATATATGTATACATAAATATCAATTTTTTATATATATAACATTTTTTAATAATTTATATGCATATTTTACTGAATATTTTATTTTATTTTATTACATATTGTATAATTTTTTTTTAAAAAAAAAAAATAGGCACGGGAGTCACGCCCTCCTTTGCTTCCGTGCCTCACTCTCGTCCAGTCATTTTTTTCCTTTGTTATTAGACAACAGGCGTGTTTCACTCGGCAGGAAAAGTTCGGTCGGTGTCACCAATCACGCCTCCCGGATCGAGGCCATTAGGTCGTAGATCTATATCGACAACGTATGCACTCACTCCACATGGCCCATGCCTGACCACTTTTCTTGTATCAGCCTAATTGTCCACTTTATTTTGTTTTGAGTAACCAGCAACTCCTCCGGTATCCAAAAACTGTGGTTTTTTTTACCGATTAAGGAAGCTTGCTAGTGGTTTTTGGGTTCGTTCATAGAAAAACCATCTTACAAAACCAGGGCATGAGTCATGGTGGCTTGAATCCAATTAGCCAGGTCTAAGACCATTTGGAAAAAGCTCATTTACATTTGACAGTTGTCGCTTTGATTACGTTATTATAATCCCATTTCCAGTTCCCGCAGGTCTATTTGGCATATTTTTAATAAGAGCAAGAGTTTCCCTTTATATTTTCCTTTCGAGAATGAACCAACTGCCCCTTTTTGACTATCATTTGAAACGGCCGAATAAAAAAACATTCCTAGGTAGCAGTTTTTGAACACCGACGCACTTGTATAGAGTATACACCGAAATAAATGTAATTTTGAACTTTTTGTTTTTCTTTATTGATCAAGTTCGCACTTTTGAACTCGGAACTCAGAGTTGGACAGCCGCAAATAAAGTAACGAGGATTCCTATTTTAACTTTTTTTTTTTTAATATAATTTATTTATTATCTAATATTATATAATAAATAAAACATATTTAAAATAAAATAAATAAAATAAATTTATATAATATAAATTTATGAATAAATTATATTAAAAAATAAATAAACATAATTTAAGGACTGAAGAGCCTTTAAGAATACCTTTTTGCCATGAAGAGCTTAAATTGGCGTTCGATTAAGTTAGAATCGTCGCATAAATCACGCCATTTCGTATCTTTTCTAGTCTCGTGTGGACCATGATCCGTGAACACTGTACTAGAAAGTTCAACATTTTTTTTGTAATGTCGGCTACCAGAAAATTTGTTACAATAGAAACGGATCCGTCGCATCCATGTATCGACGAAAATTTTAAAATTTGAATTAAAATTTAAAAATAAAAAATTTAATTAAAATTAAATTAATAAAATTTTAATATATATATATATATATATATATATATATATATATATATATTATAAAATAAAAAAAAAATTAATTAATATAATATATTTATAAATATAAATAATTTAAATTAAATAAAATTTAAGATAAAATATATTATAATTTATAATATTTTTATTTTATTTTATATAATTTTTTTATTAAAAAGAATTTAATATAAATAAAATAATTTAAATTTTTAAAAATATATATCAATATAATATATAATTTTATATATTTTTATTAAAATATAAATAAATATAATATATAAATATATTTATAATTTAAAAAATTATGATTAATTTATTAATTGAAGAATTAATTAATTATTTTATTAATTTAATTATTAATTTTTATAATTAATAAATTTTAGAATAAATTAATGTAGTTGAATTTTAAAAACCTGTTTCATGCCTTGCCCTATACTTATAGCTAAAGCTCATTTGGCCTACCGAAAACAACGTTGGGGGAACCGCCCCCAGGATCCTCCACAATATGACAATGATGTCTCTCAATATTTTTCCTTCTCATTAATTGCTCACACTATAAATACGTCCCTTTTCTTCCTCCTTCTCGAGCAACTAAATTTCAACTAAAAAGAAAAAAAAAAAAAACTCTGGAAAGCACATTTGTCGTTTATTCTGTCTGTCGAAGTTTCTTTATTGTTCGCAGTCTCAAAATTAAAAAGAATTTTTTTTTTTTTAAAAAAAAAGGAAAACTCAAATTTGTCTATTCTCATTGAAGTGCCCTTAATTCTTCATTTCCATCGAAAACGTTGAAGTCAGTTTTGACGATGGACACAAAATTAGGATCGCTGGACGCTTGCAAGCCGGCATGCAGCGACATGTGCAGCCCGGCCAACGGTACCGTTTCTACCATCCAGGGCACCGTCGCACCCACCGTTTTCAACTCGCCGGACGCGACCTTGGGCCGCCACATCGCTCGGCGCCTTGTCCAGATTGGAGTTACCGATGTTTTCTCTGTCCCGGGTGATTTTAACCTCACTCTCCTGGACCACTTGATCGCGGAGCCTGGACTCAATAACGTTGCTGCTGTAACGAGCTCAACGCCGGCTACGCCGCTGACGGCTACGCACGCTCCCGCGGGGTCGGTGCTTGCGTCGTTACCTTCACCGTCGGCGGGCTTAGTGTACTTAATGCTATTGCCGGTGCTTACAGTGAAAATCTGCCTGTCATATGTATCGTCGGTGGACCTAACTCCAACGATTATGGCACCAACAGGATCCTCCACCACACGATCGGGTTGCCTGATTTTAGCCAGGAGCTAAGGTGTTTCCAGACCGTCACTTGCTATCAGGTAATTAAAAATTTTTCTATTAATGTTTCTCCTGTTTCAGAAATGCTAATTGCTGAAAATATTTGTATATTTTGATAGGCTGTGGTGAATAACTTGGAAGATGCACACGAGCTCATCGACACTGCTATATCAACTGCTTTGAAAGAATGCAAGCCCGTCTATATCAGCGTTGGCTGTAACCTGCCTGCGATCCCTCACCCTACTTTTAGCCGCGAGCCGGTTCCTTTTTCACTCTCTCCCAAGTAATTTTTTTGGCTTCTTGATTGTGTTTTTTTTTTTCCCCTGAAGGGTATCTTTGAGTAAGTGAATTTATAGAATTTCTGCTGATTTTTTTGGTACAGAATAAGTAATAAGCTGGGGTTAGAGGCGGCAGTGGAAGCGGCTGCAGAGTTCTTGAACAAAGCAGTGAAACCAATTTTGGTGGGAGGCCCGAAACTGAGAGTTGCAAACGCATCTGATGCCTTTGTTGATCTAGCCGATGCTTCTGGCTATGCCCTTGCTGTGATGCCATCGGCTAAGGGGCTTGTGCCAGAGTATCATCCCCATTTCATTGGCACTTATTGGGGAGCAGTGAGCACTGCATTCTGTTCTGAGATTGTGGAATCTGCTGATGCTTACTTGTTTGCTGGACCCATTTTTAATGACTATAGCTCTGTTGGGTACTCTCTCCTTCTCAAGAAAGAGAAGGCAATCATTGTGCAGCCCGAAAGGGTGGTCATTGCAAATGGACCTGCGTTTGGATGTGTTTTAATGAAGGATTTTCTCAAAGCTCTGGCTAAGAGGATCAAGCACAACCCTGTCTCCTTTGAGAACTACCACAGAATTTTCGTTCCTGATGGTCATCCTTTGAAGAGTGATCCCAAAGAACCATTGAGGGTTAATGTTCTGTTCCAACACATACAAAATATGCTTTCTAGTGAGACAGCTGTGATTGCTGAGACAGGGGATTCATGGTTCAACTGCCAGAAGCTGAAATTGCCAAGAGGATGCGGGTAAGCGATATAGAATCTGATGTATGGTGGCTGGCTTTGAGCTTTGATTCAGAGATTTAACCCAGTTTTTGTAGGTATGAGTTCCAAATGCAATATGGATCAATTGGCTGGTCGGTTGGTGCAACTCTTGGGTATGCTCAGGCTGTGCCAGAGAAGCGTGTCATCGCTTGTATTGGTGATGGAAGTTTTCAGGTATGCAACATAATACTCTGCTTAAACATATCGCAGCCTTTTTATATTCTCAATCTTGTGATTTGATTTTTTGAAGCATGCATTTATGAATTGCATTTAAAATTCTAGCTTAACTCAGTTTTTTTAGCTATTCTCAATCCTATGTTCTTTTGGAATCATAGTATCACTGAATCCTTACCTTTTATTTGCTCCTGAAAATAGTGCTGTAGATTATACTAGTTCACAGTGTCAGTAAAATCATTCACCTTTCTGTCCCTGACATATAGGTGACTGCTCAAGATGTTTCAACAATGATACGATGTGGACAGAATAGTATCATTTTCCTGATCAACAATGGTGGATATACCATTGAAGTTGAGATCCATGATGGTCCATATAATGTGATCAAAAATTGGAACTACACTGCCTTGGTTGATGCTATTCATCACGGTGAAGGCAAATGCTGGACAACAAAGGTGAGTTTGTGAGTTCAGGTTGTTTCACTTCCTAAATGTCAATGTGGATGAAGAATCAGATATTTGATTTTTTTGGTTGAAATTGTTGTTGCAGGTTCGTTGTGAGGAAGAACTCATTCAAGCGATTGAGACTGCAACAGGGGCGAAAAAGGACTGCCTTTGCTTCATTGAGGTTATTGTTCACAAGGATGATACCAGCAAAGAACTTTTGGAGTGGGGCTCCAGGGTCTCCAATGCTAATAGCCGCCCACCGAATCCTCAGTAAAATTTACAGTTACTGTGGCAAACTGTGATTGCCATTTAGCCTAAGTGTCCGAGTGTTGGTTTTTTTCCCGTTCAAGTGCAATAGTAGAGCTTGTGTTCTTGAATCTATTTTACGGAGTAATACATCAGATTTCTGTGTTACATGGGTTTTAAAGTTTGATTCTCTCTCTCCTTCTCTCTCTCCTTCACTCTCTCTATCTGTGAATGGGACCACCTGTGGAGACAGCAAATTGACACGATCATGAGTGGGAACCAGCTGCTCATGAAAGTTCCAGCCGTGTAGGCTGCCTGAAGTCTGGTAAGCCCATCTTCACATTTTCCTTTTCAGATATCATGTCGGGACGTCGCAGATGGCTTCTGCGGGTGGACCAGCCATAGATTATCGTACTTACAGATATCTATTGAGGAATAGGATTGAAGGATCTCAATTCCGACTTGAGTAAGTAATGTCCCAGCGGCGTGTTACATTACGCTTACGTTATTGTTCCACTAGCCTTAATAATTGGATGGCGGATGGCGACCGCCGACGGCGACGACTTGTCGGCTTCTGGAAATTTTTAGGACTGGATTAGTGAAATAATTGAAGCGCGCGGGAATTGTTAAAAAGCAATTATAAAATATATATAATTTTATTATATTACTAAAATATTATATAATAAATAAAAAATACATAAATATTATTTCATTTTTTATATAATAAAAATATATAATTTTATTTTTAAATATTAAAATTATATTAAATTAATTTATTTTTATTTCAACGTTAATTTTTAATTTATGATAAATTTAAATTAATTTTAACATAAATAATGAGTTAATAATAAAACAAAGATCCCATCCTGCTCATGAATTCAGCCAAAATTATTCTACACATTTCGAGTTTCAAAATGGCCATATAAAATATGCACATTTGCCTGCGGGTGAGGACAAAAGAGCTGCGTTGTGTTAAGAAAAGTCATATACACCACATGATTTTAAAAAGTTAAATACACCACGATTTTTGAAAATAACTAGGGATCAAGCTGAGTGTTCTCTGGGGCACGCATCAAACGACCATTTTCGAGTACGAAAGGGGGGAAGGTGGCTCTACAGTTGCTGATGTGAGATTTCAGCCTAGGTATGTTAGGGTGTGCACTTCTACATCGGTGACAACGCAACTCCATTGACAAGCGGCTTTCCTCATCTTTTATCTCTGCTTTCCCATAGGTCCTGACCTCTTCAATTACATCAACTGAATCTCGGAAAAAGGCAGTGTTAAAAGAGTTCCAGTGCTTCTTGTTCTTGAGATGGTTCGAATTGAAGTCCTGGCTAATAACATGTAAGTGTAATTGTCGCATCGAGGGTGCCTGCAAAAGAAGAGTCCATAATCATTATATGAAAGCCTTTTTTTCCAATGCCTGTAATTGACGCACAACTCTTCATAGTGCATTTGGCAGAAACAACAAAAGGCATTACCAAAAGAAAGATGAACTGCAGACATCAGAGTACAGTGGGGCTAATCTGAACATGATGTATGAAATAGGCCAAGTTACAGGTGGACATAATGCAACAGAACATCACCCAATGGTGTGAAGATCCGTAAAATAATTTGCAAGCAGCTTTAAGTAGAAGATAATTTGTCTGGCAATGAATGTGCAAAAAGAGGAGCAGAATGGGCAAACAGCTTTTAAACATAAGTATTGCATACCGAATGATATCCAAGGCGGAAGATCATTGATGGATTTTCATTCAAGAACTTTTCTGCCCATTTCAAGCCCGCAGCATGCATTGTCAATAACAAACCAAGGTGCTCTTGGCAAACATCTGCCAGGCAATCAAGACCTTCACATCTTGCCACCACTAGTAGATGCTTTTGTGCCTGAGAAAAATAATGCAGTTTTGCTAAAGACTAGTTCAACTTCAGCATACAGGATTATGGAGATGGTAATTAAGACTTCTACCTTTGGATAAAGATCATTTAAAACAACAAAATCATCTGATATCTCCAGCAACTCATTCTTGTGCTTTTCTGGATGCATGGCAGTGTGGTAAAGGGCTTGTGCCCAGGAGCCCCATCTCTTTGAAAGGTTTCCATCAACATTTCCTTTGTCATTACTTACCTTTCCACACATATAACTAGAACCAGGACTATCAGCTCTTATTTCATCGTTTGAACCCTTGCACTTTTTGCTTCTCTCAGAGACACACTCATAATCTCTCTTAATCTTTTGATCACTATTAGTAAAATGACACCTAGGGGCACTCCAAGAGGGATCCTTTAACTCAGAGGACTCTGATACAAGGTTTTTCCCACTTTTGTTCAGTAACTTTGTCTGGTTCTTCAATATAGATAGAAAACCACCAAAAAGTGATGTGTAAGCTTCACGGAGAACTTTACAGCCTCTATTATAGTCATTATTGAGGCAGTTAGGCCTTTGTGGGTTCATATTTGGACCAAGAATGTGTATGACGTGAGACACTCCTTCCCTGGCGTACAAGGGAGAATCCAAGGGGAGGGGAACAACCACGGCTTGTCCCGGTAGAATGGATTTTGCCTTCTCCTTGGTTGCAACCTCTAATGCTGGACCTGCAGCACTGAAAATAGCAGCATTCACGCCTCCACCACCAGGTTTCAGACGCCTGCAAGTGACAATATGGTGTATAAAAGGAGAATTAGCTTTTATAACAGGTGCATTGTAACTTGCAAATGAGGGAAAAGCTTTTTTTGAATTGAAGCTCTATTAAGATATAGAACATTCTAAGGCCATGCTCCATGCATGCACAGGATGTAAGAACTGAAGAAAATAGATTACAGTTTGTGCAGGAATTTCCATGTCTTAACTCAACACTATTCTATGTCCAGCTCACCAATTAGCAGCATTAGCTATAGCATTGCAGCATAAACCTCCTTGTGAATAAAGACGAGTTATATCTCCAACAAAAGTGAAGAATTTTCTTGAGTCAATATTCCTTTGTGCAGCTTTCATCCTTACCAGAGACAAAATCTTTGATCGATGACTCAAGTCCACTAAAACAAGCCTAGCATTTCCAAGCTTATCCACAAATTCTTCAACTTTCTCAACAATGATGTCAGATGCCTTCTCATTGTTGAATTGAAAATCTGCTGTTGAAATGGATGGAAATGCTAGAGTGGGGGCATTGTCAAGAGAAGAATCATCACCCACGGAGCCTTTTGGCAAGTCCACACTTTCGTTTACCTCATCACCCGCAATACCTGCTAACAACTTAGTATCTGATCCTTTGCAAGAAGAATCATTTTCCTCGCCGATCACAGGACAAGTGGAATTTTGAACACTATCTAAATTTGATTCTACGTTGGAAGGGACCTCAACTCTTTTCAAGAACTTCATTATACCGACCTGGATTTTAGTAGCTGGATTCTTCTGACCAAAACAACCACTTGGTAGCACATCAGACGGACCAAGTGCACCATAGGTCTTAATTGCATCTAGAACATCACTCTCATTCTGGCAAAACATAATTCGAGTGAAACCTTCACTAAGCTTAGGCATTTCTTTCTTCTGAAGCATTCTATTCACAGCAGCAGCAGCTTTTCCTCCTTGCAAGTTCCCTTCATGCCCAGTGCGCTTCACGGAACGAGATATGCAAAGCTTAGAAGGAAGATCAAGCACCAGAGCATGCACATCTATTTGTTGCCCACCAAGCTTCACAAACTCAGCGCGCTGTTCTCTGTCCAAATTGCATCTGTCAATAAACACACTTTTTCCTTCCTTCAGCGCACGCTCTGCACTCTTTAGGCACTGAGGCTTTGTTCCTGCTTTACCATTATTAATGACATCCTGTACCAAAGGAAAAACAAATGAAAATAAAAATAAAACCCAGCGAAGCATTTCAACAAACAGGGGAATGAAACAAAGTTAAAAACCTTAACCTGACAAATGCGAGCCCAAGGTCGCGAAGAGGAACCCATAACGTGTTGACAGAAAGTGGATTTGCCACTACCCGGTGCGCCGACCAGGATCACTACGATTGGATTTCCCTTCTCTTCTCCACCATTTTTCAACCAATCCATGATTTTTCGAATTGTCAGAGAAGATTTTAATAGACAAAATTAAAAAAGTTAAAAAATAAAACCCTAAATTAAGCGATTGAAATCTACCTTTGGGCTCAGAGCCGCCATCGACATCCATGTCCATTTTAATTTTGTGTTTTACATGCGTAGACCCAAGCTTGTCGTGCTCGTTAACTACTGAACGGGGGCGGAAATGGAAAATTCTTTTAACCGAGACTACTTAAATTGTTGCTACCGTGTTTGGCATTACGGATTCTGATAGCTAAGCAGTGTGATATGTAAAGTGTTTAGTAAAATTAGGTGATATTTGGTGTTATAATTAAGTGTAAATTTACATTTAAGGGCATGATTTATTATTCACTTTTTTTTTTTTTTTACTTATAGTTAAGTCTTTTTGCAAGTTACGATGGAAATATTTTTGCAGGCATCAACATATTGAAACATGGTCATGCATAACATGTCATTTTAGCTTTGCCACCATCTCTAGGTTTAGAGCTGATATCAAGAGGCATTTACATTCCAGACGCGAGCAAACGACCTGCAATGCCTCATCAAATATACACTCCTGGTTGAATTCCAGTTTGCAGTTTAGTGAAATACTGAACCCGTTACGCACATTATGTAACAACTCCAGAAATCATTTACCAGAAAATTGATTTATCATCTTTGAGAATGAGAGAACCAAACATAATGATTACATTAAAAAAGGGCCATTAAATGGAACCTCAGTGGGAATTAGGGGTTTGAACGATAAGCTTACAGCATGCTACAATTTGAGGTACCTCTTATAACTCTTTGGCACCAATCTGCTACTTCACTTATAATAAAGAGGTTTGCACCACGTTCAGTCTTATAGGCAGATTGAGGATGGGCTTACTAATTAGTAATTACCATGCATCCAAAGTCAAAGATGGAGAATGTCAATCCGCACGTTGCCCTTCTTTCCTGCTTTTCCCTCTCTTTGTTTTTTTTTTTTTTTTTTTTTGGGGGGCTCCAGCATTCTTTGTTTCCTATCCTTGTAAGACTAAATTAATCGTTCAAGCAAATAAAAACAGACTTGATAGGTTGCACAAGTTACATGAAAAAGTATGGCCAAACATGGAAGCCCACCGTCAAAACACACAATCACAATTAGTACAACAAATTACACTGAATAATTTCATACTACCTTGTTTAGGAAAAGTCTGTAAACTGTGATGTTATACAAGCTTAATTCCGTTAAGCATCATCCCTTCATTCATAACACAAGTTGAAGTGACAGGCAATTGCTCATAGCCTCACATATTGGATAGCTAGGCGAAGCAAACACAGAGCATCCAAACATCGAAAGACCTCCCATGTTTCTGTTCAAATCCCAAATTGCTCAGAGAACACTCAGTCTTTGCACAATCTTTTGAGATGCAACACAGCGTCACACAACAAAACCACCAGTGCTGTGGAACCAATTGTGAGAGTGGAAATACCAGCATGCAACAACCTCCCTGTCCCTGAGAGTAAGATTTACAGCCTTCGATCATAAAATCGCAGGCTTCCAGAATTGCATTTTCTTTCAAATCAGAACCAGATATAAACACAACAACAGCATAAGCGTATGCCATCTCAACCAGCTCTCCAACAAGGTAAAGATAAGGACGTGCCAATGTACATTCATTCCTGCATGTTATCCAATGGGTTATCTATGGAAAATGGTGAGCCCATCTAATTCAAGCCTCCTGCTAAAATGGAATCATATTTGATCTTGATTCCCGCTTCTCAAGATCATACCTTATAATCAACTATCCTCCTATTGGAAGGATAAATCATAAATCAAAGAACTGGATGCATCGACCATACCAAACCGCAGAAAACACAATGCCACACCCTAAAATTATTTTAATTCTTAATTTTAAGTATATATTTGATTTTTCATCTTTATATATACATACATATATATATATATATATATATATATATATTATTGGTCATACTTCTTGATATTTAATCATTGTTATGTGTGTATCATAAGCTAAAATATTAAAAGAAAGAACGAAAGCATAAAAGGGATATTTTGGTCTTTTGATTCCATCTTATGCGAAGGGGATGCCATAGCCCCAAGACTAGTGATGTTGGATTAGCCATTGTCTTTTTGTTTAACCAGCGACCATCTGGTTTCTTGCTAACAGGTTTGGTTGGGTAGCCAAAAGCTGCCTAATAACGCCCGACCAAACACCCCTTAAGTTTGGCTCAGACGGCCGGTCCGCCATCCATTTTGTTTCTTCACTTCTAGATTTTTTTTTTGGTTTTTGAACTAAATAAGAGGGAGTGAACGGATTCAACGAGACATCAATTTTCATATTGGAGACAAGTCAAGAACAAAGGATACGGCGTACGTATTCCACAAGGCTAAGAGTCAAGGTAGGCAGGCATCGTCTTATGAGTCCTGGGGTTGATAATAATATTTTGTTGGTGGTCATCGTCTTCTCAATTATCAATTTGGTGGATAATGCAAGGAGGCTCCAAGAGTCGGAGTGAAAATTTTTAGTTTATTGGTGCCCACCGTCAACAATTTGGTTTTTTTTGACCTGAAATACCAAACCAATTTATATTCAAATTATTGGCACGTAACTTTGAATTTGTCAACTAAAATATCCCTAAGGAATCTCAGACGGGTAATGTTACAATATTATTGTAATATAGGGTTACGGGTAATGAGAATAATTACATCTATTATTTTCATTGGTCTCAGTAACATGCAAAAAGGTCCGAGTCCTTGTGAATCTTCCAAGCAATGACCCATAAATATACAACTTGCCCCTTAGGGAAGCCAGGTAGAAGGCGTAGAAAATTCAAGAGCTTTTTTTTAAATAAAATTCAAGAATTACAGTGTAAAGAGAAGAGCATTCTTTCCTACATTCCGGAAAGCGAAATGTAGAAGACTTTGAAGTCACGAAAGTCAAGCGAAACTCCAGCCAATTAGAATAGGTCGGAACTGCTCTAAATGACGCACAAATATGAGTTCCTCACCGCCATAGCAAGATTTGCTGAAAGACCTGAACAAGCAAAGTGATTAGTTTTTCCACACGGATGTCTCGAATCTGTCACTAATGAAGCTTCAACTACTTACCTGGTTTTTCTGATTTCGCTGAACCAAGAACCAGATTTGATGAGCTCTTCTATGGTAAACTATATGGGTGTCTCGCAATTATCTCCAATGAAGGTTCCATTCTTTACATGGTTTTTCTTGATGCACCTTCTAGCAATACTCATTGCCGACAATGGAGCTCTGGTTTCTGGCCAGTGCCAAAAAGATCAGCAGTCGTTGTTACTACAAATTAAAGACAGTCTCATATGGAACCCCGACCCCGGAAAACGAATGGGCTGGAATCAGAGCACGGATTGCTGCAAATGGATCGGAGTTAGCTGCAACGAGCTCGGTCATGTCACTGGCCTCGACTTGAGCAACAAATCAATCTCTGGTGGAATTGACAATGCAACTGGCCTGTTCAGTCTTCAGCATCTCAAGAGCTTAAACTTGTCTTTCAACAACTTCAACACAACTCTGCCAACCGGGTTAGGCAACCTCACAGAACTGCTTTATCTGAATTTGTCCAACGCTGGCTTTGTGGACCAAATTCCCATTGAGATCTCGAAAATAGCCAAGCTGGTCAGTCTTGATTTGTCTGTGAAATACTTTCCTGGGGATAATCTACTCAAACTTGAGAACCCAAATCTAGCAACACTAGTTCAGAATCTCCAGCAATTGCAGGAACTCCATCTTGATGGTGTAAATATATCGGCAAACAGGAATGACTGGTGCCAGGCCTTATCGTCATCCCTGCATAAGCTGCAGGCGTTAAGCTTGTCTAATTGTTTTCTTTCAGGCCCCATTCATCCTTCCCTTGCAAAGCTTCAGTCTCTCTCGGTAATTCGTTTGGACGTTAACGAATTGTCCACCTCTGTCCCAGAATTCTTTGCAAATTTCTCCAAGTTGACTGTCTTGCGCTTGTCCGCTTGCAAGCTGAAGGGAACATTTCCAGAGAGATTATTTCAGGTACCAACACTGGAGATTCTCGACTTGTCCCGTAATGAATATCTTCAGGGTTCTTTACCAGAATTTCATCGGAGGCTCTCTCTTCAGACATTGATGCTCAGTGGGACACAATTTTCGGGGACACTACCAGAGTCCATTGGTAACCTTGAGAATTTGTCAAGAATAGAGCTCGCACGTTGCAACTTCAGCGGACCAATACCGAGTTCGATGGCAACACTCAAGCAACTTGTATATTTGGACTTCTCTTTCAACTCATTCTCCGGTCCAATTCCACCACTTCAAAATTCCATGAATCTCATCTATGTAGATTTCTCCACCAATTATTTAACTGGTGAGATTCCATCCACTCACTTCAAAGGCCTTCTGAATCTCGTTTATGTCAACTTGCAAAATAATTCTCTTGGAGGAAGTATCCCTTCGTCCCTCTTTGCAATCCCATCATTACAAAAGATTCTGCTTTCCCACAATCAATTCAGCAGCCATGTTCCTGAGATTCCAAATGCATCTTTCTCTTCTCTTGATACACTGGATTTGAGTAGCAACAATTTGGAAGGGCCAATTCCTCAGTCTATCTTTGATCTCCAAGCACTTTACGTTCTCTCACTTTCATCCAACAAGTTTAATGGCACCACACGGCTAAATTGGATTTCGAAGCTTCATAATCTCACTTCACTTGACTTGTCGTACAACAAGTTGACGGTGGATCCAAATACCAGCAATTCAACCTCGCCATCTTTTCCCAAGCTCAGCACACTGAATCTTGCTTCTTGCAATCTTAGGTTCTTTCCCAATCTAAGCAGCCAATCAGAACTGATCTATTTAGACCTTTCGGACAACAATATCGTTGGGTCAGTACCTAGCTGGATATGGGAAGTCGGTAACAATGCTCTTCTCACCTTAAATCTTTCACATAATTTGCTGTCGGATTTAGAAAAGCCCTATTCCATTCCTAATTTTAGTGTGCTGGACCTGCATAACAACCGGCTCCAAGGGAAGATCCCACCCCCTCCATCAACTGCTGCCTTTGTGGATTACTCGGGAAATAAATTCACTTCTTCCATACCAGAGGACATTGGTACGATCCTGTCTTTCACAATTTTCTTTTCCCTTTCAAACAATAGCCTCACAGGTTCTGTACCAGATTCACTATGCAACGGTACTTATTTGCAAGTTCTTGACTTGTCTGATAATAATTTGAGTGGGACAATACCTGGCTGTTTGATTGGGATGAACAGCGCACTTCGCGTGCTGAATTTGGGGAGAAACAATTTCACAGGCAGTATTCCTGATGAATTTGAAGGTAGTTGTGAATTGAAGACTCTGGATCTGAGCAGAAATCGACTACATGGGAAGGTTCCAGAATCCCTGTCTAATTGTTCAATGTTAGAGGTTTTAGACCTTGGGAGCAATCAAATCATTGACACTTTTCCCTGTCTTTTAGAAAGCATATCCAGTTTGCACGTCATTGTTCTGCGACACAACAGATTCTACGGCCGCATTGGGTGTCCGCATATTGGTGGCACTTGGCCAAGGCTTCAGATAGTCGACCTCGCATCCAACAATTTTAATGGAAGTCTGCCACAGAATTTTCTAACTACCTGGGAAGCAATGATGGGAAATGGAAATGTCGCGCTTGATCACCTCAGATTCGCACCCTTATGGCTTAGTCCACTGTACCAAGATTCAGTAACAGTTACAAGCAAAGGTCTGCAGATGGAGCTGGTGAAGATCCTAACCATATACACTTCCATTGACTTCTCCTGCAACAACTTTGAAGGATCAATTCCAGAAGTTTTTGGACAATTCAAAGGGCTCTATGTTCTGAACCTTTCACATAATGCTCTCAGTGGTTCAATTCCATCATCTTTAGGCGACTTGTTGCAGTTGGAGTCCTTAGACCTCTCAAGTAACAATCTGACTAGCTCAATTCCACAGCAGCTTGCACAATTGACATTCCTTTCATTCCTGAACCTCTCATTCAATAGGCTAGTTGGAAAGATACCAACGAGTACACAGCTCCAGTCGTTCTCACCGGCCTCTTTTGAAGGTAATGAAGGATTATGCGGTTCTCCTTCAAACACAAATTGCGAGGAGCCAGTTGATGAGTGGCCAATTAATGACGACATTGATTTGGATTCTAGTGAAGGGTCTGACAAGACCATCTTGATATTTGCAGAAGTGGGGTTTATGTTTGGCTTGGGAATCACCATTGGTCCAATAAATTTTTGGACGAGATTTAGGACTTGGTATTGGAAACGCGTTGAATACGTTGCTTTCTGGATCTTCCCTCGGCTAGGTGAAAGAAACAGGAATCTCAGAAGCAGAGGTCGGAGAAATCACCGAGGAAGGTAGTGGCAAACTTGAAGAGGATCAAAGAGGAATGCTTTGTGCCTGTTGTTACCTTATCCTTTCTTTGTATTGCCCAGAATAGGCCCCGTCTGACGCAAAATACAATGCCAGATCAAAAACAGCTTAAATTTTACTAATAAGTTGGGGACCAAATTGCACTCAAAACGTGCTAATTATAGTTGTTTCTAACCAATTTTGATATCCAGATCTAGTTAAGATAAATTATGCAAAACAATGACTTCATGAGCGCATGGAAAAGATAAAATAGATTTTTTTTTTTTTTCAACTGAACAAAACAGAATAGAAATGGGTAATGTTGCTGGTGTGAACTTTATTCGTAATGTGGATATTGTCTGTCAAAAAGTTTTTTTTTTTTTTTTTTTTTTGAGCAAGTCTGTCAACAATATGCTTAATTAGCCCGTACCACATTGGATAACATTTTTAATCTATACTCTGAAAATATTTTTCCCAATAAGATCTATTATTAACTTTAATTTTACCCTTGACATTCAAATTACAACTGAGATTACCCTGTTACTGTCAATCTCTGTTCTTTTCTTGTCTTTTTTTTTCTAAGACAATTGGGAATATGTTCTCCTATGACACAGACACGGCTGGAAGAAAGTGAACTTGTAGTTCGGTACTAGATGGGAACTTCGTCACACAACCCATCTGTGCCAGGCTTCAAATGGATTAGAAATCAAACTGGATTTACTTTGGAAAAATTACTAAAACCAGTTGGGCCAGTCAATTGCAAAGGAGAATGACCCAGGTCAAACCTTTTGCCTCCCCACCTCCAGCCCCCCGGCCCACCTCTAACCCAGTCAAAAGGGAAAGAAATTAAAAGAAACCGGTTTATCTCGGCTACAAAGGCTCTCTTCCTGGTGAGTTCTATTAATCACCGTCGTAACGAGAGTGCATTAGTTGATTGAGGTTTTAGTAGAGGATGAGAAACACGATTACTGTGGAAAACAGGGTGGTGAGAGCGATCCACAGCGGGATGACTAGCAGATTGGAATTCAAAATCTAACAAAATAATTAGATTTTTCTTAGATTCTTTTTTCTTAATTTATAATTTGAATTCTATTTATTCGTAAAAAAAAATTAAAGGCTTCTATGCGTACTTATAGAGGTTGGGAGGCTTTTGTGGCTGTGGCTTGGAAAAATTGGCAGAGAAACCAACATCGATCGTTTGTCGTCACCTGAGAATAGCAGGAGTAGGTGCGTTGGAGAAGACGACATCAACCGACATGTCAAGTGGAAAGAGGTTCACATCCACCGACATTTCGATTTCTGTTATTCACTTCCCAATTATAATTTCACATATGGGGCTCTAAGCCCAGCTATGCCATACGAGCCATTACCCGAGTCATCCAAACTCCGAAGGACTTGCTTCATCTAGTCCTTTTTCTTTTTTTTTTTTTTTTCGTATCTATTATTTCTCTTTTCATACTCTTCAACATAAATATGTTTTTTTTTTAATGTTAAAAAAATGAGTATGGCTTGAATTTTAATCGTGATTTTTATAGGTGCAAGCAAAGATGTCTTAAGCTAGTAATTATTATTAACATCTTGATTTAATTTTTTTTTTATAAAAATATTTATCATTTGAACAATAATTTTAAATAAAATTTTTTCATATTCAATTCATATTATATTAAATTTAAAATTTATTAATACTTGACTTATTAAAAAAAGGAGATATATCAAATTACAACCAATCTTTCACGTAAAGTTATATTATATAAATACATTATAAAGCGTAAGGGAAAAAGAAACAATTTTTTGGCATCGTTTAGAGTCGAAAAAAATCATTAATATAAACTATTGGCGCATCAAAATATTTTTGTTACGATGAGTTTTGTTTACCTTTTTAAATGCAAACCGGCCACAATGTGCGGGAGACGCGGTAGTTGGGGTAGGCTGCAAGTGAGCCGCTTGACAAATCGACTATTGAAAACGACACTTGCAACTAAAAATTATTTTCGTTGTCAGACCTGAAATGTGCATTACCCCCAAAACAACGGCAAGGTGAAAATGATTTCTCTCTCTTTTTTCTTTCTTCTGCTTGAACTTAGTGTCTAGACACTAAGATACTGATATAATCCAATTCAACGACTTGTAACTATGAATTTAAGTTTATAAAACTTTTTTTGTTGAGAAATCTATCAGTAGTATATTAAATTTTATTTTTTTATATTAAAAATACTATTATTTAAAATTATCAATTTTATGATTTTCTTTTTGACCTTCAAAGTTTTCACTTTTGACTCAAATTATTTCAAGTGAAAAATAATGTATGTGGTACAAAATTCTAGGGCAAGCATAATAAAGTCATTGAAAATGAGGCGCGCCATAAGAGAATAGTTGAATTGAAAGCCCGTTGAACAGCAGTATCTTTAACTACCCTCAACCGTTCTAGTGTTAAAGTATTAGTAGCTTCGGCAAAATTAAATCTTAAAAGAGTGAAACACCATTTATGGAAATATAACATCAGCAAAGAAATCATCGTAGAGAAACTCCAATATTCCAACGCCAAGATGCTGAACAGAAAAGCAAGGCACCTGGCAAGTGACAGTAAACTTTTCAGCATTTTGCACTAATTTAATTTGAAACATAAATAATGATTTAAAAACCCATCAAGACACTCACTTCAAATAAAAATATAAGTTATTTTAAATAATAAATAAATAAATATTTAAATTATACAATAATTCAATTCATCATAAACAAATATAAATAAAGAAAATATTTACATTAATAAATATTTTAAGTAATATAAATTTATTATATGTATAACTAAAAAATATAAATAAAATAAAAATTAATTGTTATTTAAAATACAGAGTGCAGCACTCACAAAATGTGATTGTGTGTTAATGTGTCAATCATCTCCTTAATAAGATTATCATCTAGAGTGCTTTAAATTTCATCTATGACCAAGACACCTCGGATCAAGTTGCTCTCATGTTGCGTGCTGAAGTTTAGGGACTTTCGGACCCATCCTGTGCGCACTTATCCCTGTTCCACACTCTTGAAGGATTGGATTTGCAGACCTTTTCAATGAGGTGTATAAATCGGAAGTTAATGTGCGCGCGGATCATTTATTAAGATTGGATCGCTCTACTTGCTTTGGGTGGGTGTTTGGCCTCGGGACATCACTTTCATTCTTGCAGTCAATTTGCGTTGGTGTTGAGCTTTCGTCCTCCCCACTTGCTTTCCACGAGCTCAGCTGAATCCATGGGGTAAAATGTGTATCATGAACGGAAACCCATGCTGAGTCAAGGAAACTACCAATGGGCAACCTCAGAAAGAGAAAGGACAAACGACCGGGCGGCGAAGGCCGAGCCCGAGGGATCCAAACAAAAACAAAGGAAAGGAAAGGTGGGTTAAAGGTTGGACCATGTCATTTGGAAATTGACGTACCTGTCTTTTTTTTTGAAATAAATGTTGACCCAGTGACGGGTCTATCCAAGTTTTGGTTCTTAGCTATCTAATCGAAGTTTTCATTGGTATCGTAAACGCAGTTTCAACGTTCTAGTTTGTCTTATGGTATCTTGGTTTCCTGGAGTTATTGTAACGTTGCGTAATTGAACGTTGGACTTCAAAGCACAGAGTAGGTAAACATGGACTTGGTTACTTCCTCACTCTCCAGCGGGGGGCCCAAAAAATTTGAAGTTTTTTCTACTCTTCACACTGGCAATTATTGTTTGAGATATGTTCTCCTTTCATTTTCTCACCATGGAATTGAGAGGGACACAAGCATCTCAAACAATCCATAAACTAATGTCACCTCCGTAATTCATTTACTAATGAATGACTGGCGAACGATAGCATTCGTTTGATTAAGGAAATTCCAAATGCCTTCGAGTGGTGAAATACCAAACCCACATTTTCTTTTCCCTTTAATTTTTATTTATGATGAAAGTCTCTAAAACGAGTTTAATATGGTTTGGTCAACATCTCGGATCTGCTCTCTAGTTTATTGGTTATTTACCTGAAAGAATCAATATGGTTGAACTGCACCCTGGAAATTGCAGCAAAAAGCCATGTAATCAACCTTATTTTCTGCCCTGCAGGCCAGCAAGGGAACCCGAAATAGATTATCAAAAAAATTCCCATCCACAGTACAAAAGTTCAAAGTCATCTAATTTTTTTTCTTGTAAAAAAATAAATAAAAAAAGACTTCTTGTTGCCTATTCGTATATTTATATTTTGTACAAGTAACTCTTTGCCTTTATCCTCAAATTTGTTGTGAAGAGATAAATTAATATGAACAGGCCTTATGCGGTAGGCTCTCTAAAATTTTTTTTAACAAGGAAATCTGGCTCCTTGCCATGAACTTCAACCTTTTTAGCTTACGACTATATGCCAATAGCAGAAATCAGGCAAGGTCGTTCAGTTGAATTTTCCATGTTTTGCATAAATTCAATACCAGCAGCCAGGGGCAAACGCGCAGAAGAAGTCTACAAACAAATAAACAAAACCCAACAAAGAAACGCGTCCAATATAATACATTTCAGCAATATACGGTCAAACTTTTCTTGCGTATAAACACAATTGTTTACTTTGATGACGTCTGGCTGCTGTCGAATCCGTTTTGCCTTCCAATCCTTGGCTTCGTGAAAAGTCCAATACTTTCTTCTTTCTTTCACCTCCCATTCTATTCTTTGAGTTAACATCCCTTTGCCAAAATCTAGGGCTTTTAGGCCGGCCATGATTGAAGCAAAAATATCATTTCTATGGGTTTTCTCATTTCTCTGAATCAAGAACTAGATTTGGTGAGCTCTTCTATGGTAAACCATATGGGGGCCTCGTAATTGTCTCCAATGAAAGTTCCATTCTTTACATGGTTTTTCTTGATGCACCTTCTAGCAATACTCATTACCGACAATGGAGCTCTGGTTTCTAGCCAGTGCCAAAACGATCAGCAGTCGTTGTTACTACAAATTAAAGACAGTCTCCAATGGAAGCCCGAATCTGGAAAACGAATGGGCTGGAATCAGAGCACGGATTGCTGCAAATGGATCGGAGTTAGCTGCAACGAGCTCGGTCATGTCACTGGCCTCGACTTGAGCAACAAATCAATCTCTGGTGGAATTGAGAATGCAACTGGCCTGTTCAGTCTTCAGCATCTCAAGAGCTTAAACTTGTCTTTCAACAACTTCAACACAACTCTGCCAACCGGGTTAGGCAACCTCACAGAACTGCTTTATCTGAATTTGTCCAACGCTGGCTTTGTGGACCAAATTCCCATTGAGATCTCGAAAATAGCCAAGCTGGTCAGTCTTGATTTGTCTGTGAAATACTTTCCTGGGGATAATCTACTCAAACTTGAGAACCCAAATCTAGCAACACTAGTTCAGAATCTCCAGCAATTGCAGGAACTCCATCTTGATGGTGTAAATATATCGGCAAACAGGAATGACTGGTGCCAGGCCTTATCGTCATCCCTGCATAAGCTGCAGGCGTTAAGCTTGTCTAATTGTTTTCTTTCAGGCCCCATTCATCCTTCCCTTGCAAAGCTTCAGTCTCTCTCGGTAATTCGTTTGGACGTTAACGAATTGTCCACCTCTGTCCCAGAATTCTTTGCAAATTTCTCCAAGTTGACTGTCTTGCGCTTGTCCACTTGCAAGCTGAAGGGAACATTTCCAGAGAGATTATTTCAGGTACCAACACTGGAGATTCTCGACTTGTCCAGTAATGAATATCTTCAGGGTTCTTTACCAGAATTTCATCGGAGGCTCTCTCTTCAGACATTGATGCTCAGTGGGACACAATTTTCGGGGACACTACCAGAGTCCATTGGTAACCTTGAGAATTTGTCAAGAATAGAGCTCGCACGTTGCAACTTCAGCGGACCAATACCGAGTTCGATGGCAACACTCAAGCAACTTGTATATTTGGACTTCTCTTTCAACTCATTCTCCGGTCCAATTCCACCACTTCAAAATTCCATGAATCTCATCTATGTAGATTTCTCCACCAATTATTTAACTGGTGAGATTCCATCCACTCACTTCAAAGGCCTTCTGAATCTCGTTTATGTCGACTTGCAAAATAATTCTCTTGGAGGAAGTATCCCTTCGTCCCTCTTTGCAATCCCATCATTACAAAAGATTCTGCTTTCCCACAATCAATTCAGCAGCCATGTTCCTGAGATTCCAAATGCATCTTTCTCTTCTCTTGATACACTGGATTTGAGTAGCAACAATTTGGAAGGGCCAATTCCTCAGTCTATCTTTGATCTCAAAGGACTTTACGTTCTCTCACTTTCATCCAACAAGTTTAATGGTACCACACAGCTAAATTGGATTTCGAAGCTTCACAATCTCACTTCACTTGACTTGTCGTACAACAAGTTGACGGTGCATCCAAATACCAGCAATTCAACCTCGCCATCCTTTCCCAAGCTCAGCACATTGAAACTTGCTTCTTGCAATCTTAGTTTCTTTCCCAATCTAAGCAGCCAATCAGAACTGATCTATTTAGACCTTTCGGACAACAATATCGTTGGGTCAGTACCTAGCTGGATATGGGAAGTCGGTAACAATGCTCTTCTCACCTTAAATCTTTCACATAATTTGCTGTCGGATTTAGAAAAGCCCTATTCCATTCCTAATCTTAGTGTGCTGGACCTGCATAACAACCGGCTCCAAGGGAAGATCCCACCCCCTCCATCAACTGCTGCCTTTGTGGATTACTCGTGCAATAAATTCACTTCTTCCATACCAGAGGACATTGGCACGGGCCTGTCTTTCACAATTTTCTTTTCCCTTTCAAACAATAGCCTCACAGGTTCTGTTCCAGATTCACTATGCAAAGTTACTTATTTGCAAGTTCTTGACTTGTCTGATAATAATTTGAGTGGGACAATACCTGGCTGTTTGATTCGGATGAGCAGCACACTTCGCGTGCTGAATTTGGGGAGAAACAATTTCAATGGCAGTATTCCTGATGAATTTGAAGGTAGTTGTGAATTAAGGACTCTGGATCTGAGCAGAAATCAACTACGTGGGAAGGTTCCAGAATCCCTGTCAAACTGTTCAATGTTAGAGGTTTTAGACCTCGGGAGCAATCAGATCATTGACACTTTTCCCTGTCTTTTAAAAAACATAACATGTTTGCGTGTCATTGTTCTGCGACACAACAGATTCTATGGGCCCATTGGCTGTCGGCATATTGGTGGACCTTGGCAAGGGCTTCAGATAGTCGACCTCGCATCAAACAATTTTAATGGAAGCCTGCCGCATGATTGTTTAAAGACCTGGGAGGCAATGAGTGGAAATGGAAATGTCACACATGGTCACCTCAAATTCGCACCCTTATGGTTCGGTCAAATGTATTACCAAGATTCAGTGACAGTTACAAGCAAAGGTCTGCAGATGGAGCTGGTGAAGATACTCACCATATACACTTCCATTGACTTCTCCTGCAACAACTTTGAAGGATCAATTCCAGAAGTTTTTGGACAATTCAAAGGGCTCTATGTTCTGAACCTGTCACATAATGCTCTCAATGGCTCAATTCCATCATCTTTAGGCGACTTGTTGCAGTTGGAGTCCTTAGACCTCTCAAGTAACAATCTGAATAGCTCAATTCCACAGCAGTTTGCACAATTGACATTCCTTTCATTCCTGAACCTCTCATTCAATAGGCTAGTTGGAAAGATACCAACGAGTACACAGCTCCAGTCGTTCTCACCGGCTTCTTTTGAAGGTAATGAAGGATTATGCGGTCCTCCTTCAAACACAAATTGCCCGGATCCCAGCGCCTCACCATCGGCGATGCAGCAACAGCAAAAAAATGAATTTGATTGGCAATTCATAATCACTGGAGTGGGATTTGGTATTGGAGCAGGATTGGCAGCTGCACCTTTAATGTTCTGCAAGGAAGTGCAAAAACGGTACGACGTTGGCATAGATAGAGTCCTTTCAGCGCTTCTTCCAATGTTGGGATTGGTGTACTACAGAAGTGATGATTGGAGAATTGGGCCTGATGAGAGTTTTGAAGAAGACGACGGCATAGACATTGATGAGGAAGAGGAACATGAGGATGGTTTTGTAGGGAGGTACTGTGTGTTTTGTACAAAACTAGACATCACAAGGAAAAAGGTCATTCATGACCCCAAATGCAATTGCCATCACTCTCCTCCAACTTCTGGTTCTCTCTCCTCCTCGTCCTCATCTTCGTCTTGAGAAAGGGAAATACACGACCTTTCCTCTTTTTCTTTTCTTTGTATTTTCTTTCCACTTTTTCGTTCTCTCTTTCTTTCTTGTATGTAATTTGCATGTAATATAGAAACCATAACCCTCGAGTGGGAGCTTTGAGAACAGAAAATTAAACATTGAATGTTGTCTTATTGTATTAATCAGTATTTCATTTCCTGGCAAAGATTGGCAGGGTGAGACTGTCGTCCATTCAGGAATATAATCAAACAGGTTGAGAGACTGTTGAATTGTAAAGGCTAATTGAGCTGAGAGATAATTCCGGAGTCCCAGCTCTGCCGCTTCACTTCCTTGACTAACGTTCTCCTCAAAAAAGAATCCTCATTCCTTAAAAGACGTTTGACCCAAAAAGAAACGAAAAAGAATATGAAGAAGAAGGGATTGAATTCGAGCAAAGGCCAAAAAACACAAAAACGCAAATTGAATATAAGATCAAACGCGTTCTCAAGCAAATATGCCGATGTGTTCAGAGAAGTCCGCAAATTGCATAATCAAGAAGCCATTTTTGGTTCCGTGCTTTTTTCTTTCTTGGGATTTTTTTTTTTCCATTTTTAATAAAAATCATCAGAATACCCATTACCCAAAACTGAGAGTGGACCATTGAAAAGCCAAGAAAAAGCTCCCATGGATCGTGGCTTTTCTTCTGCAGTTCTCAGAGATGGGCTCTCTATGGTTTCGGTTCAATGCGCCTACTGTCAGTGACCGTTATGTGTCCATTAAGTTGGGTCGCGCTCCTGTATGTCACATTCTGGATTTAAGCTGTAAGCTGGCACGTTAAAACTATAGACCGTACACGGAATTCATCAGATTGAACCTCTTTATTTTTTTTTAAGTTATTTTACAAAAATACGTTAAATAAGTTTGAAATTGAAAACAACCGTATCATAACCATAAATTACAGTTAATTTGAATTATCGTATAAAATAATTAATTACAGCACGTTCATGAATTATCTTACATAATAATTTTTTTGTTATTTTTTTAGGGGATTTTTCTTTTTGATTCCATTTCTTGGTTCTGATAGGGAAGGAGGTTGGGGAACCTGAACCCGCCTACATATATGGAAAACTGAGATCGGAACATTCTCTCTTTTTTATTCCCTTTCTAGTGTTAGAACATCAAAATTTCATTAAAATTCTATTCTGGTATATGGTGAATTGTCTTGCATCTGTTAGATCAGGAATCGGTTGATCTTAGTAAAAGTCATACTTACAACCTACAATGTGAAAAATAAAGCTACCGGTCTTGTCCGGCATCTTGATTTCTTCTCCATGCCCATCGAAATTAGCATGTTTCTATTTAGCCCACAACCCATAACATCCATTTCCGGAGAAAAACATTGACATCGGCTTTGCTGATTGAGCAGTGCCTTATTTTCTCTTGCAAAATAATAATAATAATGATAATGATAATAAAGGTGCACCATACACCCTATAACAAAGAAATACGCTTATACCAGGGAATCGTGCATGTCAGTTTGTATGTATGTCACTTGTCACATAGTACAAGGTCGGTTGTTACTCACGGTCCAGTCCTTGCCTTTCTGGTCATAAGTCTGGAAACAAAAAAAAAAAAAAAAAAGAAGCAAAAATATGACTAATTTTCCTAATTCATTAAAGCACATCTTCTTCTTGTTCTATTTTCCCCTGGAAGAAGGCTGAGCAGCACATGTGTGCATAAATCCAGATCATTAGCTTGCAAGATTAGAGATTTACTATTCAGAATTCTCTTAATCCTGAACTTGACTTAGCCTACATCACATTAGAATACAATTACAAGATTAAGGTACCCTATCACGATCAAACTAAGCCACAGAATAGATCTAATACCCGTTGAAAAAAGAGAGAGAGAACCTGATACGGAGGAAGACAGAAGAATGACTAACTAATTGTCAAGAAATGCATCAAAACATATATCTTCTTGACATTGGAAGCAAGAATGAGGCAGCAGGGACTGAGAAGTAGGTGGCTGCAGTACTTCCGGCACAAAGTTGTTATCGAGCTGGGGAGGACAAAAATAAGCAGAATGGTTAATGGATAGGTCATCATCCACAGATTTGATGATGGTTTGATAGAGCACTATCTGAGTCTTTAAAATCTTGACGTAGTTAATAGCCTCCTCTAGCTTGGAAACAGTGTCCATCTTAGTCCCCACAGGAACCAAGCTCTGCAAGATTTTGAGCCGGTCACTGATGCGATGCCTTGCTTCTCTCGTGGCTACGCTTTGTGGGTCAGTTGATAGCTTAACCCCATTATTGTTGTTTCTCTTGCTGTCTTTCTTTTTCTTTTCTTTGCCATTATTTCTTGGCTTTGAAGAAGAGCAAGGATTCGTACGTAAATTCAGCATGTACGATCTAATTAAAAACCAGTAGGCACTTTCAAGGCAAAAGTCGGTTTTTTACTTGAAAATAATGCTATAAACAACAAGTATGTAGTGCATGTTGTAAGTAATCATATGGGTTTTTTTCTTGAACTAAATAATCATTGTATGTTATGTTAATATTGTATTAATAAATTTCATGCGCTAAAAAGCTCATGCGCCCAGCTTTCACGTTTTGGGGTGTGTAGAACACAAATATTATTACTCTTTCAATTGAAATAGCCCGCTTTACATATCCACTCCAGATCTTTAGCTCCCCCTTTTGGCAAAGCACATCAGTCGACTTTTCCACAGTGATCACCATTGCAATCTAGTGAAGAGTAAACACCTTATCAAATTAGAGCATTTTGACTTTATACTGACTAACAAAAAGTCGAAAACATATCAATAGAAGATAAATCTATAATGTCTACAGTACTGCAATGGGATCAGGTGGCCCCTGAATTGGCTATTTGACGTAAAGATTTAAACCAGGTCCCACGAGTTGGGTAGCTAGGTGTGGCTGCAGGGGCACCCCAGTCGTGTGGAAACAAGGCTCAGCAGCCCAGGTTAACTCTTTTCAAGAAACAAAAAAAAAACTTTGAAGGCCCACAATCACACGCATGTGGAATCATGTATGAGACAAATGAATCCCTTTAGAGAGCACGTATGAGTACAAATATACAATCCGACTGTAGAAAAATATTAATCCAATCCAAGATCATAATAACCAAATGCGGATTCATTTTACAATGAGGCTTGCCTGAGTTACCGTGCCATCTGCCCCGTAATGCGTGGTTATATTCAAGAGACAACAGTCCGCACACACAAGCGCATCTCTCGGCACTTGAAAAGGAGATCAAACTCTTTAGCTCAATCAAATGTTTCTGGCCAATCACAGAAAATTTAAGAATGGTTCGCTTTCCCTGGGAACTTTGACCGTTTTGAAGTATATAGGATCCACGTGTCTCCAGAATGTCCTCCTTGCGCCTTTTCTCTCGACAACAGGAAACTTCTTCCAACACATGTCCAGGACTCATAACCCCATCCCAATCTATTTTATATAGACAATCTTCCTATGCAGACGTTAATCAAATAAACACATCTTTAGAAAATCCAATTGAAATAAGCTTTTGCAATTGTAGCCATGGCCGATGAATTCAGGCTGGTATCACCTGACATAGATCACGAGGGAAGGATGCCAAGGAAGTACACAGGAGAGGGTCAAGGTGCTAAGAAGAATATCTCTCCACATCTAGAATGGTACAATGTGCCGGAAGGAACCAAGAGCCTGGCCCTGGTGGTGCAGGACATAGATGCACCAGACCCAGATGGTCCAATTGTCCCATGGACCCATTGGGTCGCGGTTAATATACCACCCAACTTAAAGGGCCTCCCTGAAGCGTTCTCAGGAAAAGAAGGGGAAATGGGTGGTGATTATGCTGGGATCAAGGAAGGTAACAATGACTGGAAGGTTCCTGGCTGGCGTGGACCAAAGCTGCCGTCTCATGGACATAGATTCGAATTCAAACTCTATGCTTTGGAAGACGCCATGCATCTTGGACAAAAGGTGTGTATCTTAAAAGTGTGGTTGATATGGTTCTCGTATGGTCACCACCCGTATATGTGCATCTGATGTCTTTTTTTGTGTTAGCAATCACTTTGATTTCAATGTTGGGTGTTTCTTGTTCAATGGGACTGCAGGTGACGAAGGAAAAGCTGTTGGAAGCAATTGAAGGGCATGTCCTTGGAGAAGCAGTCTTAATGTGCAAATTTTGATTGTACATTAAGGTCAATTATGTGAAGAGTGATGCTCGGGAATTAATATTTTACCAAACTTAGAGTTTAATTAATTATTTTTTCTTTTATATGTCTTCTATTACTTAACAAAACATGTGTATGATTATGATTTTTATGATGTGTTTTATTATTTAAATTATTGATATGAGTATTTTTTATATAAAATAATTGTTATTTAATTTATAAATTTTTTATTTTTAATTTTATTTATATTTTTAAATAAATTTGATTATATTTATTATTTTAATTAAAATTGATTTACAATTAAATTAATTTAAAAATAAATTTAATTAATTATAATTAAATTTAAATTTATTTATTTATTTAAATTTTTTTATATTTTATACTCTTATTTCTCAAATTTTACATTTCTATAATTTTTATATTTATTTTAAAAAAATAAAATGTTTTATAATATTTTTTTTTAAATAAAAATGTCTAGAATTAGATCAAAATTCAAAGTAAATGAATATAAATGGAATTCACTGCGTTTCAAATTGATGATATCGGAGTAAAACTGATAGGAGGAAATAAGACCAGATGGTGCAACCAAAATAAACGACTTCGTGTGCGCTCCGGGAAAAAACCAAAGGAAAGAAAATCATCCTCTTACTACTTTTTTTTTTTTATTTTTAAACTTTGGACAACATCCCTGTGTCGGGTTTATCAAATAATAATAATAATAATAATTTAGCAGCAAAAGTCAAAAGTCAAGATCATTTTTTCTTTGTTTGCCCTCGGTAGTTGGTTGCAAGTAATTAAAGGTGCAAACACTATAACCCAGGCTCACCCCACCCAGTCACGCCCTCTCCGGTTTGAACCGATGATGAATTCAAGCTTCCGGATTGAAACAATGGATTGGGAGAAGCGGCCAGGCCAGGTGGCATGGTCTTCCAGAAAAGAGACGCTGATCATCATGACGATCATCATCAGGACCATTGTGGTGGACCTTTGAGCAGGATCATTGTCTGTCATGTTCCCACCCAGCATGAGCTCCACCGTCCATGTCTCCGCGCAGTCCGCTTTCAGTATTTCCTCTATTTCGTCCCTTATGTGACCGACCCTGTTGAGTATCCCACATTAGACATCTACGTACTATTCCAGGGTCGGGCGTCAATGGTCCCCCAATGGTACAAGTGAATGAAAAATCAACTACCTGCTACCAGTTTTCAAAGACATAAGAACGAGAGCCCATTACAAATACTACTGGGCCCTTTTTCATGGTTCGGTTTGATTTGTTCAGGGCTTGGGTAAAGTCAATTGTGCCTCGGAGCTCCAGCGTGTATTTATAGCACAATTATTTGGGTGAGACCAATGGCCCAAATTGTAAGCCCACCAAAAAACAAGGCTAAGGCAATGTCTACTTAAATTTGTAAAATTTATTCTCTTTTTTAACCCAATAATTTCTGGTTTTTCTCCAATATCATCCGTTGCTTTTACACAGCTGGTGGCTTTTTAGATTTTTATATGTAAGTTTGAGCCTTTATCAGATTATTTAGATGGGACAGCCCTGGGATGGGGGAGAAAAAGCGAGTCAAAGTGCTGCATCTTTGCGGCTTTGCCTGGTTGGGAGATGTTTAGACGTCTTCTTCCATGGCAAGATCTTTCAAGGATTTGTGCAATTGTTGGAAGTCCGGGAGACTCTGGTTGAACTTGAAACTGGGGTGCCGCTGGTACATAACAGAGACCGCTCGAATAAGAATGCTTGCTGTCAAGCCCCATACGAGGAACATTCCTTGTTCCGATTTAAATCGAAGAGATGCAGAATATATTTCCTACCCATCTATTTCCTCTCTCTTCACCTCGATAATTTTCTTCCCACAGTTATATTAAAAAAAAAATATATCATCGATTACATAAAATGATAATTTAAAATAGAAATGGAATTATTAAATAGGGGGATAGAGTTAAAACCCTGAGAAACATCTCTAACATTGAAAACAGCATCCACTTCATGGGTATTTAGTACAGGCTTGAAGTCTTCAATCCTTGTAAGTAGACCCAGCAACAGTACTACGCTTAATTGTTTCTGCAACAAAACGGGCTGATTTAAACTCGATATTTAATTCATAGGATGGTTTTAGCTTTTAAACTCATAATAACCAGAAGAAAACACCTGGGAAATAAATGGCTCCAAGTTTGCGATGACCTGAACAAGACCAGGGTCCAGGCCAATTTCTTCCATGCCTTCCCTTAATGCTGTTGCGGAGTCATCCGTGTCTCCTTCTTCCATCTTTCCATCCGGCAATGCTACATCCTCTGTATCTTAGTTAAATGAATAGTGTTTTGTAGGTGATGCATTTGGAATGGAAAACTTCAATACCAGGGTGAGAAGATAACTACATGGATCTCTTTGTAAGAATAACGCGTAACTCGCTTCCATCGCCTTCAAATAGGCAAATCAATACAGCTGCTCTCCTCTCCCTCCAATCTACACGTGGAGGCCTATTGGCCACCGGCTTCATGCTCTCAAGCTTTAAGCCGTTGTCGTCAAACTGTTTCACTACTGCTCTATGCATATTTGTTTTTTTGGAAAACGGAAGCTGCTTTGCAAGTTTTTTGGTGGGTTTGGCCGCGGAAAACTTGTTCTTCTAGGCATCCCATCTCGCTGCGCATGCATATAGGGAAAAGTCTTGGCCATATTGTATGTATAGTTGGAGATTAATATATTTTCCAATATATTACCAATTTGAGATGAGAAAATGTGTAGATATGTATGTGCCACGACATACATGGGAGAACGATTCTGCAGGAATATAACCCAATTCTGAATATATTCTAAGCTGCAATCCAGAGAATCGGTGACTTGGGTGCTTTTTTATTTTGGTCCATGCTTTGGTGCTTTCCTTCGCCCCGATGTTGGGAGGCTATGATGCCGGAAGTCTAAACTGAAGCTCACACTTTCTGGCAATTTGATCCCATTTTTGGCGTTGCCTATCTAAAGAAGACGGCTTCCTAGCAATAATTTTTTCTGAATTCTTTTTTTCATTAGACCAATAATAAGCAGCGATACTCAAATGCCAATGTTAATTAATTCGCAATTTTCTCTGAGTTTGAATCTCTTATGTGTCTTTTCAATCTAATGACACTTCCTTACTACCAAATGCGTGAAAAATACGGAACGAAGAAACGAAATGCTTTGGTTTTTTGAGCACATTCATTTGTCGGTAGCAACATTGAAATCCGAGTGGAATCATTCAAAGCCAGTGCACCGAAATGCGAACACGATGCTAGTTGCCGAATATTCCACTGATAAGAGCGAAAAATTTATTAATTTCCACGGTGGATGTTGGGTGAGTAAACTGAACTTCATTTGCGATATCATTCAACTATAACGTCAAAACAAAAACGAAACAGAAAAAAAAAAAACGTGAATGTAAATGTTAATAGTATTGGTGGCATACAAGTTATTGCTTGGAAAAACCCCACTAACCCAGCATCACAGTTGGTGGGACTTGGGAGTATGACCAGAGGTAAGTTTCCGAGAAATAGTAATTAAAATTACAACTTATTCAGATTACTTGTCATTTTCATACTGGATTATCCCAACAAATCAATATGTTTACATGTTGAGACAGTTCTATACAATTATTTTTTCATAAATTAAATTAATAATGGTTTCTCCTGATCTCCAAGGAAAAAGTAACCATGCAGCAATCAAAATTCCGACTCCGTTAAAACAAAAAAAAACAAAAAAAAAATGGTCACTATGGTGCGAGAGAATGTCACTATTTCTTTTAGATCCGACAGCCTTGGGTAATAACAGGTTAGTTTGGCGAATAAAGATAATAGAAATTTGGACAAATTTGAGCTACACGTGATCTCCTACATGTCCCTTTCTTTTTTCAACCAGAACGCCTTACGTGACCCAGTTCGGGATTTCCTTGTTTGTTAATATTTAATCGAGTTTGCGTTGGCGTACTCTGAGATCTTGTGATCAATATTGGCTCGTAGTTTCCGGATATTTTTCTGTGATGGGTTTTTTTTTTTTTTTTTTTTTTAATATTGTACCAAAGTGAAGTTGATTGAAAGAAAGGGACAACTCAAAAAAAAGGACAAAGAACTATTCTAGACCATTCTTTGAGAACGAAATGGGAAAATTAGGCATTTGAATAATGAGATAGATATTAAAACTTTCATATAATATTTTTATATTCAATGTGATGTGACTCTTTTTTATTTTATATATATTCCACTACTTATCATACCATGCGATTTGTTTGGTGATATGTCACATTTTTTAATAAAGAAATTTTAGTAAAAATTTTAATATTCCTAACATTACTCGTGGCATTTTCCTAGTGGTGATGGAAGACGGTGAGTTTATCAACTAAAAATGGTTCCATTAGAAGGACAATGATTCCATGGTAATAACGACAGAGTTGCTTATCACCCATAAGATGTGATAGGAGCTAAGTTAGGCCCAGCAAACTTTAGTTTCGTCTGGACATTCCAGTGTTTTATTAGGTTCATTAAATTTAATCATAGCTTTTCGTGGGATCTATCATATTTATTATTATCACCTAAATAAGTAATAGAATTTATTAAGTTAGATATTTTTTTTTTTATCCTTTACAAAAATATATCTCTTGTATTCTCTCTAATTTTTTTTTTTATTTTATCTTGATTTTTAAATTTAAATATTATAATATTAACACTAAATTATCACGTGACACGTATTAATTTCTTTTTTGCCTTACAATTGTCTAACTGAGGAAGTCTAATCATTCCCATGATCATATTTATTCACCGACGGGCCACCTTTGGCTGCTCTCTCACTCTCTATCACATCTCAAATTAGTGGTGCCTCGCCTTCTATCAAATGCTCTCCTTTTCAGTTCTCTATGTTGCCTATCCTCCAAAGGGCAAAGGGCCACTCGCCATGTTCTCTTTTGAAATATTATCATGTCTTATAGTGCCAGTTAAGTTACGTCAATTGAAGACAGCAATTTGGGTGCGAAATTCCTTGTAGTTTTGCTTGAGGTTTGGGATCATTAGATGGATAAGTTACCAACGAACAATTCCACCTCGAATGCCAGCAGTGTTCTGCCGGCTGTTTCATTGGCACCTGATTATTCCCCATCAGATGTGCTTTCGTTCTCCGGTGACCGGAACTTTGCTGTCCACGGTGAGATCATGATGGTAGTTCTAGTCTCGCTTTTCCTTGTCTTTTTGCTTTTTATTGTCTATCTTATTTTTTGGCGTAAAGAAGCTAAATGATGACCCCAGAAGCCAGAATTATTAGAGCTTGTTTCACCGAATAATTGTTCACATGCCATGGTCAAGGATCAGATTGCTCCTGGGTCAAATTTCTTCAACAAGTCTGAGGATTGCAGGATAATCCAGGGATTTAGTATGGATGGGGCTCAAGTTGTGCTTTGTCTTTCCTATATATCAACGCCAATTGTTAATTTCGTTAAATGGGTGCCAGAAAGCCATGTCAATTTAAAGAGACATAGGTCATGCAACATCCAGATGAAAAGTTTGGAAGGCTGTTTGAGAATTACCTACCTTGTTTTTCTTCAAAATATCATGCAAGTAATATTTTGAGCGTAATTGTGAATTTTCTTTGTTTTACCCTTAAGCTTTATTATTGAGTTATTTTTGTACTTTATTCATCATTGAAAAAGCATTATCGCCGTCAGTTTATATCATTTGTGCGTTTTGGAATTGAAACTCTTCAATAAGCAAAAATTTCATTAAGTATCTGTATTCCAGAGTCTTGAAAACAAACATTTTACCTATGCTTAATACATGGCCAACTTGCCGTCACTCCATGCTTACCGGTTCGCTCAAACATCTTATTGCTCTGGCCCCTAAATCGGTCGAACTGACCATGGTTGAAAGATAATTTGGTCATTTATAGATTGTAGACGTCTAATATGTGTAGGATGCAGGCCGGCTTGGCAAGTTAAATAATCGAATGCTGGTTTTTTTTTTTCTTTCCTTGTTTATTAGGAGATCAATTAAGTTGTAAATTATACAATAAAAAGAGATTGAAATAAATTTTCTTTTTTTGTGTAAATTTTATATTTATTTTAGAAATTAGATCATAAAACTTTTAACATTACTGTATATACTCTTAATTATTGGAGCATTCTTAATTATTTTGAATATTATATTTTACAGTTAAAAAGTAAAAAAAATAAGTATGAGTCATATTTTTTACGTAAATTGAGAATTTGTTTGTTTGGAGGAAGATAATTTATATATAACAAATATTTTTTTTAAGAAAATATATTATTTTAATTATTTGACAGCGGTGGTGATATTTTTTTTCCATTTGGTGTATATATAAGGAAATTTTTGGTGACCGTCCATGGAGAAGCGTCTCTCTCTTCGACATGCGTTTATTAGAGTCCTCAGTTTTTAGGTCAAATTTATTAGTCTCTGAAATATTGGATACATGGCCCAAAAACGGAACCCTGACAAAGAAAAATCCACTATAAGATCCAGAAAATTAGAAAAAAACAAAAAAAATCCGCTATGCAGATTACCAATCTCCCTTGTAGCCCAACCTGCATTTTGGCCCACGAGAGAGTCAACTATTTGAGAAGTCAAAAGCTACGTAGGTTATACGTAGATATCAGTGGCCCATGCAGGTCTCGAACCTGCGACCTTCGCGTTATTAGCACGACGCTCTAACCAACTGAGCTAATAGGCCGCTTGACGTACAGGTTTTGAAAATAATTAACGTATAAAATAAATGCTTGAATAAGTTAATATTACCCAAAAATTAGCAACTTGTACGAAAAAGTTTCATGAACTTCTCTTAAAGGTATGCAGTTTGGGTAAGAGAAATCAAAATTTAAATTGAAGCTTGTGACTATAATTATAATTTGCAATATTGTAATTACGATGGCTATGGCGATTACATTTTGTAGCCCTACAAAGCCTACAATTAACTTCAGTTGCAGCTACTACTCGAAACACAATATAGCCATGTCACATGCAATTCCAAAATTTGAATCTTTGCAAATAATGAATATGAGTATGGGTATAATAAAAATGAAATTTGGCGCCTCTCATTCGAACGTTCGCTATGTTCTTTAAACTTATATATTCCATATCTATGTTTGCTTTAGCAGACTCAATTGCCATGTTAAATCCTTTCCGGAGAAGAAAGCAGAACATTGCTGCGTACACACTGTTGTTGTACGTATACTTGTTACTATAGTCTATGGGCACAGAAAGATTGTGCAGATAACATGAAATATTAGTAACGAGACAAATTACAGTGCAATGGGGGCTACTAATTAATTATTCAACAGCAAATTCATGAAATGCATTCTTTCGGACAAGTACCTCGAGATCTCACTTAGAGTTGTCTCATGCACATAGTCAGATCCAGAGTACTTGCCCTTTTCGCATGATCTCCATTCTCTTCCTTCGCTTCCTTCAATCTGCTGAGCTTTGTTGGTTTTGGCGAGTACAGAGACAGGCATAACTCGCTGTCCACTTCAGAGTCGTCTAGACTTCGTTGACCGTCTTCCTTCCTTGGTGGCACCCTAAGCGACAGACCCAGGTCAAGATTGCAATCTGTTGCCTTCCTCTTCATTATAATAGGGACATTTCCATCAAAAAGATTACTCTCCATCTCCCCCACTTTGGTTTGATTATGAGCTACAGTGTCAATGTTAGCAAGGCTCGAATTCGGTCGTGATTGGGCAGATATTTGATTCTGCAATGACTGGAGTGATTCATTCTTCGTGACTACTTCGTCAGTTTTCAAAGCAAATTGTGTGCCCTCAAAGGAAGTGCCCACTCGGAAATGGCAATTTGTCCAATTGCTTATATTGCTGCTTCCAAAGACCCGATCAGGCACTGTTCCATATAAACTTCTTTGGGTTTGGTCCATCAAATACCGACTCATTGTGGAGCTATAGACAAACTTTTCGTGAGCATTCCAAGAGGCATCCCCAAATCTTCAGAAAAGAGGATTTGTTATTGCAACGGTCAATTAAAAAAGGAAAAAAAAAAGAGGTGTTTGGCTCTTTTCTTTCTTTCCATTTTTCAGCGTCATTGAACGCAAAAACCCATTTTTCCCATCAAAATTCTAAACAGAAAAGGAAGGGGAAGAAAGAAGACCATATAATTAGGGTCAGGGGTTCATTCGATACCTGTAGCAGTGGCGATGGTTATATCCTTGCAGCATGGGAAGCTGGCTGAGATTGTAAATATTGCGATCTCCACCTTCCACAAGATGCCGATGATTAGCTATAGCTGTCATGGAATGACAGCCTTGTTCATTAGGAACCCAGTCATGAGAAACCCCAACTCCTATTATCAACTAACAACGAAAAAAAAAAAAACCAAGAGAGGAAAAAGTGGCTTGTATACCTTGACTCAAGTCCTCAATCTTCTTGCTTCTGTACATCTGAGGAGAAAAACAAGAAGGAAAACTTATATATATCAAAAACCATTCGCATAATATAGATTAAGTCCAAGATTTTACTAAGGATTAAGGATTGTTTAGTCAGAGATGACCTGTAGATGGCTCTTGACATGGGCAATGCTAAGTCCATTGACGTTCATCAATTGAAGAACCAACTTTGGAGTCGCTCCTGAATTAGGAAAATAATTAGCGTGAGTCCACACAACTCGACAAGAACATCGTATTTTTAGAAAGATATTAATTATATTTACGAGAATAATTAAGATGACAGAACAAGAAGTAATAATTGGCGCTTACTGTCTTGTCCACCAAGTTTTTCCACTGCTTTAACGAAACAAAGATGAAGTTCAGGCGTCCAACGGAGCCTCGGCATCTTGGATCTGACATAAGGTCTCACTGAAGGCTTCTTCTCACTCTCTTCCACCGTGCTGTTGCTTGAGCTTCCTCCATTATTTTTATTATTATTATTATTTTCCAGCCTGCTTTTGTGATCTTCATCATGGTCAATTTCCTCCTCTTGCTCTTCCCAAGAGCCACTTGTTTTTGAACATTTAGAACCCTCTCTTCCATCCATATCTGCTAAATTTGGCTCCTTCCTTCTTATTTCTCCCCCCTTCTAATTCAACATGAGCCAGAGAGAAGACATTGACAAATATGTACAGTAAGGCTAGAAAATGAAGATTTGGGATTAGGCCCACTGATCAAATTAAAGTGAGCATGATTAGTCAGTCAGGCACCTTCTATATCGTCTCACTCTAGTCTAAAGTTCGATAGAGAGGCGAGGTAAAAAAGAAAGAAAAAGAAAATTAAAAACTGTCGTTTTGGAGACACAAGACATGGATTTTGGAAAGTAAAGTTCACAAACGCAGGCAAGACAAAAGATCGGTTTGCAGTTGTATGTGCAAAAAGAGAGGATAGACAAACCCTAGATCTTGACGAGGAAGATGGTCTCTCCCTTTGTGTTGGGAGACGTAAACAATTACCCTTACCCACCTAAATTTTTGTATATGCCAATTTGATTATTATTGTATTTATACAGCTCATCGTAGGCATACATGTATGCATAATGTAGATGTTATTCAATGCAAGAAATAACCTTTTTTTTTTTTATTCTCGTGTTCCCCCCTTCTCTCTCTCAGTCCCTAAAAAACAATGAATTCTCTGTTTGGCTGGTACATAGAGTTCCAAAAAGGGTTTGCAATGGATTTTTGTTTCTTGTCCTTGAACTTGGTATATAATAAACAATATCCTTTGATGGAAAGCATGACAGACGCCTTATATTTCTTATGGGAATGTCTTAGTTTTTCAATTTTTGTTTGTCTAAACAAACAAAAGAAAAGGAAACAGAAACAAGTGACCAATAAATTGTGACTCAGTGATATTTTAGTAGTTTATGGATCTTAAAGTCGAAATTCAATTAGGATTAATTAATATCAAAAAAGAAAAAAACAACAAACACAAAAAAGTGAAGAATTATATTAACCATAAAGGAGAAAGAGGGAAAACGCTAATTACTAATCGGAATACTGAAAATATGATTGGAATTTTACTTTGATAAATAAAGCAGGGTTAGAATGATGTTGGTGGCTGACGGTTGGGGTTATCACGCTATCATACACTACGGCAATTCCACTTTGGGCTGATGCATGTGCTTGATGCTAACTCAAACGACGATTTTCAAATGAAAATTGTCCTTTTGGTAGAGAAACCACGGATATCTAGTACTTCTCCGGAAATGGTTAAATTGGAACCATACACGCACTAATGGCTCGTCATCAGGCATTCAAATTTGAAAACATGAACCCAGATACCGAATGGATTCCTCAGTTTTTTTGGGATCAATTGAAGGTCTTTTAATCACACAAGAATGTCCCCCCCCCCCACGACTCATAAATTTCAACGGACTTTCTATTCCTTTGTTATTTTTTTTTTTTTTTTTGGAATAACTATAATTTAATCCGATAGATTCAAAACTAAAACATGTAATTTGAGTTCATAAATTATAAATTGAGAGAAATTCATAAAATACATATGTAGCGACAATTATTTAATTTTTAAAAATTAAATATTTGGCTTAAATCTTTATTTTTTAAAAATAAATTCATATAATTGATAATATTTTTTAATATTTATATTTATATTTATATATATATATATGACAATTTACTTAATTTATATTAATATTTTTTTAAATATTTTTAAAATTTATTAATAATTTATTTATTTATTTATTTGTTTTGCTTTTTTGAAATACAAATAAAGAAGTATTTCTCAATAAATAAGATGAAAATGTATATCCTGCGAGTCTACTAATATATATATATACACGCACATTAAAATTTATTCACAGGTAACGTGTCTATTCACTCACCTAGAAAATCTATAATAGCCAGCCCAACAGGTATCCGTCGCCTCGTGCAGGAAAGGGATTCACCTACGGCTTTTTATGAATTATGGAAATGTAGCGCCTTTCAGTTGCAACTTTCAGAAAGCTTTTCGTTCCTCCCACGTGTGCGGACTTAGCATTATTGCCCTTGTCTACGTCTTTCTCGCTTCAGTGGCCAATTGTTCACGGGCATCTTGCAATGTAAGAGTTGGAAAATGTAAACTTTTGCCCTTTTCTTAATTGTTGTTCTTGAATCAAATTGATCTTGACAATTTTGGTCAGCGATGAGCGATCACTCGCCGTTGTTGAGTTCTTTGTATCTCAACCCGCTATGATCGGTTTTTATTAGCAATATAGCATACGTCAAGTGGTAAATATATGAGGCGACAACAGCTCGAAGATTTATAAAAGTAATGTAAGTTAAAATAAAGTAATAAATTCTTAAATTTAACATTACATCTTAATATAAAATTTTAAAATAGATTTTGTGATTTATTTATTTATTAATTTTTAATGTAAAATTTTTAAATTTTATACTTACATTTAAAACTTAAAATGTGAACATTAATTTTAGGAGAGAACAAAAGTTTTTTTCTTTTTTTTTTAAAAAAAAAACAATTGGTATAAAACGGTTACACATAATTATCCCCTTTTTTTTTTTTTTTCGTTATTTGCAGATTGCAGTGGCCAAAACTTAAAATTTAGTTAGAATACTCAAAAATAATAAATGCACAAAAAAATTTTAGAAGCTGTGAAGTACAGTAAGCAAGGAGTATTGAATAATGAACAATAAATGATCAACTACATTCAGTAGGAGATTTTAACTCGATCCATGCAGCCGTTCGTAAATTGGAATGATGACAAGATTGTTCTAGACATAATGGTACTATTCTCTTTATGCTGTGAATGTATGTCCACTTGACACAAAAACTCAGAGTGTTTGTTATGAGCCGTCATGAAGCTCAATTTCGGCAATCCTAATATTAATCCACCAAAAGGGAGAAATAGAATGGAGGAAAAAAAAATGGTACTCTGGAAAGGTGTACTCCCAACACCTAGCCTGTGAAGTCAACCCCTAACAGTACTTTGATGCTCTTTTTCTTGTCCTCAATGTATTTTCTATGGTCTGCATGAGAATACGTGAGCCTCTTAATGCGGATCTACATTCATTTGAGAATGAGGATGTCTGTCCTTTTATGCAAATCCGCCAACCACCACATTATAAAGTGACAAAATGCAATGATATTCGTGTTGTCATTGTGCATCCCCATACATGACCACTCTGCATTTCTCATACTTATAAATTATGATCATAAAATTTTCTTATATATCTATCATGCACGGGGCCCGTGCTGGTCTTCCAATCGGAAATACGTTTTTAAGTTTCTTGGAAGCGCTCCCACCTGCCACGATTTTTTATTTGGTTTAGTTTTTCCTCAGTAAATTTTGTTTGTTTATCTTTTGTCTTTTATTTATTTATTTATTTATTTTTAAGCACATGTCTATGCATTTTGGCAGTTGAAGGTATTCCCATCAAGATATCTTAATTCCAAGCTGGCTATAACTTCCCATGCAAATGTAATAAAATGAGAATGGGACAGGACAACTTAGAATTAGGCAGTGGACCATTGCTTTTCCTTGATGCCTAGGTAGGCTTACCGCCCTGGACGCATACCAGTCCCCACCTCTCTGGATCTGACAAAAAGTCACGGAAGGTTTTTTTAAAGCACAATATTCTATTTTATAATTTTGTGGTCCAATATCATATATATGTCATTCTGATTTTTTAAAGTGTAGCATTTCGGGCATTGTTGTTTCCTTTTTAGTTTTATTGTTCTACCATTTTTCTTGTACATCTTGGGTCAGTTGAAGTTCAATTTCTCATAGCAAAGAAGTCTGAAACCCTGTCTAACATTTATAAAAACAACTGAACAAATGAAACATGCGGCATTTCCACTACAAACATCATAGAAATTTTACCATATCACAAAATTTTCTGCTATGTCTAGATAAAGTTGGTCAAAGTATACTATGATTTTCCTCCTTCGATTCATGCATTGCCTCTTTTGCACTGAAATTTTTTGATAAATTTAGGAAAAAAAATGGAACTGATTTATATATATATATGAGACATTTGAGCAGGGGACACAATCTTTATACCTAGACATATGCACATACATACATACATACATACATACATACATACATACATACATACACACACACATATATATATATATATAACAAATCGTCAAATTGGTTGCAATGCTCCCTAAAAACAACAAATGAAAAATTTCTTCTTGGTGGCATCATTTTGACCAAAACTGCAAGCATATTCAATTAATTGTTATTTTTTTTTTTTTTCACATTGTTAAGCTGTCTTTCCTAAATATATAATTGATTTCCTTTACTCAAAACAATAACCTAATACGTCATTGTATGGCAAGTGGGTTGAGGGTCAAACCCAATTTGTTCTACTAAATTATTTCTATATTAATGTGTCTTCATATTATACGTACGCATGGTAAGAACCACGTATCAATCGAGCACGATAATACTTAATTCGCGTCAAAGGTATGAATTGTCTTCTTTTCATGTGTCATATGGGTCCAATACAGCATCACGTCTTACTCTAGCATCTCTATCCCTTACCAGTTATTCCCGTCATTAATTAATATGAATTATGATATCCATTTTATTAGTTCTATTTATATACTGAATATCAATGACCAAAATAATAATTTCACCTGTTATTCTAAACTGATGTCATACTTAAACAATGTATAATCATGGTCAGGAAGTCAAAAACTTTTTTTGTCGTGGTATATATGGTGTGGGAAACTTCATTCTATATGTACTTAAAATCTACATTAATGCAAATGCCTAATGAACCTCATGTATGAAATGTAACAAAATAAAAATAATAAAAAAAGGAAAACTCCAGAAGCCTTCATGTTGAATCAGAATTCCAAAAAACAGAATAACCATTTATCAGGCAGAACTATATAAGAGAGAATAGCCATTCAGCTTGTTTAATAAATCGTTATTGCTCCAAAATGAAAATATTGGAATATTTATGGGTGATTTCCTAATCATAATTTGAACAATTATTTAGTTCCAAGAGGAAAAAGTTGGAGGATATATATATTATTTATTTATTTATTTATGTGTCAGTTAGCTTATCTGGTAAGATAAAGATTTTTTATTTAGTCTCCTGCATTTTTTTTTTTTAAAGGGTGCATCAACTCTCATTTACGCCTAAGACACCATATTTGTAGTAGTTCATCGTCCTTAGAATTTCCAATGAATGAAAAAAATATTAATCAGTCCAATTTTAATGTATAAATAAATCTTCAATATTATAATAGGACAATGGAGTCAATGGTCATACATATGCACCTACAATTGTGACATAACTGATTACTCAAAATTTAGATTTTTGTTTTTCTTTTTTGTATCATTTTCTCGTTCTTCCTTTTCTCGATATTCAATTTAAAGGTGGTTTAATCTCTGAAATCCTTAAAAATTTATAGACACCTACCCGGTAATGAAATATTAATGCTATTTTAATCAATTGTAACGCAAAGATATGATCCCTTTGAACATTCAGCTTTCAGATCCTTGGTAGTCTGAACCAAAATCCGATGACCCTCACTTATAATAACACGGCGAGAACTTGAAGGAAAAAAATTTACATTAATTAATAATCCTCCCATGTGCATGGTCCATCAAGAAGACCCATCCATGGAACTTAATTTCTTTGTCTTTCTAGGATACCGAAGGTGGCACCCAAAAACAAATATAAAGCGGAGACAACGTGCGCCTATCAAATAAATAAAACCCCACGAAAAAAGACTAGTCCGACCAAGGGATTATTTCATGATAGATATAAAAGAATCCTTATTATATAAATGTTGTTTCTGGCTCCCATTTCACGAAATTGTCAGTCCTAGAGTAATACCAAGATTCCACATTTTCCTTATCAAACTTGGCTCGTAGAATATGCAAAGACTAAATTATTATGTATTCCTTTATTTTCCAATCTGCGTATTGGTTCCACACATTAGAGTCAGGTCTTCATTTGTTCTCTTCTTGGCCAATTGAGGAAGCTGAAGATATTGAAAACAAGAAGAATCATCCGTGGAAGAGGCCCATGCCACTAGGACATCAGTTGGCTCTGACTCTCTTTATTTGGACTTCCAAGTTCCAACACAAATCGACGTTGATGAATGATGACTTCGTGGCGCTGGCAGAATAGGCATCCCTCATACATTGGACTCCCAGGATTGAGATGGGCTTTGAGGTTATTAACATTACTCGGCCACTTATAGCTATTACTCTGTTTTTATGCCAGTTGGAGTAGTTTTCACGCTCTTCCGCCCTCAGGCTGCACCTTTGCTTTCGTTCAAAAGGGTAAGAGGCCGGGCCCATCACAATGGACAGGCTCAATTATTCGATTTTTTTTTTTTTTTGACGAAAAATCTCTTGCCCATGTGCATTTTAAATTCAAGAAACGAGAGGGTCTCGAGAGGGACCTTGATTCTCAAAATCTTGACCCGTAGATGATTTTAACTTGGGCCTGGGGAAACCGTCGAAATGGAGACTATATGTGGCCATTCTTCTCCAATTACGTGAATTTTAGTACAAGAAAGTTGTACGGACAAGAAACCAAAGGGTATCAAACGGGGATTTTTCAAATCTAGAATCTTGTGGGATTTTAACTTTGGCCCCGGCTAAATGTTCGACTTACTGACTATACATGGTCATTCTTCCGAATAACTTCAACTAGAACAAATGAAAAAAGAAGAAGAAGAAGCAAGGGTACGGTACGATCAGTGCTTAATTTAGTACAACTCTTTGCTTGGTGAATGGTGATACATCCTGAGCAGTCACTACCCGGCAGCGTGTTGGTATCCGAATAAGTTTTTCGCATGATCCAACAGCATCTTGATGAAGTTGCTTTAAACAATTTACATCGGTTAAGCTGACCGACAAATTGTGCCTCTCTCAAGGTGGAGGGCGCAGTGCTACATCAGCGTAGCGAATGCAAAAGCACATTGTCGACGGCGGTGAGAATATTATGCTTATGATTATATTCCTTCACGGTGGTGTACATACTGATTATAGCAGCTGGCAAGCTTTCCTTCCACGGGCAAGAAGATAATTGAGATGAGTGTGAACCAATTTTACGGTTTAAATCATTTGACTTTACAATTTTTTTTTTTTTTTCCAAAAGAAGAGGAGTTCAAGCCTTTTCTGGAAATTGTAGCGAAGAGAAAGTCAGAAGAGAACACACATACACACAAAAATAACAGTAAAAAAGGTAGTTGTTCATAAAAAAGGAACTGATCAACTGAACATGATGCCTTTGAGATTGTGACACAAAAATTATATATATATATATCTAGTGCAACTCTGCCAGATACATTTGAATTTCTCTAGTTTGATGCAGTATGCGATATAATATAAGGAGATTTGGTTGTCCATACGTAAGATTGAGGTAGAATGAGATCTTCATTTGTTTTCATATGGCTTACTTTACAGCTGAAGGTCTTTTAGGTGTTAATCATAACCTCACTGCATGAAGAGCTAAGTCCTTTTTTTTTCTTTTTTTCTTTTTTTACCTACAAAAACTTAGTATATATTTTTTTTTGTCCAAAATTTGTTATATTTTCAAAAGATTTCAATGTGTAAGTCGATATCTCTGCTGAAAAAAACATGGAAAATAAGTTGGTCTACCGTTTGTGCAAATAAGAGTAGGCGACAACTGTCTAGTACAAGGCAACGACGCGCTTCAAGATGGGGACTGAAATGGATATTTTGTCGGCTGGAGGCTCCGTGATTGGATGCCACAGATGCAGGTCTGATAAAAATGCAAGAATAATATAGACCGGCAGTGGAGGCCAAGTTTAGCGGCTCTCCTCCTCTACCGGATGACGATGATGTTATTGTTACCAGGCAGGCACATTTTATATTTTTTTAATATTTTTTTAAACCTTATCCGGACAATGAAAAAAAGAGAGACAAGACACAGACCAAGGCGTCCTCGTCCGTGAAGATTATTAGAATAGGAAAAATGTATATTAGAGACATAACATTGATTAAACGCATTAAAAATAAACAAAGGGAAATAAATAGAAGTAGAAGACCGGCTTAGGAGAGAGAAAGACTAAAGTTATCCGGAGCGCGACAAGGCATGAACATTGGAGAGAGAAAGGGGGAGATAAAAGAAGAAAAGAATGGCCGTTTCAACGGCCAACTCCACCTCACCAATCTCTGTTACACGAAATTATCAAGTCCCATCTGCCCGCCTCTCCCCAGGCCACTGCCACCCTTTCCTTTTCCACTTTCTTGGGAAAATCGAAATCCTAAAAGATTTCACTTTGGCTTAAGTCTGCCATATATATATATATATATATTTTTTTTTTTTTTTTTGGCGCCAATACAGTGGTTTGCAGGCTACCAGGTAACATTATATATATATATATATATTACAGATCTTTTAGCTGTCAATTTTCGAACAATTATACCGTTAAATTGCGCGCAAAAATATGCAGTACAATATATTTACAACAATGCGTAGCTTGAAATTCATGGAAGGTTGCAAAGGCACCCCGGTTTATGCCCTCAATACAAACGGCACCACCACCGGCGGCAGCGGCGGAGGTTCCTGCGGGAGTATGGGAGAGAACTTTCTGCAACATCTCCAAGATCTCAGAGTCAATTCAGCTCGAGCCCAGTCGGGCCGGAACTACCAACCGCTGCCTAACCAGACCGCAACGAACTACGTAGTTGAAAATCTACTCCCTTGCGGCCTTCCCGCGGCCGATCTCCTCGAGCCATGCGTCGAACCCTGTCTTAGGTCCGTTGATTTTGTTGAAACGCTGGCCGGATTATATCGCAAAATTGAAAATTGCCCACAATTTGAGAAATCCAAGGTGTATTTAGAGCAATGCGCTACATATCAGGGCTTCTTGGATCTAAAATTGTTCCGGAGGAGCCTTCGGTTGGCGAGGCAGCACGCAGCGGACGTGCACACGAAAATTGTGCTTGCCTCGTGGCTGAGGTTCAAGAGGAGAGAAGATGAACTTATAGGCACATCAGCCATGGATTGCTGGGGAAGAAATGTAGAATGTCCTAGGGCTTGTTTGGTTTCCGGTTATGATCCTGAATCCATAAATGCTCCTTGCGTATGTTCACGGTCTCCCAGAGGAGAACTCAATGGTTACGTATCAATGGAAGAGGAGGAATGCTCAACATCTGATGAAGATGGTGATATGTCATTTTGCATCAGTGATGATGAGATTAGGTGTGTACGGTCCAAAATGGCTGCGCTTTCCAGACCTTTTAAAGCAATGTTGTATGGTAGTTTCAGGGAATCACGTAAAGAGAAGATTAATTTCACGCAGAATGGGATATCCGCACAGGGAATGAGAGCTGCAGAGATCTTTAGCAGGACAAAACGAGTAGGTTCATTTGATCTACCAACTGTTTTAGAGCTTCTTTCTTTGGCAAATAGGTTTTGTTGTGAGGAACTGAAATTGGCTTGTGATACTTATTTGGCATCTTTGGTTTGTGACATCGAAGGTGCGGTGTTATTGATCGAGTATGGATTGGAGGAGAAAGCGCATCTTTTAGTGGCTGCTTGTTTACAGGTATTTTTAAGGGAGCTTCCAAGTTCGATGAACAGTCCTTATGTGATGAAATTGTTTTGTAGTTTGGAGGGCAAGGAGAGATTGGCTCAGGTTGGGCATGCTTCATTTTTGTTGTATTATTTTTTGAGCCAGATTGCCATGGAGCAAGACATGAAATCCAACATGACTGTGATGCTTCTGGAGAGATTTGTGGAGTGTGCAACTGAAGGTTGGCAGAAGCAACTTGCATATCACCAGATAGGTGTAGTGATGCTTGAGAGGAAGGAATATAAAGATTCTCAGAATTGTTTTGAAGCTGCAGTTGAAGCGGGCCATATTTATTCGTCAGTGGGTGTTGCCAGGTGTAAGTACAAGCGTGGACATAAATATTCAGCATTCAAAATGATGAACACGCTGGTTTCTGATTATATGCTAGTCGGGTGGATGTATCAGGAGAGGTCATTGTATTGTGTTGGAAGTGAGAAGATGTTGGATCTGAACACAGCAACTGAATTGGATCCAACTCTGTCTTTTCCATACAAATACAGGGCTGTTTTGTTGGTGGAGGAGAACAAATTGGGAGCAGCAGTTTCAGAACTCAATAAAATAATTGGTTTCAAGGTCTCGCCTGACTGCCTTGAACTACGGGCTTGGGTTTTAATTGCTTTGGAGGATTATCAAGGTGCTGTCAGGGATGTCCGATCACTCTTGACTCTGGACCCAAATTACATGATGTTCCATGGGAAGATGCATGGTGAACAATTAGTAGAATTCCTTCATCCTCTGGCTCAGCAGTGGAGTCAGGCTGACTGCTGGATGCAACTGTATGATAGATGGTCCTCTGTTGATGATATAGGCTCCCTTGCTGTCGTAGGCCATATGTTGGCAAATGACCCTGGGAAGAGCCTCCTACTGTTTCGGCAGTCCCTCCTCCTTTTACGGTATGCATGCAATGTGGTTTGTCTGCTTCTGTAAAAAACACATCTGTAGGCTAAAATAAGATTGATGAAATTCGAAGCTTGATGAATAGCTTTTATGACTGGAGGAAATTTGACTTCAAATTTTCTGTTACAGGAATGCAATAGTGAAGTAACCTTAATGGCTTATCTTTTAAGATAGATAAAATAACTAGAATATTATGATTTAAATTATGAACGCTATTGTGAAAGTGGTTTAACTTGTATGCACATTGGAATTTAGAGGGCCTGTTTTAATGTGATTATATTCAATGCCTAAACTGTGCATAGGAAAGAATAAGATATTGGAGAGGACCTGACACATAGAAAGTCAGTGGGTGCCAGAAATTGTGAAGTGCAATAAAAGCACTGTGTAATTGTAGGTTCCTCCTAAACTATTGGTAATTTTACCAAACATCAGTGTGGCTTCTATTCAAGCATTAATGAGAGTTCTTTGGTGATGATGCTGTATATCTTTGAAAACAATAATAGAGATGTAAGCAAGATAACTATGTCAAAATATGAGGAAGTTTGGATGAGAATGAGTGGATTGAAGAGCACCCAATTGGTTTATAGAGTTGGGTTGTATGAAAGGTTGTTATAAGAAGAATTATTTTCATAGCATGCAATAACTGATAGAAAAGCTTAGCTGTCATCTAAGATGTTTAGAGGTTTTTTGTGGCTTTCTGCATTTCTTTATTTTATGCTGTTTTGTGGACCAATTTTCATGAACTTTTAGTAGTGAAGAGGGGGAAAAGAAGAGAACTTTTTTATATCAGTACTAAGATTTGTTAATTATGTGAATTGGCAGCATCAGAAATCAGAATACACTTAAGAGGATTTTATTGGACTAACCTTATCTCTTGGATTTCTTATCTTTTTAATCAGCTTCCTCTTGTTTTCAATTTAATTTTGCAGGTTGAATTGTCAAAAGGCTGCAATGCATAGTCTACGGTTAGCCAGAAATTATTCTACTTCTGATCATGAAAGACTAGTCTACGAAGGATGGATCTTATATGACACTGGCCATCGTGAAGAAGCACTAGCTAAGGCCGAGGAGTCCATAGCAATTCAGAGATCATTTGAAGCCTTTTTCCTTAAGGCTTATGTTTTAGCAGACTCAGGCCTTGATCCTCAATCTTCAATGTATGTTATTAAACTACTGGAGGAAGCCCTTAGATGCCCTTCAGATGGCCTACGGAAAGGACAAGTGAGTCTCAATGTGAAAGCGATCCTAATATTTTGTATTCATCTCAATATGCTGTTTTAACCTTGCCGTTCTGCAGGCACTAAATAATCTAGGTAGTGTCTACATTGATTGTGGCATGCTTGATCTTGCTGCTGACTGTTACATGAATGCACTGAATATCAAACATTCAAGAGCACATCAAGGTCTAGCGCATGTTTATTATCTCAAAAATCAACACAAAGCTGCATATGGTGAGATGACAAATCTGATAGAGAAAGCCAGGAATAATGCCTCAGCTTATGAGAAGCGTTCTGAGTATTGTGATAGTGACATGGCAAAAAGTGACCTTCGCATGGCAACATTGCTAGATCCTCTGAGGACCTACCCATACAGATACAGGGCAGCAGGTAAGATTTATCGTTCCCAGCTCCAGGAAAATTAGGTTCGCATGTTGTTTCTTGCAAAATTAGGTTCTGTGGTTGCAATTTGGTTCCATATGGTTTAACTGCCGTTTTATGTATAGATGTAAGCTTGATTGTATGCTGTAAAAGTTTGCATTTGCACTGCTAAATCTTATATTTTCCCTTTCAGTTTTAATGGACGACCACAAAGAAGCCAAAGCCATAGCAGAGCTTACAAGGGCCATAGCATTCAAGCCAGACTTACAGCTTCTGCATCTTCGAGCAGCATATTTTGACTCAATGGGTGATCATATTTCTTCCCTTCAAGATTGCGAAGCAGCACTCTGTCTTGATCCCTCTCATAGTGACACTATTGAGCTCATCAGTAAAGGACGTAAGTGCTTGAATGACCAGCAGAAGTGAGAGCCTGAGATCTGCACTTTTGTGGTCTTAATCATGTCCCAAACAATGATGCTCAATTTATTTTATGTTGTGAGAATGGGGTTTGCTCAGCAGGGCAGAAAATCTTCAGGATTTTCATTCTACAAGCTACTTGCAGATGGTCTCTGACAGACAGATTTTCAGCAGCAAAAGGTACTTGGAACAAGAAAAGGAAGGGAAAGTGGAGAGTCAGATAATATGTAAATATAGGCGCACCGCATTGCGATTTGGTGCATGCTGCTACAGATTAACATTCCCCACTCAGCAAATGTCACAGAAGTAACATGGTCGAAAAAGGATGTCTTGGTGGCAACAAATTTACCAAATTTAGAGTTTTACAGATGAATGATTTTTGGTTAAGCAGGTTACCATGTTGTAACGTCTCTCAGATTGTTCTTTCTGGTTATTTACGAGCTTCACGAGTTTCCCACGATTGTTTTGGTAAGAGACTTCAATGATACCTAGCTCTTCATTTCTTTAATTCCTCGAGGACTTATACTTTCCTTTGCATTGTCTACAATCATACATAATTTTTTCCCTCCAACGTAGGTTACATTCTAAGGCCACACAGGCACGTGTGGACCCCACATACGACAAAGAATTAGATATATTTTTTAATATATTTAATAATTATAAACAATATTTTTTCATGTTATCAATTTTAAGATATATATATATATATCAAATAATCTAAAAATTACTTTATACATATATATAATGATTCTCTTTTTAGTTAAAAGAAATAAATAAAAAAAAATTATAAATAACATACAAAAATTTTTTAAAAAATTAATAAATTATAATTAAATGTATTTTATTTTATTTTATAAAAAGTTGATAAATTTTATTTAAATAAAGTAATATTTAATATATAATTTAAATAAGTTTTTTAAAAAAAATTTTAATGTAATTCTATTTTCGGGTCACATGACATGTATCATAAAGAAAGAAAGGGAGAAGAGGAAGCTGCAAGGTGGAGAGTGAAGCCGAAGGTATTGTTGCGCAAGTTACACTCCGAGTAATTGGAAACAACTCAAGCGAATCCTCCTCATTCTCTTATCAGACGGTTGTCCTTTCTTACTGACCTGTGAGCAACTCCTCAAGTGCCGAGTGGTTTTAATTGTTAGCACGAGAACCCCATAGTTTCAACGGCCCTTTGACAATATCATGTGAATGCTTGTCTACATCTGCCACTCCTTTTCAATCACCAAATACCATCAGCCATCTTCCCTTTCTATAATCTACATGGAAGAAGCAAAAGAAGAATCTATGGAAGAGCATAGTTTCCAAAAACTCGATTTCAACTTGCCACTCTTGTCAACTAGACGGCTTGGCACAAACAACGTTCAGGAACATTCTTCTGCAACGGCACATTCACATTTTGCTTCATTGGATACCAGTAATAGGATCCCATTTTGTTGGGAAAAAGCTCCCGGAAAGCCCAAGGACCTCGAGAGAAATGACTTACCTGCAGATACAGGGGATTCCAGTCTCCGTCCGAGGCCCCCACCTTGTAGATGGCATCTACAAAACGAAGTTGATCGTGACAATAAGGAGCACGCCGTTAATGTTCTTCATCACGATGATGGTTGCGATGCCGATGTTGACGACGAAGAGGGCGACGACGATGTCATGTATTCAGATGCTTTGGACGTGATGTCGTTGACAGAAGCAATAGACATTGCCCAGAAAGCCGAGGACCAGGAGCACTGTTTTGATGGGCTGAATTTAGAGAGCGAGGAGCTCAGCCATCACAGCCAGTCTCCAAATTTCATGATCGAGCGCTTTCTTCCTGATGCTACAGCATTGGCTGCATCATCATCCGCGTTGTACGCGTCCAAGAATTTGAACAGGAAGCTTGCTTATTATTCCTGTAACCAACCAAACGAGTTAGCTTCCGCGACAGTCGGAGAACCATATCGCAACTCTTCTACAGAACAGTCTTCGCTCATGAAGGGCTGTGGGCTGGAAATTCTTTTGCCCTGGCGCATTAAGCACAGGCTTTGTGGGCTAAAGAGCTGTGCGAGTCATTTCTCACCCAATTATGTCCGGCCTAACTGCAATCCCAAACAAAAGAAAGATTGTTCCATCCGTGGGCTTCGTAATTAGTTTATATCCGGACAAATAATATCCTTCCAGAACAGTGAATTTATTTTATTATTTTTATTTTTTCACATTTTGTTCTAAATTAGAAATAATTCCAGGGAGATATACTATCTAGAATATATTTGATGAGTGCATTTGTGTTATAGCCAGCAGCATGCTTACAAAAATTTATGATACAATATATATATATATATATATATAAAATAAATTTTATATTTATATTTTTTTTATCTTAGTATAAATCTCACAAATAAATTATTTTAATTGTAAGATTTTAGTTAATGATATTATTACCATTCAAAAATCTATGAGAGAAAGGAAAATCGTATAAAAAAAAAAAAGAAAAGATAAAATAGAATTCAAACTCATAAATTTTTTTTTTTTTTTCTGTTAGCATAAGTTCCTCAAAATAATATCATTGCCGTTCAATCCTTGGCTAAGCCGGCATTAGTTGAAAAAGTCCATAATGGGCTGACACTTCTTACTTCTTAAAGCCCAACCCATTTTTAAACACCAAAAGGCCGAAAAGAACAACACACCCTCCTTTCAACCGTTGGAGAACAAACGTGTGAGCCTAGTTACACACGTGGGAGAATTCAAAAAATTTAGGGTTTTTGGGTAAGGTGACATCGGGCAGCGACGGGCAGCCAAAAAGAACCCTGCCCGCTGGCTTCTTCCTGCTGCCTCCCGCTTGTTCCAAAGCATTCGAATTCAGATTGCTATAAAATTCGTGGAAAAACCCACAGAAATTTAAGCCTTCAAAGCATTAGTAAGTAAATTAAATCCACCGACGTCTACTCTTCTCTCTCTATCTCTAGTGTTTCCCCTTGCTTCGCTCGAGCAAGAAACGACAATAGATTAGCATAGAAAGGAAGAGAAAGAGAGAGAGGGAAAGACAGATTTTTAGGTTTATGTGTGTCTCTGCTTCGACCAGTATCAGATTTTTGCCGTATTCAGGTAAGTTATTTGAGGCTTTAATCTCTGTTCCTGACTTTCAATTTTGTTTTAGCCAACAGATCTGCTGTTTGTGTCTGATTCTTCTGTGGGTTTGCCGAGCTAGGGTTTCGCATGTACTGATTTTATGGTTCGTTCGTGAATTTGTAGGTTTCTGTTTGGTCTCTTTCGATCGTGAACTAATGGAACTTTTGTTGTGCTTGTTGATTTTTCCTTGCCACTCTCTTTTTACCTTTTTGTTTCTGTTTTCTGTTTTTCCCTTTTTCAGTTTCTGTGCTGTATGGTGTCTACTGCTGAAAAGAATTGTTAGTGGAGTAATTTGCTTTTGGGAAATATTGGTTTGTATTACAAATTTTTTTTTTTTAGTCTAAGTTTTTATTACATTTTGCTTGGATTATAGATTATGAGCTAACAACAATTTGATTCAATTTGTTAGCAGAACTGTTAAGGTGTAAATCTTTGTTTGTCTGTATATTGGATTCTATCCCCATCTTTCTGTATTTGTTCCTTGGGGTTTCACTTGATTGTTATCTGCTATTATATTTTTACTTTCTTGTTGTGGCTGTTTTAATTTGTATAAATTTGTATTGTGTTTTCCATTTCAGAGATCAAAGAAATGGCTTTGGAGATCACTCAGTTTCTGTTGTCTGCACAATCGGCAGATACAAAAGTCCGGACTGAGGCAGAGGCTACTCTTAGGCAGTTCCAAGAGCAGAACTTGCCACTCTTTCTTCTGTCCTTGTCAGTTGAGCTTGCAAATAATGCCAAGCCTAATGAATCACGTCGTTTAGCTGGTATTGTCCTAAAGAACTCTTTAGATGCCAAAGATTCCATCAGAAAGGAACATCTATTTCAACAATGGACGGCAATTGAAATTTCTATTAAGTCACAGATCAAAGACCTGCTCTTAAGAACCCTTGGCTCCCCTGTGTCAGAGGCGGGGCACACTTCTGCGCAAGTAATTGCCAAGGTTGCTGCAATAGAGATTCCTCAACAGCAATGGCCTGAGCTAATTGGCTCATTGCTCAACAATATGACCCAGCAAGATAGTCCTCCAGCACTGAAACAGGCAACCCTTGAAACTCTGGGATTTGTCTGTGAGGAGATATCAGATCAGGATCTTGGGCAAGATGAGGTTAATTCAGTTCTTACAGCAGTTGTCCAAGGCATGAGCTTTGCTGAAAACAGTTCTGAAGTCCGCCTTGCAGCAACAAGGGCTTTATATAATGCCTTGGATTTTGCACAGAACAATTTTAAGAATGAAATGGAGCGGAATTATGTCATGAAGGTGCTGTGCGAGACAGCTTTGTCTAAAGAGGCAGAGATCAGGCAGGCTGCTTTTGAGTGCCTTGTTTCCATAGCATCATTATACTATGAGGTGCTTGAACCATATATGCAGACACTCTTTCAGCTTACTTCAAATGCTATAAAAGGAGATGAAGAGATGGTTGCTCTCCAAGCAATTGAATTCTGGAGCTCAATCTGTGATGAAGAGATAGAGATTCAAGAATATGGAATTCCTAAGAGTGGGAATTCTGGGCAATCGCATTCCTGCTTTATAGAGAAGGCCCTAACATCTCTGGTTCCTGTATTATTGGAAACATTACTGAAGCAAGAAGAGGATCAAGATCAGGATGATAGCCTCTGGAACATATCCATGGCAGGTGGGACGTGTCTTGGTCTTGTTGCCAGAACTGTTGGGGATCCTGTTGTGGACTTTGTGCTGCCTTTTGTGGAGGCAAACATAAGGAAGCCAGATTGGCATTGTCGTGAGGCAGCAACCTTTGCATTTGGCTCGATTCTTGAAGGCCCAAGTTTAAAAAGACTAGACCCACTGGTCAACAATGGCTTGGATTTTCTGCTGAATGCAATGAGCGATGAGAATAGCCATGTCAAGGACACAACTGCCTGGACTCTTAGTCGTGTGTTTGAACTGTTGCATGGTCTTGCTGATGGATATTCTGTAATTTCTGATAAGAATATCCACAAAGTCATGGCAGTCTTGCTACAGAGTCTTAATGATGCTCCACATGTAGCTGAGAAGGTTTGTGGGGCAATTTATTACCTTGCCCAGGGATATGATGATGATGGGATAAGCGCCCCCCTCTTTACTCCATTTCTTACCAGCATCATTTCTCAACTTCTTCATGTGGCCGAGCGTAGAGATGGGACTGACTCCAAGCTCAGGTCTTCTGCATACGAAACTTTGAATGAGATTGTCAGGTCTTCCAGTATTATAGAAACATCCCAGATCATTGCAGAGCTGCTTCCAGTCATTATGAATAAATTGAGTCAGACTTTAGAGCTTCAGATCGTATCATCAGATGACAGGGAGAAGCAAGGAGACTTGCAAGCTTCTCTCTGTGGTGTTCTCCAGGTTATTATCCAGAAACTAAGCAGCACTGACCAGACCAAGATCATTATACTCCAGGCAGCAGATCCAATTATGATACTTTTCCTCAGGGTGTTGGCTTGCCGCAGCTCCACGGTGCATGAGGAGGCAATGCTGGCTATTGGGTCACTGGCTTATGCCTCTGGACCTGAATTTGCTAAGTATATGCCTGACTTGTCCAAATATATAGAGATGGGATTGCAGAATTTTGAGGAGTATCAAGTTTGTGCAATCACCATTGGGGTTGTTGGTGACATTTGTCGTGCCATTGATGACAGGATCTTACCATACTGTGATGGCATCATGAGCCACCTTATCCACAATCTCCGAAGTGCTGAACTCCACCGGTCTGTTAAGCCTCCCATATTTTCATGCTTTGGGGACATTGCTCTTGCTGTAGGGGAGCAGTTCTTGAAGTATATCGAACCTGCACTTGGAATGATGCAGAGTGCGACTCAGATTTGTGGCCAGATAGATAACAGTGATGAGGAGCTAATGGAGTATGGAAATCATTTGAAGCGTAGTATCTTTGAAGCTTATTCTGGTATTCTTCAGGGATTCAAAGATTCCAAGCCTGAGGTGATGCTGCCACACGGTGGCCATCTTTTGAAATTTATAGAGTTGGTATTCAGAGACAGTCAAAGGTGCTTTTCCCGTTCTCCTTTCCATTCCTTTATTTTTTTTTTTTAGAATTTCGTTCCTTGTGATATGACTGGCAATGTTTCTCAGGGATGAGAGTGTGACCAAAGCTGCAATTGCGGTGCTGGGTGATCTGGCAGATGCGCTTGGTGCAAACTCAAAGATTCTTTTTAAAGACAATGCATTCTGTGTTGAATTTCTGGGTGAGTGTCTTCAGTCTGATGACGAGCAGATCAAGGAGACTGCAAATTGGACCCAGGCCATGATTGCACGCGTTATGGTTTCATAAGTTGGTATAGTTAAGGTTGTATGTAATAACCCTTTTTTTTTTTCAATGGTCATCCGGTCTTTTTTTTTTCCAAGATCAGTAAACGACAATTTCTACCGCCGTACCCCAAAAGAATCAATGGGATAATTTTGAAATATAATTAAGAACAAAAAAAAAAACAATTTCTCAGAAAAAAGGAACGGTTTTCGAAAACCCTTGTGACCCGTTTTAAAACGAAAGAGAGAAATCTGGGGTGACTGACGGGAAAACAGCCCACTGGTGTCTCGACCAATTGAAGGTCAATTTCTTTTCGAGGAATGCGGGCCCCCACATGCGGCCGGAAGAATTTACGTTATCTATTTTTTCTGAAGATTCATTATTCCTTTTAATTTCTTTCCTCCAACAACCCTCCACCCCTCATTTTGTTTTCAGGAAAACTGCATTGCTCTAGTTTCTACTCTATAACGGTACTGCACGAAATAACTCAACCACATTTTCCCGTTCCTATCGTAGAAGTGACTATTGAATTTGCATCAACCCTTCCACAGTCCACCTACACAGAAACGTTCATATTTTCTTGATTCTGTACCTGCAACGAGAAAAGGAGAACTTAAAAATGGTGGATAATTACAAAAAAACTCAGCACAAAACGTGAACATTAACAGTTCCCCACTTCCCCCTTGATATTCTCTCCCATAACCCTTAGCATTTTGTCCATTTAACTTTAGGCGAAGGATGTGATCTACAGAGAGTTGATGTTCTCTAGCAAGGGTAACCACCGAGGACCATTATTTTTCCCTGGAAAAAAAAAAAAAATTGCAATGAGCATCTGTGGAATAACACTAAAATACAGCGATAAAAAGAAGGGGCAGTGATCAAGCACAATCTAGACTTTCAATCAATCACTGAGAAAAAGATTTTCCTTCAGCATGAAAATAGTTTTGAGACCCCAAGTAAAATTGAAGGTCAAGTATGACCCGTGACTTATATCATAGTTTACATGTGCAAATGGCCAGCTTCAACTGATATTTAAGATTCTGTGTGTTTCACTTTTTAAAACATCCTGAAAAATTATACACACTGCGGATGTTATCACAATTTAAAATCTAAAAGTAATGTGGCCATTGGTGAAAACTAAAAAGCAAAAAGCAAATCAACACTCAACAAGTTCAACAATAAGCCATTAAATCCCACCAAATAAATTTTCAGACTTAATCTTAACTAGACAAAACTCTACTGTTCAAGCTTCTGACTGCGGCCAATATCACATTTCTTTGAACAAAAATGAATAAAAAAACCAACATTTTACAGTTTTATCATAAGAAGGTACCTGGAATTGAAAGTTCTGACCATCAGTATTCTAAATGCCTAGTCTTAGATAATAATTTATAATTCTTTGATGATCTCTAAGATAAGTGCGGTGTCCTACTTTTGTTTTCAAACTCTTTAGACTGGTTGTAACAGCCATATATAAGAATTAAGAGCGCAGGGTGCAGGATTCATGCCCTTGCTTAGGCCAATAGCGCGGTATTCATAAACCCTGAACAAGGACAGAAAGGTGGGATATTGATATCCAACTTAGAAAGAATGCAACCAATAGTCACATAATAAGTAAAGAGTATGATTTTAATGGTGACTGAAAACATGATTGAGACGAGTCCTCCCCTGCAATCTAGTGTCTTCAACCAGAAATATATGATTCTTCCAGGTTCTGTCAGTGTCAAGTGACAAGTGTTTACAATTAGTGTTCTAGCATTATACTACCAACATTACATCATTACACGACTTTCCTTTTCATTTTTGTGTCTACCAGCAGTTCCCAGTCCAATAGTTAGAAGTAATGTATCATTTCCTTATTTGGACAGACTCCAAAGATCATTCAAATGCTGTAGAGCTCAAGATATAAATCAAACACATAGTAGTTTCTTTTAAGGATCACTTGATCTAGATTGTCTTCTTACAAATCTAACCATCTCAAAGCAATCAATCTCAAAATTAAAATTTTCATTTTTTTTTTCCCTAAAACTTCTATACTAGATACAAAGTCTATGTTTCATATCCTATAATATTTCATATCGCCATCCAAGGCATATATGAAGCAAGCAAACAAGAACGTGTCAAAAATAGCCAGGCTGATCAACCATGACAAGTACAAGCTTAACATACCAGGACACAATGAAGAAGGCTTTTCTTCCTGACCACCTTCAAAATTGGGATTAGAATGTGTATAAAAAAAAAAAAAAAAACATGTACACCTTTTGACCAGAAGCTTCTGCTGAGAATTCAATTAACTCTTGCAAGCTGAAGTAGGAAACAGACTGTAAAATGTCAGGAGAAGATGACCAATATGGAAATCTAGTGCCGTTGAATCCATAGTCATATAGAATCCCCTGAAAAGAAAGGAACAAAATGCTAACTTTGATTATTACTATCTCCTAGAGTGGGTATCACAAGAATTCATGTTTAAGGAGGTTCGCAATGGTACCCTGAAGTCTGCATGAGCAAAGTTGCACATCTAAGAAGAGTGCATGGAGATCAGCTAGTTCAAGGGATTCCCTCCTGTGTTGCAACTTAAGAAAGTATTATCTATATCTGCAAAAGGAATATCAAGCAGGGTTAATGACTTTGAACCTCATCCAGAGCACCAAGGTAACTTCCATTCTGCCTGCAGCAAGAAACCAAAGCCTGAGACACACTGATCTTGGGCATGCTGTGCAGGTATCCATCAGACATTACAGAAACCTTCATAGAAAGGGAAAGTGCAAATCATGAATGCAAAGCCAATAACCTTTTTAAGAGTTACTCATAGCTGCAAGGAATCAAGTTCTTTCCTTCATCAATCTGAATGAGTTACTCAAGAATTGATGTCAGTCACTTGTAATAGTCTTGAAAATTTGAAATCAAGGAGTGAAGTAATTTCATGTCATTTACAGATTCATTATGCTACAAAGAAAGACATCACTTAACCAATCCAATGAAACCAAAGTGATTGCTGCCTGTCAAGCTATCCAACAATTACTAAACATCAATGGTGGGCAGTTGAGCTTTTCAAAATAGACATAATAGTTCCCAGATTATTCTTATGGTTGCTTAGTTTCCTTCTTACACAAGCAACAGGCTTACATCACCCCTGTATATCAGATAAGTTGGTCATGCTGCTATGTTCCAACTCATCATATCAAACTCGATGGGACGATTTAATCAACAAATAGAATATTTTCGTTCACTGGGTTTGTCCATTTCATGGCATCAGTAGAATATTTTCTGTCTCAGCAATGCTAATTAATGTCTAATACCAAGAGTGCATGGCATGTTGCGATGTGGCCAGACTATACATTTTCTTCCCAGCATTGCTGACTTACAATTGTTATCTGTAGAGAAAAACAAATTTCTAGAAACATATAATCTCTCCAGCAAGATTAAGAGAGAGAGGGAGAGAGTGTATGTGTGTGTGTCTCTTCACACCACAGATTTGTGGGAGAAATATAAAAAGTCTATGCATATTACAAATACCATAAACCAAGAAAAGGCTACTTCACAAACCGTAAAAGACAGGGTGGAAACACCAAGATGGGGCCCATGAAAAATCAACCTATGACAAATGCACTAAATGATGCATCTGCATTTTCGTAACATAAAGAAAAATTCATAAGAAAGTGTACACAGGAATAATAAATTGGAACATTTCATGCATAAACCTTACCCTTTTGTAAGGAATTCAAAATCCATTCTACCCTGAGCCTGACTGGAGCTCTAAACAGTCTGCTTCTTTGTAACATAAAGTAAAATTCATAAGAAAGTGTGCCCTGGAATAATAAATTGGAACTCTCCACGCACAAAACTTACCCATTTGTAAAGAATCCAAATTCCATTTTTTCCATAGTGATAAAATAATGATGCCAAGGCACATAAAATACAAAAATGTTACATTATGCAGCAAAAAGTTCCTGCCCAAAGAGACCATTGTCTAATAAAAAGGAATCAAAGTAGATTTCAGAAATTTGTTCCAAACTTAAAATTTAGGAATTGGAGTCAGAAATTTTCAATCCTTCAGACATAGCATGTATTTACCAAAAATAATGCAGAGATAATGTTTTCAGGATAACACTAAAATAATTAGTTCCATAGTCATGTATATTATACCTTTTATCATTTCTGTTGGAATAATGAGTTTGCAAACATAAGCTATTTCTAATCTCTTGTCGCCAGGTTAAAAGGGACCTCTCGAAGACCACTTGAATTTAGTAGGAGACTACAAAGCACAGGATCACAACCAGCACCACATATGCACTTGTAGACACCTCTGCAAGAAACCAAGAACTTCAATGCCATTTAGTGCAGACAGTAAAAGAAATCATGGATGCCATTCAGCATAGCAAATAAAAAAACAAAAGGACAACTTTGCCACTAACAGGTGTTTTGCTATGGAACATCACAAAACAAGATTCTCATGGTCTCAGATGAACCAAAAGAACCAAACAGCACAATGGAAAAATCAGATAGATCTCAAAATATATCTGAGATAGAAAAAGGATAGACATGAACAAAATTTTTAGGTTGCTCATACATGTTTATACCAGCATGCATATCACAAAACAAAACCAAGTCGACATAATTTTTAATCACAAATAAATGAAAAGATGATGACTCATACTGTAGAGACTGCCTAAAAGAAAGCAAAAGGAAATTTCACTTACTGATAAAGCCAACCACTGTTCTGATTTATCTCATGGCATGCTAAAAACCAGTTCCATTCATGTTAGTTCACCCTCAGGGTCCAAGCACAGAAACACACAGAATTCATTACTGACTAATACTTGTGGTTCAGCATCTCCCCATATATACACCATAGTGGAAACACAACGATTGTCAGTTTCTCAACAAATAGCTAGAGTCAAACCGGTTCATGAATAGGAACAGGAACATTCCTACATAAAAAAACAGAGAATCCTAGTAACTCTCAATATCTTAATAATAAAGTTTTTTTTTCACATCATTATTGTAAATATATGTTTTTATGTTTTCTTCTTCTTTTTTTTCTTGGCAGGCAGAGCAACAGAGAACACAATCCAAAAGTTCATACATTAAATATCCTTGTCATTAAGGCCTATAGCCACAACTGTTGTGCTTACATTTACTGCTTACTCAATCAGCTGTCAAAATAACAGGGAAAGAAAAAATATCTCCAGAACTCAATGTTTCATAAATAGAAAATATCTGTCTAACAGTATTCCTTGTTATATACCTTCCATTACTGTAATAAAATGGTTAGTGTTGAAAAAGGACTCCATCAGCATAAGAGATAACTGGTCTGCCATAATCTAGTGTAAGTGGTACAAGAGTGAAATTTGCCATTACAAAAGTAACAAACATATGAAAATTGCTCAAACTGTGAAATTTTTTATCAGAACACAGAACTTTAATGCAGAATCGTAAGTAGGTACTGGCAATATATTAACAGAATGTTAAAGTGCAAGCAAGAATGAAACTTAAGTACCAGCATAACTGAATTTGCCCGCTTAAATCTGACTCATTCTGCAAGTCCAATTTTATGGCACAGCAAAATTTCTCTGTTGGGTTTCCAAAGTGTAAAATAGTTTCATATCTCCACCTAAGGCATATATCTAGCAAGCACACAAGAAAGTTCCAAAATTAGCCAAGCCAATAAACTATGAAAAGTGCAAGCTAAACATACCATGACTTTTCAACAACAAAGAAGACTGTTCTTCCTGACCACCTTCAAAATAGGAATTAGAAGGTGGATAAAAAAAACATGTATACCTTTTGACCAGAAGCTTCTGTTGACAATTCAATTAACCCTGGCAAGCTGTAGTAGGAACCCCACGGTAAATTATCAGGTGAAGATGACCAACTTGTAGATCAACTGCCATTGGATCCATAGTCATCTAGAATTGCCTGAAAAGGCAGGAACAAACTTTGATGATTACTATCTCCTAGAATGAGTGTCACAAGTATTCATGGTTTAAGGAAAGTAATACAGAATAGAATATGTTGGACCACCTTAGCAAACGATGATTCCCCCAAATATCAGCAATGGTACCCCAAAGTCAGCATGTGCAAAGTTTCACATCTGAGAGGAGAATGTGGACAGCAGCTACATCAAGGGATTCCCTCCCACATCGCATCTTAAGAAAGTGTTGTCTATATCTGCTAATGGAATATCAAGCAGAGTTAATAATTTTGAACATCATCGATAGCACTGAGATCTAATCTTCTGTTCTGCCTGTGAGCAGAAAACCAAAGCCTAAATTACATTGATCTCGGAAAAGCATCTGCAAGTACCCACCAGAATTATAGAAACAAACTTCATGGAAAGGGAAAGCACAACATATGAAACAAAACCAATAACCTTATTCAGAGTTACCTATAGCAGCAAGCAATTAAGTTCTTTCCTTCTTCAATCTGAATGAGCTCATAAGAATTGACACCAATGACTTGTAATGATCTTCAGCATTGGGAATTAAGGAGTAAAGTAATTTCGTGTCATTTACAGATTCATTTTGCTACAAAGCAATCATGTACCAATTCAATGAAACCAAGTAACGGTTGCTTGTCAAGCTATCCAACAATTAACAAACGTTAAGGATGGGCAGTCAAGTTTTTCAAAATAGACATAATAGTCCCCAGATTATTCTTACAGTTCCCTCTTATGCAAACAACAGGATTACATCATCCCTCAATATCAGATTAGCTGGCCATGCTGCTATGTTCCACCTCCTATCAAACCCTACAGGATGGTTTAATCAACAAATAGAACATTTTGGCTTACTGGGTTTGTCCATTTCATGGCACCAGTAGAATGTTTGCCATCCCAGCAATGCCTCTTATTGTCTGTGCTCAACATGCCACCAGACCCATGGTGAATATTTTTTCCCTGCATTGTTGAGATGCCATAGTTTTCTTTAGTAAAAACAAAAATCTAATAACATATAATCTCTCCAACAAGATTCAAAAAAGAGAGAGAGAGGAGAGAGATAGAAAAAACAGCATAAAGCTCTCACCACCACAAATTTGTGAAAGAAATTATAAAAATGTATGTATATTACAAAAACCATAAAGCATGAAATGGCTACATCACAAACTGTAACAGACACGGTGGAAACTCCAAGTAAGTCAACCATGAAAAAATCAAGCTATGACCAATGCACTAAATAGCATCTTTGTAACCTAAAGCAAAATTACCAGAATAACAAATTGGAACTCTCCTAGCATAAACCTCACCCATTTGTGAGAAAACCAAAATCCACTTTTTCCATCAGTGATAAAAGAATGGTTTCCCTGCATATAAAAACCAAAAAATTTCACAATTTGCAGCAAAAAGTTCCTGCCCAAAGTGACCGTTATCCAATAAAAAGAACCAAAGCAGATTTCAGGAATTTATCCCACACTTAAAATTTGGGAATTGGTGTCAAAAATCATTCATCCTTCAGACATAGCATGTATTCACCAAAAATTATTCATATATAATGTTTTCAGAATAACACCTAAATAATTTGTTCCATAGTCATAATATCATATGTTTTATCATTTCTGTTGGAATAATGAGTGTGCAAACATAGGCTATATATGCAATTTCTGTTGACACAAAGTATAAACAAGGACCTTTAGAAGACCACTTGGGTTCAGTAGGGGACTCCAAATTGCAGGATCACAACCAGAACCACATATGCACTTAAGTCATCTCTGCAAGAAACTAAGAGTGACTTCAATGCCATTTAGTGCAGATAGTTATAGGAAACATGGATCCATTCAGCATAGAAACTGAAAGGAAATGCCAGCTTTTCCCTTACACAGGTGTTTTGTCAAGAAAGATTACAAAACAATATTCCAACAGTCTCAGAGAAACTAAAAGAACCAAACAGCAGAACCAGATAAAAGATCTGAGAGTAAGTCTGAGATAATAAAAAGGACAGACATGAACAAAATTTCTATGTTGCTCATGCATGCTTATACCAGTATGCATGTCTCCATGATGAATAACACAAAGCGGAATCCACATAATTTAATCATAAATAAACAAAAAAAATAACAACTCTGCTGTAGATGCTTCTTAAAAGAAAGCAAAAGGAAATTTCATTTACTCATATAGCCAACCCACAGTTCTGATTTATCCCACAGCATGTTAAAAACCAGTTCCATTAGTTTGCCCTCAGAGTCCAATCATGGAAACACACAGAAATCATTACTTGCTAATACCTGTGGTTCTGCATGTCACCATAAGCACACCGTAGTGAAAACACAAAGATTGTCAGTTTCTCAACAAATAGGTAGAATCAAATGGGTTCATTGATAGGAACAGTAACATTCCTACTTTAAAAAAATAAAAAATAAAAAATAAAAAAAGAGAATCCTAGTAACTCCCAAAATCTCAATAATAAATTTTATTTTTCCCATCATTACAGCAAATTTACATTTTTAAGTCTTCTTTCTTTTCCTTTTTTGGCAGGCAGTGCAACAGAGAAAACAGTCCAAAAGGTCATACCTTAAATATCCTTGTCATTGAGGTCTATAGCCACAATCATTGTGCTTACATTTACTGCTTACTCAATGATCTATCAAAATAACAGGGAAAGAAAATTCTCGCCAGAAATCAATGTTTCATAAAAAGAAAGATATATGTTTAACAGTATCCCTAGTTATATACCTTCCATTACAGTAATACAATGGTTAGAGCGTTGATCAAGAACTCCATCTGAACAAGAGATTAATGTTCCACCATAATCTAGTGTAAGTGGTACAAGAATGGAATCTGCCATTACAAGAGTACCAAACATATGAAAATTGCTCAACTGTGCAACAATTCATCGGAACACAGAACGTTAATGCAGAATCCTCAGTAGGTATAACAGAATTCGCCTTCTTAAATCCGACTCATTCTGAAAGTCCAATTTTATGGTACATCAGGGTGTAACTTAAATAAATAATGTAAAAACATAGAGGGAAAAAGTACATCTATGATACTATCTCAACCCAGGATCCCGGACTTGATCTTTGATGCATCAAAATCAACTTAACGTAAAATGATCCTTGTTCCTTTGTTGTTTATTTGCGTGTAGATCGGAAGCGAATAGGAGAACAAAAATAAACAAGAAACAGAAAGAACTAAACAGAATTACCTCCCACTTCTATGATTTTGAACAAAGTTTCCAAGAAGAAAAACAAAACGTCCAAAAACCACCCTCGAGGCAGGTTCCATGAAAGAATTTTTCAAAGAATTGATTTCATAAAAAATTCAGACATCCAGAGGAAAAAGAAATATCAGAAAATTCAGAAATCCAGGAATTTGAAGAAAAACGAAATCATTAACCAAAAAAAAAAAAAAAGAGAATCTCTCTTAGCAAATCAGAAGTTAGAAATTCTAAAGGAAGAGGGCACCAATTCGGCTGCAACATTTGGTTGCCAGTGAAAATGTCCATAAAGACACCTCAGTGGCCATCCAAGTCACCCCGCCGCCAAAGGCACCTTCTCCCCTAGTCGAACAACTGGGTTTTAGAAAAGAGAGAGTCCAGAAAAATGCATTTAGCTTTCAAGAACCTCAAAAAGCAACAAAAAGAAAGCCCGCGAGGAAAATTTGATTTGAAAAAACATGGCAAGTCTGTTGTTGTCTGGTCGAATCCCCGAAAACTAAAAGAATGTATCCATAAAGATAACAAGAAACATCAAGAAGAACAGTGCAAATCAATTATAGACCCAAATAATTTAAAAAAAAAAAATTCCCTAAAACGATTTTAAAAAAAAAAAAAGTCTCAAAACTTCAAAAATCAGACGAAAAGAAAAAATAAAGCAAGAAAAACGAAAAACAACAAAGGGATAGAAACAAGAAGATGCCCAAACGCGATTGGCAGCGCTTATTTTACATCTAGGAGAAAAGCCGCACAAGAAACCTTAAAGGCTAAATGGCCATCAATTAAACTTTCAGACGAAAGATACCAAGAAACCTAGTAAACAACGCAAGAAGAAGAAAAACATGACCGAAAACCCTAACGGAATCTGCCGATTACAACACAACAAGAAATCAGACTCTAGAGGGGCGAAGGATCGAGCGCTGAAAAGTGATGGGCAGGCTCCGCCCTTAAGCGCGAGAGAGGAGTTTCAAGTGGGATGCGAAAACTGGGAAACTTAATGCCAAACTCTACCGTTGAAGGGGCTATTTATAAAAGCTTGGTAACCGACCCCCCTTTTTTAATTCCCTTAAATATTCCTTATATATATATATATATATATATATATAAAAAATATGTTACTATATTTTTAATGTTTTACCGCATCAATTTGTTTACGACATGAAAACGACGTCGCTAGACTTGGTCTCGTTTCCCCTATTTATGTTTTCTTTTACTAAATCGTAAACCCAAACAAAAGCGGGCAATGGGAATTGGGCCGCTGGAGAAGCAATTTATCCATGAATGGGGTTCAATGCGTAACCCAAGCTCGGCCATATAAAGGATCAACATTAATCAAAATTACCGGATTATTGTACACGATTTGTAAAAAAAATTACTCTAAACGTGTTCTCAAAACACAAACTCAAAATTCATGGACTTATTTATAAAACAAAAAAAAAATTACTAACTCACAAAATAAGCAAATTAAGATTTTCTTATGTTAAAAAGAATGAGATTTCTTGAAAAATGTATTATATATTTGCACATAAATCCAATAACTTGTTAGTATCTATCATATTGTAGTAATATAATGGTATTAATGTATTATACATGAAAATAGGTTTTTACAGTAAATACATAGTTCACATTTTATGCTACGGTAAGTGACAATTATTGTTATAAAAAATGTTAAATATTTGTATAATTTTAATTATTTTTTTAACGTGTTGATTATACAATATTATATAAAATAAGAATAAAATAATATTTTAATTTCTATTTTTCAATAAGAATTGAAGTGTTCCCCCATTTCACAGAATCATTTGTTCTTTGGTTACAGCACCTTCGTTATATTTGTGGGCAAGCAAGCCACATTTTATTTATTTAGCTGTAATAATTCATAATATTCAATTATTAATTATTAGAAATCCCAAGGTGAATCTGCCCCATCAAGTGACTATAAGTTCAAGAGATAAAATTGTTGGATCTCATAATATTTTGCACCACATTAGTTTTTTATTATACATGATTCTGGTTTATAAGTCGAGTCCAATAACCATCTTAGTGGGATTGAACTCGTCTTAAAATTCCTTCGCTCACGAAATGATCAACAAAAACGTTGCCAAGAGATTGTGGTGCACTATTTGGACACCTTTGGAGGATCCTTGTAGAAAGCTTTGCTCGATTTTGGCATTCTGCTAATTGGTCTCCGAGATGTATACTTATCAGCTCCTCTTTCGAAGCGAACTGGACCTGTCGAGCTGATGTTAGACAGGGAAGTCTTGCAGGCGTTGGGTACGGGACTGCCTTTGAATTCATTGCACACATAGGTTGCAAAATTTTCATAGTCCTGCATTACGACAAGTATGTATGTTGCTAAAATTAAAGAGATACATACAAGAGAAAGAGACGGAAACAAGGACAAAGGGGGCTAACATTTAGGACTGGCACATTATTGACAACTATCCATGGCAAAAATCCAAGTGGCGGATTGAGGTGTCCAGTTTCATAACCTTGTGAAATTTCGAGCTGCATTGGCACCAAATTATAGAACTAATCAAAAGAGACGAGGAGCGAAAATAACTCATAAAGCAGAATTCTTGACACTATGAAAAGAGCACTTCAAAATTGGGGGAAGCATAAGGCCAAAACTACTCTCTGCAACGAGCAATTATATTTATTAACAAGTCCACTACCTGTTAGTTAGCTCAGTGCGGTGAATTAGGTATAGAACTGACCTTTGTTCTATTGTCAATTTTATAGCAGGCCAAAACAGGTTTTCTCGGCAATCCCAGTGAGTCGAAGCAGGAATTCCAACTCCGGTGCCTTCCTTCAATGACCAGAAATTCAATGCAGTAACTCAAAGCGTAAATTTTGTTCTGCAATGAACAAAAGGAGTAATTAAATTCATATGTCGCAAACCTTTTTGGCAATCTTCTTCTCAAGCGAAGTACACAACACCTATATGTGCACGGGTAATTGTATTGATGGACCACTAGCACAAAGTAGATAAAAGAGAGATCATGAAGGAAAATGAGAATAAAAATCTAAAAGAGTGTTCATCTAGTCCACATGTTCGCAAATGCAAACACGTATTAACTATCCAATTGAAAGACCATGCAATATGGTGGTGCAACACAACAGATTAGATTTTGATCTGTAGTACATAGAATGGCCTTGGAACTGAGATGTAGATACCATGAAAAGGGTTTAAATTGTAGCTATGCAACCAGAGAAAGCAGGTTATATACCACATCGTTCAAGACAATAATAGCGCAGGCTTGTATTGCATTTAGCTGGCATTCATCAGGACCATGCTGCATAATTTCGTGAAATTATAATTAGACAGTGAAAGACACTTGGATACCCAAAAAACAAAAAAGGAAAATGTTGATGGTGATGGCATATCAAAGTCACCATTATATGTGGTACATGTTAGGCGGGATTTGTCTGATGCCATATGATGTAATAACCATGGAGGCAATCAACACACGCGAAAGCTCAATATACTGCATCTAACACAAGATTAACGGTAGAAACACTGTTTCCTTGCGATTTTCACAATTTTGGACCAAAAGGGAGAACTACAATTGAAAAAAACAAAATGGAAAATAAAAGAAGATTGGCCCTTCGTATTCAACCTACTGACTCATCGTGATGGTAAAATTGAGCCTGGAAGCACCAAGATGGACCTTCATTTTCCAATGTGCTCCAGTTTGAAAAGGCAAGATAAACCAATCAAACTTAATCGGCCTAGTCAATTGATCCTTGAAAGGAGATATGTTAGCGCACACCTTGTGGCTACAAAAGTTCCAGAATAAGTAGTGGACACTGAGAAGATTGACTCAATTTTGTCACTGCAATTGTGCAAGTGTACTGCTTGATCTCTATTAGGACTTAGCTGAGCCATCTTGACAGTGGCTGGTAATGGCATAGAACATAGAAAATCGAGATGGAGAATGCAAAACTGACCTGACAGACGATGGTGTGGTTAGCTTTGTTGACACGAGCAAAGCCCCAAGGTATCATCCTCAGATTGATGATGTTGCTGAGACCATTGTTGAAGATAGTTCCAAGGCTTTGGACAATGAATTTTGCGGAAGGGATACTCAGCGTTTCATAGTAAACTGAGAGATTAACTTTCTGGGAATCGGCAGAAATTGAGTCCTTGGCGCCACCTTCATTTAAATAACAACGAACTCGAACTGGAGATACGAGGAAGATCAACAGTAAGGCAACAGGGAATGAGAAGGCTGCTACTTTCCCGAGAGCCATTTTTGTCAGCAAGAGCCTGCCACAATAACAAAACAAAAAGGATTATTTTTTTTTTTCCCAACTCTCATAATGCCATATCAAAACCCTTTTTAATCGAATAATTGGTATTCCATACACAAAAAGAAAGAAAGCGTCCCATCAACTTCTTGGTTGTGTTCATTTTACCGCCTCCCATCTTTTTCATATGGTGAGATTTTGTCCTCTCGTAGGCGATTCGATGCAGGTCATTTTTTTTTTTTTTGCTTTAGTCATCTGACGTGGGGTGATGATGCCTCTTACGCTTAAATGCGAAGCATCTACTCAATCACCTGGCACTTCTTGACATCTTCCAATGTACTAGCCCCGAAGAATAGGAATCCCGGCGAAAAAGGAGACTCGGAGCTGTCATCAGAATTTTTTCTCTTGTACATTCCCTTCACTCTATTCTCTTCAGGGGACTTCTGAATGTGGGCCACATTTATAATGCAATAGAGTGGCCTCATCATTCTTCGTGTTTGGGCCTGCTTCAGGGACGATCTTGTAGACGGGTCCAGATGGAGCATGGGCTGCTCGTGCTGATCAGACCCCTTTTTTTAAAAACCTTTTTTGTAAACAAGTATATAATATAGTATATGGGCATTGAAGTCTCAATTTCTCGTATACTGAAAACTGTAAGCACATTTTATTTTAAAAAATTTTCATTTTAACTATTTTTTTAAATAAATATAATTTAATCATAAATTTATAATATATAATAAATACAGTTTATTTAAAATAAAAAATAAAAAATAAATTTATATAATATAAAATCATTAATAAATTATATTTTAAAAAATAAATAAACATAATAAAAATCTTACACATTATATCTTAATTATATATACAATTTATCTTTTTCAAAAAAGTAAGTGGAACCCTCCCTTACCCCCTCCCTCAACACCTCGTTCACTTCAACATTTTCCTCGAGATAAATCCCGCTTGCTCAATTTTAATTACCAAATATAATCTACACGGGTCGAAAGAACAATTACCATTCACTTTATCAACAACGTGATGGCCGCATCATTCTTACTATGCTGATGCCATCGCCACAACTAATTGTGCAAATTTTTGATACACTGGCTATTTAGTTTTAAGCAGAACAAATGGGAGCCAATGAAAAAAATGATGTTTACGTATAAAGAAACAGTGGGAAGGCGGACCTTTCCCAGGTCTTTATGTGAGTATCGAACACTGAGAATATATAAAGAAAACTAATTTTTACCTCGTTCTGATGAGCTATGGGCCCTGTAGTTTGTCAACGATAACTCTCATGGAAAGAAGTCTGTTGGCAAATCTCGAAACTGCTGCATCAATTTTCAGGATATACTTGTGTAGTGTCGAATAATGCAGTACCACGACAAGAATCCTTGCATGAGCTTCACTTCCATGAATTGAAGGAAACCATTCTCTAGTTTGTCACATTTGGCCATTCCTTGGACTGCTGCAACCAGGACTTGCATGGACTGATGCCAGTTTTGCATGAGTTTCCAATAGTTTAATTGGAATTGCCAGACTCCTCGTGCAACGTCCGCTGGTTCTGGAGACATCTCAGTGATCCATATAAGAAGGTGTGACTGCTGCTGAGCAGTTAATGAATGTAAAGAAGGCAACCAGCAGATCCTTTGAAAAAGAAAATAACTAGGGTTTTATGGATCACTTGTCAACAAATGTGTAAGATAGGGTATAAAGCATATGTAGCTATATGCAGCATGAAAGAAGAGCAACAATAATTGCAAAAGTTTGTACAGAGGCATTGGCACACTCTTTCCATTAGCAGTAAATAGTCATCACCACCTCAGCTTCAGTCCAAATAGTCCTGATTGCAGTGGAAGTTATTCTTTTGTTTCTAGTTGATGATAATGCTCTCTCCAAAAATACCCCATCTTTCCCCGTTGTGATTTGTGAATCTTATAAAAGGGTTCTAGAAACATTTCCTCGGAGATGGCTGTTTTCATATCATCTTGAGATGCATTCAAAGGAAGGTATATTCTTTTTCACATTTCTTGAAAGCAAACCTGTGTGTCCCTCTGGAGTGTTCCTGTTCTCTATTCTTCCCATAATATAATTGACAGGTTCTACAGGTGGAAACATCATTGAAAAGAAATAATCAAAGCAAAAACAGAACTGAAATGAAGAACTAGCTCCAATATGCAACAAAATTTTCTCAACATGCATTAATTTCACATGTTCAAAAGCACAATTATTATCTTCCATTTTGTGGATCCTATTTTTAGGCTGATGTTAGATATTCCATCAATGTCAGGCAAAAAATTAACACTGTCTAAAATTTGGAAAATCTTATAAATACACTAGATTTTTAATGCTTTTGAGAATAGTGATAACAATCAGGATAATATTTGTATAAGAAATGATCAACAGAACACCCAAAAGCCCCGTGTTCAATGCACAACAGAACTAGTTGAACAAAAACAGCAAAGTGATCTGGTTGATGCCTTAGCTTCCAGAGTTTCTGGTTTTGTTTGGGGAATGAAGTGTTGATCAAGTCCATAGTTGTTGGATCCATTTAATCAAAGTGGCATCATATTCCTTGAGAAGAACATTAAGCTCTGAAACTCTAGATATTCCAATGACCCAGCAAGCTGACTAGTCTTTAATTAAACAGACATTTTAAACCATTCTTAGGTAGTGAACTCTTTGCACCAAGTGGGAAAAAATGAAGATAAAGATGGTTCAAGAACATATGCTGGAGCAGAATTGCATGACAGAAATTCATCTTAATCACACAATATAGGTTGCATGAGTCTACAATATTTGTGCAAAAGATGAAACATTCAAACAGGTCACTCATAGCCAATAACCATAGAATTCTTTTAATCAATGTTAATCGCATCAAACCCACACTTATATGCATACACGAAAAAAATAAAAATAAAAAAGAAAACAAAAAAGAGTCAGAGAGATCCATATAGTTGTATATGAATGCAAAAAGAAAACAAAACATCTCTGCTGAGGAGGTGGGAACAGTAAGACCAGGAGAAAGAGTGTCCACCCAATTGTAAGGTCCATAGAGGGGCAGAAAAAAGAATGAACAGAGAATAACTACAAAGGAACTGAAAAAGAAAAAGACAAGAAAACCATCTTCACAATTGGAGGCACATCCCTTGTCTACGGAGAAAGATGGCTCAGACAGGATGCAACTGAACCTCAGAAGGATAACTTCGGATCATTCTGGATTCAGAAATCAACATGCTGGCATCATAAACAATCATACAGTCGGTGTCTATCCTCCCACTCCTAGCCCTGGAAGACACCTAATAATGGAGCAAAGAACTGTTTCTAAGACTTTCAAGTATAAGAAAACATAAATATCCAAGAGAATAATCTCCAATCTAGGCTTTATCTACAATAGGTTATCTTGTTAAGGCAGAACAGCTGCAAGTGGTAAGATTTAAGATGCTGTGTACATGAACTTGTAATCTTTAAAATGTAAATCATATTCATTCCTTCTTTCTAATTGTGCTCTGGCCCATTAGCTCCAACTCATTTATCTAACTAGAAGAACTATGAATAGAACTAAGATCATAAGCTTAATATGTGCTTCTATTTCTGACAATAATCTAGTATCATGAAATATTCATATCATGAAGAAAAATAATCATAAATTTCCATCAATAAATTTGTTTAATTTGTTTATATGCAGATACATGCCAATTATATGCATACACATTAAACAAATAATACCCAACTTAGTTGGCAGGAATCTAGAATTCACCACATGAGGTCAGATTAGGGGCATAAATAGGATGAAGAATGCTCAGCCAATTGTGAGATATAAATGGTATGGGAAAGGAAAAAGGTAGGATAGATTATGAACTACAGTTAGCCAGGAAAATAAAAACAGAGAGATGGAAGCTGGGCTTGCAACCAGAGACAGCAAATTTTGTGCATACAAATCAATCGAACAATACCATTTGACACTGACTTGATTGGCAGGAATGTAGAATTTACCACGTGAGGTTAGATTAGGGACATAAACAGGAGGAAGAATGCTCAGCCAATTGTAAGACATACATGATAAACAGCAGTTAGCCTGGAAAAGGAAAATGAAAAAAAAAATGAAAGCTGGGGCTGCAACTGGAGGCTGCAAATTGTGTCCAATTTGCCTACAAGCACAAGGTCCCTTGTATGCATACAGAAAGATAGGTAGCTTGGTTAGGCTGTATACAGAGCTGAACTCAAAAGGATCACTTTAGATCATTAGGCATTCAACAATCAGATACTTAATCTTGCTATTGTGTTCTATAATCCAATTGTCAACTCTGGAAAATGCTCAATATCAGAACCAAGAACCATTTTCAGGAACATGACCAATTTCTGGAAAACAGAAGCACATGAGACCGAAAATAGAAACCTATGTTCCAGTATCTCCCTGCAGAGTTACAAGATGTGGCATGTATCAACTGGTAATCTTCGAGTCGGCAGCATAGGCTTTAACCCCCAATTCATTGTAGGACTGCAAATTTGAACTAAAAGGATCGGAACCTTATCGATTGTTTTAATTTCTTATTGAAACTACATTTACAAAGTGGCCTGCCTGACAAAGAAAATTAATCGTAAAGTATCATCCATACACGTAGTGATACTAGCATTTTTACATATATGCAATCATGTGTGTATGTTAAAGCCTAAGTCCCTTAAACATCACACCATAACTGTTATGTTACATTAAAATAAAACTAACTAGGAAGAAGTTTCCATGTCTTACATAGTCTCCAGGCACACTGAATTGTGTTGTGCAAAGCAAAAGAGGATCTCAATATCTCATTCAAACGACAGCTTATAGTCATCCATTTTTATCAGCGGCAAGGCCATCACATAAAAATTTATTTGTCAAACATCCAAAAAAACAAATCTCAAAAAAGAAAACACTATTTGCAAAGACACGATATAAAACAGTCACATATAAACCAAATTGGAATAGTGGAAATCCAAAATATACCTTAAGAAATGGGGCTGCATTGCTCAACCAAAATCCTTAATTCCACTTTCTGATATTCTGCGAGAGAGATTATATGTATCTCATTTTTCCACATCCAAATTGGCAGCGGATAAATCAAATATCCTAATGATGAATTGAGTGACATACTGACATTCAATCACAATGTGATCAATGCTAATAAGCAATGTGGGCCAGAGACAAAATAATAGAACCACGAAATTTATTGTCTTTGATAGTACGAGACCGAAGCCAAATAGTAAAACCAAGTGATTGAGCACGAGAAGGCAGGCAAAATTAGTTCAGAATTTACGATGGTAGCCGTTGAATATTAAGCCTGCAGTGCACGGGACAACAACCGCAAAACTTAAAACAATACACTTCAATGTTCCCAAGTCTAAAAAAACAGAGATGGAAACAAAAATTCAAAGAGAGAAGAAATTAAAAAGAAAATAATCAGACTAAAAACTACCGATTCTATAGGACTCCACAATAGAGACAGGCCCAATAATAACCGTTACTTTGTTATGAAAACTCAAAATCAAGGGCTTTAGACTTTTCCGTCCATAAACACAAAAGATTAAAGATCCATTAAAAAAAAAAAAAAAGACCGGCAAATAGAGAAACATAAACGATTTTCAAGAAACGGGAAACGCTTGTACATCTTCAACAACAGAAGGAGTTTAAAGAAATAGAAAAATAAAGAAAAAAAAAAAGAAGCATTCCTTAAAGAAACAATTCCTTCGCTCAGCACTTGGCCGGTGGCCAAGAACCGCCGATCAATCTCGGGTCTTCTTAACAATAAAAAACACGGTTCTTGAACTGAATTCAACACAATTGGTTCTTGATCCGCATTGCTTTCGCTGATTGTAAAGAAACAAAAGCCAATTTTCTTTTGGGGGGGGAAAATCCAACACAAAACCGAAAAAGAAAAGTAAGGATGTAATAAAGAAAATAAAAGATTCAGGGAGCAAGGTCAGGGGGAAAAAAAAAAAGCGATAAAGATTTGTAAAACAAGGGCCGGTCAGAGAAAAACAAGAAAATTCAAGCTGGAAAAGCCAGAAAAGAAGCTATGAACAATTCAAAAGGCTTTGACAAGGGAAAACGTTGCTCCGATAAACTAGAGCGCGCAAACCAGGTCGGATCATCTGCGTTATCCACACTCATCACTTTTGTAACGTTAACTCTGCGCTGGCCTGCGTGCCGAAGTCTCTATTTATGGAGAGAGTAAAACTAGAACAATAAAGCGTCAAGTCAACGCCAAAATTTTCTCTTCCATTATTACCCATGCCGATATTTCCTTTTGCCACTATTACCCTCTAATTGCGTCTAATCCACGCTTCATTGTGAAAACGTCAAAATAAAATACGCTGAATTTCTTTTTTTTTTTTTAACCATAATTGCTCTTTATGTATTATTTTATTAAAAATGATTATAAATATTTTAGATTACGAACAGTACCTATAAGCCCATTGGTCTGAGAACAAGTTGACCCAAAAAAAAAGCCCAGCCCAACTCGTAATCCAGAAACTGAAACCCTAACAACAGGGGTTATAAAAGACGCCCCCATGCATTCTCTGCTTTTGTGGTTTCTCCGTGGAATAGCCGCAGCGGCTCTCATCTCAGTCGAAGTACCCCGTGGAGAGATAAGTGATCTAGCAAATCCAAAATGGTTAGCGCTTCCTTTTCTTAATGTTTCTCTTCTTATGTGTTTCTTTACATGAGTCTCTTTTTTTTCTTTTTGGGTTATGTGTAATGGTTATCAAGTTTCTGCGTGCTTTTTGTATATCTGGCTACCAAGATCTGTGCTTGATGTGTGTGTATATTTGAATTGGGGTTGAGGTTCGGTGATAAAGTCGTTAGCAGCAAAAGAGATGAAATCTTTGCATTTCTTTTGGAGTTCATTGGCTCTTGCATTTCCTTTATGACAGCGATTATTTTATGAGCTTCTTTAACAGTAATGGAAATCCAATTCTCATCTTTACAAGTGTGTGAAATTTGGTAAATTATGTTCTGTTTTTCTGTTATTTTATGCTGTGATGTTGTTTCATTAAGATGCATTAATTTCTTATTGTAATATGGGTTGTTGTAGTTCGCTTTGTTACTTTTGGTTGTTTTTCCTAGTGCTTGTTATTGTTTGCCATTGTGGTATTCTGTGTTGAATGCTTACATAATATGGTGCCATTGCATTACAGGCAAGGGGTTTGAAGAAGCATTTGAAGAGGCTTAATGCCCCAAAGCATTGGATGCTTGACAAACTTGGCGGTGCATTTGTATGTCAATATTTAAATAAATTCTTACCTTTTCATTGTGCGTTTAATTGTTTGAACTTCTTTTTCACCTGATCTCCCTTGCTCGATATGTGCATTGTTTTATGTTCTTGTGTGCAGGCACCAAAGCCATCATCTGGACCTCATAGGTCCAGGGAGTGCTTGCCTTTGATTCTTATTTTGAGAAACAGGCTGAAGTATGCTCTGACATATAGAGAAGTTATTGCTATTCTGATGCAGCGACATGTCCTTGTTGATGGGAAGGTCAGGACAGATAAAACTTACCCTTCTGGTTTCATGGGTATGCCATCTTTGCCCATTGTGGTGCTGTAGAATGATTGTTTGACTCTACCTCTGGCCCCCTGAATGATAAGATTTTAGTTTGTGTTGTTCACCTTTCATTGCCTTATGAACAGATGTTGTATCAATTCCCAAGACAACTGATAACTTCCGACTCCTTTATGACACCAAGGGTCGCTTCCGTCTTCATCGCATCAGAGATGATGAGGCAAAGGTTTGTATGTACTTGTGCACATTGTCTGTAGTTTCTAATATATCAATGCACTGCTAACTGATTTTTCAGTAACCTGAGGATTTTTTATGGTCTATTTGAGACATCTTTGTGTTTTTTCCAGATTTATTTTTCTTTATGTTTTTCTTGCGTCTTTAATTATGGTATCTGTACTTTGAATGAATCATTGGGTTAATGCTATGCAGTTCAAACTTTGCAAAGTTCGATCTGTTCAATTTGGTGACAAAGGCATCCCATACATAAACACCTATGATGGCCGTACAATCCGTTATCCAGATCCCTTGATTAAAGCTAATGACACCATCAAGCTGGACCTTGAAGCCAACAAGATTACTGACTTCATCAAGTTTGATGTGGGTAATGTTGTCATGGTTACTGGAGGAAGGAACAGGGGGCGTGTTGGAGTGATCAAGAACAGAGAGAAGCATAAGGGAAGCTTTGAGACCATTCATGTTCAAGATTCTCTGGGTCATGAGTTTGCCACTCGCATGGGCAATGTCTTCATTATTGGAAAAGGGACCAAGCCATTGGTTTCTCTTCCCAAGGGCAAGGGAATCAAGTTGTCAATCATTGAAGAGGCTAGGAAGAGGCTGGCAGCCCAAGCTGCTGCATGAAAATACTGTGGTTTTGGTGGTTTACCTTGCCATTGGCTGCTGCGGAAATTACTTATGTTGGTCTGAGTGCTAGTTTTCTCTTTAAGCTGCAATGGGTTTGTGCCTTGATGAACGAGTTGCTTTTAGCATTTTTCAGCAATTTTGAACTATATAGTTAATGTTCCAGTTCAAATTTTGGCAATGTTGGTGAAAATTTGGCTTTATATTTTCAAGTTGATAAGGCATTTCTCCAGAGTTGTTTGTCTCCGTTGAGTCTGGTCTATTCATTGTAATTTCACGGACGACCGGTAAATTTTTAGCCCTCGTATGCTGAATTTAGTTATTCCGTAATGAATACATGTTTGGATGTTCATGAGCCTGTTTCTTAGAAAATTGTAAATTTTAATGCCACACTGGCTTAGGATTCTCTATGGCATAATTGTACCAATGCCAAGCTGAGGATGTATTGTCCCCTTTTTAGGTCAGGTCAATTATCCGACTTTGTCCTTTTCAAGGGTCAATTGTTTGAAGACTTTGTGCAGCGGATCGCCGAGGGGTGGAATTTCTATTCTGCTGGTCTAGTGATTACTCACGGTGGGGTGGTGCTTATGTGAATGTCAACAGCAAGTACTTCTAACGCGGTAGCACTAGAACAATGTACCGTATTGCAAAATACGAGAGTGCAAGGTGCGGGGGTTGTAGCTGCAATAGCTAAATGGTGTCATGGAGGTGTTAACTGGGCCTGACTTAGCTTATTAGAGAAGTTCATCAATCAATCTGAAGTGTCACAGACACAGAAATTAGTACCAAAAGCCAAGGAAAAAAAATAAAAAAGGTGCCTCGTGCCGGAGCAGGTCCGTTTTGACGTTGGGTAAAAACGGCCAAGAGGTCAGGCTAACAAGGCAGATAAAGTCAACTTAGGCTCTGCGTGAGATTTTAGCAGCGGTGATACGAGTTCTAACTACTAATGCTACGCGGGACAAGGAGAACAGGGACCCCCCAAACCGAGAATTTTGACTGACATAGAGTACAACAGACAAGGGTACAAGTTTGGGTGGAGTAGAGTTGGTAAATGTCACTGCAAGCAGCTCGGAACTTCTCTGCCAGAAATAATTGCAATGCACATGCTCCAGTCTCCTACCGCCAAGCACAAGCAGCAACTTAGTAGATTAAGCTGGCATCGAAAGCGATACAAATTGGACCGAAACAGCACTAATCATATTCCATACGCTCTTCTTTAATGCAATAATTTGGTGCAAATCATCTCTTATTGGATACTTGTGAAGACCCACTTTTGACTAATATCGTGACATGATCAATGGCATATGTGAAAGAGGGAGTCACAAACACAAGGCACTGAAGGAAACACCAACCAACCGTTTGACCAGGGTCCCACAATAAAACGTCCAATATGTGCAATAGAAGTCAGAATCTTTGGTAGGAGCCAAGGCGCCATGTGCTTGGTCCCAAAGAGGCTTTGCCTGCTCATTGTCCATTTCTTAACAACAAGCAATCCTCTCTGCTGTTCTTGTTAATTCCACCGGCCCCGACTGGTGAACTAGACTCCAAAGCGGCCGGTTCTTCGAAGCACCTAGATGAACCTTTGATCCAAGTGAACCGGTTGAGCGTTAAGCTTACATTGATCGGGATCGGATTTTCTTGTTTTAATTTAATTTTTATTTTCAAAATTATATCAAATTATTTTATTATTGAAAATAATTAATTTAAATTTGAAGTATAGAAACAATCAAATTAAAATTTTTGAATAAAAAATATTTTATTTGTCATATCTCATAGAGCAATGAAATTATTTTGAAAGTCAAACATATAATTGCAATATTATTCTATTATTATATAAAAAATTATTACACGGGCTCTCTACAGTTCGTTCTTGGACAAGATCATTTTCCATCTTTAATTCTTCACGCGTGGTTTTAATTAATTTTTATCTAGGGGCCCGCCATATTTTTAATGACAAATATGTCCTTTGCCTGTTGAAGCAAACAGCCGATGTACTTCCAAGATATTAGTCCAATAAATTTAATATTTGATCATATGAATCGAAGCGTAGAGCTGCTGTTCTACCATCTTAGTGATTTACGTAGATAATGAATATTGACCTTAAAATCTTAGTTTAAATTAAATAGGTGCCACGCTGCCACTGTGAAGTTGAAGCCTGGAAGGTCAAAAATGTCAAATAAAATTTGTCCAGGAATTAGGCTCTCCTCTTGTCTTGATGCTCGTCAGTTTGTGCAATGTCGAGTTCATTTGGGATCTTGCCTGTTCCCAAATTGTTAGGAAGGGAAGGTGAGACAAAAATTGAAAATTGAAGATATAAAAGGTTACCAAGTAACGAAAACTGACCAAGTGGAAGATGAAGTGGAGAGCCTGGCAATGCTTCAGAAAGACAATTCTCTTCCCAACAAGCTGTATCCTCCAGAAGCTCGCTTCAAGCTTAAGAAGACATAAGGCCAGAGGTAAGTGATCGATTCATTCAATTCTGCTTTCTTCTGTACACAGGCATCCGCAGTGTGCTAAAAATTTTCAGTCAATGCTGTGTAGAAAGCAAATTTCTCCAACTATTCTTTTTCTATGCTATTGTCTCTCTCTGGTGATGATAATGGCAGGAAACAATCACGGGTTGGCGGTACTTTACAAGGACTTGGAATCCTGTGGCGGATATGAAGATATACAAGTGATGTGGGAGATGCTTCACTCCTCTTCTTGTCCAGCCGCCCACGGTGCCAGGAGGAGGAGGAGGAGAGTTTACTGGAAATTCTGTTTCAGACCAACTTGAATCTTGTCATTCATATCCAAAGAATTACACTAGCTGAACTTAATGCAATTCCTTGCACTGCTTGCAGTTTTGATCACAACATTTTTCTTGAGGAGTAGAAAGCACATCCAGATTTTTCACGTAAAGATCTGCAGTTGAATAGCATGAATGTTGTCTACATTTAGTTCTTCACTAAAATTTTCTCCAGTCCAAAAAGTTCATCTTTGATACTCTTTCTCTGCACAATCTCATATTGTTAGGATTCTTGTGTATCTTCTGCATCAAAACACTAAACTGAGTAACATTTTTTACCTCCAAAATCATCTGAATCGATCCTGAAATTGAAGTTTGTTTCACAGGTACCCGAGAACAGAATATGGATTAAGCAAAATTTGAATACTTTGACACATTCCAGAAAGTAAACTTATGTCCCAACCAATTTTGTTTTTAGACAGCAAAGCACAACGACTTGAAATAGAATGGATATTGTATTATATGTCGCTACAAATGCAATTCATTATTGCGATTGCACTAGAGCTCCTGGGGAAGTAAAATCCTAGAATTTTCACAGCAGATGACAGACTTCAGCAAGGAATATCATCACACAGCATCATCCTCATGGAGAAGCCTCTGATCAAAGTGCCACACGCCTGCAATGACAAAAATCATTTCCCTTAAGGCCAAGAATACCAAGGGGAGACAAAGCAGCCAAGTGGATAAGAAAGATCACAAAGAGTTGACTTGGAGATTTTGTGCCTACCATGGCCTTTTCCAACCATCCTCAATTGAGTGACATATTCTGCAATCTTCTTAATGGATTCAACCTATTAAAACACTTCAATAAGGCAAACTAAAATGCAACAAGTATCTTTCAAACAATTCAATCGTTAGGTCGTTGGTTGCTTAAATGGAACAATTAAATTGCGGGGTAGTGTCATTTTGGCATTTTTTCAAACTTTTCTTCCTTCACATAACTTGCTCATGTCAAAGTCAGCATTGGATCCAGGAAAGGGAAAAAATAAAACTTTTGAGCTCACCTGCTCTTCCAAAAATTCACTCTCAATATAGTGTTGCATCTCTGGATCATTGTTTTGTCTTGCCACCTGTTGTTCATGAAGAGCTTAACCATAGGCACATTTTGTGAAAAGCAAAAACATTGAACTACTTTAAATGTGCGAAAGTGGCAACTACTCCTGAATTTAATGAGCTGAACTCAAGCAAAACTCCAGAGTGTAAAGATGCATTACCTTGTGCAAGTTCAACAATTTCTCATTTGTTAACTTCTCCAGCGACAATGCAATTTCCATAGCTAAAACAAATAATCAACGGAAGGTGGTCAACGAGGAAAAGAGGAAGTGAAAATACTGTCCAAGTCTAACTAAAAATGGGGAACATAACCAAACGGGGGGATTGGAACACTAATAGTAAAAAAGCAGAAAAACTTGGGCAGAAATCGGTAAACCATCCTTGAGTTAGGAACAAGATAAAGAATGAGACAAATAGCACTGGATATGAAGTAAAAGATAACGACAAAGCAAACATGGTTAATAATAAGCACTTGCAACATCAAGTATGCAGCGGTCAATCTTCAACATTAAACTGCACTTTCAAGTTGAACATATATAAAAAAACACCTCACATCACTTACGAAGGCATTCGTATAATACGACTTCAAGAAAAACCTGACCACTTTAGGTTAAACAAAAAAGACTCCAGCGAACTCACCGTACAGGGCATCTCCCTTTTCTGGGTGCTCAAACTCAGAAGGAGGATTAATTATAGGATGCAGCTTCACTCTTCCTCCGCGAACATTCTAGCCACAATTGGAGTACAGTTAAGACACAGAAATTCATCATATGTTCCCAAACAAAGATCCAAAAGCCCATAAAAAAAAAAAAAAAAGGGACAACAGAAGAGAAAAAGGTTGGTTATCAGGGGATACTGCAAAGAATCAAAGACAGACTCGGAAATACCTGATACTGCATGAACTTTTCAGCATGTTCTCTTTCTTCTTCACTCGACTCCTTAAAAAATCTAATCGACAATGAAAGACCAGATATCAGTTATCACTTTTGTGAAATGAACAAGTCGAGAAAAGCCAAGATTGCGTGATTACTTGGCCAGTCCCCTGAGGGCAATATTGTCCCTGTCAAAATACGCAAACATGCCGTGGTATATGTACGAAGCACTGTACTCCACACTGTGATTGTGACACGAGTAAACAGAAGAGGAAACAAAGGGTCAATCAAGAAATCGCCAAAAAAAATCCCAGATATTTGAATCACAGGAAAGAAAACCGAAAAGAAAGCAAAGAGAGGGAGACCGCACTGACTTGATCTGGTCGTTTATGGCAGCCTCACAGTCCTCCACATAGTACTGGCGAGCGAGAGAGACTCGAGGAGTGATGGGAACCATAAAATCCTCTTTCTTGATCTCTTCAAATGGTCGGAAGATCAAACTGGTAAGCGCCGGGCTGGTTTCTCCGGAGGCAGAAACCACAAGACTGCTGTTTCCTGGCCTTCTTGGCAGCGAAGGCGGCGGGGCCAAGAAAGCAGAAGACGGACGGCCAAGACCGCCAGCATCTCCCTGTTTAATTACAGGAGAGAAAGCAGCGGCAGATTTCAGTAACATTCTTGCTCACGGAATGGACCACGAAGAATACAAGAGATTAATGGCTAATTAATGGAGAACGGAAATGATTAGGAAAGGACAGGGAGGCTTTTCTGGAGGGGCAACAGATCTATCTCAGCAAATCGCAGAGTTAAAAGGGGAAGGGCTTTATTTTGGACCGTTGGATTTGAGTCAGCCGTGGAGAGTAGATTTGGAACACGTCTACAGGCGTGTGGAGAACTCGTGCCTTCTTTGGATGGCTTTATCTGCAACTTCCCCCTTGTGAAAACCACGTAGAAGTTGATCCGTGACGTTTCAGGAAGAAAAGCAGTTGTCCGATTTAAATTCTTAAAAAGTAATTGTAGAGTTTCAGACTGTTAGTTTCAGGAGCGCGCTCGTAATCTTGCTATATAGAGCCACGGATAAGGCGAACAAAAGGGTTAAAAAAAGAATGCAACAATGCTTCTTTGACTCGATGAACCAAAATTAGTAAATTAGCTACGAGCAAAACTACCGGAGGAGGAATAGTGCTAAATAAAACCATTTCAATTGTTATCTCCGAATTAGTGAACCCAAATGAGATCAGTATCTTGAGGATTGTTACTCGTGTAATTTCTTTCTCAATCTGAGAAATTTATGAACTATGCTTAGTTCCCACGTGAGAATGAAACTTAATAAGTGAATGTGGATCCATTTTAATTTATATATAAACCAGATGCTGAAAAATAATGAATATATTAGTTATAGACCTTAGATTTCAACAAAGCACCAGTGGTCTAGTGGTAGAATAGTACCCTGCCACGGTACAGACCCGGGTTCGATTCCCGGCTGGTGCATCTGTTTTGCGCGTTTTCATACCATAGTGGGCATAATGTTGTGCATTTGTTTTGCTCGTTTTCATTTGTCAGCAAGTACCATAGTGTGGGCATAATGTTGTCATCTCACTCATAGAACACAATAACGGACCCAATAATTCATGTGGTTTGGTGAAGGAGCTAAAGTTCCCAATCTACGATAGCTGACATGTGTTACAATTTCGAATTTTATTCACAAGATTTTTCTTTTTTGGGCCATAAATCTAACAAGTTTTTTCCTTTTTTTTTTATTTTTTTATTGACATCAATACTACTGCATGTCTTGCTTTTACGTGCGTAACTAGCTTCTGGTTGCCCAGCTAGAGGTGAATATTTCCATAGCAATGAATGCTATTGCTAACTTTCCCATGCACCAAAAAATTTTTGACTGCTATTGCTGGCAATTTTTTTTCCTTTTTAAACTTCATTATAATCCCAAAAAAAGCATTTTTAAACTTCATTATAATCTGAAAAAAAGCATTTTCGGCATTGACAAGAACAGTTCCTCTGTAATTTCTTAGTCCCACGATTTACACGCCCAAATAAACGAAACAAAGAAACGCTTCGAATGGCTACCATCGACTCAGATTTCAACACGTTAAATCACTAAACCATTCTGGGATACAAGCAAAAAGTTAGACTTAACCACATATCATACTTTTAAACTCGTAAACATTTTTGCCACCTTAGAACTTATCTACACTTACGCCATCTCTGAGAACCTCATAAGCCTCTCTGTTCCTGGTTTTCTTCATCCCAGCGGTAAAATGGAGCTTGGGTCCGTCTGATGTGATACAAGTGACTTTCACCCAGATCACGACCTTTGTCTTCATCCCCTCAATGTCGGCTAGTTTTCCTTTCTCCAAATACCCAGTCACAACATTTGAGAAACGCAAGACAGATGAATCCTTGTAGCCCACTTCACAGATTGAGGGAATGAAGACTGTAAGCTTTCCCGTCTCTTCATTGAACTCATAATTGGTAGCATCACGGGGGAAGATTCCTACCGCCAGATCGTAGTCCTTAAGCAGCTCTGGCAATGGCTTTTGCATTTTACCTGTCCAAACAGTTTCCATTAAAGGGTCTGCATAAGAACTACTGTAAAATTTTAAAGAAAAAAATCAGTAAATTTACCTGTGACACTAGCAATTTTCAATAATTAGTGATGTTAAAACTCCAAACAAACTGCTAAAAAAGCCCACAACCATTTATAGTCAGAAAATGCAGAAATGAAAATATGAAAACTGGAAGTAATCAACTGTATAATTTCTTCTGCTCCACTCCAAAATGGCAATCTAGGTTTGAGATTCCAGAGAACTTGGTTCTGTACTAAAGCATTCAATAACTGACAAAGCAAATCAGTGAAATCATATGTGATGTAAGATAAGAAGTAATACTGACATAAGCTCATTAGAGAACCCGATTACAAGTATCTTATCTTGTGTTTTGTAGTCTAATCTTATGCATATAATGTAATGTATCTTCAAGGTCCCAAACAGATGGAATGTTTAAAAAATCCCCAAAACAATTAAGGCAACCCAAAGTACTAGGATACTGAATTACTGTTTGAAATTAAGGTCATCAAAAAGACTCGGTGGAACAATTATTGTTTGGCTACAAATTGAAGATTGCAGGGAACTAAAACCAGAGAACGAATAAAGGAAGCAAAGAAGTGAACTAACCTTTAATTTTGTTGACCAACCATTTGGTTCCTCCCTCAATACTCGACGACAGAGACTGATTGAACAGGGAAAGTTGTAAGCACAATAAATGTGTTTGAAACAGGGAAACTTAGCAGAACACGTGAACAGAAAGGAGAGTAAACACATCGATTTGCATGTGCAATGCATATACAGAAATAGCATAAACTAAAAGCATCTGCTGGCTCACAGCCACGATGTACAGGTGGGTCAAATTTGACAGAACACAGATCAATTTTTCAGCTTTTCCTTCTCCTATTCACCGAGTTACAATTACAAAACTAAAATCCATGTAAGAAATCATACTAAGGAAAACATGGTCAGAAATTCGAGTTCCCCCTAACAGCTACACGCACACACCAGCTCATTTATTCAAATGCAAATTGGATCATAGTCAACGCACATTGCTTTTCATTCATTTCAGGGGCATCAAAACTCATTCATCTTCCTTCCTCCTCTAGATGTTTCCAGAGGGCCCCGGGCTCCCCGAAAAGTTGTTCATTTGACAGAGGCAATTCCCTCTGTGCCACAAACGAAAACATTGCACATAGTATATTCATAACCTCAATCGACGATTATTCTCGCAATTAATATGACCCAACTGACAATTCTACAGCTAACAGACACAGAATTATGACGAGGTCGTGCTTACAAAGCAAAACTAAGAATATGATTTTCGGGGAATAATTGGAACAGAAGACGAAGAAGAAGAAGACACAGAGCGAAACGTACATTAATATCGTCGCCGACGGAATTGAGCTCCTTGTTAGCCTTCTTGCCCAACCAATAGGAGCCAGCCTTGTTCAATAGCTGATCCATTGATTTGTTTAGCAAATCTATCTTTCGCTCTCTCTCCCTGGCTTCGATTAAGAGAGCAACATGCTTATTTTCTGCCTCCTAATCGAACCCTCTTCTATTACCGAAAGAGATCAAAGCAGAAGAATCATATCTCCCAATACAACACAGAGAGACAGAGAGAGAGAGAGATGGTTTCTGCTTGTCTTTGACCGTGCGCATTTTCGGGTCAATTGACCGTTTAAAGACTGCCACGTCATCCTATGAATTTCCCGCAACGGTTTGGGATACGACGGCGTTGAGTATCATTTGACGTAACAATTACGAAATAATCGATCATACGGGTCTGCATTAACTATGCATTGAACCATGGAGATCTTTTTCCTTTTTAAATCAGACTCCGTAGACAGAAAAGATGTGAATTTTGGTTGATATAAAATAATTTTATATCATATAAAACACATTATATGTATATATATAATATTGATATTACATAAAATATTTTTATATATTATAAAAATTATTTGTCTTTATTATTCACCCAAATTTTTTAATAAGATATGTATATGTTAATTTTAGGTTCATCTCTTTAATAAGAAAATTTGATATTTTTGAGAGACACTTTAATCATTAAAAATTTAAAATTATATTTTTAAAGTCTTAAATTTTAATTGTTTTAAAGTAAAATTAATGAAAATGTGGTGAATTATTTTATTGTGTAATTTATGTTTAATGAGCTTTACAATAATAAGAAAAAAAAAAGAATAATGTCTCATATTATATTAAAAGTTTTATATTGAATTCACGCTATACAATAAATTACGTCGTTGTACTGAACTCAAATGGAAGCCAGGTCTTTCCAGTCTACAAGAATTGTGTGCCAGGCCACCGGCACAAACCATACCTGTGGATCATGAGCTAAAGGGGCCGAGAAGACCGTCAACTTCTTACAGAAAACGGGTACAAAATATGATCCAATACTTGGTTCTGTTAGTGTTAGAAAACAAGACAATAGACAAGAGCGTCAGGACAAAGGCGCCAGAAATTGTAAAACAATCGATAGCACAAACACTGTCCACTAGGCTAGGCATGGGCCATTTTTGTTTTTTTGTTTTTTTGTTTTTTTTTTTGAACGAGGCATGGGCTGTTAAACTCGCCTAGTCACAAGAGAATAAATTGTCGGCTATTTTCTCCTTAATTTTGTTTTCGCAATCTGGAACTGGAACTGGGTCGTTTTGAATGCTCTCTACCTGATCCTCCGGCCTTACGCCTCTCTTCTATTTTGATCGTAGTTGGGCTACGTGGACCTATTTCTCGTTCCCAATTTACACAGCCGGGAACTTAGTGACTATAATGCCGCCTAGCTTTAATAGTGTGTCATTGACGTGACATGACATCAACAGAATATTTTTCTCTCCAATGCAATGCAAGCAAATGGTCAACAATTATTAATGCCCTCCTAATATTTTGCAAATGAAATGTTTTGATCAGGTACATATTACATGATAAACCGTCCCAAGCGGACCACTCAGCAATTTGGAACATTGTAATAATAGTGGTTGGCTTTCGTAAATTACTTGGAATCTCTTGTTGCACTTATTATTGGAAAAATGAACCATCTTAATCACGCGGTTTTACTTACCTATGAAATAAATTTCTATTTTATATATTTATCTCATTTATCATATTCATGCAATCTTTTTATCCCCAACAGTTTGTTTGATAGTGAGAATATAGCTAATCAGGTGTAGAATTAATACCAAAACGAATTGCAAATTGTATGAGAAAAATTTGAGAATATTGGCACTTTTCCTGATGGCATAATTCAAAATTTCCCGATTGCTATCCCTTGGTGTATTTTCAGGGGTAACCAGGTAATTTACGCAAACGAGGTTACTTTGGTAAACTTGCGGAGGAGCGACTGGTAGTCTTTTGCTACCCGCCGCATGAACTTTCATAAAGCCTTCTTCTCTCTCTGGTCCTTAACGCAAAATCGCAACGACCCACCAACGGGCCAGTGTACATTGTATAACAACAGCGTCATCCCTATCCCCCTCTCCGACCTTCTTCTTTTTCTTCTTATTCTAATCTACGCATAGCCAAAAAGCAGTTATATCCCGAAGCAAAACTTGAACCCCATCTCTTCAAATTCAAAAAAAATAAAAAAAGTGATCAAAAGACATACCCACCGACGAAATGCCTTCTGATTCTCCAAAATCAACCCTTCTACTCCATCGGATCAACAGTAACGCAACTGCGACTGCCGTAACCAACACAGCGACGGCATGCCAACAGGTGCGATGGTCCCCTCTATCCTGTGCGATCCAGGTGCCTGACTCTGTGGAACGCTATCATATCCACGCCGTGGGCCACAACCAGTGCTCCTCCGCCGGTACAGCAGATCGCCGCCCCAATCTCCACCGTCTGGTCTGTGGTCCGCCGATTCGATAACCCTCAGGAGTACAAGCATTTCGTCAAGAGCTGCCACGTCATCGACGGGGACGGTAAAGTGGGCACCCTCCGCGAAATCCATGTCATCTCCGGAATCCCAGCTGCAAACAGCACGGAGCGCCTCGAGATCCTCGACGATGAGCACCACGTCATCAGCTTCAGAGTGGTGGGTGGGGACCACCGTCTCGCCAACTACAGGTCCGTCACAACTCTCCATCCATCCCCTCTCGGAACCAGCACAGTGGCTGTCGAGTCATACGTCGTCGATATCCCTCCAGGCAACACCAAAGAGGAAACCTGCATGTTCGTCGACACTATCGTCCGGTGCAATCTCAAGTCTCTCGCTCAGATCACCGAGAACTCCGCCAGGCGCGACAAATCATTCTCGTGAGCGATACTTTATTATGTCATAAATAAATTATGCGTCAGGGTTTAAAAACGAAAAAAGAGTAAAAAAAAAAAAAAAAAAAAGAGATCATACGCCGTCGTTTTGTGAGTATCGAACGTGGGTTTGCCTATGAAACTTTCGACGGCCAGTTTCTCGTAATATTACCGTTATTTAGTTATCAATTACTGTCATGTTCTTCTTTAATTACCTTTCTCGTGAAATACATGTATTCTTTATTTTGATAAATAATTCAAGTGATTCTCGTGTTGCATTCGATTGCTTCTCATAAAAACCCAGAAATTGTAGCATTGGATATTAGTGACATGAATTCTTACCATCAAAAAATTGGCATGATTTTAAAAGTTTAGACCAAAGTAAATTGTGCAATAATAATTATCTATAATTTCTTTTATGTCTCGCGATTACAAGAGAGCCAATCCAAACATGCTGGGCTTTTTTTTTTTATTATTATTTTTTCAGATATAAAATTTAAGTTTCGAGTGGATGAGCGAAATGTAATAACAAAATGCAAGTAGAATGGGAATTTATATAATTTGAAGTTCATCGTCTTACCCTTTTTATTTTTTTAATGGAAGAAGGTTGGTGTCCTACTTGCTTTTCCTTATTGTGAACATACCAACTACCATGTGCCTGTTGTGGTTGGCCTTGTTAATTACGATCAGAAGTGGTTTATGAAATTTTATATTCATCAGATTTTTATTTCTTTTTGCTCCGTCGTTTTGAACGACACTTTTTTTTTTTTCTGAAATTGTCACTCTTTTTAAAGGAAATGTGTGATTACTGGGGGAGGATACACCTAACCACATATAGCTTATAATTATCATAGTGCATATTATTTAACACTTAGATTTAAGAAACGTAGAATGCGTACAATCATACCGAAGGCCCTTATTAGTTATAGGCTTCTAGGGGTCACAACTCATATGCCACATTGTTATGTATAATCTTAATATTATCTGTTTTTATGATCTAATGTAGTTCAGTCATAACGACTTTTCTAGGCTATTATTTCAGAGATAACGTGATGCTTTATGTGTGCCTCACGTTGTTGACAAGTGCTAAATTGACAGAAAAAAAAAAAAATAAAGGGAAAAAATGATTGAACAAGTTGAAGGAGAAAAAAAAAAGAGGAAAAATAGAACTTGCTGTGTTCGATCGGTCCAACTTAGAAATTTCTGGTTCAGGCCGGCGCGGGGTAGGATCGGAGCATGTTGTTCTAAAATATGTTACGTTGCTAGATGGAATCAAACAGTTTGCCTGGCAAGTTGCAACCTTGATTTTTGGACGAGCAAGCTAAACGACACGATGCAAGTTGCACATTTGTTACCCTATTTCCATGAAAAAGAAAGGCAACTTGCGACCCCCCAAGTCTCTCTGTTCATGAGCATTTGAATAAGACAGTTTGCAAGTTGATGTGCAAGTTGGCGAGAGGAGGCCCTGCTTTTATTGTCCTCTTGTACTGTTTGTCTACATTTGAATGCGTTCACGCCACCCCTTTTTTTCTTCTCCGACTGCAGCTTCTTAATTCCTATGTTTCTTCTCTTTAGGCCTTCTATTAATTAAATAAAATAGTCAATATCATCCAGGACATCGATGAGAAGACTGGCCTGTCATATATTGTCAAAGTAAGTTCATTTGAAAAGATGCACAACTGGTGTTGCTAATGAAGAATAAACTTTTAATTGTAGGGATGCGTCTGCTTGTCTAATTTGTCACTATTACCGTCGGCAGAGTAGGGTTGAGCCTTTATGCTGCGACATTAATATTCGATTGATTGAAGAAAAAATTTAATGCGTTCAAGTAAATATAATTAATTTTTATATTATATATATAATAAAATTTAATTATCGTTATTATTTTTAAATTCACCGAATCCAACCGCTTGATTTAATTAAATATCAACTTGCACGGACCAGATATCTTGTAGGCAGATGCACATTGAAAACCGTACAGTTCTCGAATGACTAACAAAAATTAACAAGTAAGTCTCCTGGAGGGATTAGATTAGACAGCTTTGTACGTTCCAAAATGAGGTCTAGAGCAGAACGGAGCATCTAATAGCTTAACGAACATTATTGGCAGTAAATTAAATTAAATTAAATTCTGGGCCATAGCTCTTTCCTTGGATTTATACCTTCGCATGTGATGTATGTGTCCAACCTTTCCCACCACATTCATTAGCAAGTAATCATCATTTTGCAGTTTTAACCCGCTGATGGGCCTACTAATAGCGTTGAAAACTTTGACGTGCTTGGCTGCAGTTTTAGACCTCTGTATTTCTCACGTTTTTTCCCTTCGCATATCGAATCTTTTCTCTTCTTACCATTATAGGCTTTCTATTCTCAAGTCTGTTGCGTCCATTAAATCGAGGAATACAATGCGTCAATTGGGCTCTACTGGGCTCCATCGCTAGTACAATCAACCTCGGATGATATGGTAAAACACTGTGTAGCGGATCGCGCCGTGTGGAGATCAAGCCAGTGCAAAGCACGCTAGGCATTGTACTACAGCGGACATTCTCCTTTTCAATATCTATCTTTGGTGAAGAAGGTCAAAAATGAACGTTTTGAAATTGCAGGAAAAGTAGGTTTTTTATTTTTGTATTTTTTTTGACCACAAAAGTGGCAAAGTCGGTTTTGTCTCCCTGTCCCCCGATAAATTATAAGACACTGCCTTGCTTTTCGCTGACACGCTATTCTGGAAAATGCACATTGTTTTCTAAATTGCAATTTGAATTTGTCAATTGGTTAGTTAGGGAACGGGGACCTATGAAACCAAGATGGAATTTATAAAGATGTAAAGATGCCTAGAGTGTATGAGATGGCCTTACGAACATGGGCAGATTGGTTGGCACCAGCTAGTGAAAAGAAACACCAATTTCGACAAGTCTATGAACCGAAATTATATGTCTATCACTCACCTGTTTCGTATAAAATATACTCCAATATAGGCCATATTTTCGGATTATAGATAATTGTTGTTGCAATGCTGAAGAGGGGATGGGGCAATTGAGCGATTTGGGTTCCGAGTTTTCTTTTCTGAATATCAATCAGCCATCAGAGTATTGTAAAGAATGCCGCCCTTCCATCTACCCTAAGTTCTAGGTGACATTGAGCCCCGAACAATTGTCAAACTCGAAGAGTTGCTCTGATTCCACTCATTGGTGCTTGCCCGGTGTCCCCGACGAATATGAACCAGCTCGGCGCAGGCGAATGTAACGTAATGGTTCCAAAAGTCATGGGACACCCGGGACTCGCATTTTTGGGTGGAGATCAAATGGACTTCCGCTTAGGATTGCTCCAGTCCATATTTGAAATTGATTAAGTCGATGCACGTTAACTGAAGCCAGTATGGGCTTTTCCTTTGATAGCCCAAAACAACCCTTTTTATTTCATTTTATTTTTTCCCGGATGGATCAAACACGGGCATTGTGAAATTTTGCACGCTGCGTTTTGCTCGGGTCAATATGCCTCGCGAGATGCAAGGAGCCTATGAGGGGGAAGGATTGGTTTTTTGGGTTAGAAGGAATGTCCAAAACTCATAAGAGGAACACAGAAAAATTTCAATGAGAATGTTTTAATCAATTGTGTTAGAAACACGGAACATAGAGGCAAGACTTATTGCTCTTTGTTCTTATTGTAATTTTTCTGATTTCCATCTAATTAGCTTAATACATGTATGTTTGCCATTGAGGATACGGAATGAAAAAATAACTCCTTTTTAATATGGAAGGAGAACGGGGAGGGAAATATTAAGAAAACTATAAAATTACTCTAATGTCCATCGATCTTTAATACAAAATAAATAATTAATAATTAAATAATAAATTCATATTATTTTTAAATTTTCTTTTCTTATTTTTCATCCTCTTTTATTATTATTATTATTATTATTATTATTATTATTATTTTCACAAAGCATATTTGGCAATAAGCTATATAAGGGAGGTACTCTTCTTCTTATAAATATTACAATTCTTTTTATCTTCAGTCTTTCAAAATAAATCTATATAAATTTTAAATTTCTAAGATATATTTCTCAAAAAAAAATAAAAATAAAATGAACTTCTTTCTTTTTTTCTTCAATCTTCCGACTCCTTTCCCTGTCTCTCCTTACTCGTTTCCCTGTCCTAAGCCAGATGTTAAGAGCATTCCAAGGCAATTTCCATTCAAGCAAAGCAAAGAAGCAAGTGCATTAGCTTCCTCCAGACATAGCTAAGCCTAACCGACTGATACGACTAATATCTAGAATGTTTCCAGGACCAAACCGGCCCAAGTTAGATCGCGATCCGTACTATTGAAATCTGATGTGTCGTAGGCTCCCTCAATCCTTCAGGTTCGTGCAGATTTAGCGAACCCTAGTTGGAATAAATGATGAGATCTAAAAGCAGACGAACCATTAATTATGAATGAAAGTCATTGCACCTCTCCTGATTTCATCAAACTCGTAAACCTGAAAAGGAGTGACGACAAATTAAATATCAATAAAAGCCGCAAACTTCGTATCCATCAATTTCATTTTAAACAAAGAAACCTATTATTACTAGCCCACTACGTATCTTAAACGTTAAGTATGGAAATTGCCGTTTCCCAAAAAAATAAATAAATAAATAAAATTCCACCATCGTGATCAACATACTTTACATGTAATCCGGATTTTTTTTAGACATGTTCAGCTAAATGCGGTTCTTGAGTGAAGAAATTGGTTAATTGAACATACACCATTTACTATTAGCAATTAGGGGCTTAGCTGGGGTGACTCGTTGATAATAGTCATAACCTCCTGTCATAGAGCTTCTCTTATTATAGTTCCGATCATGCAAATTTTTGTGTCATTTATCTTCTTGAAGATTAAAGAGATCAGGTTTTCTTAAACTAACAAGACCTTAAATCCTTTTGTAAATTTGGCTAAATGTTACTCGGCAACAATTATTTGATGTTTTTGACGCAAAACAGCAATGGAAGAACCAAAAGATCAACTGCAGAAAAGATAATTGGAGAGTTATTAATTATAATCGAGTGTTTGAGATTCAGAATGGAGACTTAAGGACCGGGGAGGCGCCTAATCCGGTTCTGACTTTGGGTAACGTGACTCGTTATGGGACAAGATCTAAATATTAGAAACGAATGACATGTCGGGTCTGCGGGCCCACCATAGCTATGATGACGCATGTTTTTTTGACCCTGCAGAGCTCGACTCGCTTTTTTACTTTGTGTGCGGTTTTGGTAGGAATAAAATTGTCGTCTTCTTTCAGGGAACAGCAGCTGTAAATAGTAGTTTTATTTCGTCATTATTTTCTTTTTGTGAAATTATAAATATAAAAAAAAAATTACGTTTTAAATATCAAAGAAACGGGGAGCTATATGTAATAAATATTTTTAACGCCCCACAACCACAACAGTTGCCACCTTCTTCACTATGGCCTCTCCTGCCGTCTCAAATGCGGGTGGAACTCGTCTCTAGTCATAACCACCTCTGTGTAATAAACAACTAACGTTTATATTTATGAAGTCGAATGATGGAAGTAGAACATGTGCTTGTGTAATTTAGCATAACATATGTTTGTGTTTCATTTTATCTAGCCCAACTGAAAACCTTGTAGAGGCACACATTCATGGAACTTTCGTACTTCAGTCATGAAAAGGGTTTCAAAAGTAAGGGACAAGATTTTCCAAGCTAGTGCTCCAAGGAAAAAGTAATTAGCGCAAGAACAGCAAGATTACGTTACATAATCTTGAATGTTGAAAAAGGCAAATGCATCAAATTAAGATAAATCATTACGTTGAATTTTTTTGATCAGTTTTTCCTACCAAACCATTTACCGACGACTTGGGTTTTGCCGCCAGATATTTTTAGCTTATATCGCAGAAACTCTATGTCATGATAATCTTGATTGCTTGAAACTGTTAACGTAATTTGTAAACGAGTGCTGTATTTAATGACTTCTTTCCACAAATTGAATGATTTGAGAGGGAACGTGACAGTCTCGAATCCAAACCAGGATTACGAATCCTCTGACGCATGCCCCAGGAGTCAAGACCATGTGGTGCTCTAAGTCCTGCAAAACTCGCAGACCATTTACTGCTACTTGCAGACTATGGCATTTGGCGTCATAAATTATCTGACCCGAAAACACGGTGGATTGACTTGCCGAGATGTGCCCTCACTTGGACCAGTCCATTAACTTCATGTTGTTGTTATTTTCGCATATTGATATCTTTTTTTATTGTCTATTTACAGGTTTGCCGGATTTAAGTTACGTAATGATAATTTATCAATATCTCGTGTGCTTCTTCGTACCTTATTTCATAACAGTTCAAATATTTAAGATCTTTAGTTTAAAAATTCGAATTCTTAATTATTGTGCAAGTTAAATAAATTTGTGTTAAAAAAATGTCAATTTTCTTAGCACATAAAAAAAAGCCAGTTAGTGGAGTATTATATCACCTCCAAACTCCACGGTCCCCAGTGAATGAGCCGAGACCAGATGGGTATTTTGGGGATAAAAACTAGAAAGTATACTGGCAATCGCGAGGAGCGTGTGGAAATTCAGGTCACTTTCTTCCGCCTCTCCCCTCGCCTTCCCTCTGTGGGTTAAGGTATGAGGGACGACCCTTACGTACCGTCGTGAAGGGGGACCTGGAAAGATAAAAATTGAACAAAGGTACAATTTCCAAGGCATCCCTTTTAAGTCAGTGAAATGTTTTGTTTTGAGCATCAGAAACAGGGGTGAGTTTGACAGTATTTGGGACATTTCCATAAATAGTGTTCCTTTTTCATGTCCTCCTAATCCTTTCCTGATCCAAATTTTTCTGGCCAGTTGGTGGAGTATTTTTGTAGTCATTTTGAAACGGCCATGGATGTTACGCTACAGGGTTTTGTTGCTTTTGACACGGTGAAACATTTCAAGAAAGTAAAATTGTCCTCGTAAAATATTAATTTCGGTTCATGAGTTTTCAAAGAGGACAGCTTTAGATTCGTTCACTGGGGTGTGAAAGTGGAGCGTGGGAGGTGGGATTGTCAGATTGAATGTCTCTGCAAATCTAATGTAAAGTAAAATCGGAAATATATTTCTTTGATCGCCATAGATGTATGAGGCGTGTTGTCATGTCGAACATAAAAAAGAATGCGTGGGTGCCATGTCTGCAAGGTAACTTTCTGAATCGCGTGATATTAATGGCAAAGCTCGTGGCTATGGCAAAGGGCTACATAGGCTAGACTGACGATGGCAGGAGTTTTCAGTAGGCAACCCTTGGCGAAACGGATTGTAACCACCATCGTGTTTTGCAATGGACGTCAAATCTTGACTTGCATTTGCAATTTAGTTCGTTGCATATGGAAATACGATCATACTCTTTCCATGTCTTACGCTTATTTTTTAGACAAATTTTTACGGTATATAATTAATACACACCAAAGGCCATCATTAATTTGTTTCCCTCATTTCCATCATTTTACTCTTCAATGTACTCCTCTCAATGACTCGCTCTCTCGATATAAGCATTTCGTTCATTCTTTGCCTTCTCCCAAGATTAAATTTGCGGGTATAAAAAATTTAACGCCCTTGGGGACTCGGGTCGAGTTCACCCCATATATTCTTACAAATGAGCAGAGTCTCGATCTCTTGATTAAAATAAACATTTACTATTTGTTGAAAAAAGTTAAAACCTTTTGAAAATCATACGATCACATCCACCAGAATGGGTTAGTATTATGGTCCAATGCTTGGGATAGTTAATGAGTTGGGAGTTTTCCGATGATGTGTTTAATACAAGTCTATTTAACTAACGTAACTTGCCGAACAGAGGGCATTTAGCTTTGTTCTTTTGCAATGTCAGACAGTAGTCTAATTTATACTGTATTACTATATATTATTTAATTTACGTATTAAACTGACCTTAAACATATATGATTTTAGACGAGATCTAGAATTTAAATTTAATGTTATAATTAACTTCTCATTCCTAATTTAATTAAACAAAAAAAAAAAATAAATAAAGTTTGATAAGCAATGCGCGACTGTCTTCTTAAAATGGTAAAAGAAAAAAAATAATGCAGGACAGTTTTCGATGGGGACCTGTACCTGATGGAGGTAATAAGCGGTTCATGAAGGCCTTGTTTGGTCAATGTAATTATCATAGAGCAAAGACCTCCCAGAGTCAATAATAAAAATTGGTAGGCCGACACCTAACAATTAGGAAAGGGTACTTTTAGTGATGTTGAATTTAACATATGCAAATATGTTGGTCCCACGAATTCAATTGCGTTACGATCACATATTTTCCATTAATGGGATCGCAATGATCAACAATTTGAGAAAAAGGAGGGGACATCTTGTTATGATTGTGAAAAGATCCATATGATGTGAAAAGTTGATGTTCGAGTGGGCGTGAATCTGGGTTTTGAGTTGTGGTTCGGTGAAGACAATCTCATTTTGGCCTCCTCGTCTCCTGTGCTGTAAGGAATTAAGGATGGTAGTATTATATCATAAGCTAGAAAATACTCGGTCGCCGTGCATCACGGTCTGGGCTATCGTTGAGTATTTCGCACGAAAAAACTATTGTAGGGGATTGTCCTTGCATGGTAGTGGGCGCATACTGCACGCATTATTGACTGGTGTTGTAGCTCGAGAACAGATTATGAGGCGATTCACTCAAAAAAAATTCAAAATATGCTTAATCTAAAAAGGAGTGGCGTTGAAACCCATTTTACAAGCATGGAAAATAGATCCATTAAATATAGTCTAATAATAGTCACCAAACTTAAAATTTAAGAGTGAGATTTGTGGTTTGATTTCATTCATTAAAAATAGTTCCTTCTCGGTTCAACTTAAAATAAAATTTTTTTTTTAAAAAAAAAGGAAAAGGAAAAAGGAGAGTGGAACGGAAAGAGAGAGAGTAAGCTAATTCAATACACGAATACAAAGTTGACTTTGATAATTACACTGGATGATTGATTATGCTAAGCAAGCCACAGTCTTCCTCACTCTAGTGTTATACCAATTGAAAATGTGAGTGGTTAACACTTAACACTATATTGTGTAGGATTGTCATCATTAACCAGAAGATTAGTTAAAAGCTGAAGCAATCATGAAGCAAAGAAACAATTGGGGGTAGTTTTTCAACAAATAGAGAGAGAAAATTAGCCGCGAAGCAACAATAGCACAGGCATATAATCTTATAGAAAATATGATATTGGAAGAAAAACCTTACCATGCCAGCATGCCGTAATTTCTACTCGTACCGTAGTCGGCAGCCCCAAAAAATACAAAATTATTAATTAATGTTGACAAAAAAAAAAAAAAAAAAAAAGGAAAAAGGAAGACAACTAGACAAAGAATAAAATAAAAAAAATTTTTTTTTTTTTTTCTAACTTCACAAAAACGCACGTTTGTGACTTATCAAGGAGTGAGGGTACTAATTAGTCAAATACTTCGCTCAAGTTTCCATGGGTTGACGGAGGAGGTGGCGTATGTTTGCGTCCCCCCTATCTTCTCTCCTCAGTTGCTATAAATAGAGCTGCCCCTCTCTTCACTTTTCCCCAACTCATTCACAAATTTCAGCCGCTTGCTACAAACTTCATGGGGCTTAGTTTTGGGTCACTTTGGAAACTAAGAAACTAAGCTGCTTTCTGGTGTAAAAGTATGGATGAATCTGTTAAGCTCAGGAGGGATAGCACCATGGATAATCATGGTTCTCTGATCGCCAGCGGCGCTATCCATCCTGAGTTTAATCGATTCTTCTTGCTCTCTCTCTCTCTCTTGCAATGCCATTCCAGCTCGTTTGAACGGTTGCTGATTTTGCACGTGGGTATGCAGTGTTTTTGTCCTGATGTATTGTGCTGATCAGCTGGATCTTTCATTTTTCTCTAGAACTTGATTTATCTTTTTCACTTACCCTGCTTAGTAGGGTTATTTAATGCTTCATTTTCTTCTTTCCTAGATTCCACCTCCTGATCTTCTTACTAACTATATATATGTATATCTATGGTTATCGTTCACATGGAGGCAATGAGGGGCTTGGGAAGGACCAAACCTTCTTCGCTTGGTGCTTAAACCTGGAAAGTTATGTACTGCGAAAATAAAATGGATGGTTTACTTTGAGTTTATCAATCTAACAAAATGATAGAAGTTCATAGAGTGATAAGATTGTTACCCACCGGAGCACCAACATAATCGGATAATTTCCAGGAAACTAGTCGGGGTAAATAACACACTCTTCTCTTTTCGGCTACTTTATATTCATGCAATCTTTCAAGTCTTTCGACAGCCACTGCTTTTCTTCACTAACTTTAACTTCTTCACGTGCTTAAGGTTTGGGTGGTGGGAAGCATATGCTTTTGGTCTAATTATAGATGGAGCTCATTTCTTAGGCCCCCTCTCTCACCAATGATGACGAGTCAATAACAATGGTGATTGTAAAAGCACTACTAAAATCAGTACCAGAAGATGAACGGCATGGATCGTAATAACAGTTTTACCGAGAAAGCAACTAGTTAAAGCACAGGGTTTACCTGTCGTAGAAATTTGGAGGGAAGACAGCAGGATGTTGACTGCCCTGCAAATTCGGCAAAGTGAAGGTCCTAGTCATATTGCTTTCCATGGCCAAGACTTGATACAAAGGTACGAGTTTTGAAATTCATGTACTCACTTTCAGCTCTCTGATATTTCGGCCCCTTTTCAGGTGATTGTATGTCCACGCTTCCTCACCCGTGTCCATTAAAATATCATCTCCTTGTAATATTTTGATTTGGTTTATATGAGTTCCTTTTCGCTTTTATAGTTATTGTTATTTCATGAAGAAAATAAAAGAAAAATTTATATATTATGTTAAAAGTTTTAAACGTAAATACGTGAATTATGTAATTAAAAATTTTTATATTAAAAATATCATAAAGCAGCGAGAAGAGTAAGAAGAGGAGTAAATGATATGTTAAAAAATTCATAAGTTCAATATTGATTTTAGATTGAAAGGCAGTATTACCTTGAAATTTAATATTAAACATATAAATTGACATAAAAAAAAAAAAAGAAAATACATACATAACAATGAATCATGGCTTGTGCAGGTCATGAATTTCTATCACTGGACAAAATTTTAATGTAAAATCATTAACGCCTACTTAGAGTTGTGTATTCTGCGGACTCTCATTTGGGTAAAAAAAAAAAAAAGAAAAAAAAGGTGCCGCAATGAAGCCGAAGGAGGACTTTGCTGGACAATTACCGAACATATTGCTTGTGCCTGGAAAAATGTTCCGTAATACTGAACCGATTCCATTCAAAATTCGTGGCCAAGACTTTTGGTTTTGTATGATTTTCATAGGCGACAGCCTTTTATGTGTTTGGGATGTTACCGTTATATCAAATGGATCATGATGCTGAAAATTATTTGGGACTCCAAAGATATTTTATGACAATTATTTTGTGGACAAGCGAACCGGATCGTTGAACAATGTGGTTGGTTGGTATGGGCATCACAAGGCCCACAGTCCCTAAATCCACTGATCGCCTGGCCGAATTCAAAACCATCCCTAAAAGCTGCTGGTCTTTACCTAGTACCGATCAATGTCGTATGGAACAAGAAAGCTTACTATCTCATTGTAAATCAAATCTCTGGGCGTATGGAAACAGAGAAAAAAAAAAAAAAAAGTAAAATCTTTGGAAACTTGACATGTGAGGGGCAATCTCGTAAGGTTGTGAGGAACTAGGAGATGAGGAGGAAAAGAACATCGTCTGTGCCCTATTGGACATACTGAAAAATATGTCCCAGGACCCAATGTATGAAGATGGCGCCTATTAACAGTCTGCCTTAGAAGTGCTAAATTCTTAGTCTCAGTAACCAAGACTCAAATTATAGTACTGGAACATGAAAATGAAGAGGGATATTAACACCATTTTCAAGGGCTTACAAAAACCTAAAGGGATTTGAATACAACATAAATAAATTTTCATAACCCAAGGCCCATTAGGCATGCTTATGGGCTATAATGCCCAAGCCCAAGACGCCAGAATAGATATTTTTTATTTTGCCAGCGCGCAATCTACCGTTAAAATGAAGCTTGAAAAAAATAATAAAAATAAAAAAACAAGAAATAAACTAATGGTTTCCGTTTCCCGGCGGTCTCTCCTTTAAAACGACCAACCAAAAAAATAAAAAGAACAGAAAAAGGGAGAAAATCCAAGTCGGCGGAGAAATGGCCAGTCGTTTCTGGCACCATAATCTTCTGAGTATACACTCTCCACAGTCCAAACGATCCCTAAAATCCTCCCAAAGATCCACCAACAGGATTCCCAGTTGCAGCGTTCGTTTGCGAGCTGTGCCAAAGTCTACGCCGCACGAAAGCACCACAACCACCACTTCTCCTGAAATACCGCCGCAGGTACCCAGTCGCCCTTCAATCTCTCGAAAAAGAGTTGATATCGCCGACGATCCAAGCCCACCTTCTTCAACTATCTTTGGCCGTTTCAGGTGTTTTACCCGTTGAACTAAACTAGCAAGGCTGCTCGGTTTCTTGTCTCGGTTTTTTCTTTATATTTTTTTTGTCTTCTTTTTTTTCGGTCTTTTTACGGACTCTTGATTGGGGAGTTTTTTTTTTTTTTTTTCAAGGGATGGTCTTAAGATTGATGAGCTTGGTTTCGAAATTTTATCAATCGCGTTGCCTGCAGCCTTGGCTCTCGCTGCTGACCCCATTACCTCACTGGTCGATACAGCCTTTGTTGGCCATATTGGTACCTTAATTTTTCATTCCAATTATCGCTTGTTTTTTTTTTTCCTTGATTCATGAGGCCAAATAAAGGGGGCTTGAACCCCTGATTATGATTCACTTGCTGATTATAGGATCAATAGAATTGGCGGCTGTTGGGGTATCGGTTTCCATATTCAATCTGGTCTCAAAATTGTTCAACGTCCCATTGCTCAATATCACAACATCTTTTGTGGCTGAAGAGCAGGCCTCGGTTAGTAAAAGCACTGGTGGTTCTGGTCACATTGGTGATGGTAATGAATGTGTTGCTTAACTGTCTTTTTTTTTGTATTTGGAGGAGGCTATTCGTTTTGACTCAAAGTGGGTTTTGCTGTTACGGTTTTGTCATCCAGATTATGAGGATAAGTGCCAAGGCAAGAGATATCTTCCATCAGTATCAACTTCTTTAGCACTTGCTGCTATTGTTGGCATTGCAGAAACAGTTGCACTCTCAGTTGGCTCGGGTTTCTTGATGAATATAATGGGTATACCTGTTGTACGTCAGAATTTATTGGATATGATCCTTTTATAATTTATTGACTTCAAAATTACATCCACTTCTATATTTTGTAGTCTGAACGCATAGGAGCACGCTCATGCACACACATAAGCCAGTTGTAAGATGTGTACCAGGTGAAGTCGTTCTAGGCACTGTGCTCTGATGTGATCTTGTCAATTATCAAGATCAGTGGCCTAGTGCATCATACCTTTAAGTATATGAGATATTAATGATACAAACTTATTGTTATAAGTTTCTAGTACTGTCAGAATTCTCATCATGCTATTCAGTCTAATTTTTAATTATGAATGGTTTTGCTTCTTTATGCTGTAGGATTCACCAATGCGGGTGCCAGCTGAGTGTTTTCTTACCTTGAGGGCCTATGGTGCTCCAGCCATTGTCATTGCACTTGCTGCACAAGGTGCTTTTCGTGGGTTTGTGGACACAAAGACTCCTTTATATGCCATTGGCAAGTATTGCAGCATTCCCTTTCTCTTTTTTCCTTCTCTTTCATTTTTCTTCAAGCCAAGTTATCCAACTGCCATACTAAACCAGTGGTTAATTGGATGATTGCTCCTTGCTACTCATTTTGGCAATATTCTACAAAATCCATTACATAATAAGACTTTTGGATGACAAGTGTCCTCATCCTGTGGCACATGATTTACCTGGCTATTTGCAGTGATGAAAACTTAATAGACCTTATACTTGACATGAAGTATTATTGCTGCTAAGGCCCCTCCAGTATTTTCCAAAAAGCTCCCACAGACAACAGCAGATCCTTTTACTCTGTTGCTATACACGTGATGATTTTGTTATCCTGATCATCAGGTGCTGGCAACTTACTGAATGCCATACTGGATCCCATACTGATATTTCTGTTAGGCTTTGGCATTGGTGGTGCTGCACTTTCTACTGTGATTTCTGAGTACGTCATTAATGTGGTAAACTTATTCATATTAGTGTCCTTTTTCGTGCTATTCCTACTTTATGGAAGCTTCCCTTGGGTGTCTCTCATTATCAGTTTGTTTATGTTTTATTTTGCCCAGATATCTGATTGCTGTAATCCTTCTGTGGGAATTGAATGGAAGAGTGTCACTGATCTCTCCAAATATCAATGGGATCAAAGTTCTTCAGTATCTAAATTCGGGTACTCTTGGACATTTCCAATTCATTCTCCTATTGCCTTGCTTATTGGGGCTGTAAATAGTTAATGGTCTTGTTCGCTCAATCATCTGAACCAGACCAACATTGGCACAGATTAGAAAAAGGGTGTTGCGATCAGGCTGCAGTGCTTTTGTTTAATTAGTTTCACTACAATAGTTCCTTCTTTGGTTTCATATTTCGGTTGTTCACATAGAATGAAAAGATCGTGAATAATAATTTTACATTAAGTGCACTTATGCACATATCATGCACAGTCATCCACAATCTGATCACAGTTCTGTAGTTAAATCTTTCACCAACAAAACCATTAGATGTTGATGTTTTACCAAATAATTTGAATATTCCATTTGGTCGCTGACAAATATATGTGAAGTATCTTGGCAAGAAGTTCATTTATCAGATGTATGGGGATCAAAGCAGCATGAAATTCCTTAGTGCACCAGAGATAGTTTGCATTGCATACTTTCAGCACCTATGGGTACAACAGGTGCTGAAACTAAGTTTGTCAATGGATAATGATCATTGCATGCAAATCTTTTTATTGGTTGCTGCATTTGCTTTTAATACTCTAAACATTCTCATCATTGTCAAAACTTGATCTGAGTTTAAAGCTACAAAGGATGAGTAGGAGACTGCAAGGCCACATATAGACATTGAATTCATCAATTCAATTGAGTATTCCGACTGACCCTGTAACATGTTTCCTTCTCCCTTTTAGGTGGCCTTCTTATTGGCAGGACCATAGCAGTGCTTTTAACAATGACTTTAGCAACATCCTTGGCAGCACAGGAGGGCCCTGTGCCTATGGCTGGCCATCAAATTTGTATGCAAGTTTGGTTGGCTGTTTCCTTGCTTAATGATGCTTTAGCCATTGCTGGGCAGGTAATAGTTTGAGACTTGTTTTAATGACAATTTGTTTCACGCAAGCAGATGTCTGATTTAAATTGATTGAGCGGCTATTATATGGTAAACTATTAAACAACAGATTTATTGTGGCCAGGATGAGATTTGTTCCATCTAATTATTTTTCATTGTGACCATATGTTTGCCATGGTGCATTGTGAAGCTTGAGAACAAAGAACAGACTATATAGACAAGATAGTTTTTATAGTCTATCAATAATACTTTATGCTCATCTATGTCTCCAGCGGTTCTGGTCTTTTTATTTCTAGTACTCTTTGAAAGAAGATTGATACACATAGGATATTTTAAGCTACTCATTTATTTGCTCTTTGGTTTGTGTAGAGAATTCTTTACCATATTTATTTCTAGTACTCTTTGAGAGAAGATTGATACACATTGGAGATATTTGAGCTACTCGAATATTTACTCTTAGGGTTGTGTAGAGAATTCTTTATCATATCTAAAGTACAAGGAGCATGGCCAAATCTGTTGCATTAGGAATTTCATTGGTCCTGTTATCATGCCAGTCATGCTCTTTTGCAGGCTTTACTGGCCAGCAGTTACTCCCAAGGAAATTATGAACCAGCAGGCCATGTGATTTATAGGGTTTTGCAGGTTTATGACATTTCTAATCCTGTTTCATTTCTTTTGTAAATTGGTTTAATTGTCAAATGGTGCCAAAATTTAATCAGTTAAATTACATTATATTTTTTAGCAGATTGGTTTAGCAACTGGAATTGCATTGAGTTTGATATTATCTCTTGGGTTTGGAGCATTTTCTAGCATGTTCACTACAGATTCAGAAGTTCTGCAAATTGCCCGGTCTGGTATTTTGGTGAGGATCGCTTATATGTCATTGCTAGACACAATGTCTACAACATTCGATCACAATAATGTTGACCCTTTTTGGCAGTTTGTTGCTGGATCTCAGCCAATGAACGCCCTTGCATTTGTTATTGATGGGCTTTATTATGGCGTTTCAGACTTTGGCTATGCTGCTTACTCAATGGTTTGTCCTTAATAGTGATAACCGATCGTTCTCTTTCCTTAGTTCCTTGCTCAAGTTCCATATTTGATCGTGTAGGTCGTGGTTGGTTTCTTCTCATGCGTGTTCCTACTTCTGGCCGCTCCTGTATTTGGTCTTGCCGGAGTGTGGACGGGGTTATTTCTGTTCATGACCTTGCGCGTAGTGGCAGGAATATGGAGGTACAACTCTATCTCCGAGTTGTTTATTGTCTTAATTATTATTGTTTCCCCCGATGTACAATCCAGCTTTCATCGGCTTGGCGTTTTATACCAACTTACCGATGCCGATACTGCTAAACTTCTACAAGCTGTTGGTATTTCAAACCTTCTCAACGAGTTACCCGCGTCAGAGTTAAGAGGGGGACACGTTAGGTTTGAGGTTTAATTTCCTTTAAAATAAAGAAAATAATTAAAAAAAAGAAAATAGAATGAAAGAAATTTTTTTTAAAAAAGAAAGAAATATGCCCTCTGGCGAGGAGATGGCACATTATTGAGCAAAGTTCATCAGTTGATTCAGAGCTCTCAGTTGGGCTTTGTGCTTAGGCTATCATTAACAAAAGAAAGTTAGACAACCCAGTTGCTATGAGGATGCTATAAACTTGGACCATATTAACGGGCTTTATAAATATCCATCGGCCCACTGATCTAAGCAAAATAATGACAAACATTAATCACTGGTTACCCAAAAAAAAACAGAAAATAAAAAAATTAAAAAAGTATTAGCCATTGGGTGGCCAGTAATCTCTGTACCCATGTTTGATGATTTTATGGAGAATCTTTAGTTTGAAGTTGAGATTATATTAAACTCATTTACTTGTGGCTCTGTACTAACATGTCAATCCAGACTGGGCACAAGAACTGGACCGTGGAAATTAGTCTGGCCCTCGACCAAGCAGAAAAGCAAGTGAGATGTAGATGGCCTATCAGGTTTCTTTGACACGGCATGAGATTATCACAATCAAGACGTGTTAAGAGCGTAGAACAGTTATTAGTGCTCCGGTCAGACGGTCCTGATTGGTATCCATTCAAGATCCCATTACGCTATCAACAATGGTCCGGTAATCTTCGCTTCCGAGATAGCTTTCTGGGTGTGAATTAATGACGTAGCGGCGGTAGAATACGTTTTCACGGGTCCGATATGGCAATTTCTGGTAAGAATATCTTTTTTTCTTTTTTTCAATGAGTCTTCCTGCATAATGTGTTTCATTCCAAGGTTTTAACAAGATGTGCACCGTATGTATAAAATTCCTGTTATTCCTGCTCAACCATTTACTCTATGCAATTGATTCCTTTGTATTTATTTGAATCACTGTCTCTTTTGGTATCCCTTAGGAGTACTCACGTCAGATTGGAATTTAATAGTATGTATGGGCTGCCCGTTATGAAAGGTTACTGGCTCACTGCAGTCCAGCTGTTCTATTCGCGGAAAGCTTGCACAACAACGCGCTTTTGACAAACTTCAGTGCTTATCTGCTGAAGCTCGAAATCTTTTTTCGCTTTCTCCTTTTTAACCCCTTTTTCTTCGTCACGGTCTTGTCCTTATGCGTACATAATGATGAAAAACAAATATATTATAAAAATATTATATCTTATATCAAAAATAAAATATTTTATTATATTTATTTTATAAGATAATATTTATTTTATATTTTAAAAATTAAAATAAATAAAAAAAAAGTTCGACGCAAAAGAGAAGAATGGTCTGAATTAAGGTTTGATATAGAAAATCCGACTATTACCATATTTTTCAGAGATATTAAATTATAAATTTTTGATCTATTCGAAAAGTTTTTTTTAAAATTTTTTTGACATTAAACGATAAAGGCAGAAACTCTTGATATATCAGTTTAATTTATTTTGTGTTGATTTCCAGCTCAGTGTTTGTCGGTTTATTTGTGGTTTTATGTACTAGTCAATTTATGTTGTGGACGGCGGCGCTTGATTGGGCAAATTTGAACAGGACGCGACTGTCACCAAGAAGGTCGTCCACGGAAAGTAACAAGTGTTGGACTCGGACACCGCGTCTCCTGCAACAAGACTTGAAAATGTATTTTATACTTCTTTCTCTTCTCTTTAAACCACGTTCAATATTTCAGGTACAAACAGAAATTCATGAGTGCAAAAAGGAGAAGCAAAAACGATTAATAAAAAACCGAGAAAACTCGGTTTCACTTGCTAGTAGACTCCTTGATTTCCATGGTGGTACATGATACCCAATGGGAGACATTGACGAGCCATTCTTAAGGACTGCGTGAATCCCACGTGACACTCAGCATCATCATTCAGCAATGGTTCCGATATGATTAGCCATCCCTAGCTCAAATGTGGCAAAAATATTCGAGTACAAGAACCATATAAATGATAATGCCTCTGTCTGGACTGTGAATCTTCCATGCCACAGACCAAAGTAGGGCACTTACTGTTCTAAAAATTCCTGAAAAATACAAAGGAGACAAAAAAGAGAGAGAGAGAGAGAGTGAGCAGGAGCTTAGCAGATCAACCTAGTTCAGGAAGAGCAACTTTGTTATTCCTTAGGTTATGCATTTGCAGTCATGGCTCTTAATGTTATATCTCTCCAGTTCCACAGATTTACAAATGAGCTAAGTCTCCATGTCCATACAACTAGAAATCTGTCTTTGCTATAGGCCATAAGACCAGTTTTGCAAACCAGTTCAAGGGAATACGGCTGTTGCTGCCTATTCCAACTGAAAGGGAAATAATCACTCTTTATTTTGCTAACAACAAAGAGAAAGAAAGTGGAGACAGATGCTTGACCAAACAAAGCACGGGAGAAAAACTTTCAGAAGTCAACTTCAATCGCATTCATAGAATATAACCCCCCCTAGAAAAAAGAAAACACAGAAAGAAGTCAGAAAGAACCTGTGGGCACCTTGTCATGCTATAGCATGGTTGCTATTTTAGCAAGATGGTTTACTTGATGCCAAACTGAGTATGATTAAAGTTGTAGCCCCATCAAAATACTACCAAAGCTCATAAAGTCCTCATGAAGAGTTACTACTACAAACTACATTCCAACAAACCACATGCTAAGGAAGCTAGCAGGCACATCAGCTTGTGTTGACATAGAGCAAAGTAAATGTATGGCGCAACATATACATGATATGCCCTTTCCTGAATTAGCTACCAACACCGCCATAAGGGACAGCGTGATTAAGCCACCATTTATCTCTAGGTGAAATCATTAACAAGTCATTGGGATTGTGGGCAAATTCCTCTTTTGCCTGTTTTAATTCAGCAGAAGAAACAAAATTTACCTGACATTATTGGAAAAATGCCAGCAGTTACTCAAGTGCAGTCCTGACGGCTTTCTGTCTCAACTTCCTATTGTAATTTTCCTGCCAAAAGTTCAGGAGAAAGATCAAATACATTTCAGTTGACAATGGAACACAAAGTTCAGACATTTTGTTTCCTTTTTCTTTCTGGACAGCCCATAAAACGGTCTAACCGAGGGCACACAGTTCATTGTTTAATGCATCATTAACAGAAATACTGATGTATGGCAAATAGCCATTGACAAAACAAGTACGAGGAGAACCACCAGAAGAAGCACAGAACACAATCTGTCATCCATCAAACACATAATAACAAATGAAACACGCAATTGAAACACACAATAATCAAAATTGCCAACTAAATTTATCCTCTAACAGAAAAAATAAAGCATGCCAATTTCCCAAGCGTACTTTCCAATTTCACCAAAAAAGTTGCTTGTTTTTGCGAAACTGATGGATGCGCTCACCTGCAAATCGATCATTGCGTTGCTCTTCTCCGCTTGCCTGGCCAAGTTGTCAATCTTAGCCAACATATTTTCATACAACTCCTCCAGATTCGCCGTGTAATTCGAAGCGTCCGATCCAACTAACCGCCTCAAATTCGCAATCCCAAAATCCTCCGCGCACGTATCCAACTCGGACTGCTCCCTCGATATTTGATTCGTTTCGTTCAAACTCCGCTCGTTTCTATCCTCATTCATCGCACACAGGCTCCTCAACTCGCAATTCAAAGGCGGGAACGGGGAATTCGGGCAAAACGATCCGTAATGCTCTCGAAAAGCCGGGCCTATGTTCACTACCTCGACCGGTTTGGGATCGAACGACTCATTCGAAGTTCGGAACTGGTACGCGCGATACTCGTGCGTGTGGATCAATTGCTCTTGCACGGGAGTGGTGAACAGGAGGAACACGCAAGGAGCGAGAGTCATCGTAGTTTCGGAATTTTCGACAGGTAAAGAGAGGTCAGATTTGGCGGAGAGGGAATGCGTGACTGAGAATTCGCGCATTGAAGGACGATTAGGAGTTCTGCGGCGGGCGGAGAACCAGCCGAGGAAGTGGTGCAAGTGGCGGCGGCGGTTGTGAGTATGGGAGAAGAGGGATTGGCGGAGGGAAGGCAAGTCGACTCGTCCGAGTGAGTCGTAGAAGGAGAGAGGGGAACCGAAGCAGAGAAATGAGGTGATGGTGGCGAAGAGCAGAGGGGACTCGGTGTCGGCCAGGGTTTGGGGGGAGTCGTCGGAGAGAGTTGGGGTGATGTGGGTCACGTGGCCGAATAATAAACCGTCCACGTCGCCCAGAGAAGAGGAGATGCTTTGCATCATGGCGACTAAGATGGGACCGGATATTGCAACATTCTGCAAGGGGAGGTCACCCATGGCTTCCGCTATTTCCACAGAGAAAACTGGTAACTGTGAATGAAAAAGAAGCAAGCAAGCAGAAGCTTATATAGAAAACTGGAAAGCGACAGGTCGTTCGTCGGTGAATTTGCTGCCGCCCAAAAAACGAACTTGTCCTGCGGTACGCCGTTCGTTAGGGAACTAAGTTTAAAGTCACGATAAATCAATCAGCCATTTCTAGCAGTGTGTTTCAGTTGGTGAGCATACACCCACGTACCCCAGTCGTTACGTTTGGGGTGAAAAAAGAAAAAAATACAAAGCTTTAAGCAAAATATGATGACTTTTAAAAAAAAAAAAAAAAAAAAAAGAAAGCTAAAAAAAAAAATATCGTTAAAGTGAGAGAAATACTCCAGAACATTAATCTCAGATTATTGTCTCAGATGATATAAACTTTTCATTCTAATTTAAGAGAATTGAAGGAATACAATGTTGTCTAGATAGAAAAGAATAAGTTTGCAAAGTCAATTCGTGTATTTACAAAAGAACCAATCAAAAGAATGAAAAAAATTTGACAAATACCCCTCAAAAACGCTACTAAAGAGTGAATAAAACTCTATGAAGTATCTATCTATCACACCACATCAAAAGGGTTAAACCCCCCCCCCCCCCCCCCCTTTTTTATCCTTTATTCTTGCACGCCCCAAAAAAATGACCCTGTAGCTATTATAGGAGTAAGAACGCTATTCAGTACTTGGTGGGACATTGGCTCCATCATCTGCAGAACTACTACTAGCGGCCAGCTCTGGCTTAATCTCCTCCAGTTTCTGAAGAACTTGTTCGGCTTCTGGACGAGCTGCTGGAGTGGGATCAACACAATGCATTGCTAATTTCAATGTGTCGAGCAACTCATCGCCTATAGTTGTCGCATCTTTCATGAGCTCCAAATCAAAGACTTCATTAGTCCATTCCTCCTTCACAATGGATGCTACCCACTGAGGCAAATCCATGCCATTGATCGGTTCACCCGGTGATTTCCCTGTCAAGAGCTCCAGAATGATCACTCCAAGGCTGTAGATATCTGTCTTTGTGTTGGCATTCTTAAGTTTTGAGAGCTCTGGCGCGCGATAGCCGAGTGTTCCAGCAGTGGCAATTACACTGGTGTTGGCAGCAGTTGTCATGAGCCGTGATAGGCCAAAGTCTGCAATGTGTGCGTTGGTCTGCTCATCGAGTAGTACGTTGCTTGATGTGAGGTTCCCGTGGACTATATTCTCCTTGGTGTGGAGGTGGTTCAGTCCTCGTACAACTCCCATGGCTATGTTCATCCTTGTTGGCCAATTGATAAGGGTCTCTGGCCCACGAGCTGCCAAAAAAGATTGTGCACCAGAAATAGTTTGATGTTTTGAGTAATATTTTACAGTCTAGTCTGTCTTGGAATCTACATCAGCTTCAGGAAGAAGCACTACTTTTTTGACATCCAAACCAAAGCCACACACACACACACTCAATCTTTTGTATTCTCTTTTATTTTGTGTCAGTCACGAAACATTAGACATCTAAGTTGAATCGGCCAGTACAATATCCTACACTTTAGGTAGAAAAATACATTGGGTTACTTTTGCACCGTGTTGGTCTGATATGCCTGCTCAAGACGGATATATGCAATAATTTAAGTCTGGCTTCACTTATCCTAACTTATATGCAGAAGCAAAACAGTTTCTAGTTTTGTTCAGGATAACGAAAATCCACACAGAACTCTTATTTCTGTTCTTAAGCTCTATTCATGCTTCATTTTCTTTGCTTTCTAAATATTGTCGAACCAGAAGAGATAGAAGGCAGCACTTTTCTTTTACATTAGGCAGTCAATGATGTGAAATTTTATGAATCGGTTGAGTTTATACTTACCATGGAGGAAGGATGCAAGGCTTCCCTTGGGCATATAGTCAAAGACAAGAAGCTTCTCTCCTTTAGGTCCCAAGTAATAAGCTCTTAATGCTAGGAGATTTGGATGGCGGATTTTCCCAAGTGCAGCCAACTCAGTTTCGAACTCCCTCTGCCCCTTGGTGGTCTTCTCTCTCAACCTCTTCACTGCAACTTGGTTGCCATCTTCTAGTGTTGCCTTGTATGCTGTTCCAAAAGTGCTTTTTCCCATAATCTCCGCAGTTGCGCACAACAGATCATCAGCTGTGAACACAAATGGACCATCGAAATGCACAAGCTTTCCCCCCATTTCACCCCCTGATTCTACTTCACCTGCAGGAACAGCCTTTTCTGCTTTGCCTGCCGCCTCTTGGCTAATAGATTTGCCATTCTTTTGTTTCGAAACAGCCCTTTTCCTCATCAAAAAACAAAGCAAAATGAAGCAGAGCAGGAACAGAAGAGCAAGCAGGGAACCAGCTGCTATGAGTATGATATCCTTGGAGCTAAGTTTGTGGCGATGTTCTTTTGGTGCCTCTGGTGTAGGAGATGGAAGGATAACAGGCGGTGGTGAAGGACAAGGGGTGTCAATGCTGTAACCGCATAGCTGAAGATTTCCCACAAAAGCACTCGAATTGAACATTTTGGAAAGTTTAGAAGGAACGACACCAGACAGATTGTTATAGGAAACATTGAAAGACGTCAGATTAGCTAGCTGAGCAAGGGAAGCTGGAATTTCTCCACTAAAATCATTTTGGGCTAGATCGAGCTGATTGACACCAGAGAGGTTGCCAATGGTCTCTGGGATAGGACCTGTGAACTTATTGTTTTTCAGTTTTAGCACCGAGAGGTTCTGTAATCTGTCTATAGATTCTGGGATCTGGTTATCAAGGCGATTGGCCTCAAGAGTCAATGAAACTAGAGAAGAAAGGTTGGAAAAGCTTGCTGGGAAGCTTCCATTTATGGCATTGTTTGATAAATCAAGCTTCTGGAGGTTTGATAGCCTTCCCAGTTCATTAGGTATACTCCCAGAGATCTGATTATGACCTAGAGAGATCTCTTCAAGCAAAGCCAACTTGCTAAGAGTAAATGGAATCGTTCCAGAGAGAAGATTATGATTGAGCATCAATATCCGAAGTTGGTAAGACTTGTTTCCTGATTGACCCCAAGAATCTGGGATGGAACCAGAGAGATTGTTGTGTTGGAGATCAAGGATAGTGAGAGAAGGGGAACGAGTGAGACTAAATGGTATGGTACCCGTTAAAGAATTAAAGCTCATATTGACTCTGAATAACCTGGAAGAATTTGCAACGCTAGGAGGAATTGTGCCAGTGAGTGAATTATTACTTAAATCAAGACTCTGGAGAGCAAGGCAATTACCAATAGAAGGGTGTATAGAACCCGAAAGCCGATTGTTGAAGAGGTAAACCCCTCTGAGGTTACGAAGGAAACCGAGAGACCAAGGGACTGTTCCCACAATGACATTGTCGTGAAGGCTAATCTTACGAAGTGCTTGGAGTTGCCCAACCTTCTCAGAAATTCTGCCACCTAGTCCCCTCCAAGGAAGCTGGAGGGCAATCACTTGTCCCTTGACACATTTTATTCCAGCCCATCCACCAGAACAAGCCCCATACCCACTGTCGTTCCAGCTGCGTAGAAAACCTCTGAAGTCGATTAGTTCTCTTTTAATAGCTCGAAGAGCTTGATAGTCTGCTTGGGTGACAATTATGCCATCCCATTTGTGGCATGAAGCAAATTGAGGTATGAAAAATAGTAGACACAAGAGTAGGTGTGTATAAAGAAAACTATTATTCCGTAAGTTGTTGGTATTTCCCATGAACACCAAAGGGAAGCAGAAATGTTACAGGGTGGGATAGAACCGAAGAAGCTCCCGCAAATGTCTATCCCTTTCTCTTTGAAGTGCAACCAAAAGAGAGAGGGTATGAAAATGTATGAAAAGAGAAATCAACTGGGTGTGTGTGTGTGTGAGAGAGAGAGAGAGAGAGAGAGAAAGAAAGGGAGGGAGGATCAAAGAGAAATGGATGGGTCTGGGTCTGATAAGAGACTGTGAGAGTGTTGGAGAGCGAAAAGGTTATAGCCGGAGGCAAAAAGACGGGAAGTGTCGGTTCAGCATCTAAAGTCCTTGTGGCGGTTTAAGCCTAACGGCTAGTTTTACTTGCATGTTCTTGAAACCGTTATGGGCTGAACCATGCTCTACTCTTACCGAGCAACTGCATGGTCCCATCTCCAACGGCTATATTTCTTCGCATAAATGCTCAATGGTCGTTTGAGACCGGGTCAAATACGGTAAATTATTTTTATAAAATGTCTTGTATCTAGTGCAAAAAGGGCATTCTTAATTAAAAAAAAAAAAATACTGCATTGTTGAAAAAATGTGTTACATTTAAAAAAAAAAAAAAAAAAAACTACATTATAAACTTCGCACTTTTTCATAACAAACAATGAAAATAATTTGGTCTCCTCAGGGTGTCATTAAGAACGTTTATCACAATAGCGTTCCAGACCTCATGGCTCCTCGAGAGTTAGTTGTCATTACCTCATTCAGGCGTCACTTCTATCTGAAAAAAAGTTCAACCCCTTTCCCATACACAGCTTCCCTAATCTAACTTCCAGCATCTTTCCCGACGGATTTGTGTATTCGTAAAACTCGATTTCTTCCCTTTGCATCGCTTAGGTTGCGGGTTTGCGAAAATCCAGGTAATCAGGTCACTCATGGTGACATCACTGACATGCTTATGAGTACCAGATCTCATAGATGAAGCAAGCGAAGCAACCACAAGAATGAAAAACTAGTGTATTTGCGAGGCTCAAAAAAAAAAAAAAAAAAAAAAAAAAAAAAACGAGTAAAATAACGCTTCACTTCAGTTACCGTTTTGAAGCCAAAAACGCAGGCTTGCTAGGCATCCGTTAGCACCCAATTGCAGACACAAGCATAATGTAGAAAAACTATGCCGAAAAATAAAGCTCCCTCTTTCTCTCTCCTAGCATTCCATTAATATAACAACAATAATGATAATAACAAAATTTTAATCCCATATAATGGATATTGACCACACCTTCTAACCATATCGAGTAAAATGCTAAGTAAAGATGTTATCGTAGATAAACAGATGTAAGAAGAATTCATTTAAGAGATTATCCTAGATAAAAAGATGTAAGAAGAACATTCATCTCATCAAATTGATGTGGATTGGAACCACTAAGCAATAAAATGGCTGCACTTCATGAGTACATGTAGACTGCATAAGACAGGTTGGGATATCGAAGAAAAGAAAAGAATAATGCAGGCAGGATACATAACCAAATGAAATCAAAATAAGTTTTGCAGGACAACAGAGTCAACACCATCAACCATAACAATCCAACCATCACTAAAAGCCAAATGGGAATCAATCCAGGAGTTTTAACACTAAATATGTGAATCCAACTTAGGTTCTTAGAGAAATCCAAAAGTAAACTTGTCTTCGCATCAAGATAGTAATGATTAAGAGCACCATAAAAATTACCCCATTTGATCCAGAGTCTCAGACCATGCCCGGTTCATTTCAGTGACCACGCAAGTTATTCTCAAAACGCCTAATCCAACATTCCAACATTTCAAGTATACCACATGATAACAGAAAAAGTATAATTCCAAACAAAACATAAACAAGTATCTAAGGGATTGATTTAACGTTGCATGCAGTTCTTACCCCTAGTCTTTGAGAAACTCTGAAACAATGACTCCAGCCCAAGCATCTCACCCCTCTAGGCCACAACGCATCTCAAATTCAGATAACAGCTAATCATAAAATTTTATCAATAACACCATCCATTGCACAATTGAAGTACACATATGTATTAGAGAGCCAAAGCTCTGCTTATTGCCATGCATACAAGAGATCCTAATCCTATGGATCTGGCAGTTGCAAATCGATCAAGGAACCAATTCTACAATTATGGAAGAAAGGCCACAATTAAAAAAAGCACAAAGTAAATCAGAACGGCATTGCGCATGACAACGGTCAAGATATGCAAAAATAGGAAGCAAACAACAAAAGATTTGATTTCAACCAATTTCTATCTTGTCCGCAAAATAGATCGCCTTACTGATTGGGCATTAAAAAAAAAAAAAGATGGGCAGTCTATGAGATTGCAAAACAAAAGAATTCATGATTCCGAAATATCTAATCAAAAAATTGAAAGAATAGAACAAAAAAAATTTTATAATCAAGAATCGGTAGAAGTCCTAAAAAAAATAAAAACTAACATAAAATAAAATAAAACAAAGAGGATTTATAGAATACAAAGATGATAGATCCACATAAAATTGAACAAATTGATTCTGATTACAAAGAAAATATTTCCGAAAGTATTAATAGGCAGTATTCAGTCTACCGATAACTAGAAAAATTGACGGACCACACGATAATTTGTGTTACCCAAACCAAAGGTTTCCCGATCTGCCGATTTGTAGTCAAATCCGGATCTCAAACGCGCGTGGCAGCAGCAGCGGTAGCGACGTTGGAGGTGGCCCCACCAAGGAATGATAGGAATCCGGTGGCAGCAGGCTCTTGCTCGTCCAAGAAGAGATCCTCAGGAGCCCTGAACGCACCATGAACACAAACAATCGCCACGCCGGCCATAAGAGCCGATATGAGTACAGACCCGACGCTCGTTAGGAACACCACGACCACACTGAGAACAACGAGGATCCCGAGGGTTTCGCGATCGGAGAATGTACGGCCAAACATGACCAGAGGCTGATCGGCGGGGCGGAAGAGATAAAGAAACAGCCAGGAGGAGAGGAGTCCAACGAGGAGCAAGAGCGAGAAAGGATGGGAGACCAAGGAGAAGGCCAAGATCAGAGCGATGACAGCCAAGTAATTGACGCGGAAGTATGAGTAGTTCTTGCGGATACGCAGGGTGGCCTCGGAAAAAGACTCTGGTTTGGAGAAAGCGGAGCGGTCGGCGAGCTCAGCCCAGGGACGGCGCTGGGAGAGGCCGTGGCGGACAGTCTCGGTGATGCGGTTGATGAAGGAGCGGAAGGCCGGGGTGGCAATGGGAGGCTGGGATTCGGCCGATTGGGTGGTGGGTATGGCGGCGGGGACGGTGGCAGAGGGATTGGAGAGCGGGAGTATTGGCGGAGATGGGGCTGACATTGTTATTGTCGCTTGGTTCGGATTTTTTTGACTCTGGAAAGAAATGGAAGACTTTGGAGAAAGTTGGGTGGGTGAGAGGAAATAGCTGAGGGCTATTCAGGAGCTTTATGGGGCTATTTAATTTTAGCGTAAGAGAGGGGAAGATCTTCGGTTGAAAAAATTAGAGAAACGGAAGCAAGTGGCCGCGGGTACGCAAAGGGGACGTTTCACGGGACTTTCTTCCTTTCTTCGCCACAATTTCGCGCCGACAACAGACGAGTCAGGTCCAGGGCAAGAAGTATTTAAGATTAAAATTAATTAATTATCATTAGATTAATGATCAAGATTAGCTCCAACCGAAACGCGTGAAATTATTCGGGGACGCGGCAATTCCCTCCTTCCTGGTAAATCGCTTTACTCAGCGTCCATTGACCAACTTAAAAAAGTTTAAATAGATTATTTCCCCAGCATCATATACACAAGGTCCAGCCTCGCCTCTTTCAAGAAGATTTTAATGATTAAGAATTTATATTTTACTTTTTAATCCAAAAAATTTAGATTTTATGAAATAAAAAAATATTTTCCATATATAATTTACTGTCTAATAATCTTGATGGACAAAAATTTAAAAAAAAAAAAAACATAAAAATTAAAAAAAGAAGATGAGTCCCAACGTGCTAGAAGGATATAGGCTAATTTATAAGGCCCAGGCCCAGAGGCCTCAGATGCGATAGTTTACTCGATTTTCTTGGCCCTTGCCCTACATGGGGGAAGCATGTGAACGAGGTCCCATATGCGAGACTGCTGGTTAATTGCAAACAAAGCAAACCAACAATAACTGAGGAGCATGGCTTCAGAATAAAGAGCTTATTCTTTGCAAACCCAGAATCACGCACAGGTACAAGGTCAGCAAATCCAATGCGAATTGCAAACACAGTTTTCCATGCAAGAGATGCACATAATAAAAAAGCATTTGGATGTTCCCAAATTTCGCAAGTCTAAGAAGGCAGAGGAAATGTTGAATTTAGGCATAATGTAAGACAAAGCACAAGGTTTTATGATATGACATCACCATAGACTTGCATCTCTTTGATTGCATTGAAACAGGTCTGGAGCAAATAAAAGGAGAAATCCGATTCAGAAGGTGGATCCATTCCATCCAAAGTTGGAACCCTGCAAATAAGAAAATATCATAAGTAGTGCAGAAGATGTCACTGATATAACATAGCTGGACAAAGTAATCTAAGTTAGATTCTAAGACTGATAACTGTCATCACAGTTAGAAAACAGTAAAAGATTTATTTACATGATCTAGTTCTGGTGTAAAGCATGCAAACACTGTGCATATTCTTGGCTTTGATGCGCCTAAACAAACACAAAGAATGCAATGAGGAAAAACATGTGCATTGCCACGACCCATCTTCTTGTAAATTACAAGTTCAAGTTCAAATGGCTTGCCTTACTATCATAAAATTTGAGGAAGAATCGACCCTTGGGAACTGACAATTTTGACTCAAGAATTGAAGCAATTGCAGCACTCAGTTTCTTGTTCACATCAGGGTTGAGACCACCAATAGACACCAGCTCACCATAAGCTGCCGGCTGCTCAGTTCCACCAAAAGCAATAGGTACTGATCCCTTCAACACAATCATCACATACTGCAAGACAAGGAACATAGGAATAGTCCAAGGTATGAGAGATGTATGGAAGACAACATCAATCAACAAATATATTCCTTCTTTACAAGAAGGCATCCCAAAAAATACCAAGAAAGAAAAAAGTTGCAAAGTTCTTCAAGGAAGCAAGTCAGTATCACACTACTTTCACGACAGTAGCAATCATATATTTCACATCTGAAAGACATCCGATCAGTTTTGAGGACTGCAGATGATGTTCCAAAGGAAGAACACACCCAGCCTTCCACACACAAAAACAGGAAAGAGGGGGTGGGGGGAGGGGAGAGAAGAGAGAGAGAGAGAGCTTGTCCTCTATAGATTCATTACTGCATGACTCGGTGCTTGTCATGTTACCATAGCATAGCCCAATAAAACTCAAATTTGTTTGTCCATGGTGGGAATTCAAGCCTGATCTCTCCTAAAATTCCATGACCAGTGAGTAAAGATACAGACTAAATTTGCTCAGCATCTCAATCAAAAGATAAGCACGCGTAAGAAATTCAGCTAAGTAAAGCCTATGTGAGGCTCTTATTTTCATCTCTAATGGCATCTGCTACAAAGAATAGACGCGCAGGAGCCTTTACAGTCTCAGTTATAGACACTGAATCCGGGGAAAAAAAAAAAAAAAAATCTACCACAAGGGTTTTCCCAAAAGGTTAAAACCCTGTGAACAATTAAGCAATTGATCGAGTACAATCACTCTCATCAAAATCTATACTTTATTATCTTTTAAACCCCATAGATAGAGATTGAAAAACTAGCCGCACACCCTCTAACTTAGATGACATCCTTCTTGCTTACAAAATGTAAAACAAACACCTTTGCCCATTAGCATAAGATTAAAATAATAATAATAATAATAATAAATAATTGAAATTGCAGTAAGTCCCGACTCACAAGCCTGTAACTAGTAAGGAGTCGCGTGTGAGGAAAGAAGCCGAAAGTAAAATAAATGTGAAAGCTAAGGAGAAGGGATATTACGGCGGAGGGCTTGCCGATGATGCTGGCGACGGTGGAGGTGGCTTCAGACAAGATGGTGGAGGTGTCAATGCCTTCAAGGCTCACGTTCGTCGAAAGATTCAGGCAAGGCATCTTCTCTCTCACAAAGAAACTACTACAGCTACAAAAGATTAAAAACCCTATGTCACTCGCGCTGCTTTCTCCCAATTCCTCCGTTTTATCCACCCATTCTCGCCTAGGCTGGGGAGGAAAAGGACCGCGAATTGTCCAATATACCCTTCCCCAAATCTTATTTTTTTTCTTTTTTTAGAAAAAAAATCTATTCACCTAAAGAAATAAAAGGCAAAACACAGCGGTGGCCTCAAACGAGGCGAATCTTTTCTATATTTGACTAGGTTTCCATCCGCACGATTTGTGGTTTCTTAATAAAATTTTTGTAAGTTGGTTGTTTATTGATTCTTAGAGTTATATCACTTAAATATATCCATAAAAATAAAATATACGTTCATACGTGGCAAACACTGTATATTTCAACGATAATCTAGTAAACAGGGTGTCATCAATTGGCATCTTCGAATTCTTTATTGGCACATAAACCATAGATTTAGGCAGCAACTTGCATTAGTTCTCAATCTCTCTACGGCATCTCTCGTCTTATTCTGGTTTTTCGTATCTGTTCAAAGCATGCTCTTAATTTCGAAGCTAGAAAATCAAAACGTAGATATGAGTACAAATTGATCTCTTTTTTGGCTTCAAGATATAATAGTGTATGGCATGAGAGAATGAAACAACAAATGGTAAAAAGAAGCCTAAATTCCTACAAAAGAAATGCTTCCCTAAATACATTAAGTGAACGAAAATACAAAGCCAAATCACATATACAAAAAATAAAATAGGTTCCTAGCTTTATTGAAGCCATGGAAAATTGAAACAAATGAAATGCTATTACTCGTCATCTCCTCCACCTCAGACCTCTCTCTCTCTCTCTCTCTCTCTCCTCCTAAACTTCGTTCACCCTCTCGCGCAGCCCCAACCTGAAACAACCGAGGTTATTGAAGAGAATTGGATGTCCCATCCCACCGTAAACCTGCAAAAATATTGCTTTTATTTGCCTAGCGGCGACGGTTAGCGCTTAGAATGAAAATATGCGTTGGGATAATAAGAATTTGCCCGACTTATTTTTTTATGGGATTACAAGCTCATAATCAATTACACTTCTTCTTAGAACTTATACCGAAATTTAAATATGCGAGAAGATAACTTTAAAAAGTTGGATCCAACTGTTATTTAACCCGATGCTCTTTAGGAAATTAACTTTGCATGTATGCAACTCCAACTTCTCTTTAGATAATCACTGTAATATAAAAAGTTTTCTTCTTCTTCTTCTTCTTCTTCTTCTTTTTTACCTGATTGTCAAGTATTCTTAAGCTGTCCACGCCCAAACAATAATACCCATCAAATTGCTTTGCACGCCCTGAAGAATTACCAGATATTTCCATGGCTACAAAACAATAGCTGATAGGAAACATCTCTTCTTAATGGCCCGGGTGTTGGTTTCCTTCCATTCCTGACCCTCCTTGAAGTTTTCAACCTGTGATTGCATAAAGGGTTGGTTTCATGTATAAAAATAGGTGCATCCATTACGGGTGACCTAAGAAATGGGCAGAAGAGAGTTAAATACCGTATCTGCAATAGTGTTATCATCAGCTTTTAACCCTCCAATAACATATATAGAGTCCTTGACAACAACAGAGGCTGCATAGCCCCTAGGCCTGTTCAATGGGTCACACCTCATCCACGAGTCAAGACGTGGATCGTATATTTCTGTGCTTGAAACCATAGAACTTCCATCAAAACCACCCAAAGCATATCTACAAAAGAATTGCTGTTGTTAGTGCAAGCAATACACAGATACTTGGAAGCTTAAATGTTGAAAGAAATCAAAATTTATGATCTCAAGAATTATTTCCTGCTTAATGGAAGTAGTTTGCCAAAAAAGCTGCTAGGATCATCTGCCACCATCCCAATCTAAAATTGAGATTTCAATCCCAAGATATTTCTTTTGTGCAGCCCAAAGCAGCTCCATTTCTCATTTGAGGTGAAGAATCTTTTGAAAATTGCATTTTCAGAGAAGAGTAAAAAGCCAACCCACTAGTTTCAACAAATAGGAAATTACAGACTCTCATGACACAGCCTAAACCTGGACGAATGAATATAAACAAGAATACTCATCCAAGCCACAGGAACATGCACATACAGAAAACGAGAATTTCCCCAATCATATGTGAGCGCTAATGCTTTGTGTATATAGCATACAAATGTAAAGTGCTGATTGAGAACAAAAAAAAAGGGGATGAGGTTACATTTTTTCGTTCAAAACAACTAGCGAATGGCAGGCCCTCTTTGTGTCCATATTTGGAATTTTGGTCCAAGAATGTTCTCTGGGGTCAAATCTTTCAGCAGATCTGAAGGCAAAAAAGGCAGATCTTTAATGTCAAAAATGCATCATTTACTGATTTCTCTCAAGAGACCCCATTTCCAGTATGTTCAAAAGGAGAGGGAGATAACTAGTATCTTACTTCAAATAGTCATTTCCATCAAATCCTCCAGTAGCATAGAGAACACCATTAAGCTCCACAGCAGCCAGAGAAAATCGCTGGAAAAGCAAGCAAAGAGATGAGCTAGATAAATATCTTTGATACATTGAGAGGTGATCTTATTCAAGCAGAGAAAAAAAAAGCACATGGTTGATCCATCAAAGGAAACTCCAAGCATGTTGACCAGTAAGTTTTACCTTTTGCATCATTGACCTCGTCGATATCCATCGTCCAATATCTAGATCAAGCATTTCAACATCAGAAAAGCAGTCCATTCCATTTCCACCGCCAATTGCAAATATTTTGTTATCCAAAGTAGCACCAGATAAACCCCCTTTTTCCTTATTTAAGGAAGGCCTCAACGTCCATTGATCACTAGCTGGACTGTAAGATTCGACTTCATTATGGATTTAAAAAAAAAAAAGTCAGATCTAAATAGGTGGTGGAAAGAAACAAATAAAAATTTGGCACAAGCAAATACCTGAGTTATACCATAGATGGCCATTTCCACCACCAAAAACATAAAGCTCTTCATTCAAAGCTGCTACTGAAGCATATGACCGGATGGAGGTCATTGGCCTTAAAGATTTTACCACATCCTGAGAAGGAAAATACAAATCTAGAGCCGATAAACATGAATCACCATCATATCCCCCCACAAGATAGACAGACTCAGTAGGATCAAGATTCAATGAATCAAACGAATCAATATCTGTTTCATCAGTATCCAAAGTGGAAGGATTGGGCTTGGATTTGAACATAATCTTCAGCTGTTGAATTTCTTCTTCAACATTTACCTGAAATACCATAGAAAACCATTCATGTAACATGTGATGGGGATGAAAAGGCTAGAAAATGAGAAGTACGCACTATTATAGATAGTTTATATTAAGTGATAATAAGCTTGTCAAAGGATACAAGGCAGCAACCAAGGAGAAGCAGAGAAGGCAAAACTTCACGTTATAGTGGTAGCATGAAGAAATAAATTCAAACTTTTTAGTACCACAGAATGAAACATTAACTACAATAAAGATATTTATTAAAATAACTCAAACACATACTACTTCATGAAAACAGCTGCGATATCAGCTGAAATGAGGCTTTTCAAATCAATAAAACATACTTTCCCTAGACTCTCTTCTATGCTTATAAAATGTCCACACCCTGCAATAACAAAATCAACTGCATCAACTAACTTACTTTGTCCATTATGCCTAAGCCCCTTCCCTGATCCAGTCATGTTAAGGCACCCTACTCAACTCTGTCTAGCTTACATTTAGTAGGACTCATTTTATTCAATATTATCCCCTAAACCATTACTACTAAAACTTATGATATCAGGATAAGCTGTTTCAGTGAAGCTTTAATCATAACCAGCCATGGAAGACACAATTGAAAAACTTTCTATAAAGGTCAATGGCAAACTTATCCACATTTCTTCCCTAAGCAAACAAATAACGTCTCCAACTAAAGTGACTTTCAATTCCAAAAAGAAAGTTTCATTAAACCCAAACCACCAACAAAAGTCTTGTTCTAGTTGGAAGCATTTCACAGAATGTATGGTCAAAACTCACACCAATAGCAATTCACTCTTATATTACTCCACTAATCTGCTGTTCCTCCAAAAGCTAAATGAATGTACGCATTGAAGTCAGCTTAAGACACAAAGGATGGCAGAAACAAGCAGCTGAAACAACCTGAGAAAGCATTTAGAATGATGCTTCAACATTATGGCAAGTCGTACCAGCATATTCTCCAGATGATCTGTCTTCAGAGTTTGTTCTCTTTTGAAAGCCTTAAGCTCCTCAATCTCCTGAACTAACTACATAGATTGACCAAAAAACTAAAAGTGAGATCAGAGGTAAAAACAAAAGTGTTCAATACAGGAAATAAAGAAAGTAGAAAACAACAGACATCCTCCATTACCAGAGCTATGGTGGATTGACAAGATAATGACGTACAAGCACTCTCTTCAGCCTTCTCTTCTGAACCTATTGGATCACTTGGAAGGTCGTTCTCCTCCAAGTTCATATCATTTACATCAGCAGAATCTTCTATATTGTCCTTCAAGGGCATGTCCTTGGGTCCATAGCTATGAGCCAGTTCCTGTAACTTCTGGAAAATTATGTCTCTATCATTTTGGTCAACTGCATTCCTATCTACCTTATCTTTCACCAGCAGGTTCTCATTTAACAAAGAGATACATGACTCATCAAAGTTCTCCAACCCCAAAGAAAGTCGAGAACCATCACTTTCCTCTCTTGTTTCAGTTGAGGAAAGAGCTCGACGCATAGTTCTCCACTTTACTGCTTCCTGTGGTACAGAAGTAGTAGGGGCAACTGCTACAGAAGCAAACAAGTGCATCAGCTTACTGGTTTGAGTGTGATCTAGCTCAAACCAGAAATGGTTATGACTGAAGTAATTATCTGCAATTCTGGGTTTGAAATTTTCCTCAAGCAGTGGTTGACATTGGAGGCGGACACAGATTTGAACCTTGAAACAAAACCCGATACCAGTGGAAAATGCTTTCTCTCAATAATAGCCCCCTTCATAATCATGCAGTTGAAAAATATAACACAAATATGTAAACATGATGTACCTGTGCAGGATATTGTGTTCTGTCAGAACCATCAGTGGTCCATCCATATGGGTCAATAGTCATTTGGCCAGAGCTAGCAGCCTCAAATATTCCATGAAGTTTCCTATCAGTGTAGTTGAATAAGAACAATGGCAAGCCTGGATCAATGTTCTTTACATAAGAAAAATGTTGTGCTGGTAAACCTGATCAATTGGACATAATGATATTAGGAGACAAAACTGGGCATAAATGAAGAAGGAGACACCAATTTTGCCACTCGTTAAATTCAGATAAGCAAACTTAACAGAGAGAAACTTAAGTCAAAATGGTTAATCCAATCTTTGACTTCTACAAGCTCTTAGCTGGTTTGCCTTATTTGAAGATTGAAATGCTTTTTTCTGACAGTTAATATCATATATTTTGATGGCAAAATATATAAATGTAAAATACTCGTATGAGTACAACTTCTCATGTTTGATTCTGATTAATGTCTCATTTTATTGACAAATGATACAGGGACATCAAATGGGCTTAAAGCCTAAAGGACACAAACAATCAGAGCCTCAGATAAACAGTCAAAGGAGTGAAAATTACTGACCAAAGAGTTGTTTGTTTAGGCATTCCTTTATGGTGTTGCTGTTGCAGCCAAATATGACACCACCGAGCTCACTCTTCTTCAAATTTCTAGCAAAACCAGGGATGCTCTTCAGGCTTGTAGACATCGGTCCACTTATATTGTATGTTTTCCCCGCTGCCCAAGTCCTGCCATCCAAAAAGCACAAGTTGTAATTCTGCAACAAAAGCTTACAATATGTGAATTGGTTAAAAAAAGAAAAAAAAAAACCGCACTCACAGAACGCAGAAGCAAATTGAGATTTTCAGTAAACTTTCAATCCTAAATTCATCCAAGTTGAAATCCAAATAGATATTTTCAGAAACGACATATGCACTATGTCTCTCTGACTCCATTCAAGAATTAGTACTTGCGGATGAACTCAAACACACTGTACCAAACTAATTAAGAATTAATGCTTTTTTTTCTACGCTAAACGATCAGAAAAATCGACAATAAAAATTAAAAAAAAAAAAAAAAAAGCAGCTGAAGGAAGCTAAAGAGTAAGAAAATTTGGTCAATGAATTAAAACATAAAAATATAAACTCACTCCAATAATATTATGATCTCAGGAAGTTGAAACGCAGAGTAAAATGAGGAATCGGATAATCAGACCCAACCTACTTTACCACCATGCAAATATAACCCTAGAAAACCTGCTAATAAAAAAAAACAAAATCTCAGCATCCAGAAAATATATTTCAAAAAATCGTGCTTACCCGCTCGATTAAAGGCATTGATAATATGATTTGTTACTTTCTCTTTCTTAAAACCAACAAAAAAAAAAAAAACAAAAAGGAAAATATAAGGATGAGAAATAGAGAGAGAAAGAGAGAGCAGAAGTACTGCTGATGTGAGTACGAAGGATTCATGGAGTTGAAGATGAGAAGCGATCGCCCAGAGAGAGAGGACGGTGTCCAGGGGAACTGACAATAAGCGCGAAACCAGTCAAATCGTTTTCACTGATTAATAAGAGGGGAGGTGAAAATTACATAAATGATTTACCACTAAATTTTAAATCGGATAAATATTTTCAATTTTGTATCAGTTTGTGGAAATAATGTTTTAACAGTACCGGAAATATGATCCAATTCATTAGTTTTTTTTTAAATTAAATTTCATAGCGTGGATGAATATTTTCAAGGTTTACGATAAAGTTAGCGAAGCGAAGCTTCTATAGTATTCTATCCTTGCGAATTTTCGGTCTACATTAGAAGGTTTGGCACTTTAAGAAATCTTAATTTATAATGGAAGTCCTTCTATTTTGTTATTCTTTTGAAAAATAATATAAATATTTTTTAAGATAAGAATAAAAACTTAAGATTTATAAGTGCACCTAAAATCAATAAAAAAATTTGTTAACAAAACGTGAGACAGCACTTAAATTAAAACAAAATTAAAGTTTAATAATTTAATTTTAACAATTTAGATTTAATAATAAATTTAAGCACAACGCAAAGTTATGAATCATGACGGTAATAAATATTTGTTGCCATCTTCTGCTTTGCTACTAAATACATGTAAATTTAATGGAGTGGCTACATAAAGTAAAAATTCATGATGGGGAAGCCAAGAGTGGTAGAGAACAATTTCGTGATTGGTGTTTTAACTCGTTAAAAACTTCTTGAACCGCAGGCATTTGAAAAGCGGAGAAACTTGCGAAACAAGTGAATCTTGCTTTCTCGAGAAGTTTTTAAGAACCGTATGATACAAACGAAAAAATAAAAATAGAAAAAATGAAAATGCACCACTCAAAATAATGATTTATTTGGCGATAGGATGAATATTTTATTTATAAGCTTAAATTTAAATCTTTGCATTATCATCTATTTTGAAAAAATATAAATTTAAGTGTTTAGATATAAGTTGGATAAAAAAATGTTGAATTTTAATAATAAATATAATAATTAATATACATATAAATATTTTTTAATTAAAAAAATTGAAAACGCCCTGCTGGAGAAGTTTTAGTTATGGACACGTCGAATGGCATGCAATGGGAGATGTATCAGGCAATTCTCGCATGATTATCCATGCGTAGGCTGGCTAAAAAATGTAACCTTCTTTCATTGAAAAAGCAAAAAGCCAGCGTACACGGAAAAATTGAATACTTTAAGATATATGAGGCTATCATATGGGCCGACCCAAAGACAAGGCAGATCAAGGGTTGCATAGGATAATTGATAATATTCTAACACAACTCAATTCCAATGGCAGTTTGTGGGGCTTCATTGATGATATAAATGGAAGTTTCGCCTAAAAAGAAGGAAGTGAGAACTATTTCAGTTTATTTATTACTAATTCAAAATAAAATATGTCGCTTATTGTTCCATTATTGTACAGGAGACATTAATTCAATTGTTAAAGTTGATGGAATTGTCCTGTAATTTTTCTGGTTGAAGAGGTCATCAAAATAACTCCATAAACTTGGAGGTCGAAACTCGTTTTTGTTTTGGGCTAACATAAAAATGTCCTATTGTTTGATTTTTTTTTCGTTGAATGCATATTAACCTAAATTATATTTTCTAAATGGAGAGATTGGGAAGACAACAAATATTCCAAGTGCCATATTTCTTATATTTTTTTCTTTCTGGGAAATCAATTTCCCATTGTTTTTTACTTTTCTTAAGATTTTTTTTTTCTTTCTCATTTTCTTCATTGGAATAAGCTAGCAAAACTCCCCGGCTCAATTTCATAGAGGCCCAAATTTATTGAACTTACATTTAGCCCACGTCAATGTGAAAGGCCTTAAATAGACCAAGCATGCGGTCCAATCATGTCAGAAAGGTTCCCTTTTTTTTTTTTTTAATATCCAAAAGGGCAAAAACAAAAAGCAGCTTACTTTTTTTCAGTGTTTGATGGGATTTGTCAATCACAATTCACAGGACGTCAAGGTCCACATTTCGTTTGGACTTGGACGGGAGAGCCCCGACGGTCTTCTATCTGGGGCCCTCGGGCGTCAGGTTTCCATATGGATACAGTGTCCGATTATTTTTTAGCATCCTTTTATGATGTTTTTCAGAAATTTACTTATTATTATTATTTTTAACTGCTTCTTTGATATTCAATTTAATTCACTTGTCACACTCACGGTCAAAGAAAAGCAGTTAAGAAGCAATTTCCATCCAAAAGCTGGTATACAAGGAAATTTTTTCCGGGCTGCAGCGGTGTCTATCTCCCCCCTTATCCCACCTCTCAATTTGTTTATCAATTAGTAACATGCAAAGAATTAAGAGTTAAAATTTAATAGCTTCAGAAAACAAACCGAAATTATCATTTCATGCCGAATGCACAAGCCTATCCTCCACATTTAGGCATTTTTATTATAATTTACAGAAAAAAAGAAAAAAAAGTTGTACTTACCTGCTTGATTTGCACCCAAAAGAAAAAAGTGCACCGTCAGGCGTAGGCATTTTTTGTCCTTTTTTTGAGCAAAGTTAAACAGTTCGGTTACTCGTCATTTTGTCTTTGAGGACATTGCCATACTGATTTGTAGGGGTGAGTATGGGTGAGTCTGGAAACTGGGACTTGTGTAAGAAGGTAGGAAATTTTCCCTTGTCGAGCAATCATCGGTGTCAATCAAATCTATTGCGTGGACATTTTATTTCTTCCCAAATGTGGCAAATAGAAATCTGCACAGCCCTGACATAGGCTGCCGAGATCTTTTTTTACCTCTCATACCCTTGCTTCCGCTGCGGTTTCACTTGTTCACAGGATTAGAGTAGTTCTTGGACCATATGATCTTTGTTTGGTGTTTTGGAATTGCAGTTTTATGTAAAGTGATAAACAAGCAATTATATGCAACAAATGATGTAATTTTCTTTTGTTTGTTTAAGAGTGATTGTAACCGTATAGATGGTCTTGAGTCCTCGTTTATATAAAAATGTTATTTTTATTTGTAAAATTAAATATAAATTGAAGTACCAAGTTGAGAGTGAGTCACCGCTCTACGTCGTCCTATATTGGTTTATGAATGTATTCCAGAACTATGATTTCTTTGTCCTGTTTTCGGATAAATGGTGGATGCCTTTTGTCCTTGGTGACATTATGTGGCCTCTGGCCTGTCTCGGAATCAAATCACATGATCCATTTTCCAAGCCTTTGAGCACAAAGTCAGCGTAGTTGGTCACTAGTTCACACACAAACGAGTTTGCCAGTTTGCTACTCGTGAGTGAAACGATAAAGATAAATAGGGCTTGAACAGTTGCTACTCTGGCATTGTCAAGCTCTGGAGTCCTGGCGCCGGAGGGTTTTGTAAACCCCCAAAAAGCAATAATGGCTCCATGTGCAGATATTAGTTAAATCCAACAGTAGTTATAACATGGGAGTGTCCAAGTTGTGCCGAGACAAAAAGATTTTACATAGATCGATCATGCTTCTGAAGTATTTGGATACCGTGCAGGAGTAAGCTTGTCTTTTTCTTCACTCTGCATTTTTTATTATTTTTATCCAAGACTTTACAATTTTTCGGGTTGATCCACAACGCTTGGCATACATGAAGTCCAGATTCAATACGATCTAGAACTCAGACAATATTGTTCTAAAAAAAAAAAAAGTGTCTGCTTTGCGGGCATCGCACAAAAGCCATACTCTGTGCATGTAATGCGACCACCTTCTGTAAAAGCAACCCAATGGAAAAATCGCTACAAATAATGCAGCCTGATCCGGAGACGAAGAAGGTCATAGTTGAATTTAACAATGTACCGGAAAAGAAAAGATCATAGATGGGTTACCACTTTAACAGATTTAAAAATTTCAGGAAAGCCATTGTTCATCTTTTTGTCGCCTATGGGCTGTACCGCTTATGCCATCGCAAGTTTAGTCGTTATGTGGGACATAGTATGGCTATGAAAGAAGACATCTTTAGAAGAAGCATACGCAGAATGAGACTTAATTTTCAATGTTTCAGGCGAGATGTTCTTTTCATGTCCTTGTAAGGTCTTTCTTGGATGCGTTCAAAGAATATTTCAACTTTTTGGCAGCTATTGTCTTTAGCTTAATTTTCGGGAATTATTTTCTAATTGTACGACGAATAAGTTTTAGTGTAACACTATTAATTACTCTCTTGTAATTTAGAGGATTGTGATATATATATATATATATATATATATATATATATATATATTGAAAAATGGAAATGTTATAAGGATTGGTTTCCTCATGCGGCAGAAACGTGGACGTGTAGAAGTTACCGTGAAACAAGATAATGTTTTGAAAAGAAAAAAAAAAGGCAAGCAATCGTTTGATCATGGCTCGGAGGGCTTATAAATGAAGCAACAACTTTATAGGCCCCGCGGACTAAACTTGGGGTCAATTAGCCCCAAAATCTACTAATAAAATGCGATCGCCTCACTGCTACAGGCAATAAAATGGAAGCTGCAAGACATAGCCAAAAGCTAATGAGCTATTCTAACGCTATTTTTTTTTTTTCCAAAAAGTTGCTCCATAGAACATGGCTCCTGCAGATTTTTGGGAAAGGAACAATTGCGTCTTGAACATGACAGGAAGTATAGTAAACTTTGGGAGACTGATGATTAAAGGGTATTTAATCTGTTAAGCTCTGTTGCACAAGTCAAAAAAGTGTAGGCTTCAAAGCAAGAAAAGAAAGCGGGAGAGATGACTGCAATAATTTAGCCAGACAAAACTTTTCTCGTATCCCCATGTTCTTGGTTTTTCTAGACAATCATCTGTACTTTAAATATTTGTCTTCAACCGTAAAAAATGAAACCCTGAACGGCAAGGCCTGCCCACCAAGGCTCCAAAAAATGCCACTTTACGAGTGGGACTCGAGTTTTATGACTTTTTTACCTTCCTTCACATTATCCCTGCCATATGTGTGTGAGATGGAACTTGTAGAATCCATGTGATGATAGGTTTCTACAGAAGAATGTTAAATCTTCATCTACAATCAGTGGACCTGCAATTTGAATTTGAGGATAAAAAGTCATCTATAGACAGCTTTGGGTGGGCAAAATCATTAGTAGTCCAACGTAGATCCTTAATCGCACGCCCATTTATCCATCAGATCCCAAAAATTCTTGTGGATTCCTCTGTTGCAGGACAATAATGCCATTTTGGCTCTTCTATTCTATAATTAAAAAAGAAATTCCGGTCTTACTCTGAAGCCGTGGTTAAAATGTGATATGAATTTAAATTTTATATTTCACCTAAAATTTTAAATTTAATAATCACTAAATTAAACTTAATAAGTAGACTTATTATTATTTTTTTTTTTTTTAAAAAAGAGCGAAAAATCTCCACTTGCATCTCTTTAGATAATTAATAAACAACCTAGTAAAAACAAATGGTCGAATGTAAAAGACAGTAATAAAAGTTGATATTAATCAAACAAAAAGTTCATTATGTATTCTCTCTTTTTCTTTTTCTGTTTAACAGTAATAAATCAATATAATTAATTGAAATAAAAATATAATTAAAAATAATAAATTTGTAATTAATTGTTACTTATTAGTATAGGAGCAGCACGCCTATGCTTTTGACACTACATTAAATGAAAAAATGTTACACTATCGAGAGAGAGTGTTCTTGGTGTGGGGCTTCAAGGCATTGAAGCTTTGAATCGAAGGTAACAACCAAGCTTATTGGTTAAAGGACTTTTTATGTAAGCAGTTCAATTTTAAGGGTGCTTATTGGAAGGAAATTTTGCTTAAATAGACAGTGTAACTCTAGGTAAAATGGCAAAATTCTCGAGATAACGATGCCAGATTCAGATCAAGTAGAAGTCGACAGGACGACAGGGCAAAACCCAAAGCCAATCATTTTCATGCATAGTATTGAATCATCAATGTTGGTAGGGAATTGACCTGAAAACGACGTTTCATCCCCATGCCTTGTCTCTGTGTGTGTGTGTGTGTGTGTGTGTGTGTTTTTCTTCCTTATGTTGCTCTTTTCAGTAACACCAGAGTAGAACTTCGTTTTTCTCGACAAGGTAAAATTTCAAACAAATACAGTTTAACTGTTATCTTCCAACAATATAATTACAACTCCTCCGGTGCAACTTAAATGGATTGCTAATTCGCTTTACGTGCATGCTTTGTCAAAAGCTAAATTATTGGGTTAATTGCTTCAAAGTTTTATGATGACACGTAATACTTAAGCTTGCATAATTTAAAAACAAAATGTTAAGATCGCCAACGAACATCAGTCAAAACTAAGAATTTCTCATTACTTGATCATAAGTGCTTACCGCATGCATGACGATACATAATCAGTGCGTAGTGCATAATGCAAATGGGGTTACATTTTATTGTCATCTCGGTTAATTTGTTTCGTCGTTCGCATTTTTAAAAGCAAAATTGTCCTGTAAAGACAGGGGAAGGGATGGAGTAAAAGAGAGGCAAGAAAGATAATTTGTACCTCTCATCAGTGTAGCAGGACCACCTGACCAGCAAGCACCGAGAAAGAATCGCTTGCTTTTTCTCGGCCAAAGAGTACCGTATTTATATTAATTACGGTTAGCATGAGCTCCACGTTGGTGAAGCGGACCCATTCAGGGTAGAAGCTTGGAAATAATTTATTGTGTCTTCACATTTTTCTCAGTTTGAATTTAAATTTTTTTTAAAAAATAACAAGGAATTAAGACAAACGTGTTATTGATTTTTATATTTAATATGTTGTGTTTGATGATAATAAAATTTTAATTAAAGTTATTATTACGAGAATGATAGGTTCTGTTCAGAGTTAAATCAAAAGAATTAATCAGTAATTTTGACGCGATCTTCAAAGATTATAATTGATATCAATGTATTGCTCACTTTTCCTAAAGAATTCTATTAGTTGGTCTCTTTTTGACATATATATATATTTTTTTGGGTACATTTGTTTGTCGGGTTTTTGGATTTCTGTTTTTTAAGTTTATGTTTGTTCAAAAGGAACGAGCAGAGAAGATAGGCATACTATTGGCGCCCGAAATTCGAGCTTGCTTTAAAATTTGTCCTTCGCAGAGAGGAAAACAGAGAGGTCTTGTCGGGTTCCAACTATGTGAAGTAAAAAAGCTGCGACTTTTGCGGGTGAAAGTGGGGCCCGTTCCGCAGAGAAACCCCAACAAACCCCATGCCAGGTTTCGTGCCCCCCACTCCCCTCAATTATTATGACCGTCTTTGCAACTTGCAAAGTTGCAAGCCAGCAGCCTCGTCCGTACAGACTTTTATTTCAGTCCGATGCTAAAAACCAGTTACCTCTCGGTTCCGCTTGGCTGGGTTTTATTGAATCGGCTCAAAGCAGCGTGAACATTTTATTCAGATACGCTCTTAGGCGCGTGGGCTATTTACTCCTCTGTTACCTTCCCACATTTCAAGTTTTGCCATTTGCCGACTTTTCCCTCTTTTATGTATTAAGAATTCAAACCTTTTTTCTTGTTTTTGGTTTATTTTTAGCGCAGCATTAGGAATTCAAACTTCAAAACATAGCCGCGGCTTAAGACATCATCACACTCACGGTCCTCTGCTTTGATTGTGGCAGAGCTGAAGGCCCCTTCTCCTTCCTCTTATAGCTCACGCCTGTGAGAAAAGAACAACCCCTGAGTGCAGAGAATCGGAAGGTAACGCTTCCTCTTCTTTGTTCTTTTTTCTTCTTGAAAACAGTCATAAACATCAATTGTAGCAAACACCTTCTAATAATCGTTCTTCCCCCATTTTGCCTTCTTCTAAAGGACAGATCATACGTCAGGTTCACATCCATGGAAGCCCCGTCGCCCATCTCCATTCAGCAAACCCCACTGCAAGACCACCACAACCCACCAGAGGCCTCTCCAAAGCCTTTCAAGAAAAGCTTAGTAACCACTCTAATGGAGGCAGCCACACTCCGTACCCCTTCCTTCAAAGAAGACACCTATTTCATCTCTAATCTCAAGTCTTCGGAGAAGAAAGCGCTGCAGGAGCTCAGGGACAGACTCTCTTTGTCAGTCTCTTCTTCTGGGTCTAGCGGCGGAGAATGTTCCATGTGGGGCATTTCACTTTTAGGCGGGGATGACAAAGCCGACGTCATCCTGTTGAAGTTCCTGCGAGCTCGAGACTTTAGAGTCTCTGAAGCGCTTCACATGCTGGAGAAGTGCTTGTCTTGGAGAAAGGAGTTTGGAGCGGACAATGTTGTTGAAGAGGACTTGGGGTTTAAGGAGCTCGAAGGCGTGGTCGCTTACATGCACAGTTATGACAAAGAGGGCCATCCCGTTTGTTACAATGCTTACGGGGTTTTCAGAGACAAAGAAATGTATGATAGGATTTTTGGAGACGAGGAGAAGCTGAAGAAATTCCTGAGGTGGAGAGTTCAGGTGCTGGAGAGAGGGATTAAGTTTCTGCATTTTAAGCCTGGTGGTGTTAATTCCATTATTCAAGTGACTGATCTCAAGGACATGCCCAAGAGAGAGCTCAGGGTGGCTTCTAATCAGATTCTATCTCTGTTTCAAGATAATTACCCTGAAATGGTGGCTCGGAAGGTAACGCCCATGGTTTAGCCCGAGAGTGATAATTTTTGTCCTTTAATTTTCTATAAACTATCGGTGGTGTTTCTCAAATTTTTATGTGATGCTTTTGTTGATTTAGATCTTCATCAATGTTCCGTGGTACTTTAGCGTGTTGTATTCGATGTTCAGTCCTTTCCTGACTCAGAGAACTAAGAGCAAGTTCGTGATTTCTAAGGAAGGACATGCCGCGGAGACACTGTACAAGTGAGCCATCTAGCGCTATAGCTTACATTGTTGCAAGAGAAGTAATCAGATTCGTAGTTCCCCTTGTGACACAATGTTAAAACATAACCGGCTTTTGATTTCCCTTATTAACTTGCAACCGATTTTCGAACTTGGTTTTGTGTATCTAATGTTGTCGTTTTGGAATCTTTCGGTTCTCGTCTCTTTTATGGCTCTTGACACTTTGTTTAAGTACATAAATTTGGCTGTATTATTGTAATTTGAATTTTGAAGTGGATTTTGTTTTATTACCAGATTTATTAGACCCGAAGACATTCCGGTTCAATACGGCGGACTGTGTCGCCCCAGCGATTTGCAGAACGGCCTACCAAAACCGGCATCTGAGTTTACAGTCAAAGGAGGGGAGAAAGTAAACATTCAGATCGAAGGCCTAGAGGTTAGGCCTTACCATTAATCTCTAATTATCTGGGCTTTTGCGTACTCATTTATCATTTTTATGATAGTTTAAATCCTGTTGAATAGAAGTGTTCTTGAATTGCTTAAACTCACTTAAGTCTGAGTTCAATTTCTGGGTGATTCGATTCTGTATGGGAAAATAGGCTGGTGCAACAATAACATGGGATATAGTTGTCGGCGGCTGGGACTTGGAATACAGCGCCGAGTTCGTGCCTAATGCAGAAGATAGCTACACCATCGCGGTGGAGAAGCCAAGGAAAATGGCTCCCTCAGAAGAAGCAATTCACAATTCGTTTACTTCAAGAGAAGCCGGGAAAATGGTGCTTTCTGTGGACAACACCGCCTCCAGGAGAAAAAAGGTCGCTGCATATCGTTACATTGTCCTCAAATCCCCTGTTGTCTAGCTAGATTCATTAACGCGCGAGTATTTTGTTGTCCCCCTGCCTTTGTATTTGTTTCGTTACATTTAATTAATGGTTGTGAGCTGTTTAGTGTACTGCATAGTGGAGTAATTCCTTGTAAAACAATGGGGTCTATGACATATAGCTTGGTTTTTTATACAAACCAATCTGCTTTGCATGTCTTCCGCCCTCTCCAGGGGCGAACGAAGAGTGTTGAAAATGGTTGAGAGAGGGAGCTTTTGTCGCTTGGTGAATTCGGGTATCGAGAAATGGAGCCTGCCCGAAGTATCTGGGAATATCTGCATGTAGAAACGGAAGAGACAATAGATCCGTGTAGGTCCTGAAAAGCGTGTTTATTAATAATTTTTCGATTGCTTATTTCCTCTTTGGTGTTGGGTTTTTCCAAAGAAAAGAGAATTGAGGGACGCGGATGATAGTGACCTGACACTGGGTGGGTTGCCGAAGATCCCAATTCGATAGAAGAAAATAAAAAGCAATGTGGCGATGCGTACACAACCTGTGAAGGGGGAATAGGTCACGGGTTACATCAAATCCCTGGAGCTTTGAAGTGGGCCGTTGAGCGGGAAGGCATCGCCTATGCCGTGTGATCTCTGATTTATGACACGGAATCTTCTGCGTTCCTCACTGTCCGCTCATTCATCGCACGGAATCTGATGTATGACTGAATGTGAAGTCCATTTTGGGTTTCCTCCTTTTAGGTTTGAAAGTTACGTGCTTGTCGAGTGATCTCGTTCCGAAGAACATGTGGGCTTGTTTGAAATCGGCTGGGCCCCGATTAAAACTGGTCTGAGGCCACCTAATCCAACATAGACTACGTAAACACACCTTGATAGGCCTAAATCAAACATTGGGCCCAAATTGACCCGGTCTGTCTCGCAATCGTAGAGCAGAAGGGTCGGAGTGCTGACTGCGATAACGGCTTCATACGCGTCAGACATGCAAGAAGCCACGTTCAATTTAAACATCTATATTTACGTACTAGGCGACGCTGTTGTTGTACGTGCGGTTTACTCCAGAAACGAAATGGCCCAGGCAAGTTTCACCCCAGAAAGTCAACAACAAACAGAGTCGTTCACTCTGCTGAGCGGTCACAAAATCCCTGCCGTCGGATTGGGCACTTGGCGATCTGGTTCCAAAGTCAGTGAAGCCGTTTTCACTGCTATCTCTCAGGTAAAGTTTGGAGATTTTGAGGCTTTTACATGCAAAGCTGATTATGTTATCGCCATTTGCCATGCACCCGTCTTCCATGGACGCGATTGATGGGAGCTCCTTTATAAGCTTAGTTATTCTTAGAATTGGACCAAATTCAGAGAAAACCCCGCCAAGCACGTCATTGTTGGCTGCATTTGCGATTCACAGTCGTTGTTGATTGGAAACTTTGAACTTGTCTATATATCTGAGAGGGAGAATAAAAGACATTTATGAAGCATTTTACGTTCATAAGAATGCTCGGTCATTACTTAGCCTTAGGAATTACCATTTGCTCATCTATGTCTGCTAAAATTCACCGCTACAAGCAATCTAATTTATTTGACGCTTGACAATGTCCGCAGGCTGGTTATAGACACATAGATACAGCTAAGCAGTATGGACTTCAGGAAGAAGTATCTCTCTCGGCCTATAAGTTTTATAACATTAACGTCACCTATGACATGAGACCTTAATTATTAGAAATTGTTGTGTCCATGTGTACCTCTCTCTCTTCACACAGGTCGGGCACGCACTCAAGGCAGCCATGCAGGCAGGAGTCGATAGGAAGGATCTCTTTGTCACATCCAAGCTATGGTGATTCAATTTTTTTTAACTCTTAAGCACATGAGTTTGGTATTTATATTAGACTCCCCTGCAAATGCCAAATGCAATAGTATTTTGTGGTTCAAAATAGGTGCAATGATTTATCCCCAGAGAGGGTTCGAACTGCATTGACGAAAACACTTCAGGAACTGCAACTCGACTATCTTGATCTTTATCTGGTAATACTAGTTTGTAGTTAATCACTATATATGACGCATAAGCTGATCAGTTAGATTACAGATAAGGAAGATGAAAGATTAATCTATGGTTGTGTGGCAGATGCATTGGCCCTTCCGTCTTAAAGATGGGGCCAGCAAGCCGCCAAAGGCAGGGGAGGTGATGGATTTTGACATGGAAGGGGTTTGGAGAGAAATGGAGGAGCTTGTGAAGGAGAATCTTGTCAGAGATATTGGTATATGCAACTTCACACTCAAGAAGCTCGACAAGCTTCTGGGGTTTGCCCAAACAATGCCCTCTGTTTGTCAGGTCACATATAATACATAGCAAACTTTCGGCCTAATAGGATTACCAGGAAAGCAACTTGTTGCTTAGCTTCAATTACAATTATGTTTTTTTGGTCTCAGATGGAGATGCATCCCGGATGGAGAAATGATAAAATGTTGGAGGCTTGCAGAAAGAATGGCATCCATGTGACCGTAAGATACTATAATAGCATGATAGATAGTACTATGATCGTAACCTGGACATGCCCCCCTCCCCAAAGCCCCATTTTCAATGGTACTTGGATCATCGATGGATAACCTTAGGATTAATGGGTGGGTTGAATTTCCAGGCATACTCCCCATTGGGTTCAGCAGAAGGAGGAAGAGATCTGGTACACGATAAAATGGTTGACAAAATTGCGAAGAAGCTGAATAAGAACCCTGGTCAGGTGTTGGTGAAGTGGGCTCTCCAGCGAGGGACAAGTGTCATTCCCAAATCAAGTCACGCTGATAGAATCAAAGAGAACATTCAGGCCTTCGGCTGGGTAATCCCGGAGCAGGATTTCCAAGCCCTTAACAGCATTTCAGATCAGGTTACCCGTCCTGGTGTCTAGTATTAGAAAAAAATCGGCTGCTGCTCATGTTTTTGATAGTGAATATCTGATATGTTTCTTTAAATGATGCAGGAAAGAGTGTTGGATGGAGCAGATCTGTTTGTGAACAATAGTGCCGGGCCATTCAATAGAGCGGCAGATCTCTGGGACCACGAGGATTAATTGTAATTGGAGATTTACAAGAGCTGTAATTAGCCTTCTTTTGTTAGCAATGAGTTGTGGGAGTTTTATTGGGAGATAAAGGTTAGACCTTGAAGCCAATGTTAAGGTGGCGGGTGCGACAATCCCAGTGGTTCATATTTGTTTTGAATAAAGCCTGGTTAACAGCTCAAATAAGTTTTATCTAAATCAGAAGTTCGTTTGAAAGTTGCATCAGTTAACCTACTTGGATTGCTATCTCAAGCACAAAGAATCTTTTTGTGATTATCAGATGTGGTTTCAAGTTCAATCCATTAACTGAAAGACTAGGGTTTCTTGATATGTTCTTGTTCCCATGGCATATAATGATATCAAGCACCTTCCAGAGAACTGAACCAATCCTGAATCATTTTCATCAACACGGAGGTCATGCCATCCTTCACCAAGACCAACTGCAAATGGCATTGTTCGTTCGTTCGTTTTTTTTTTTTTTTTTTTTTTTTCAACAGGCAACACTGATACATTTTTGTCAAAATCCTGGAAAAGCCAATAAATGCCAAAGAGCCCTAGATCTGGAAAATCACTACAATGCCCCTATGCCTCCCCCATTGGCAAGTCTGGTTTGTGTTATCTTTTACTAATTCTCTTAATCTACCTGTATCTCTTTTTGAAGAGATAATTCATGCAAATTAGCAATGAAAATTGAACATGATTGTCATATTTTTTTTATCTGTATAAAGAATGCATGAATTTACAGAAGGTGCTAACTGTTTTGGGACAAAATCAAAGTTAGTTGGATGCACAGACGCGTTACCATCAAGATCAACAGCTTCACAATCCTTCAGACTTCCTCGGACTGAATTCACTGCCCAATCGAGAAGGCTTCACAGTTGAATTCACTCTATTTAAGCCTCCAAGAGAACTGCTCTCCTCCTTTGGGTCTTCAGGAGTCATGACATCAATGGATTTCCAGCCTCCTTCACCAGTTGCAAATCTAGACTTCTGAGGAACTGCTGCAATTTCTGAGTAATTTATACTGGCCCGGCTAACTTCTGAGAAATTTTCTGCAAGCTCTGTGTGATTTGTGCTTACACGGCTAACTTGAGAGTAGGATCTAGCCAACATAGTTCGATTTTTCAGGAACAAGCAAACAGCTGCAATGTCATCCACCTTGCTTCCACGATATACATTTCGCCATGCACGGACAGCAAACTTTACTAACATTTTAGCAGCCATTGATCGCTTCCTTGTAGAAGCAACTATATTTATAACCTCGTAGTTGGTTAATACATCCCACACCTGTTAAGAAGGATAGAATCTTCAAGTTATGCAAGGCAAAATGGTGAACAAGTGTAGTGGCTACAATCACCAAAACTACTGATCATTATCTTGTACTTTGAAGGTTTTACTGCCAAGCATTTCCGAATTGGTTAAGGTAGATGTTGATCAGTTGCTTCCAATATTAGAAGCAATTTAAGAGTTTCCTTTGTTTAGCCACTTTTAAGGTTCCTTACCCCATCAGTTGCCAAAACAACAAATTCATCTTTATTTGAAAGCCTTCTATAGGAAACTTCAGGAACTGAGATTAGGCCATAATCCTTAAGGCAGAAATCTCCAAAAGATCTTGCCATGGCTAGACCAGGACAGTCGTCATCAGGCATCCATATTCTATATACTTCTGGTTCTGCATCCAATGCAAAAACTCTACCATTGCAATTCTTGATTCTTTCTAATTCACCTGAGCCACAACAGATACGAAAAGAAACTTAAGATATATTTGGCAGTCTAGTTGTGCATTGAATTAAACATGAATTGAACAGATGATGAGAACACCTACATGCCATATTTGGCTTCATATCAACAGTGAGTTGCACAGGGATGAGTTGGTTTCTGTGGCCCCTAGTGCAGAGGATGCCACGAGAGTCACCCAAGTTGGCAATAATCAAGTGGTTTCCCTAAAAATTAGAACTCGAGGTATGAAAACAGAACAAACTACACTTTATTGTACAGCAATGAAACATATTGGAGTATCTAACATTACCTGTTTAACCACAGTTACAGCAGTGCAACCACTGCAGAAACTATCAATGCTGGCATCAAGACTGAGTTCTTCATCCATGTCCTTGAAGGATTTGATAAAACCAGATTCCCATGAAGACAAAAGGGGAATTCGCCTACCATCATGAGTATCTCTGCTATCTTCATCATTATTGGCCTCATCACTATCATCTTCATCAGCAACATCCACATCACTGTATTTGAAGCTATTAGACTGCGACATGTTGATTGCTGAAGAGAGCCTTGAGGGTAAATTGTCACGCACATGACGTGCTACCTTGTGACCATATGGGCCATGGCCATCAAACACCCCACAAAAGAAAGTATCTTTATCACCGGTAAATTCCTGAATCGAGTATGAATGTTCAGTTGAATACATTAGACCGTCCAATTTTCGATAAGCAAAAAAATTGAACAAAAGGTGGATAACATGTCTAAATAGGCACCAGATTATTTTAACTGAAACCTCACGAACTAGGCGCTTTTCGAGTTAAACAAAATGACCTAACCAAAATCAGAATACTTCATTGTTTTCAGCCCCACAGTACTGGAAGTTATGCTCATTATTTTGATATTTTCGATTTATCAAAAAATTAACAAGCCAACTACTAATACCATGAATTTCTTCTTTTTATTTTTATTTTTATTTTGAAAAATCATGCCATAAATTTTCCGTGTTCTGTTCTTTAGCTATGCTTGATGGTGGTTAGACATTGTGCCAAACATATACTCAATGAAGTAATGAACATGGCAGTTGAGATAAAAATAAAAAAGAAAGAAAGAAAGAAAGAAATATAACCCTCCTAGCCCCTGCGAGACGGAAAAGAAAATCGAAGGAAAACCTGAACTACATGGAAACCCAAGATATGGTAATAATAATAAAAGGAAAAAATAAGAAGAAAAAAGGGAGAGAACAAAGCAAGTAGAAAACATAAAAATGGATCATGGACATGCAGCCATGAAACAACAACGTTCTAGAGAGGATTGTCAACGGTGAAAGCAAAAACCTTTGAATTTCATAAGCATTCAATGGATACGCAAAAGAGATTGAAGAAGACGAAGAAGCCCAAACGTATTAATAGTTACAAGAACAAAGGAAATGGAGAATGTATCCAACAGAAAGAAAATGGAAATGGACATTCAGCAAAGGAAAAAATGAAAAAGAAACGTTGAAAGCAAGAAAAATGATGAATTAAGGTTACCTCCCAAACAGTCATGGCATCTTGGTTGATACCTTTTCTGCCTTGTTGGGTGCACATGGATATGAATCGAGAAGCTCCATGTAATCTAACACGGGCGCCAAAATTTCTGATGATTGCATCGTCCACTTCGTCAAAAACCTCGTATTCTCCCTCTTCCCTGGCGTCCCGCACAACCCCTTTCCCAACAAAAGTGAGATCCCTACTACAACAGGCTCCCATTTTTCGAGCCCCCAACAAATGCCTACCCAAGAAACCAAAGCATTAGACCCACCAATATTCAACCATGACCCAAAAAAGCCTTCATGAAAAACACATTAGGGAATGTGAAGAGAACGGAGATTCTCCATGGACCACCCCACAAGAGGCTCAAATTTAGAAATGGACAAGGGGAGGTAATTAGATCCGAGGTGGTGGTGATAGGTTTCGTTTATAGTACTAACTACTATAAGAAAGAAAACGACAACTTGTTTGATGGGACAAAGAACACCAAAGGATTGTGCAAGAAATGCAATGTCAACTCAGCTATTTTTAGGCTTCCACAAAAGAAAATGACATGTTGTTCTGTTTTTGTATGTTTTACGTTGGTTTGTTCTCCAAGCACGCAAAGTCAAACAGACCCTTTTCGGAGATAATGATTCATGACAGATGAGCTTAGATGACAGTTTTATTTTTCCTTTTTTTTTTTTTTAAGAAATAATAATGTAATTTTATTCCCCCAAAACGCCCTCCCTCCTCTTTTATATCTGTTCTTGGCTATTTTAATTTTAGGGGGATCGTGAGATAGGGACATGAATTCTATAATTCTTTAATCATAAAATTAAGTGTCTTGTTGACCCTTTTAATATCCTTATAAGGAAGTCGAAATTTCTTTGTTTTTTATAGTGCCTTCTCGATAGTTATGTTGTTATGGCATATTGAGTTTAGAGTTTAATAATAATAATAATAATAATCATTGTCATCATCATCATCGTTATCGTCCTCATCATCTCATCACCAGTTCTAAATTAAGCCTGACTATTGTGCTCCACAGGCCGCACCCTTATCATTATTTCCAAACGCCCCTGAATTTATTTGGGAATGCCTGTTGGCGGCTACACTTCCAACGCTTCCAAATTGATACTCAATCAATAACCGTCTCTTTACCTCCGAGTTGGCTTACGGTCATAAATTCATCTCCTAATTGAACTTTAAGACAAAATCCTGAAAATTAAACTTTTCATTTAAACCCCTGCCTTTTGACTTTACTATGTATGAATAATATTAGTAACGGGCTAACAGCCCAAATGTGTTGGCCATTCAAGTTCATGAAAAGAACTTTAAAAGAATGTATACGAAATAATCAGCTCAGAGAAAGCGGCAGGGATACCGGCTTAGAATTTTACTGGGTCCTTTAATGCGTGCAGGATTAGGCCATTTAAGAAGGGACGTGAGGACTAGGAAAAAATATTAAAGGCCACAAACTGGTGTAATACCAGAAGAGAAAATGACGGTAGCTTCCAAAAGGTATCCTGTTCAGTCATGAAATCAACCCGCGGAAATGTTTTTGGACACGGTGCAATACATTGATCCTGTAGTAATTTAAAGATTCTGATATATGAATCATTATGCTGGCGGATGTAAATGTTGGAACTCGGAGTGCCTGTGAAGTTTTCTATGATGACCTTGAATTTCTGTATTCGTCCGCCTTGACGTTGTGTTGATATGATGGAATTAGGTATAAAAGAAAAAACATAATTCCTATAACTGTTTCCTGTAAGCATCTACGGCATAAAAATGGAAAAAGTAAAAACATAATTCCCACGAACGGATTTATGAGTTTGCTAACCATCACCACCACTGATGAACAAGAACTCCACTGTCTCTAAGAGATGTAAACAGCTCCAAGCATTGGCCATATGTTTTATCATACTTTGAACTCCTTTCTCCAGGGCAACATCTTTGCCATCTATTGTAGTGGCATTCAAGAAAGAGTTCATCAATCAAGCAGATTGCCCCTGTTTCAAACAGTCTCGGTATCAAATCAAACTCAGTCCCTTCCACATCCATTTTCATCACAACAAAATCCTTATCTGTCACTGTCCTCTTCAGCCACTCCGCGAAATCAAACCCCTCAATCTCATCCACCTGCCTTTCAAATCTCCCGGAGGGCGTCTTCACCGGCTGAATTCTTCCCATTCCTCTCCCTTTAACCACTGCATCATGACCGGGATCCCGGTTGATTTCAAAAGTTAATGTCTCATTCCTCACCCAAGCTGCATAAGGCAATAACGTGACCCATTTTTTAAGTTTGTACTCCTCGTAGAAAGTCCTATCGGCCTCAATTGCATACACCTCAAAAGTCCTATCCTGTTTTGGGTACTGCTTCCTGAACCAGCTCCCTATACTAGAGCCGTAGCTCCTAGCTCCCACATCAACATACACATACCTATTCTTAAAGCTTATATCAGCCATTGACGGTAAATACTTTATATTCTTGATATTGCGTTTCAACGTTATCCACGGCTTCAATGGCTCCTCTGCAATCAACGGCTCTGCCTTCCGCACCAATTCCCGTCTGTGTTCCGGAAGGGAGCACTTATTCACTGAAATGCCATCGGATTCTTCCACCGGATGGCCAAGAATTCCACTCTGTTTTTGCATAACTATTTCTTTAATATGAGGCATGGACGAATCGTAGCCGTCTATGTCACGCGATTTAATCAATTTGCAAGAATTGAACAAATCAAGAAATGAATTGAAACTGTACGTATCTTTAGCCTTGATGTGGACCGACACAAACCCTTCGGGTTTCAGCGTCCGGGCAATCTCCGATGACAAATCCAACGGCCGGGATGCTTTGTCGAGGCGGTCCCCACCGGAGAATACGAAGTCAAAGCTATTATCATTGAACGGAATGTGATTGGCTTTTGCAGAAATTACCAAAGGCTTCGAAGCTTTCTTAAAAATTCCAGTCGAGTCAGTGACCCCTATCTCCTTCAAGGCAAACACGTCCTGTCCATTCGGCGTCTCCACGCAGAGAGACTTCGCGTTAGGCGAGAGATAGCCTTCCGATATCAAATCTTGAAACACCGCGGAGTAGAAATGGACGGCCTTAATCCAGTCCTTGCTAGTGTAGAAATCACTCCGCGTGGGTCCCGCCGGCCCGTATCGAACGGCTCTGTTAGCTGTCGAAGTGCCATAGGTAGCGCCAGCTATTACGAAACTGAAATCCTCCGGCGAAGAGAGAAAGCAGAAACTACCGAGATTACAGGACTGCCCGGCGATAGTCACGACGTAAGCGAACCGGACGACAATGATCAAAACACCGAATAAAAGAACCCGAACCAGAATGTTCCTCAAAAAGCTGTGCTTGCCTGTGGCAGGCTCCATGTCCATTTCTTTGCGCCCCTACGGAAAACTATGTCTCGTTTAGCTAGAGCAGAAGCGGGCAGATGCATGACGAGGGTTCTTATATAGGTGCAGATAGGGAAATAGAGGGAGACGAGGGGGGCAATACGGGAATACAGACTCTTTGGGCTGCAGTTATAGATTGGTGGGGTTTCGCAAGCCAGAGTTTCTCTTTACGGGATCGATAGCAAGCCTGGGTGGCCATCTCTCTCTCTGGAATCTTGTGAGACTGTTTAGTGCATGTGTATTTTTTTATTTTTTGGGCGGCAAGAGACGCGGGATATATAGACAGCCAGCATACAGGTGAAAGCGGCGTGATGACCGGCTCCGTCCGTTAATAATACTCGTGGCGAGGGCAACAGCTAGAGATGCGTGGAAATTGAGGTGGCATGCTTTTCTATTTGCCACTGTATTTCCCACTTCATGTCAAGCTTGCCGCTGCTGGCAGAGGTTGCAAACCCGTATTAATATTGGCTTGGCGTTGCCATCAGAGGGAAACATCCTGATTTCTTGGTGACCACGTTTTGGGGTTCAATCCGAAACTTTATAGAGATTGGTGAATGAAAATTTGGTGAAATACAGATTTGTATGGATTTTATATTAAATATATCCATGTAGCTGGTGGACCTACTACGTACTACTGCCCATTGTATTTTGTATTTCTATGATAAGTCAAATGCGAAGAAATGGTCCTAAAAAATGAGTTTACATTAGACGTTCTCCTATGTAGACGTATGCTTTCATACTTATGCTTGAGCTTATACGGGTATTTGGTATGATGCTCTATGCTTGGAAAACAAAGGCTGACAAAAGCGGCTGGAAATAGTGGCAACTGCTTTTTATACTATAATGTCGCATCGTTTTGCACGTATGATTACTAGTTGCGTTTTTAAGATTGGTGCATTCAAAGCACCAGTCCTTGCAAGGACAGTGAGTGATGTCTTCCTTTGGACATCTGTCGTACAGCTCAACACTGCGATGAGTGGCATCTACGACCACTTTCGGGAAACGGCAGAGGCTGACGGCTCTTCATCTCTCTTTAAAGAGAAAGAGAGAGAGAGATAGTGGGGTCACACTCCTGTCATCGGAACCCCTGATCCCCTGTTGAGCTTTTTTACGAAAAATGGGTTGGACGATGGCTTATGCTGTGGGAACACCCCACGAACAAATTGTTGGATGGACGTTGACTACAACTCTAAACGGTTTCTTCAGAATAACGTGAAAAAATCGCCTTTTACACTTTAAACTTAAAATATATTTATACTTTATATTTTAAATTTTTAAAAATTATAAATATATATCAATTTTAAAAGGCACTTAATTAATTCTTTGTTAATAAAAATTATTTTTAATTACAAAAATATTATTAAAAATAACTTAAATTGACCCAATATATTTATAAGTACCTTTCACTCATTTCCTATTTCATAATCTCCACTGTTTTTCTTTTTTCACCACTACTTTCACTCATTCGCTACTTTTACCCTTCTTTTACTTTCTTTTTAGCACTTATATATCTTAAACTTATTTCACTATTCTATACATCATTTTCTTCAAATCATTTATTACCAGTACCTTTTGAAAAAAAAAAATCTTTGAAATTTCATTTATCTTAATTTGACCTTATCACTCTGCTCTATCTCTTCTTCCACCACCACTTGCATCCAGCCACATCTACCTTTCTGTTTTTTATTTTTTAAAATTTCATTTATCTTAATTTTATTTTACCACTTATTTTCTTCTTCCTCCTCAACAACCTTTTCCATCCACCCACCACTATGCTTTGTTAGTTTTTTCACGAGTTGGGGACGAGCTTAAGGAGGCGAGTGGCAACGGCTCCACTTCAATCACAATAGTTGAATCAAAGTTCTCCTCTAACATCTTTGCTTTTCGCCGTTCACAGACACAGATGTGCGAAAAAGAAGAAGAAAAAAAAAGCTTTTATTTTTATTTGAGTTAACTGAAATCTTTTAGTTGTAATATTTTTTTTTATAATTTTAAAATTTAGAATATAAAATATGAATATATTAGATATTTAAGGTGTAAATTATAATTTTATTGAATAATGAAGAGCTAGGCGCTCTTGACAGGATAGCAAGAAAGTCGTACACGTACATTTGAACTTTTGGGACAAATTCATTACTTAAACCCAAAGAAATAGGCATGTGTACATATCTTTTATTTATGAAGGATGCGAGGTTAGGAACAATGACATGGAAAATGAATTAAGAAGCAAAGGGCGGCCCCATCTGGCCCAATCCACAGGCCATTGATGTTTACAAAGCAATACGATGATGTCTCGGCGGGGAACCGAGGGAAGCTCAATGGAGGAAATTTCCTGCTTACCCTGGCAGCAGGAAACTAACGCAAGAAACCATTTTCCATTATAAATTGGTCTAACCCTAAAAAAATAAAAATAAATATTATATATATATAATATCAGAGTTTATTCGTCGGGTTCGACTCCAATCACACCACAGTTGCTAGAACAATTAGCCTGCACAGCTCTTTTTCGCTGCGTGGACCGTATCAGCCGAAGTTAGTTACTGGCTTTCAACCTAAACTAAATCCCCAGCAAACGCCGCGTCACGCACTCTTGTCTCACGCGCTGAATGCCCATCAACTGAAACTCCCCTTTTAAGACAAAGCTGAGTTGTCTTTCTAACAGACAGAAAAATGCCCACCACTTTCTTCTTTCTCGCACATCTTGGTTTTCTTGCCTCAATTTCTTCGGTTTCTTGAATTCCAAGCAAGATGTCAAATCCAGATGACACAGCGCATCAAAAGAACGTCGCTTCTCCACCGGGGGCAACTGCAGCTCCGACGACACCGCCGGCCGCCGACTCGGAGATAGGGACTGGGTTTGGGGTCGCGGCGATCACCAGGCGATGGAGAAGAGAGGACATGCTGACGAGAGGGTCATTGGCTTTGAGAGGAGTGGCTCTGTTGTTCTCTTTGCTTGGTTTTATTATCATGGCCAGTAACAAGCACGGTGATTGGAAGAACTTTGACAGATACGAAGAGTATCGGTAACAAGAATGTCAAACTTCATTGCAATTTGATTTTGGATTTGAAAGTAATTTTATATTGAGAACATATTGCAATATGATATTAATTATTGTTAAATTTTGGTGGGGTGTGTGGGAAATTGCAATAGGTACTTGTTGGCAATAGCAATACTTTCGACTCTGTACACGGGAGCCCAAGCTCTGCGGCACGTTCACGAGCTTTCCACCGGAAAACATCTGCTCCAGCGACGGACTTCCGCCATGGTCGACTTCTTCGGTGATCAGGTTCCATTCTCTATCCAATATTTTCCCTTTTTTTTAAAAAAAAAAAAATTCCTCTTATTGAGTTCATTGTATTTTCGTTTTCCTTACTGCTTGCGGGATTTGATTAGGCTTTGAAATTGAATTGAAATTTCAAGATCGAAACTCAATTAACATCCTGAGTTCATTCCCACGATTGTTTCAGTAAGAAAGCTTAGATAACACAAACACGCCCTTGTTGTGCACACATCAAAGAAAAGTCTGGAATGGCCAGTCACGAAACCAATCAAAGAATGCTCTTCTCCATGAGTAATGCTGGAGGGCGAAATTTGTATTGTTTGTCCCCAATTGACGAGCGCCCACATTTGATTGTGATTTCCAGTTTGTCTCTGTAGTTTTGCAATCTATATAACTTTTAATTATAACAATATCTTAAATCTGACAAAGAAACACAGTAGTTCACCGCTCGTTGGTAAAACTGGAATAATAACAGAAGATTTGATGCCAACTAATATGGGCTGTTATCCTTTTCAACTTCCCATAAATTGCAGATTGTATCCTACCTGTTGATATCTTCTGCTTCTTCAGCCGTCCCGCTGACTAATAGAATGAGGGAAGGGGCAGATAACATGTTCACAGACGCCTCATCAGCAGCCATCATTATGGTTTTCTTTGCTTTCCTAGCTTTGGCACTGTCAGCTCTTGTTTCAGGATATAAGCTATCTTCTCAATCTTACATTTGATTTGAATTTTTCTGTTTCGTGATCTGTTCTTGTCATCTCAGATTGTTTAATCAACTAATTGATTTTATTGTAAGTAAATTTACTTGTCAATAATATTGTATAATGTGAAAAGCAGCTGTTATTTCTCCTTTTTACTGTGACAGATTTAGCCCCCGTCTATTCGCTTTCGAGGGCCACCAAAAAAAAATGAAAAAAATTTAGTTACATCTAAATCATTATACAGGGCTACAAGCATATCTAATGGGTAACTGCTTCCAGTGTGGGCTACTTTAGCTGGGAATGAATCAGAAAAATCATCATCCTTGGGTTCTTCCTGGGCTCCAGAGAAGACACCCTCTGAGTATTGTGTCTGAATCATGTATGTGCTAGTCGGCTTTCCAAAACCTGAAAACCTAGAGCTCCCCGGTCCCTGGAACGTTTCCAGGGTAACTGGCGCTAGATTTGCCCGCATCGGTAAGCTTGTTCCTTGAAGGGAGTTTTGAACAACTTGAGTAGCTAGAATGGCTGGCCATGGCTGAGGGCCTTACGGTGGGCAGCCGCTAGTTGGTGGCCTGTTTGATGCTTAGCTGCTGCCCTTTGCCACCGGCACATCATGATTGTGTTTCCCTTCGTATGTGGTAATCACTGCCCTTGTATCATGGGATGCTCGCTCTACATGCTTCCTCACAGGACAACCAATAGTCGTACATTTATAGTAGCTCCTGTGGATCACAGAAAGTTGCAAGTGGAAAAACTGGACGCAAAACTTTAATTATAAATGACTCGGATGTAGCACAAGTTAATCCTAGTAACAATCACTAATTACCTTGGATTGGGATTTCCTTTAACTGCTTTTTGTCCGTATTTCTTCCACCTATACCCATCATCAAGTATGTCGATATCGCTTGTTGTCTGGAGCACAACCTTAGGTTCTCCAGCAGCTCTGCTCCCAGCAGTCAAAATGCTCTGATTTTCATTTTGTCCCTTCCTGCAAAAGCACCAAAGGTTTTGGTTGGGCCACTGGACTCAGTACAAAATTTCAATCTAAATACAAAAGTGGGGCCGTCAAAACAGATGTTCATTTTAAGCCTACCATCTTTTGGCCTCAGTTTCATTTTCGTCTTCATATCCTCCCGAGTTACTAATTGGTGAACCGTGGTCAAAGTCATCATCTCCCAGCGAAATTGAAGAATCCTCCTGCATCATGGCAGGATCCATTTGAGCCACCAGCAATTCGTCTGATATTTCCGAGGCAGACGGTCGTAGGAATTGAGAGGACGATCTTCTATTAGATTGGGGCTTGGGATGGTTGTGACTTCCTCTATAAACAATTCCAGTGATATGTCCATCCAAAGATCTCTCCACAATTTTCTTTGTTGGGCAATTAGGATACGTGCATTTAAAATAACTACGTGGGTTCTTGCTTCCTTTCAGCTGTTTCTGTCCATACTTTCTCCATCTGTATCCATCCTCTGACCTTCTTTGTTCTCTTACATATTGATATGATTGATTCTGGTTGTCCTGAGTGTTATCTGGCTCGATTGATTGGACCGATGCCATTTGTGAGGAGAAGCTCCGAGTTGGTGCGAATTCTGATTTAAATCCTGCCTTCTCTGACGAGAGGTGAGCTTGCTCAATGGGCTTGTTAAAGTTCCATGCTTCTTGTATCTGCATTGATTTCCCCTGTTATGAGGAATGCCAGGAATTTGTGGACAAATTCAAAAATCACAAATTTTATTTCGTGGGCATTAAATTATCTGGACTTTTGTTAGTCCATTAGCGTGATTTTCATGTTGGATACTGAACTACTGAATTTTTTTGTCGTCTATGCAGAAATGGACAAAAGAAGCTGTTTCTTTTTCTCGGGAAAGCTTGTCCAAGTCAGCCAGACAAAACGCACGCGCAGAAGAGAACAGTATGATATGATATGTCCGGAAAATTACCGCCGAAAAAAAACTTGAAGAAGGTTGAAAGGTGGACGACGAGAATGAAGTTGCTGTGGAAGGCTCCCCTTGGGGTTGTAAAGAAAACTCAGAGTATTTGTTCTCTTCCTCTGAGGAAACTTGTTGATTTTCATTAGGCTTAGTCCTCCAATTGAAGGTTTGACGAGCCAAAGCCCCAGTGGTCGGAGACGTAGGAATCTGAACAAACAAGACAAATTAAAGGACGTTTTGAAAAAACAATGTTACCCATGTAACAAAAAGTGGCCATGGAATTGCAGTTCAGACCATAAACAAGTTCATAGTCAAAGAAACATCACAGTAATGCAACTTACAGTAGAAACACCGGAGAAAAGAACAGGGGAGTCCAGGAGACCAGTTGGGCTTAAACCTGGCGGAATGGATAAAAAAGGAGGGGAAACTGGGGGAGGCGAGAGGGATGGTGGAGAATGATGAAATGGCTTGAAGTTGGGTATATCGAGACTAGTGGTTGTATCAATTCCATAATCATAAAATCCGCAGCCTACGTTGTTCATGTCTTTGTTGTTACTGGCAAAGAGACTAGTGAAAGAGGAAGAAGTCATCGTGGACTGGGTTGAGAAAGAAAAGTTGCTTTGAGAATTTATAGAAGAATTCAAGGCAGCATCTGAGGATGCCATGGAAGTGAGATGGAGGAATCATTAGATGAGGGGAAGCGAGGAGGAGTAAAGAGGGAGAAGAAGATAAAAAGGGTCGAGAAGGTCCTCTCACCATACTTTTTCTGGGAAGCTGAAAGCGAAGTTTGACCGTGGAAAAATGAACTTGGTCAAAGCTCGTGGCTTTGACTAAATTTGCCCTGATTTTGAACAGAGATGGTTCAACCGTAAACTCTTTGGAACATGGGTTTTACTATATATATATATTTGAAATTTTAGTTTTTTTTTTATTTGTAACTAAAACACCAAAATATACAATAAATAAGAGATTTTTCTTTTATAATTTGTTATAAAAATATACATATATATTTAGTTGTACAATTTTTTGTTTTGATTGTACATTTTACTGATATAATCATTAAATTAGGGGAAAAAAAATGAAATTTCAAAAACAAAAGAACTAATTTTTTTTTTTATGTGGGATCTATATTTTGAATAATTTATGGATGGATTTTCTCACCATAAAATCTTTCTGATTTGAAAATTGCAGCTTAATTTAAAGCTTTCTTAGGTCTTCTGCAGCTGCTTCCAGTTTGCACTGTAGCCAGGCTCAGGGGCTCAAGGGGCCATGCCATGGTTTAGGTACCTGTAACCTCATGCAATTTAGTTTATTTATGCTTTCACTAACAAAACCATTAGATTCTAATATAAGTTGGTAGACGTCAAGAAAACATTCAACCTAAAATATATTAGGTTAAATAATATGCTGCAAAGCAAACCAATGACTTTTTGTTTTTTTTTTTCACATTTTACACAAGTTCTAGTGATCTAATTTTGTATTGAAATTGTTACGTAACATGTCACTATTACAAAACACACCGCGTTATTGCTTAAAAAAATATATCGATGGAGACTCAGTAAAAAACCCACTTTTTTTTTTTTTTGTGCCTTAAATCAGCACAACTTTCACTCAATTCTTCAATTTGGTACGATAATTAGACAGCTTAATGATTTTTATTCTGAAGCATTTAAATATCGAAGCCAAGGCAACTATTAATGAGAAGCAGGATATATGTAACCGGACATGCATATTGGTAAAAATAAAAAAAAAATAAAAAAAATAAAAACGAAAACAAAATGGTAGTAATGCATTGCGTGAATAGAATCAATCGCGTTTGGTGACTTTCCGTCGGACTCCATACACCCGGTTATTAACCATGATCTACCGATTTTACCCCTCATGCTTAATGTTTGACCCGGTCTGGCATTGACCAGGTGTTACGGAAATGGCCTTGAAGCCGTAGCAAACACCGCTTGTGCAAAACTATTAATGTGAGAAAAGGAAAGGACTCGATGATTGATTTGGTTTTAATGTTGTAAGGTTTATTGATTAAGCCCTCTCGATGTGAAGTTGGAATCCAGAGATCTATATATAAACTTCTGTTATAAAAAGAAAAAAAAAAAAGAAAAGGGAAAATTTTAGCCATATACATTTTCTATGAAAAAGAATTATATAACGAAAAGACAAAGTCATCTGTATTTTGCAATGTGAACAAATAAAAAAAAAAAAAAAAAAAAAAAAAAAAAAGGGAGGGAGGCTACATCGGTCATTGAAAGCAACAGCTGTTTCCCTTGACTAGGTCTTTCCAGGGGCAGTTGTATCCTCCTCAAGGAAATTGCAAAAATCTTGACGTAGTGTGTAAGTTCAGACTCGGTCGTCTCCCTAAAACCCATATTAATTAAATCCTGGAACTTTAAAAGCATTTAAAAGAAAAGGTAATCGCTCATGCTCACGTCGACCTGACTTTGTTATGTTTTTCTTCCTTTAACCTCTAACATCAAGACAAAAAGATTGCTTGCAGGTCACGAATATTATCGAAACGTCGAGAAACAATAAGTTGAAGTTGGACGCATATGGGCTCTTTTATGGGCCTAAGGCTAGACCCATTACGGCCATTGCCGCACCCAATTTTGTCAACTTCTCTGTAATCTATTAAACAAAGTGGAAGAAGATCATACATTTTTGCGAGTTTCCGGGCCATTTTATTTCTGGTTGCACAAGAGGGACGGCCTCCGTTCACCTTCACAGGCCGACCCAACTGCTCTCTTTAGAGATTCTGAATGAAATCAGAGATCTCTAAATTGAAACCACAAATAAAAAGGAAAAATTATAAGGCCCTTTCCAGGAAAATAAAACTAGAATCTAATAAACTTTTCGAACCCCTTTTGGGTCTCACATCACAAAATACACGTGGACTTTGCTTCCCTCAAAGCGTCGAAAACTGTACACTTGGCAGCAAGAGATGAAAGCCAAAATTTCTCAACTATCACGGACTTCAAAATCTCTACTAATCCATATCTTCCCACTGTAATTTCCAGCACTGTGGGTCCAGTTCAACCTGCAAATGAACAAGTATAAATGTACCATTGTCTCTAAATTTATTCGTAACTTAACTGAAAATTTAAAATATTTATATTAAAATTTTAAGTATAAATATATAAATTATATAATTAAAAAATCTCACATAAAAAATAAAAAAAGAGTAAATAATACAATGAAAAATTTATAAACAAAATAGTTAGTTTTTGAGCTAAAACGTAGTTTTAAATTTGTGAATTTCCTGCGTTCCCAATGGCTGCACACGAGTTATTGGTTTCTTTTTTTTTTTTCCCCTTTTTTTTTTCACTTTTTCCACGCGTTTCCCAACAGTTTCATGGTTGCACACGCACAGAGCTATTGGTAATTTTTTTTTCCTTTTTTCTCTTTTCGTAACCAACAGGTACTGGTTTGGATACCAAGACTGGTGGCTGTGGCCCCAATACATCAATTAGAAGGGGTTCATCTGAAAGTTAAGTACCTGAAACTCCTTATCCCTCCATTCGAACACACAACCACGAGTTTCGAAATGTCCAAACAGATTGTACGCAAAGCATGACTTGAATGATGCATGGAGCTTCACTTTTCTTAGTCCTCCACATGCAAACAAGGCAGCTGATAACCCATTTGGGGTCAATCCTTTCAAGTGCAAGACAGTCATGCTTTGCAGGCAACCGATGCTGGCAAGGGATAGGAGTCCCAGATCCGTGACTGAAGTGTGTGATATATTAATCTGCATAGAGAATCTCATCAATGCACGCTGATATTAGCACTTGCTCTCGAGGTTTTATATTGGCAAAACAAGTGTGGAAGGACGAAGGGAATACCTGTCTGAGGTTTTGAGAAAAATGGGCAAGTGGAAGCATCCCAGCATCATTAATGTTGTGACACTTCTTTATGTCCAGCTTGGCGAGTTGCTTGCACCCCACAGCAATGACCGCTAGACCGAAGGACGTGATAAGTGGACACCCTCGACTTTCAAATGTATTTAAATTTGAGCATTTTGACAGTGATATCAAGGAACTATCAGTAATATCTTTACAATAAGAGATATTGATCATCTCAAGGGCAGGGCAACCACAAGCGATTGGCAAAATGCCTGAATCGGTTATTCCAGCAGACCTGAGAAAGCAACCAAAAAAGTAAAGTTATTGTCCGTTCGAGTGCCAACATGCTAATTCTTCTTTGCTTAAAAAAAAAAAATTCCTTATGCCAAACCCAGAGATTCCAGAATATTAAGGTCACCTAGACACAAGGATTGTACTCTCCTTCATAGCATAAAAATATGAAAGAAAGAAATGGAAACAGGTATTGGAACAATGCAACTTCACATACCTGTATAAGTCAAGCTCTGTAAGTTTTGAGCAGTACTTGCCAATATGAGCAAGTCCCTCATCACTTATATTCAGGCAAATCCCCAATTTTAAGCTCAACAACTTGGAGCATCTAGAAATGGACTTCAGACCTGCAAAAAGAACGGATATAAGTATGCTGACTGATGGAGAATTAATTATCAACTTAGCAGGGGAACAAAAATAGACCTTCATCATCTATCTCATTATCTGTCAAGTCAAGCTCCTCAAGAAACTGGCAACTCTGTCCAATGAAGACAAATGCTTCTCTAGGAACCAGGGTACATGATTCCATTCTAAGAGAAGTGAGATTTGTGCATGAACTTGTAATATGGGCAATGGAAATGTCGGTTATCTTGCGACAGCATGTGATGTCTAGCTTCCGCAACTCTGTGTGCTTTGTAACAATGCAAGAAAGACCTTCATCCGTTACTCCCAAACATTTACTAAAGCTCAGCTCCCTTAGTGACCTACACCAGTTTCCCATAGCCTTCAATCCAGTATTGGTAACCGTGCAACCACAAAGTTTAACAGAATGCAACATGGAAAGATTTTTCAAACTATTGGCAAGAGCAAAAGTGACCTGAATCAATAACACCACCACCACGATGAATAAATAAATTTAGAGAGGGGGGAAGAACTGCTTAATGCTAGAAAAACTCGATCAGTCAGAAAAAACTTACAGCAGAGCCATGAGCTAAGTTGAGTTGCTGTAAATTCTCAGCACCATCAATTAGCAACAACAAGCCAACATGACTAACATTTTGGCAACTTGACACATCGAGCACCTATCAAAGTGGGAAATTTAAAGGATGCAAGTCAACTACCATGGCACAACCTGAAGTTGACCTTCCAGTCAGTTGAAAGTAGTTATAGTTATGACTGATCAGTCGAATGATTACTTAAACCCATATATTAAAAATAATCTTGACTAATGTCATATTCAGCAGACTATGAATTGACTAATAAATTTGTCGAGTTGTAAAAAATCTATTGTTAGACCAACTCAACTATGTAGTACATACAGGTTGGTAAATATGCAAGTCAGAAATGTGGCAACAAACTAAAGCTATTTCCAGTTTAAGGTAAAAACATGTAGCACAAATCTTTTTCTGCAATAGACAACAGGTGGCCAAAACAAGCTACTACTCAGTAATACTAACATCACAATCTGCAGATGACTTCATCTGAGTTCTCGGAATGAGGAAACAAGATATGAAAATTATTTGCTCGATATATACCTTTAGTGACTTGCACTCATGTTTGATAGCTGCAAGGCTCTCATCATGAATACTGAAGCATCCTTCTAACGTCAAATCTTCAAGGTATTGTAACTTAAAGATGGATGGTAAACATTTATTTGTGATCTGCACAAAGGATTAAAATTTCACAAATACATTCAACCGTAATTGTCAAAGACTTTTCAAACATCCATTCAGTGCCGAATGCACCAAGATTCATGCTTACCAAGAAACAGTTTACCCCGAACCTAAACTTGTAAAATTCAGGTTAGTAGAATTATGAATTTCATTCAAGCAATAGATTGTAATTATCAACTTGACTGCATTGAATAAGAAAGTGAAAATTAATGAAACAAGAAGTCCTAAGGAAAATCAAACTAATCGGGCCAAAATCAACAAAATAGCTTAATTACGACTAAAGGCTACATTTAATGATATTGGTCAAAATTATAAGAAACGGACGCCTTATGGGCGAAACGTGCAAATCAAAAGGTACAAACAAGATTAATACTTACCGGCAAGTAGGAGAGATCCAAGATACGGATCTCCTTACACTTAAGAGCAATCAGCCCAACTCCCAGATCAGTGACACCTAAACACCACTTCAAGCTAATTAATCTCAACTTCTTGCACCCAACCGCAATACAGCCAACACCCATGTCAGTAATCAACTTACACCTGCCCAACCAGAGCCTTTCCAAATTCTTGGCTTCCGCCACGGCCGCCGCCGCCCCATCTCTAAGCTCCGTCGCATTTGACAAGTCCATGTCGACCAAGTTCTTGCAATTCAAAGCCAAACTCGCCAACCCATTATGCGAAAAGAACCTGGAACGCGAGAGATCTATGGACCTCAGGGAATTCCCGCAGGTATTAGATATCACGGACAGAGAATTGTCGTCTACCCGAGGACAGAGAGTGAGATCGATGTGGCCTACATGTGGGTATCTGTTGAGGATCCTGGAGAGGTGCTCTTGGCGCAGGGGCTTGAGAGATTTCCGGTGTTTGGACTCTATAACGTTGAATGTTTTGCAGACCAAAGAGAAAGACTTCCTGTCAAGTGGGTTGGCGTCAAGGAAGTCTAGGATAGTGAAAACGATCTCTTCGGACAGGAGACCAAAGAGGCTTTTGTCGTCGTTGTTTATTTCCATGATCTTTCGCCTCTTCATTGCATTGGGATTTCAGAAAACAACTTGAAAGTGGTGGCGTTTTAGGACTTAGAGAAAGAGAAACAGAGGATCGAATGAGGAGAATTGCAGTTTGTTGTTACATAAACGAACTGGAGGGCTTGTAATAGAATTTTGAGGATTATGACTTTGGAATCAACCATCAACAGAAAACTAGTCCGATTGCTTTTTGTGCAGTTTTCTAGTTGGGGAAGAATTGAGGGAGGAGGATTTCGAAATTACAGTAATAGCCTTGTGGGGCCTTCCGAAAGGGCCAATTCAGCACCGTTTGTTTTCTTTGTACGGACAAGACTACCCTCTCGAGCAGTTACAAGTGGATAAATTGAATTATCCATAGACCAAATACAAGAGCTCAAATTAAAAGTATTCTTAGTAATTAAGAATTTGATTATTTATGATGAATACCTGTGATATTTATAGTAAAATATTTTTTTATATAGTTTCAAATTTAATAGTTTTATAATAAATTAAAATATTAATTTTTAAAATTTTAATTTAATAATTTAAATAATTAATGAAATTCTAATGCATATTTTATGTTATGAGGAGGACTTTTGACTGCAGTGGATGCTCTGTGTCAAATTTAAACAATGGATTAAGGAAACGATGAGGGCATTTTTGTCTTTCGGGCAGCGCAATTAAGATGCGTACGGTGAAGGACGAGAAGGACAGTTAGGCGTTGAAGGGGGTACTTTTGTCAATAGGCAGGTCATTTTCTGATGAGCGAACCCGGACCATCCCATTTGGTGGAGGACTATGTGGGGAAAGGACAGATTCAAGTGCAGTCACGTACGTACATTTCAAAAATTTGAGCTTTAAAAATAAATAAATATATACATATATAATAATAATAATAATAATTTAAAGGCCAGTGTCAAATGGCGATAGCTGGAATTGAAGAATAAGAAAACAAATAAAATTAATTGTTGGAATTAAATTATTGTAAAAGAAAAGGCAATATGCGGATAAGATAATGATTCCAAGGTGAGGTAACCAAAAAGCATCATATTCTTGGAATGGGCCGTACTTATAGATGGCCCTGCACGGTACCTTGCCTCACTCAGATAAGAACGGTAGCACAGGCTCAGATAGAGACACGCAAACACGCACATACAAAAGTGGACTTCCTTTTATTTTGTTTTGTTTTGATTTTTTTTTTTTAAAACAAAACAGTAAAAAAAAAATAAATGTAAATTTAAGCGCACATTTACAAGAATATAATTATAATAAATAATTATAATTGATATTTTTATATACTAATTAATAATTATAATTAAATAATTTTAATCTTTATTTAATTTTATTTTTATTTTTTAATTTATAAAAATATTTTTTTATCTAAATAAATTCTAAATTTTGTATCATAGATTCAATTTATAAAATTGGAATGAATTTGATTTTAGTCTTCTAATTTTTTTTTGTCCTTATAGTAGATATAACACAATTTTATTTATAAAACTTATATAAAATAAGCTAGTTGATTCCAAATTCCAACTTGCAATTATTTTATTTTTTTCTTTTTTCAGAAAATTTGCAATTATGTGCATTGAGATGGGTAAGATTCCATTATCTGGTCGTCCCTCCAAAATTCTCCAAATAGTAGGTCATTTTTTTAGTAAGATAATTTGTAGTTTATAGCCTTTTGACAATCTTTTAGATGAAGGTCAAAACAATAAAAATAGAACAAATTGAGTCGAAACTGAAATGTTATTTTATTTGTGAGGTTGAAAATTAAAATTTCAATTTTTAACGAACACCCAATAATTACAAATTTAGTTTAATAGAAATATTAATTTTAAACCTCAAAAAGGTAAAAAATTTATAAAAGTAAGAATAGTTACTTTTATTGATGGTCCCGTAGATTTTTTAATGGCAAAAAAAAAACCTAAATTTCAAGGTCCGGGTAGTCTTCTAAAATGATTTATACTATGGCTATCTAGACAGTTTTATCTTATAAATATATATACAATTGGAATAAAAACCCTTACATAAACCTTCTAGTTTTGTTTTAAACTTTTATAGTGCACTGCGACGCCATCTAAGGCAGATCATAACGAGGAATGCGTACAATTGCATAATTTCGTCTAAAAAATAAGAGCCTTTTTGTCTACTAAGTTACAACTTGGGAGCTAGTGTGATTGTTTGCTCTCGTTACCTATAACGATGAATAACCTGTCTCTTTTTAAATTATGATCCTCTTCTATGTGCCCAGGAACGTGGGTGAGTGAGTTGAAGCGTCAGGCCAACCCCAGCTAGTTACGTGAAGCTTGAAATCGCCAAATGGTACTTCTGAATAGCCTAATTAATTGTGCAACACTCAGGCATTTTTGGAAATTTCGTTTTGGCTTTTGTGCCTCCTATTGTACCGGTCCGTGAACACTTGAATCAGAAAGCACATGGTGCCACTTGCGCTCATTTGCATGGTTAATAACTTGACTTCCATGTGCCAAAAGCACAATGATTTCTATTATTAAAGATTTAATCTTTGATTCATTTTAATGCATTTATCAAATACCCTGAATTCGTTATTTTTCACAATTAAAGCAAATTGAATCTGAACCGAATTAGACATGGACATTTGACGACAATTACCATGATAACCAATGCATGCTTACGGTTCGATTTTTTTTCTTTAATGCGAGTGTCCCGTTGGAATTTGATTGAGGGTGGAATTGATTTTCAAATGCAATAGAGTGCCCATGGTCTAACTTTTTTCTTTTGATTTTTGATTTTGTTTTTTTGTATTTTTTTTGGTTCAATTTACTAAAAGATACGCATATTAATTAATATGCAATGGTCCCAATGAAAGCCATAGAGGATGAAGAGGATCCTGTATCGTTGAAAATATTGGCTGGTCATTTTGAAATTTCCTGCAACGTGGGACCATTGCTTCAGGTGACGATTAGTCCTGTGCTACGCAGAACTTCCTAGTGGAGGCTCGTACTGGGGTTGTCCTTCGGGCAGTGTGATTGGAACGCGTGGCTGAGAAGAAAGGCATCCAAGGACAAGAAAAGTTTTCATGAAAGAGGCAGGTCATCACGAGCAAAAGTTAAAGTTTACCGTCAAGAGCCTCGATTCCTTTCAAGATTTTATGCTGTTTTCATTCCTAGTGGAGGTGGTTTCTGGGGTAAGGTGGCACTTGTCCACATGCGCATTGCCTAGCCCCGCCTTTGCGCTTGTGACACAATCCAGGCTGGTGAAAACGCATCCAGTCTCCCCCAGAAATATAATTTGATTAATCTACCTCAGATCCTGCATCGCGTGCAGTTTGAGTAGTGATTGAGCATTCGAGGTTCCAAATTCCATTAATATGCAGCTGTAAATGAAGGTGGGTGGTGGAGCACACATATAATATTGATTTCTAGAATATGGTTACCAAAAGCAACAGTTAATGAGCTTATGTGTGTACTCAGTACAGTGCAGGGTAAGGGCGCTTTCGCCCGTGAAAATCACTTTTGGAATGTAGGATGGAATGTAGAATTATATAAACAAAGGGCTATCGTTGAGTGCACGCGGCTTCCACCGGGGGTAGGTACGCGTCATTGGCAGCGTTATCATGCACAATCCCATATCTTGAAGATAGTTTTTCTTATCATTTTTTTTTTTTTTTTGATTTCGCGTTTATTATATAGGTGAACACGATCAATCTTTCCTTGCCCATTTAATTAAATAAAAAAGCGGATAAATATTATTATTTTATCCCTATGGTGGAACGAAGATTGGATTATTTTTGTTGTTGGATGTAATGGATGACTTGATGCACACACAGCATATACTACTCTCTCTCTCTCTCTCTCTCTCTCTCTCTCCTCCATGTTAAGCTAGCCCCCACATGAGTTATTAATAAAGACTGCTCTAACAAAGAGCTCTGCTATTTGAAATTTCGTGAATTGGATGAATGCTTGGCCATTTACATTAGCTAGTTGCAAATGAAATTTGGATTCATGTTTATTTATGGATTCTTGATCTGAGCCAGTTTATTAAATTCTAATATCTTGTTAACCGTAGGGTTTCATTTTGTTGTGTGTTGTTCACAACTACTGCTCCCAACGACTTTTGGCTTCCATCAAACCGATTTGACGGATCCAAAGGGAAGAGTCAATGTTACGTACCATATTGCCATTGGCCAAACCACTGTTATAAAATGGAACGGATAGACTTACCCTCCGCGTCTGTCGAAACAGGTGATGCTGACTAGATGCCCTTGTACGGCAAAGAGACTGGTGAGGCATAACTTGGGAATTTCTAGCTTAAAAAAAAAAAAACAAAAAAACCAAAATCCAGCATTTGTGCACCAGTAGTTAAAATTATACCACTCTTTCTTTGTGGGGCCTACACTTGGAGGCAAAAGCTTTAGACAGGTGTAACAAGGGAAGAAATCACCAATACTTAATTGAACCACACGGGAGATTGACCAAGTAGGTAGTTTTTTTGTGCACAAAAGTTGGATGAATTAACCACTAGGGATCAGATTAATTTATATACTAAATGCAATCAATATCGTTGACGTTGGGTCATAACTCGCCAAAACATATAAATTTTCACCTTGAACCCCCAAAAAAAAAAAACAAATGAGAAAAAAGAAAGAAAAAAGCACTACATCCTACACTAGTTGTAACTTCTGAGCTGCAACAAGATTTACCCAGTGATGAGAATATCTTGAGAGCATCCTTTGGTTTATATGCTAAGTCGCATTTTTCACTGGAATACAAACTATGAAAACGTGTCCCGACTACTCTGAGGTTTTACCGGGGAATTAAGGCCCCCCTCCAGCGCTGCCCGGGGATGGCATCTTCGCCAACGCCTGAAATTTTGCATTGGTAATACAACTCTCAGGACGATCGTGATGCCTTCCCAACTAATTAAACAAGGAATGGAAAATGGCTGGGGTAAATATCTTCCTTTGTTGACTTCTAGATGTTAATTCATCCAAGAAAATTACGGGTGTCAAGAAAACTGCTTCTATAAGAACTGCACCAAAAGATGATGAAGACAAGATAACGTGATCACGACGAGGTTTTAGTGCTGCCGGGGATTCCACCAAAGCAACAAGGGCTTAAAACAAGGGAAAGTGAAGCCCGGTAAGTCCAAAGACAGAAATCCCGGAGGCAACATCAGCGCGTAATGATTTGTTCTGCGCCGCATTTTATGATTTGTTCAAAACAGAAATAGAGGAGTTAAAAGGAGTCAAGAGTTCCATTAAAAGAGGAGATAGGTGAAATGTAGCAAGATTTGAAGCCCGCCATTCCAGGAATCAATAGACCTCTTTACCGCTCGACCTACGCTGACTTCTCATGATCACTTTTGTCTTTCTAATTCACATCGGGCATGAAGAAAGATGCTTTCGTTTTCTAATTCACATTAGGCTTGAAGAACTTTCTTTTGTTTTTATTTTTGTTTTCCTAATTAAAAGACTTAGTTAAATGGTAAATTACATGATATAAATAATTTTTTTTATTATTTTCATAAACCTCATATTTTTTTAAAAAATTAAAATCCAAGACCGCAAAAATAATGGAGATAAAATTTTAACCACAGAAACATTCCGTGAAGATCATTTGTATGCATATTCCAAGCAAGGTTGGGCTGACGCCCAAGAATGGATTACGATTAAGGATCGCAAGCGTCCCGTGAAACCACCTACCATGCCATTCATGTTTGGAAGCCGCAAGTGTCCCGTGACACCATCCGACAGCTATCACATGAAGACAATACAATCAATTTATTGGACAAACAGAAAAAAACAGATTCTGTATGTTGGAATGCAAAAGCTTTCGAGTTACCAGAACACATGCAGTATGAACCCATGAATTTTATCTACAATGTTAGCTCCTGCTAAAACTCTGGATAAAATTTTGAACCAAATATATAACCATCAAACAAAATGAAAAATGAAAATAAAGAAAACTTAGAACAGCACAAGGGTCAACCTTTGGTGTAAAAGTAAAAAACTATTAAAAGAGTTCTTAGCAACACTTGCATTATTCTTTTAATACTAGTTGCTTATGGTATGATAAACATCAACCATACGACTGTTTGTTTCTCTTGAGAGAGTCGATATTTGACGCGAATGGTGCAATGCAGATCTGAAGTGCCAATCTCAGTACCAAAGCACCGTTGACCTTTATATAGAATACCCACTTAAAGTGTTTTAAAAAAAACAGTACAGATACATGACCAATGTTATATGAATATCCATTCACATAAACTTGATCGCAAAGGAGTCTTGACATGAAAATGCAAACAGAAAGTTGTTTTCTACTGATAAACAATATGAAGACAGCAAAACATCTGATGAAAAACAAGAAAACCAGAGAAGTGAGAAGAAAAAAAAGAATTGGGGGGAAGGGGGGAGAGAAGAATAGATATTGTTACAATTACATAAAACCTTGGGAATAATGCTGCCAGCAACAACCCTACAAAACAAGAAAGCATAACAAGAAATAAGTCCAATAGCTACACAAAAAATCATGTGATGGATCCCTTCAAGATGACCCATTACTCCTTTTAGTCCTCATATCATCTAAATTCAAAAACATTTATTTAGTGACTTTCAACCTTTGTTGTCTTGCAGTGTGCATATCTTAGTATCTAAACATGTTTGCTTGACTAACAAATTGTTTCATGAAAGTAGATCATTTTATGCCATACACAATAGCTATTTCAACATTCAATTATGGAGAATATACGCAATTTAACATCATTGTCACAACATTACAAGGATGTTGCTAACTAATTACAGTGAACCAAAATGTTAAAACTGGCACCAAACCATGATGACCTAATGATATCAAGAGAAAATTAGTAGAAACAATATGCATTCAAACAGATCCCCTGAGTGTGAACAGAACAACTTGTGGGTGTATATATAGAAAGTTCAGCCTCTAATTACATATGTGGAAAGTTGTAGCAAAATGGCAGTGGAAGGTGCCACCCAGGAATATTCAAATTAAATTCAAATTGTTATCTGCATGCTACTGCATGGACATACCTTCAAAGAAAATTTAAGTTACTCATACTAAACTTGGCTTCTGAAGAATATGCCAGATGTTCCAGAGCTGTGTCATTCAGGGGCACTGTGCAAGGCCCTTAGCACAAGTGCTACTTGCCCCAGGTCATTTAATTTCCAAAATGTAGTAGAAGTAGAAACAATTCATAAAATCACCAACACCAAAGTTCAAGCCTGGGCCCCAGAGAATAAAAAAAAGTCGAGAACGAATTCTGTTCAGACTTAACCCATGCTGCCATGCCTTATGATTGAAGATTTAACATGAACACACCCATCAACGTCTAACATAGCACATACTACAGCTGTACAGCAGTAGTAAAGGAATGTTTGTAATGATCTTAAGACATCTGTCTGATATTAAGTTCCGTCTGATGCCACATGAGGCAAAAGAGGGCTGCATTCCACATAGAGAATTTGTGAGCATGAAGATCTTTTGTCTGACCACAAGTGAAAAAGGGGGGAAAGGACTTTCATGTAGAGCAAAACAATAGGCCACATGATTTGGAAAAAGATGTTCATAAGCTTAGAATCTCGTCATATCAAACAAAGCAATTTAAGCTTATAATCTCGTCATGTCAAACAAAGCAGTTTCAGAACACGAGAGAAGTAAAGTAAATTCAAAAAGGCAAAGAACAATGTCAATATTGACTCACATTTGATTATTAGCAGCATCAAATCCAGTCCTACTCTATCAAGAATGGCCCTTCAATTCATCAGAGTCTGAATCACTTGCATTATAACCTGTCAAGGAGTCGCCAACAACTTCAATACTCACAATAATTGAGAGCAGTAGAGAGGAAAATAATACAAAAAAAGACATACCTGGATGCTTATCACTAACTTTCCAAACCGAAGACCGAGTCCTCGATGCTCTTGTCATCCATACTCTTCCCTACAATAAAAGATACGAGACAATAAATAAAATTATCACAATAAAAATCCTAATTGATTCATGTCTTTCTAAAAAAGTAAAATCTGATCTTTTCAGGCTTCAAAATCCTTAAAACCCTGAGAAACTAAAACCACAAACTTAGCATTCAATACGCAAAAGAGAAAAATATGAATGGCTTCAATTTTGATAAACAAGATAAAAAACATTTAACCAGGCCAATGAATTGATCATAAAAGCCCCAATCCAGAAACCCCAAAATCCCCAATCCAGAAACGACTAAGAAAAAAAAGCCAAAAAACAAGAAGGAAAAAACGAACCTTTTGGGCGTCTCTGGCGATTCCATAGCCGCTATAATACATTTGAGCGACCAAGACCTGCATGTTGATATCCCCAGCCTTGGCTTCTTTAAGGGTGTCCTTAAACCACCTCTTCACGCAATCCGAGACAACCTCCGACAGGGAAACGCGCGTGTCGCTGTTACTGCTATTAACGTTGTTGATGTTGTCCATGTCGGAGCTGCTTTCCATCTTCGTCTTCTTCTTCTTCAACTTCTCTCGTCCTAGTACGCGATGATTTCCGGACGTTGTCGCTTGTTTTGAGGATTTTAGATGTTTCCCGAGATTGACTAGCTTTCTTGTATCGCCCAGCGACTTTCCCATTAAAAACAAAACAAAAAAATTAAAAAAGAAAGATCCCAATTGAGTTTATACTCGAAAACCCCCGATCCAGACACGAAACGGGATTTTATTTATATTATTTCATCATCTGACCTTTTTGGCCCATGTGGGGGGTCCGGGTGGGGGGTGTTCTGGTTTATCCAGAGGAGACCGCGTTTGTGTCCAAAGGATACGGTTTGATGAATAATATTTAATTTTTTGTAAAAATTGATGTGTATATTTTTTTAAATTTTTTTTATGTAATATAACTTTATAAAATTTAAGTAAATATAAAATCGTATAATTTTGAAAACAAATATTTTATAATAAATTTATAGTATTAGTGTAAAATATCAATATATATTTTTGAAATATTTTAATAATATTATTGACAAAATATCTTAATATAAAATTTTAAAATAAAAAAATTATATTTTTAAAAAATAAAAATAGGGTTTGGGTGATTAGTTCGCTGAGTCGACAAATCAATCCAGAGTAAGTTTGGACCCAGGTTGCCGGTTTAACTACCCGAATTTTCTAACATTTGTTTACAATTTAGGAGGAATGGAGAAGGAGACAAGGGCCTATGTAGCTGCCAAATCGGCCAAGGGCTACGGCCGGACGAATACGGTGTCGTCAAGGACTCATGATTCAGGTTATTATTATTATATTTCATTGCATGTGACGACGTCGTTTTATGTGGCTGGCTGAGCATTGCCCAAGAGCCTAGAAAGCGGTGGGACTAGTAGTAGTCCATTGGAGGCCCACTTGCTATTTAATCTGGGTACAAATCAGCTGACCTAATTGCTAATATATGGTTCGAAACTTGCTGGCTTTTGGGCCTTTCTATATTCAGATTTAAACATAATATCTTGATCAATGAAAGGATTAAGCATCTCCGATCAAGCATGTCCCAATAACAATCAGATCAGCACTAACCGATCCAATTGTGGAATTAATTGACTCCCATGCTGACTTTTTTAAAGTTCTTTATTTAGTTCCATCTGTTGGTTAGGGAGTAGAGCGGAGAACCCTGTACAAATTTCTAGTGTAGAAGAAGTCACCGGTGATACAAATGATGCAATCTTCATTGAGACGTTTCCCTTCACAAAAATGTTACGATACACACAGAGGAAATGAACATGATAATAAATTCAAACTTGCAAATATATAATCATAATAGTTAATTGTAGTTTTTATTTTTTTTTCCTGTATAATAATTAATGATTATAATTGAATGAAGTGTATTCTTGTTAGAATTTTGTATAATTTTTGTCTTCATGAAAATTTTTATCCTTATTTCCGGCTCGAGAAATACATGCCGGGGAGCGGAGAGGAACTCTGTCTACCCGACAAAGCTTGTATGGATGTGTACTGAAATTTTATCGTAATTGACAAAATTGATAAATATAAGACGACAGATTGTTCAAAAAAAAAAAAAATCCGAAAAATGTATGATAGAATAAAGGGACCCAACCTTGGCATTTGTGCTCAACGCCTTTCCAATCTGCCATTCCGCGAGAGAGGCATGGGCCGCAGAAGAATACAAAAGCAGCAGATCGGTACAAAACAAGAAACAACAAAACTCGTAGGGTTAGACAAATGAGAAAACAAAAAGGGGGGAAACGGAAAAGGATATTGCAGGGACTAAGAAACATTCAGCTAGCTCCACAAAGAATTCATAAATGGTTTTTCCAGAGCATCTTCCTCTGAATGCCTTGATTTCTTTATCTATCTCCTATCCTTGTTTAGAGCTGATCTTGATGCCGTCCAGTTCGATTTTGATTCAGTTTCAGTTTTGGTTCTGCCAAGTCCTAAATTTTGTTGTCGAAAAAGTCCAAACCTTAATTGCCGTCTTCTTAATTACGGTCGATTGGCAGACACCTATTTGGTTAAGATTCACCCCCGGTCCAGTTTTGGTCCACTTCTAGCTCAAGCCGAAACAAAGTCACATAGACTATGATGAATGAAACGAGACCTAAGGCGATGACTGATATGGGACTTACAACTAATTGTTTCACTCATAATTACAGTTGAGAATGATGCCAACCATCCAGACATTTGTCACAGATTACATACACCATTACAAAATTCATCCATGTATGCTATATATCAAAATTTACACCTGCTAAAAAATTGCAACAATACGAAACACTGTTTAATTTGTGCCTTGCGCTTGCACGCTTAGCCACGGTCATTCTTTGACGAAGGCTTGTCTGAGGATGGAGCAGAGCAACATATGGACACGGTAAATCATCAGACAGATGATTGGGAAAAGACATGGCAGGACAGCAAAAGGATCATAAAATGAACACACCATCTTTGAGGAAAATATATCCCAAAGCAATGACGCTCCTATGTACTTCGAGGAAGGCAATTGGTCCTCGAGTGCGACTAGAAATATTTCTCAATCACTTTATGGCTAAAACCCCTACGGTAAAGTGCAGGAGGTGAGTAATTCTTCTTAAGCATCACTCCAGCTGTCTGAATCATCGTCTTCACTTCCAGCCAAAGCCTAATTCAAGATTAAACATCATAAACACAAGTTGATTAACAAGCATGCACATGCTAGTACAAGTGAACAGGAACAGAGAGAGAGAGAGAAAGAGAAGGACCTGGCGAATTGCATTTGCTTTCTCCAAGATAGCAGCAACCTTCAAGTTGGTTTGTGGACCCTGCCTAGAATGAATGGTAGGTCTGGTGACAGTGGCAGGCTTCAAGTTAAAGGACTGCAGATTGGTAAAGGAAAAGAAATGTAAATCCTCAACAAAAAACTGGCAAAAGTCCTCAGCATAGAAGGGGATAGGATGATAAACAACTACACATGTAGAAATGCTGACAAATGTCAGTCTAACCTTGGTTCGTATCTGTTCCAGCAAGGAATCCTTTTCATCTTCCTTTGGTTCAGTCTGATGCTGAACTCGTTCAGTTACCTTTCTCAACTGCAACGTACATAAACTTGTAAATCAACAACTCTAGGAACATTAAAAAAAAGATTTCAAAAAGGGTCGTTAACAGAACTCCACTAGTCACCATTACCTTGCTTTTGTCATGGGCAGCAACAGCATCAATAAGAGGATTTCGTGGTCGAGGCAGCTTGTTCCCATTTGTCTTTCTGACTTCATAGCTTAGTGGCAGGGCCAATGTATTCGGCAGCCATGCCATCTCTCCTGGCAAAGTGATTACATCACGTTGAGACTGTTCCTCCAGCAAAGTAATAGGTGCCAGAGACTGGTCAGGAGAATTCCCTTGTTCCCCTTCTGAAATTTTAGAAGTTACCCTTGCCTCTACATCTGTTCCAGATTCTGAGTGGCTCAAGTGTTGGATCAGGGGACCCATTGGGGATACACAATTGTGTCCAGGAGTTGTATGCTCTATACTTAGTTTTTGTGAGGGCACATTTGAGCTAATCTGTACAGAGTCTTCCTTTAATGCAGGGAAATCATGCCTGGGCTTCTCGTTGGTTATGTCAGGTAACGTCAAAAACGGATTCGATGACTGTGTTCCTTCTAGTGTGAGGCAATCCTGACTACTGGCTGCCTCATTAAGGGACCTCAGTTTTTCCAAAGAGGGTAGAGCTTGCTGCAAAGAATGCCCTAATGTTTCCTCAGAGACAAAGTGCTCTGACCTCTGACCATCTGTAGCTGAGGTAGGCAATGATGGGCTTGAAAGTTCCCAAATCAAACTTTCTGGAGATGAAATTTCCAGGTCAGCTTTCTCTTTTCCTGTGGAAAGCTGCATTGGTAGCAATGTATCCTGAATAACAGGCGTCCATTCTCTCTCTGGGGTTTGACATGCTGATGTAACCTTCCCTAACCTCCATTGCATGGGAGGTAAAGGTGGCAGTGGTGGCACCTCCTCTAGATTGATATGAGTTGCCTCAGGAAGTATGCTTAAGCTAGGAAAGGCACAATCAAGTGGATTCCCTGTCACCTTAAAACCATCAAGCTTTTGGTTAGGGACATTTTCCAAACAGAATTCAGAAGAAGCATCAAGGCATCTTTCACCGTCCAGGTTATCTGCTGTTTGCACCTGCTCAGACTGATTGTTAGATGAGAGAGAGCCTGCTTCATTTGCTTGGACACACATCTTATCATGCTGATCAAATTGCAACTGGATTGAATGTTCAAAAGGACTTCCAGGTTCTCCAAGGTAACATGTGGATGAAGCAGGAAGATCCAATGACTTAGAACTTACCTCATCTGGAACTGCATGTATAGACTCTGCATTAACCTGATAAGGTGACAATTCAAGCTCCTGTTGTTTTAAATAACTTGTCTCTGGGAGACAACAGGTAGGTGAAACGATAGCCTCATCATTATCCTTTGCAAGATGGCTCCAACAGACAGGATTAGATTCCAAATCCTGGTTGCTAAGTTCTGACAGTGGTGGCTTGGTGACATCACTTGCAGTAGGATTGTTTCTAGTTTCTTCCTCCACAGATGAATCATGAATATGATCAGTTACATCTAGATTAGAATGGTTATTAGATCCCAATCTGTACAGGCTGGAGTCCGAATGTGTAGGAGCACATTCAAGTTGCTCCACTTTCTTCTGCACCTCCAATTCCACAAGACATCCTCGAGAAATTGTCTCGTTAAAGTCTAACTGTCTCTGGCATAGATCCTTTGAGATCAAAAGAGATTCTTTAATGTCTAAAATATTTGGAGATGAAGAACAATGAACATCTGAACATGAACGATCAGTATCATTGACACCATCATCATTAGCACCACCAGCAAGAGAAAAAGCCACACCTTCTTTATTAGCTTTACTAGCAACATCATCCGAGTTCACGAGATCTGCACAGCCTGGTTTATCTGAACCATCATCAGAGGGATGTTCAAACAGGACAGCATCCCTTCTCACTGTATCCAATTCAGTGGTGGATCCACCCACATTCTCCCCATCTGTTTCTCTAGATAGTTCTTCAAGTTTCACATTCTCATCAGAAGATGGAGCTCCTACTTCTGTCAGGCCATGTTCAACTGGTAAAAGATCAACTCTTGCATCTGGGACTTCAGAAACTAAGGCATTGCACATTGTACTTTCTGAACTTTTAGGCACTAATACGGCACCTGGATCCAGTTGTGGTCCTGGAAAATCTGCTGGTGGGATAATTGAATGTGCCAAACCAAGCCCCCCTTCATCAAAATTCCCAGTAGAAATTTCACCTGAATAATTTGTTTGAGGCACTTCATTCAGGGGTTCATTGTTGCCATTCTTTTCAGAAGCCATCTCCGATGCATTTCCCAGATGCAAATTAGCATCAGAAAGCAAATACGGACCTTCATGGTCCAACTCATCTAGCAGATTAGTTTGAGAAAAAACTGGTGATAGTGATTCCTGCTTTGTGTGGGAAACAACCTCTGGTAAAATGACAGAAGAATCAGCCGTATATGTTCCATTGTTATTATTATAATGTGAATCCAAATCATGCTTAATGCAGTGAGGTGTTTCACTTGAGTCATGCCCCACTGAAGAAAAAATTGGAGAGTTTGCAGTGGCAGCTGAGGCAAGGAGAATAGGATTTGAATCCATGAGGCACAGACCATGAGATGCTTCACCAAGATCAAGGATCTTGCTTTCTTCAGTGCAGAAATCATTGGATTCTGGAATCTTGCTGGAAGTGGTCACCAAACTGTCGATGTGTGCTGATTGTTGGCTTGATTGCTCACCCACAAACTCTGATGAACTATTTTCAGTGGAACAGAACACTTCATCAGCTCCTTCATCATGAGACTGAGTACTCTCAGCAAGGTTTCTAGGAGAATCAGAACAGGAGAAGCTAGATCTCGCTTTCTTAGACAAACTGTTCCCATACTCTGACAGAGAGGAGATTCCAACTGACTGAGAGTCGGAAAAATTTGTTTGATCATCCAGGTGCTCATCATTTGCATCATAATCTGTCCTGTATTTTCCAACATCCAAGAGGCCTTGATCATGCTTAATCTTATATTCATAGTCAATTTCCATTTCTGACTCCATAGAAGTACGAGCATCCATGTAGTTGTCTACCTCACTGGCCACATCATCAGAGTGGTCCCTGTCCAGACTACCTTCTGTCTTTCTATCTATGTCAACTACTACTTCCTTTTCAATGGCCATCTTAGGAGCAGTACAAGAAGATTCATCTGTCTCAACATCAGCAATTGGGTCAGGGACCTTTATGATTGCTCTATCAACAGCCTCACCATTCAACTCATCTGCAAAAGGTTTCACTGCAATTTTCTGTATATCAGGTGAAGAACATGAGCTTTCCTTTCCTTGTGTTAACATTTTCACAGGGCTTACTGCACGGATCTCATGTATTTCTTGCCCTGACTCACTAGAATTGTCAGATGTCATTTTCACAGCTGGCTGAACAACAGAGACTTCACAAATTGCTTTCTGTTCTGGTGAAGAGGTGTCCAAGAATTTCTCCATGTAACTTTTCCCAGGTTTTGGATCAAACAGAAATCCGTTTAATTGCCTTCTCTTCAATCTCACAATACGTGCAGGATCAGAGTGGCTATTCTCAATACGCTCCTCCAAAAATAACTGATGCAGTCTGTGATATTTGAAAGCAAATTACAGATCATAATTATTTCAGAAATTTCCAACTTACTTACCCAAGTGAGGCCAAAATGAAAAATATAGAAATTAAGGGCTCACTTGGCATGTGATGATGGTGTAGCTTCTTGGGTTTCTCCATTTCTCCAGCGTGATCCTTTTTTCTGCACACAGATGGAGGTGACTCAAAGCTTTATCAGCACAAATCATGTACATTCCTACTTTTGTGTACTAACACCCACATAGAGACCACACTGTTCTTCTGACACACATATACACAAAGATTCATGTTGGATGCATTTTTTAATACTCTAACTTGATAAATGAACACCCACCATAAAGATGGTCAACTAGACAGAACCAGATCACACTTTCAAAAGGAGCACAAATAAGACAAGAAGGATCAAATGATAAAATTAAGAAAAAATCTCTGATATAAGTTTCATCTTGAAAACTAGTCCCAGAAGATTGAGCAAACAATTAAACTATCATAAGGATGATTAAGCAGACTTTTCTTTCTACAACAATCTTAAGCTTTTCCAATTAGATCCAAGATTACAACCAAAAATGTGATGTGGTGCGGAAATACACTTTTAGATTAAAAAAAGGGAAATTACAAAGAATTAAAAATTTACAACAGCCTGGAACCAGAGAGATTCCTTCCAAGTAAAAGCTAACTCTTCTTCAACACTTGTGCAGCAGATGGTAATTTGCACAAATAAAATAGTGAGACATCCATGTTGCCAAATATTGACATGAAATCCTTCTCATATGACATGCACCAAGGATTTCCTCCACCAGAGGGATTAACATTTCAATGCATACCTTTACTTTTCGATTTTTCTTCTCCCTTGGAACTTCAACTGTTGCTATTTCAGAGGATACTGCATCAATTTTAAAGAATGAAGGGTCAGTGTAACGCTTCAAACATGCCCCAGCTCCCGCAACATCGAACCTGCCAGAATCCAACAAACACGATATGTTGCTTTCAGCTGTAACATGAATGGCCTCTTTAACTTGATGTCAAAAATGATGAAGTGAAAACAGATCTAAATCATACCTGTCCAGAAGGAATAATCGTGGTGGACCATGACATTCCTCATAAGAGTCCATCACAAACCGAGGCATGTCACTGCTACTTATCAGATTCTGTTCTATGTGCATATTAGGGTGCCAATCAACACCTGCAATAGAATAATGCATAATGCATTCAAACAACAATGAAATAAGAAATTGCTAGTAACCAGAGATAGAAACCCTGATAGCTTCAAAAGGAAAATGTAAGGTGTATTGACAACAATCAGAGTAGCAGTATGTAGGACTTGTAAAGAGTATAAGAAAATGTATAGATGGCCAGAATTATCACTGATCTTTTCCTATGCTAACTATCAATATGCCAAAGTAGAGTTACACAATAAGGCGAGCAAATAAGTATTTATATCTCCAAAAACCCATCAAAAGCAAGCAAAAGGTTTTCTAACCTGCACTTGAGAAGAATGATAAGTGATTAGTTTGGGAAAGAAATGCCTTCTCAATTGAAGCAAATTCTGCCTCGAGCTGCTGAACACGAGACATCAAGCCATGACCTCTTGCTGCAGTTGCCATTACTTCTTCATGCAAATCATGAAATATCTGAGCAGCAAACCTTTAACAAGAAGAAGAAAAAGCAATCAAAAAAGTTATCATGTTTGAATTCCTAAATGGGGTCGTGAACAAGAAAAATTCTGCTACAATGAAGATACAGGTCATGAGGAACAAACCAAAGAGATCATTTTCATGCTGCCAGACATGGTATATGTATTATTTTTTGATACAAAATCTAAGAATAGGCACTCAGAATCTTCAGTTACAGTGTCAATGATCCAATCTTGATAGTTGCAAGAATAGGAAATTTGTACCATTACCATGATTCCAAATGCTATTACTGCACAATATCTTCAAGCAAATATGAGTGCCATAAATGATGAACGCAATCCAAGTAATAAACATCACCTGAATATTCAAGAGAAGTAACACAATTTTCCAAAAGAAAAATTGATAGAAAATACAGATGAAAGTCTAATTCACAAATTAAACCAATAAAACTCTGTCTGACACTGTCACCATAATGTTGTTGATCAATTCAAGCATTATCTACTATCCAAGACCTCATTTATGTTTGACCACACAATTCCAGCAAATTTACAATCTAATCAGATCACAAATACAAAACCAATATCATCATAGCATAATTGTACAAATACAGACTAAATTTACAATTTAGTAAGCAACTTAGTGATTAAATCAAGATAGGGCAACACACAGAAGACGAAATTTCAAAATTTAAAAGCTCTTTAAGCTTTGGAATTGGAACCGGTGTTTACTCCTACAGCAGCTGATACTTAATTTCGTATCAAAACCGCCCAAATCGTGGAATGCATCAAAGCTTGGTACGTAACACAAAAAGAAAACACAAAAATCCATTCTAAAACTCAGATACTCAGAAATGGAACTAACAAAATAAAATTCAAGGAAATTTAGAAAAACTCGTATTCAAAAACCTAGTAAACTTGCATTCCATCAAGCACCCGCAATTCACGCTCAAAACAAACAAAATCTCCCAGGAATAAAAAAAAATAAGAGAAACAATAGAGCAACAAAGAGAAAGAGAAAAAGCGAGAGACATACTCGGCAAGGTCGCCGAGCTGGCGGAGGACGCCGACGAGGCCAGCCATGGCAACGCCTTCCAAAACAGCCTCCGGATCATCTCTATCGGCGGCTCTGTACAGCTCCGGATCCGCCAAGCCGTACTCGTTCCCTATCTGGTACCTCGTCAACGGCATTTTTTTTCCCACTAAACCAACCTAAACGCTGCGTCCCCAAATTCCAACTTCCATCAACCGCAAATCTTCGTTATATTCTCACACACACACGCTTACTGCCTGTCACTCTCTCCTTCGATTCGATTGTCGACGGTGCAACAAAAATGAGAAGAGAGAGAGAGAGAGAGGGACTTCACCGAGTGCTCTGAAACAGTGAGTTAATGTTAAGCAGGTCAGAGAAGACGTGGGCTGAACAGGCAGCTTGAGAATGCGAAAGAGAAGAAGAGAGTATTTAATATTTTTTTATTGCTTAATTTCCGTTTTTCTCGCTCTAATTTTTGACTGCGCTCGGGGTTTCACCGGGGAATTTTGCAAGGGGAATGAATAAGTGAAACGGTGGCGTTGTCCTCTGCTGGCGTGCCTCGTGCCATTTGTGAATTGTGATCCGCTTGTCGCTCTGTCGGATCATGTGGATTTTCTCTCTGCTGACGCGTCCCTTTTATTTGTCTTGATCGGGTTTTAATCCCATGGGGTTAAGACCACGGCTGGACGTGTGACCTGTGGTAATCCTGTGGTCTGTAATGATGAATCAATCTCAAATTATCAAGATAATTGACTTCAAAATCAAGCGATTATGCATTTAATGCTTGCACTTGCTTGCATCAGCCTCTTGAAACGTGAGAAACGCAAAGAATAATTAATGAAGATCTCCACCGCTCAAATCAAATCTAACAACTAGAATTTACTATTCAATTAAGCTTTCACTTTATCCTGTCCTTTTTATTTCATCAATTTATACGCGCTTTTTTATTCTTTTGGTATACTATTAGTTATATTATTCATTGAATTTTTTTTTTAAAAAAAAAAGAGCTTATAACAAAATTACATGAATGGAGTGTTATTACTTAAATTTGAGATTAATGACTTCATTCGCAAATGGACCGAAGTTGTAAATTTAATGATTTCTAACGTTTTCCCATGATCTAGCGTAGGTCAATACCTACGGAAGTTTTAACTTTTCCTTAAACAATGGGCATTGTCCGTTACTGTCGAGCAAGACCACTCCAGAAACGCAGAATGTGGGGCCCCAGGAAAAACCGTGTGGTTGCGCTACTTTGATTTTATACTGTCACCTTTCTCGGTATAAATACCCAATACAAATTTCCCATACCACAAATTTAAGAATTTCACTTTAGTTTAAATGATGAGTATTTGATAAAAAAAAAAATAGATCGGCTAGTCCCTCAAGTTTGTCAATGGGCCTAGGACCCATTGAGGAGAATCTCGTCCTGTCGAGCTTAGCTCACCTTCTAAGTCTGTTAGACCCATTCTAGACTTGGGACAAGTTTAAAATATTTTTACGCTCCTATCACTATCACGTCAAGATTAAGATTGGCATATTTAATCTTACGAAGGACTCAATGCATGCCGATTGCGAGGTATGAGACCAACAGGAATTCTCATGATACTTAAAACCTTGAATTAATTTAATTGTCACATTACTAATGACGGAGGTTCCTTCTTATCCATTGGTTGTATTTCTCTTTCCTAGATGACTAATCTCTTGTTAAACTCGTCACCCGAGCCCACTTTCATCAATATTAATGAATTATTCTGGCGGATGAGAGTGTACTTTATTTATCTTGTGTGCATATGCCACCACAATTCTTATATATTAAGCATTAAACGTAATACATTAGATATAATTTTACCATGTTCAAAATAATCTTTCTAGTGGGCCAAAAAGTAAGAGACTTTTGAATATTATATTCTTGTAGTGATAAGAATTTAAAATTTATTAATATTAAAATTAAATGTTGGTAAGATTGGTTTGAATTAAAAGATACTCAAATGATGAAATTGAATAAAAACAACGACAAATAATTCTTAATCTTAATTCCCAAGAATTCATTATATACAAACTTTTTTTTTCTTTAAAGAAAATTTGGCGCATCCGTTCTAGCATTTGGGTGACAGCTTTAGGGCCAGACCACAGGGGATTATTTAGGAAGAGGAAGTTCTATCGTTCCATAAGGGCCCACGATGAGGATCAAGACAACCTCGAATATAGAATAATGGTAATCAATCAGTCGTTGCAAAACTGTAACGACCTATGCTTGTATTTGTTACTTGATTCTATTATTAAGTACTGTTTGGAGTTAAACTTCCTTGGCCTTTTGTCTCCAACAGGATCTCTTAAATATTTTCAACATTTTCAAATAAAAATTTATCAAAGAAATACAAAAATTACACACAAATTTAAATACAAATTTATTAGTATATAATTATAACTTTTAATTAAAATATTTTTTTTTACATAATACGTTATTACAATAGTGAAATAATATGGTTTCTCAGTAATTAAAAATTTAAATTTGTATTCTTAAAATTTTGAATTTTTATTTTAAAAAATGAAATGTAAAATTTATAAAAATAAAAAATATATTTTTATTGAATAATTTATGACTTAATGATTCTTTTAATGAATAAAAAAAAATATTTGAATGATATGAATTTATATTAAATTTTAAATTTATTTTTTGTATTTTCATAATAAAGTTCTTTTCAAGTTAGAGAGAGAGAGAGAGACGAGAGGGCTTTGGTCATGTAACCGTCCCCGCCTTCTAGTGCCGCCTTTCACATGCTAATCGATTCTCTCTGCTGGGAAGACGGTTGGTGACTTTGTGTCTTGATTTTCGGTTTTCCTTCGATGAAGGACCCACACCAACACCAATGTTCTACAAACGAATGAACAAGGGACAGCATTATGGATTCACAAATCCTTTATCGTATTACATGTACGAGCAGAACCCAGGCAGACAGCGAGTTCAATAGAACCACGATCATAGACTAATGATAACTGAGTAGAATAATAGAGTAGTAGGTAACCTGTTAATTTTGTACAATGATGTTAGGTATCGCACTTGATTCGAAGACGGTTGGAGTTGTTAAAAATAATGGGGTTAGATGACTTTGTATAAACCTTAAATGTGGACATAATCATGTAATCTTTGCTTTAAAGTCATGTAGCGGGCGTAGTAGCGATCAAATTCCTTGCTATATTTCCAACAATCTTAACTCCAACAAACGTGTGAACAAAGCGCAATAAAAACAGCACATCTGATGTAAGGGAATCTCCACCTATTTTGTGTGGTGTATTAAGCTTCTATATTGCTAAGTAAAGTGCGTATTGGCTCTTTAATCTCCTGTTGATCTATCAGTGGATTGTGCTCATGGAGAATTGACCAAGTGCTGCAGTGCCAAATCGAATTTGGTGGAATTTGAGAGGTCTTAGGTTCAAAATCTCACAAAATTACTACTTGAAGCAATCTTGCGCCACACCCATCAACTAAAGCCTGAAGCGAGTTTAACATAGATAAACATTTCTCATTACTTATCCAAAAAAAAAAAAAAAAAAACAAATGTAAACGTTTCTCATTTGCGTTCGCAAGGAATTATTTGAGAAAGGAATACAAGAAGCAAATTTTATATGAACCCAGTTGGATCGTGTGGCTTATCGTTCACAAAAAATATCAGGATAACGGTCAGTCGACCCGATAGTACAATGTGTAGGCCGATCGCTTTGCAATTGATGAGTATTTGGACGAGCCCAAAGCCAACTTGCCTTTTATGGTCAGCCGAACAAACACTCCAATCTGCAATGCCCGAAGGGACGTCCTGCCTGCCTAAGGCTTGGCCCAAGGCAGGTTAAGCCCCATCTTTTGGAACCAGGCCTGAATTTTTTGTTCCTGTAATGCATGGATGACAACATTTCTTAAGTCTATGCTAAATTGTTCTGCAGTCAATCGACATTTTTAAGTTTTGCAATTAATTTATGTTTTTTAAAAAATAAAGTTTAAAGTGGATTAAAAAGTAGTGAATTTAAATAAATATAATTAATTTTTATATTATATATGAAATATTTTATTTTATATTAATATTTTATATTAAATTGACTTCAAAGAAAAATGTGAAGATTTGACAAAAAAAAAAGTAAAAAAAAAGAAAATTATGAAGAAAAAGTCAATAAATGAGAAGCATAAAAGAGTTCTTGAAAATGTTCTATTAAAAAAAATATGAGAAATAAAGATAAAATAAAAACTAATTTATTATGATTATCAATTATAATTGACACATTTTTTCATATATGATAATGAATTACAATGAAGGGACATCATAGATTACTATTTATCTCATACATATTTTAGATATTTTTTTAATTTCTTGGTTACCAAATAAGAAATTCTTACAATTTTTGTTTCAACTTATTCCTTATAAATACATGATTAATTACAATTAATGATTATAATAGGTTGACATTGACATATTTTCCTAAATCTTTTTGTTGTCAATTAATAAATTTATATAGAATTTGTTTTAGTTTATTCTTATAAAATATGCTATTACATTTGGCAAGACGGCGAATATAATTATTTTAATTTTGCCACTCCAAATGATATGCCATCAACGTCAAGGTCGACCGACAAAGCTGCGGTGATATGTTTTATCAAAGCAACGATGGTACAAGGCCTATACCTAGTGTGGTCACGCAACTAGTAAAATATCATAAATGAACCATATTGTGACTTTTAAAATATAAGAATGTATACTATTTGTTATATTTATTATTTTTAGGTAAGTATAATAAATTTATTATTTTAAATTGTATAATTTTTATTTTAATTAAATATTATTTAAAATTTTTGTTTTTTCTTGCATATAAATTAATTGGACTTATTTTTTAAGATAAATTAAACTAAAAATTTTCATTCCTTCTAATTAAAATTTTAAATAATTGAATTTTGTCTCTTATTCTGCTTTCAAAGATAATAACTCAAGTCCATCAGTCCTTTAGGTAGATTTATTTATTTATTTATTTTTTTTGCGCTGGAAGGGTTAGTTTGTCTTGTATTTGTTTTACATTGTAGGAAAGTAGTACTATTGTAATGTATCTCTTTCGGGTCTATTTCAAAAGATTAGGGCCCGTAAATATTGGATGAGCATATTTTATTCATGGCAGAAAAAAAGGCAAGTAAAAACAACATGGCGTTTTCGCGAGTCGTGATTCAGGACACCTTTTTTTTTTTTTTTTTTATATGACCATTATTAATAATTTAATTTTTGGCCATCTCTCATTCTTTCTCTCAAACAAAATTTTCTCGTGGCAACATGGAAAGATTGAATTTTTTTCTTAATGGTAAGCAAGGTAACTTCTCTCATAGATTTAAGAGAGATTTCTACAAGAACACAAAGCATTCACAATTTCATGTTAATTTGATGATATTATTCAAATAAGTACGACCCGCATCAGAGTATACCCAGACTAAAGGGAAGATTACAGGGTAATGCAATGAAAACCAGAAAGAGAAGAACGCTAAGAAAATCTGAACACTGGGAATCAATGAGCAGATAATTAGTTCCATTGATAATCATTTTAATACGATGCTGCTGGTCATTGATGCCTTAATTAACTCTTTGATCCGATCCTCTTTAAAGACAGGGCATAATCTTTCTTACAATAATGATATGGCTTATTAAGTAGGCAGTTCTTGGGAGCCAGACTGGCTTGGCAAGGATCAAAGGAAAGGACAATATGATACCACCTCGTTTAAATAAACAATCACCAAGCTTATAGCTTTTAGGTCACAATAAAGTAAACGCTAAGCTAGCATAATTGTACTTGGCAACTGCTACCACGCAGGCTTTGTTCTGCCATATGTACGCTACAATAACTAAAACGTACAGTGCCCAAAATAAGAAACGGGCAAAAATGCTTGAACGTTCGGACTTACATTGTTTATAAAAAGAGAGCTAGAAAAATAAGAATGAGAAAGTTCAAGACCGTATGTGTCAGTTAAAACTTACGCGAAACTGACGTTCCCCCCCTCCCCCCGGAGGCCGTTTCCTTCTTTTTTGGAGGGATGGGTGGTTGAAAGGAAATTGTAGAGCACAATATATATATATATATATATATATATTTTGTAAGTCAGTTGAATAGATCTTGGGAAGACATTTGGATGGCTTTTTAATTATGGGATTTTAACTTTATAGATATTTATTCGCCAACCATGGCTGGCACACCGTTGTACTGATATTTAGATTTCAAATACTAAATCTTTGTTGGTGTGATCGATTGGTTTTTTGTTTTTATTTCTGCTTTTGTTTTTCTTAGAAAACGAGCTGTTAGCTGTTGCAAAAATAAAGGTCGTGTCAAAAGTTTCTTTGTATCGAATTTAAAGGAGATGCCAAGCTTATCAAAAACCCAAAAGAGAAAAAAAAAAAAAAGTTAAGACGAGATTCAAGTGATTACGATGGATAAGCCTACCGTCAATCAAATAAAAAACTTTTGTTCATGAATCGGCGACCAATCAGCAGCGGCACCTTGTACTCAATTAATGCCGAATCCACTGCCGATCTTTGGACTTTTGAAAATATGATCAGGACCAATCACTAGGGTCCGACAGTTGTATACTCAACTTTATATTTGTGTCAACTTCTTTTAAGAATAAGCGCTTTAAAAATTTTTGAGAGGAAAAGGATCAACTGACTAAAATCCATTCCTATCCAATATTTATTACTCTTTGGATTTGAATATCGAAGGGAAACATTAATTAAATACTCTTAATTTCTGAACCGAAAGCCAACAATAGTGTGCGAAATGTCAACTTTTTGCTGCGGGATCTATTTCCATATCGTTGATTTTGGGGCTACATGAGCGTGCAGATGAATTTTAGTATTGCAATTGGTAAACGGACGATAAACTCTATTGTTATTCAACATTATTTATTATTTGATAATTGTTTCTAACTTATTAAATGAAAAAGAAAAATCTTCTAATAAAATATAAAATAATGACTGAAAATTTTTGTAATATAATTAAATTATAATTATTTTGTATACAATACAAATTATTATCATAAAAATTACTAAATTGTAATACATTTTTGTGTGTTTTTTTTTACTGCATTAAAATGTGTATTTCTAAAATAAAAGTTTAAAATATAATATGTTTTCGTCAAATATGAATCTTACTAGTTATTAAACACAACCAAAACTACGTTGGATTTAAAATGCAAGTTTTCAAACTCTAACTAGAATGCCATAAATGTTAATATATTCCATATCAAAAAAGAGAAATTAATTAAATAGGATAAAGGAATGCTTGAGCGGCTCTGAATATGATATATCAAATGCTTTAAATGTGTTAATTAATAGGATAAGTTCTCGGATATGAAATTAATACAAAAGTTGTCGCGGCTTTTTAGGACTCTGCTATGTATGGGTTACTTACACGGAATGTGGTTTGGTCAATTACGCCCAACGGTTAATTCAAGGGGAAGAGGTTGTTTCAAACGTTCAGGACATGGATATGGAATCATGTTCTTGAGGGGCAAGGAAGCGCGCCTCGGGGTCGTCTCGGGTTAGGACATTTCCAATTAAAAAACCTTCCTTGGAATGGAGAGGAAGGGAGATTTTTAATTTAATTCTACTAAACACCATATATATGAGAGAAAATAAAAAAAATTAAAGTAAAATTTAAACCGGAAAAAAAAAAAAAGAAAATTGTGATTAAAAATTATGGATTTGTTATACTTAAAAAAAGGAAAAGAAGCAAGCGCACTAAATACCGAAAAGAAAATATTGACCGAACTCTCCCTTCATTGCCCTATAAAAACCTCTTCATGCTCTTGTTATCAACATCCTTCTTAAGTCCGTCTTTCTCGCTCTCTCTCTGTCTCTCTCCCTCTCTCCTTCCCCATCTTTTCTCCCGGGCAGTATATTTTGACCGTGATAAGCCATGCCTGCTCATGTGATTATAGAAAACACCCTCAGGACGTTCATGTCTTGGGGAGAGAAGACAATCCTCCATGTCCTAAAAGGTACATAATTACCACCTCTGGTGTACTGTCTCTTCGTCCCTCTAACCATTCTCAATTTTGCCTTGTTTATAATCAGAGGGATGAGAGATGTAGTGAGTAGTTTCATTTTTATATGTCTATCTTCCTGGTAAACAAAGTCCAAACCATTAATTGAATTGTTGAACACCGGAAAACCTAAAAGTGCAAAATATTTCTTCTTAATTAATTGCGGTGTTTGGCAGGTTGGAGGGCAAAATCGCGATAGTCACAGGCGGTGCGCGTGGAATTGGCGAGGCGACGGTGAGGCTTTTTGCAAGACATGGTGCCAAAGTGGTGGTTGCCGATGTGGAAGATACATTAGGAACTGCGCTGGCCAACTCATTGGCGCCTTCAGTTTCCTTTGTTCATTGTGATGTTAGCTTAGAAGCCGACATTGAAAACTTGATACATTCCACAATTACTCGTCACGGGCGGCTCGACATTCTTTTCAACAATGCCGGGATGCTCGGAAGCCAATCAAAACATAAGAGTATTGCCGATTTCAACATTGATGAATTCGATCACTTAATGCGGGTAAATGTTGGGGGTACGGCACTAGGAATCAAGCACGCGGCGCGTGCCATGATTCCTAGAGGAGGCGGATGTATAATTTCGACAGCCAGCGTAGCTGGGGTCATGGGAGGGCTTGGTCCGCATGCTTACACTGCCTCAAAGCATGCCATTGTTGGGCTTACAAAGAACACAGCTTGCGAACTTGGCAGGTATGGAATTAGAGTTAACTGCATTTCTCCATTTGGGGTGGCCACGTCGATGCTTGTTAATGCTTGGAGGACAAGTGATGAAGAAGACGAATGCTTGGGATATGGGCTCCCAAGCGAGCAAGAAGTGGACAAGATGGAGGAGCTCGTAAGAGGGTTGGCTAACCTGAAAGGTGCAACCTTAAGGACTAAAGATATAGCAGAGGCTGTTCTTTATCTTGCCAGTGATGAGTCGAGGTATGTTAGTGGTCATAATCTTGTTGTAGATGGTGGAATCACCACTTCGAGAAATTGTGTAGGCTTGTAGAACAATAATGTCTTTTTTTTTTCCCCTCATTTTAGTTTCGTTTTCTTTTGCCATCTTTTGGATCAGTCAAATAAACATCTGCTATGTTGATTTCTGAAAAACTTGCATGACCAGAATTAGAGATGTTGTTCTGGAAACTTAATGCATCAGCCTCCTGTTTCTCAGAATTCTATGGACCTTGTTTATCCGAAGTATAATTTCAGCCTCTAAGTATTATAATAAAATCTTGAGAGTACCTTTCTAATGAGGACTAGGACTCGTAGCCTCTAGTCTGCAGCCACGGATCTTTCAAAAGTTAACCAATTAATTATTTGCAATCGGTCGATTAAACAAATGGACTGTACGCTAATGGCTGGAAACCTTTTTGTTAAAATAGCAAAGTTGGTTTGGGATAAGGGTGGCTTGAAGAGGAAGAAGTGACCACACCCACTAGCATAAGCTTATTATAATAGCATGAAATATAGCAAAAAGGAAGGAAAGGAAGCTTCTGGTTTTCAGCCTCCAGAGAGCTGGTGAAAACTGAACTATTGTACATGTTTAGGGAAACAGGTGAGTCCAAGCTGTCACAAACTTTATTGTGAAGAGCTGGTTGTCTAACCAATGAATGAAGTGTCCAAGCCATGGATTTTGAAGTTGGAAATGTATTCAACAAAAAGTCGCCTAAGACAGCCAGGAATGTTAGGTGAAAGTGCAGACAGCCTGTTTCATTTAAATACGATTAACCCCAACCCCTTCGATTGCCTGAGTGGCCACTGGCCCTTGAGGCCAGAGAGGAGGCAAGAGTTCCAAAATACCTACAATCTGGGGACCCTGTTATTCTTGGAGAGCTGTGCATCTCTTACAGTGTCTTTAGACCTGCTCTCTTCCTTTCGGTTGATTATTAAGCGTTGAGAAAAAAAAAAAAAAAAAAAAACTCCAAATTCCATTTAGATTGACAAAATTATACAAATATATCTTAGCAACTTTTTTCTTTTTTTTTTTTTCATTTCGCACTGATCGGCTAGTTTTATTTAAAATCCTTCAAAATTCATCACCAAAGACAATAATAGTCAATTCTTTAGCTTATTTTGTTGCTCGCATTTGGCACTTTCTCGATGTAAGGTTCTTGATGAAATCATGGAAAGTCGTCCAAATATGTTTTGCTAAGACAGAGAATGCCTTTTGTGGGTGTACAAAAGCCATCTGAAGGCACTAATTCCAAATTGTTCAATTTTAGTTCTCTCCTCCTTACTTTTGACCGGCTAAAAAAATAAAAGTCTGCTTTGACTAAAAGTATGCCAGAAATAGTCAAATGTTGTGGTTTATCGCGTACACCAATTCAAGCTCATGTAACTGGAAAGGTGCTCAGTGAAAGCTAAATCCAACCCTTTGAATTCAATGCCGAGAATCCTTGTTAGACTTTGAAGCAGGAGGCCGTGTCAAATTCAAACAGTATGATGCATGAGCTGTCAGTCTGTCTTTTTGCGCGCCTTGGTTTGGCATCATAACAAATGCTACAGATATCCAAGTTGAAAGAGGTTCTTAACAGTATGACAGAAAAAGAGATTGACCTGAGCAAATTTCTGATTCCTAAGGATACCTACCTACCTTTCACGGTTTCTAGCCTTGTGATAGCAAAACAAAAGTACACTAGCCTAAGTGCGCCTAACCACACTTTTCTCAGACACTTGCCATTAAAATTATGATAAACAAGAAGAAATTATTGTGTTTTTAGTTAATTATTTAAGTGACGTTTCTAGCAAAGTTGACTGATACGTATAATTAGTTTAATTGATCAAATTTTTTTTTTTTATATTTATAATAGAAAATACCCGGTAGTAATTCTCTTAACCTGAATTAGTCAAAAGTAGCTCTCCAATCTAGCCAAATAATATTGGAATTTTATAAAGACGCCCATTTACTAACGAGGTCACCAGCCCGTATTTAATTAGTTGACAAAAAACTTTTAAAAATCCTTTCAAGAGATATGTGGAATTTCATCTGCACCTAAAATGGGATTCATCAAGGGGTTAGAACCCATGGAGGCCAATACAAACGACAAGCATAAGATGGCACATCTTTTAGATCAATCGGTTCTCTATCTCGATTAAACGGTTAAATTAATTCATGCGTGAGTAGTTCTTCCTCTCAATTATCACACCACCGGGGCTCTTGTAGTAATTGACCTCTAATAAATTAATGCCGTACTCGGGGTCAGACTTCAATAATAATAAAATGGTAATGGGTTGTTGTTGGGTATTTGGTCAGTGTCATGGAGAGCTGACCTGAGCTAATGCACGGTTGAATGGTACGAAGCGAGTCTTCTGACAAATTTTAGGGAACTACACTTCCTCTGCGTATGATTGTTCATAATTATGGACATGGTTTTGCTATTTTGCTTTTTTGTTTTTTGTTTTATCTGTTGTTTATTAAGTTGCTTTGAATTTCCCCTTCCTCGCAAGTATGTAACTTGCTTTTCTTTTTCAGAATAGCATGAACGCTAGCTTATGGAGAACTTATTTTAGGAAGCAATCTTTTACTACTTCGAGCTCATTTTACTACGAGCTCAGTTGCACAGTGGTAGAGCGGCCTAGGCAAAACAGGCTATATGCACATAATGGAAAACCGTAAGACTGAATTAACTGAGATGGCCGTGCCCATAGGAACTCATGGAGCCACTCATTAATAGTAATAGAATTATGTGCAATAGTTGAATTTCCATCTAATAAGTGATGACTTAAAGTTTGAGTTGACTCGGACTGCAGTGTAGGATTGTCCAATGCTGTGAATTTACCACTTTGTGCACATGACGACTCTGTTTGGGGCTTAACTGTTTCGGGCAAATAACGTAGAGACCATCCCTAATTCTTTGTCGCATCAAAATGTGTACACTGTTATCATCCCAACAATAAGAGTTGAGATTAAAAAGAAAAGGAGAGAAATAAAATAAATGTACGGTGTACTCTTTTTAAAAAACTAGTTATATCTTATTATCTGCCAGTCATGTACAAACCGACCTTAGCTCAGTTGGCAGAGCGGAGGACTGTAGTTGTGCGCAGCTGATCCTTAGGTCGCTGGTTCGAATCCGGCAGGTCGGATGATTCTCAATTTTCCAATTTTTCAGCTTCCCTTATTTTTTTTACACCCAATTTCTTCCATTCTACACTTCAGGAGAATAACACATAAATCTGGAGTGGCGACTCTTTCACCGTCTAGATTCAATTTCCTTGAATCCTCGTTACCAACAAGTCGGCAACCGTATAATTCTTTGGTAGCATCCGTATATTTTGGTGGGTCCAGGCTCATTAATGCTGACGAAATAATACGCTGGGTCCATCTGCAAAGTAGTGGTAACTTGCCAGCATTCAGTCACATCTACACGTCACAAGTGCGACCAATTTTGACCAGTCTAGTTGAGATTATTCAACGACCCTTTTCTAGATTAGTGGTAGGGCTCTATAGCGACGTGTAAACTTCAGCAACATGAAAATGCAAAAGACAGTAAAATGTGGAATTTTGGAAAATTAGAGTTTGAAGATAGTAATAATATATATATATTTTTGGTGATTTTGATGGTAAGTAAATCATTTTTTTGAGACACGTGAGTACTAAAAGATAATAGATGAGGAGATTTGGAGTCCAATTACGCTTTGATGCAAAAATTACGTTTAAAATGTAGCACAATTCGAAGTAAGACGTTTCTAGTGGTTTTACCGACACTAGATTATTTTTGGTCACTTGAGGACTGAGAGATGAAGATCGGGGTACTTTCGAGTTAAATGACATTTATATAGTGTGTATGTTCCGATATGCTCGGCACAATATAAGAATTAATATATTTTTGAACAACATGCTACATAATTTTAAAATAATTCAAAATAAATTTGAATTAATTTTAATGTCATGAATTCGATCCTTCCTTCAATTTTTGTAAAATTTTTATTTTTAATCACGAATTACTCTCTGTCGCACTGTCAATTGGCGGTGCGTGTGACAGTCATCATTTTGCTTTTGTTTCTGATGAGATGGATTGACACTCCTGACCCTGACGCTCAATCATTTTCCTTTGTTTCCAATTAGATGGACCGACGCTCCTCACCACACGCTCTTTGTACCATGTCCTTCTAAATTGTGTTTGAATAAGACATTTCCTACTTGTACGGATCAGAGGGATGCCTCTTATCTATGCAATCATTTTTGGACCTGTAAAAAGAGCTCCTCGAGTGTCGGGGTCAATCCCAACCCAAACTTACTCAATGAGTTAACTCCAGCAGACCCCACTGGCCCTTCGGCAGCTACCAGGGCCAAGCATGATTACATCATCACGATTGATAGATGCATTATTTAAATAATCCAACTGCAACAAAGTCCCTGCCTCCGGAGGTGCGCTAATTGCCCACCAATAGCATGTTACTTGCAGTGCAATTTATTTGTCTAGGGAATTTCAAGTCAACCTAAAAAAATGTTGTAATTTCTACCTCCAGGTCAATTTGGAGCACATCACAATTTGATTCAACATAGAATTTGGATCTGGTTTGACAATTTCTGAAAGGGATCCCTGAGAAACCTGCCAAAAAAGTAATATGCCGAGTCGTGCCAGACAACGACCCTTCTCCTACTACGAAGATTTCCCCCGTGACACAGCGATGAATGTAGGGGATTGGCTCAATAAATGCATAGGGATATGCCATTGACTTGTATCGGAGCACGAGATCCAAGAATCCAGCTATGTTGGGTGAAATACAAAAATCAAAGCCAGTACCGATTTATGGAAGACTTGTAGATTCAAATAATTTGGTTATGGGGGCTTACTTCTGGAGAATCTCCAACATCAATAACCCCGTGCGTACGAGGGATTCTTGGTTGGATCCAACTGGTATTCTTAAATGCAATGGCTAATGTCGTTCTCTTCTTGAATATTCTTTTATCCGCTGTCCTAATTGAAGGCTCCTTTTGCCGTTTGCCGACGTCTTTTATTATTATTATTTTTCAAATTGAATTAGCCCTTGTTGGCTTGTCATGATGGAAAGAGCGTGGATTTGATAAATTTGTATGAAGCTGGTGCTGAATACGAAGTGAATACGTAGGTAGGAAAACAAACCCATCGTTTTTTCCTAGAAGAATGCCTCTCAATATAGCAGTTTTCTATTTTGTTATTTTCCTCCAAACTACGATGATTATTACCCAAAAGAGGGTTCAACATTAATTAAGCATTACGTATATAACAAAGTCTAGAGGGCTGATGTGGATTGTTTATATTCATTGAAAAAAAAATAAAAAACATGGATCGTTCGATCTTTCATGTAATCAAAATGGCTTCATTCTTCAATCCTTATAGGGTCGGCCACACCCACATCCCTCCAAATTTTTTTTCTATAAATAAAGTTCCACCCAGCCAAGCCATGCACTCAAATATTCAAGTCCAGTCATAACATCCCAATTTTCGATTCCATAAAGACTCTTAAAAATGTCAGGCAACGTGACTGAATATGGGACACGGGACATGGACTTGAAACAGACGATGCAAAGCAAGGCTATGGTTGAGGCATTGTACGGGGCATTAGCAAATGGTCAGGGAGAAGCCATGGCAGAACTACTGGCAAGCGATCCAGAGTGGTGGTTCCATGGACCTCCACACTGCCAGCACATGGAGGGTGCTCACTGTGTGATTGCAGAAGGCTGGGAATGTGCGGCAGTATACTAGGTGCACGTTTGGACCTTGAAAGATGGTCTCATTACCCAGTTCAGGGAGTACTTTAATACATGGCCCACTGTGAAGAATATGCGGCCAAATGGTGAGAAAATTGGCCACGAGAGCCCCACTTTGTGGCAGAGCCACCCAAGAGATCTTTTTAAGCGCTCATTGCCCGGCATTTTTTTTTTTGGCTATTTAGACGGTCCAATGATTGGTGACTAAAGTTCGGAAGACAAGGGACTTAAAAGGCGCTAGCCAGTTGAGCAGTAGTCAAGTTTTGCTGGATAGTTGCATGTAATCAGGAATTTGGACTCCTCTGTTTCTTTTTAGTTCTAAAAATGAACGTGTAGATATTGATAAAATAGGACTAGTTGCTCCGTTACTTGGACCTTGCCACCAAAATTTCAAGAATTTTAAGCTGCAATGTCGACCAAATTTTAAGGTCCCTACATAAACCCTGTCCTACACGAGTTAATTCAAGGGGCTACTTCATGCCATAGTTCCGATACTTTAACAATCTGTTCTCTTCGATTAAATGAAGACAGCCCATAAACAATTTGTTCACATTCCTACTCTCATGGGAGAATTAATCTAGCACTATCAGGTTAATCCAGCAGTACTGATGTCACTATTATTCAATACACTGCACCTGGAAAGCAAGAAGATAAACAATGAAAGAAAGACTCACGGCTCTGCAGATTTCTCTGAAGTGAAAATTAAAGCAGTTTGTTGCTAAAAGAGTATACTTAATGTATTTTGGTGGCCACATTCTCCTCTCTGCATTGATGACAAAACAGGTGGCTTCATGAGATTGTCTGTATCCCTTGCCGAAGACTATTTCTCCACACTGGAGAGACGTGTGCGCGAGCTATAGTGACCTTTGGACAGTCTGTTTGGTCTTCGAGTGTACTCAGTCCGAAGCCTGGATAGCCCACTGCTGTTCTGAAGTCGAGGGCTGGATCTGAAATGAACTAGTTCACGTTTGTGATTTCGGTGATTAAGATGTCTGCTTCTGTAGGCAAGACCTTGTTTTTGTGTCTCTTCCAAAATCGTAATCCCAAACATACAAACCCGTATGACAAATCTTTCAGATCTTTCATATGCCAAATTACCCCTAGTGAGCAAAGCCATCGACCTGGAGTAACAAAACCGCTGCCATCATGTGAAATCATCCGAGTGGTTTGTATGTGCCACACTTGCGGTACATTTTCAGAGTCCGATTAATGTCATTTGCGCTCCATCTAAACATGAGCACAAGGTGGTGGAACCGCTTGGGGTTTTGCAACAAAAACATAACGAGTAAATAGAGCTTTAAGGATTTGGTTGTTGACTCCAAACCGGGTATTTCTTCTCTGGAACCTCTTTAATTGGACGCCGTTCAACATTCCTGTCATTGCCAGGGAAAGAATTGCTCCTGAGATCGTAATACAGCTTACCCATAAAAGAAGTACCATCTTATAGGGGCTTATTAATCCAACTGCTGCAGGAAGTAACAGAACGTGATGCTTCATCTCTTTCCTCCGCATTCTGCCTGAATCTTAGTGGATGGAATTCAATTAAATCCATTTCTGCCCAACATAGCAAGTACCATGTAATGCGGCTTTGCATGGCAAGTTCCTTCATAGCAGTGACATTAATTAAGGCAAAAAGACGAAGCTGGACCCCCCTTGCACATTGTAGTAACGTACCATTTATGATTTAAAAAAAAATCCCAATTCAACAAAGAAGGCAAGGTAATCCAGTTAACGAAAAGGTGAATGTCCGCCCATTTAGTCATTTAATCCACCAGCTATGCTATAAAGTTGAAAGCATTTCATGGGCTCCTCGTTCGAGGAAAGAAAATTTTGATCCACGAAAGAAAGAATTCCTCCAAAAGAACTTTGGGCCACTAAACACAGAAGGTGAGCAAAACGACTTTGCGCTGGCTTTTGCACGGGTCGGGGTCAGGCCTCTTTCCTGATAACCTATAATACAAAGCAGACCGAGGCTTTTATATGCAAATAGAGGTCCTCCCTGATCGATCCCTTCATGCTCAAGTCTGATGGGCTTTTCAATCGGTAATGAAGAGGTTTTCGGTGCGTGGGTGCACCGACGGGGGACTACTCAGGGACGTTATTGGCTGCCATGTCCTCCAAATTAAATATGGATGCCGTTCCAGTCATGCAGGCTGGAAGCAGCTCCAAGTCAGGATGACCGTGAAATGGGCCCCTTGGCCTGGGTTTTAGAGACTTGGGGGATCGAAATCAATACAGCTTGCTCTAGCCTTAGACCGGGATAGTATTAAGGCTACGCACGTGTTGACCGCATTGGCTGTTCATGTGGACGATAACGTTGACTATATCGAGGAGGGAGTAGGCTTTCGATGTAGTTGTCCCTGATGTATTGAATGCTTTTAATTAGCAATGAAAGAAAGTATGTGTTCTTGATTTTTTTTTTTTTTTTTTAAATAAAAACTACTCTTAGAAGATAAAAGCTGATGAGCTTATTAATTTAGTGGATCATAAGGATCACCAGCATAAATTCCCGATACAGATAAGAAACTGGGAAGAACTGGTTATTCAAGAGTCACTTACCCTATTGACGCTTTCTAACGAGTAATCTGCTTTGCTGACATTGCAACAAGAGCGACAGGAGCTGGGCCTTAGAAAACTTGGAGCCAATTGAACATCATAATTAACATTCTATAATCACATTTGCATTACCCTCTCCGATGCCAAGTCCAGCAACCTACGGAAGAACTGGTGAGGATACATGGAGGGCTGCTCTGCGAGTGCCTGAGATAAGTAAGCATGTCACGTGTCAGATATATCCTTGTATTTTATAGGAATTGCTCTAGCAAATTATCTAATCTCCCTACCACTTTTATGATTTTGATATTTCAAACAAATTTTCTCAACTGATGCAACAATATGGTCCTCATTTTTATTTTCTTTCTTTTATTATTATTATTATTTCAAAAACTGAAGGTTCTCATCACTACCTGATGAATCAGCACTGTGGAAGGAGTCATTCCAGGAACCGTGTTGACCTCTATGACTAACACCTGCAAAGAATGACCTTGGCAATAAAGCAAAGCAAACAAGAATAAAAAAAAAAAAAAAGAAGATTTTGGAGGGAAAAAAAAAGAAAAAAGAGTCAAGCATCGAGCCCTTTATCCTTTTAAACCAAGGCACCCATGGAATAAACAGAAAATTGTTAATGAGGACAATGAAATGGGAGATTATGTACGGAAAATGCATTTAAAATTGTCTAAAGAATGGAAAAATAAAACAAGAAAGGTTTGCCATCAATAACTACACAGCACACAGGGGGAATGATCATTATCCAATGGCAACAAAACATCAGCATACCTCTCCACTATCAACATTAAGAAAAGCATCAATTCTTGAAAATCCTTCTAGTTGTAGAGTGTTTGCAATCAACTCTATACGTCGCTTGCATCTCTCCAAGGCCTCTTCACTGATTCAAGAAAAATGCTCATATAGTGAGATTGACAGAAGAAGGAAGAAAAGCTAACACAGTGTAGCTAAGAAAGGAAAAAACCACACAACAAAGCTTGAATCCAATAGCTCATGCACAGGTAAGCACAATAATCAGCAAATCTAATGCCTCATAAGTATCTACTAGGAAAATTTCTGTTCCAACAATTAAGACACATTAAAAGAAACCTTACATTTTTCTTTTGTAAATAACCATTCAGATAAATTTTATTGCTACAAGTACAAGTCCAGCAAACATGGGCATGCCATGAATATCCAACACAGCCATTTTCAATAAAATTAATCAAAAAAAGGGAGAGAAGTATAGGGCATCATGTGGTGTGATCACATCATATTCTCTTGAGTCCAGTTCCAATGCAAGATATCATAACACTGCCCACTCCCCAGAACTTACCTCTCACAAATTATGAGACAATTCATGCAAGACTCACTTCGTTAACATACCAATTTAACTAAAAGAGCAATATGAAGAAATGCTGCCTTATATAATTACAATATTCCATAGAGAACACAAATGGAAAAAAATAACTTCACAATTGAACTTGATTCAAATATGTTCACAACTGATTCATAACAAACCTAACAATTGATGCCGGTGGAGGAGTCAGATTGATGCCAGTTCCACCTGTAAAGTAATATCTGCATCAGAAAACTGGAAACACCATTCTACAAAGGTATATATAAGGAGTCATACTGCTGGAATGTGCAACCAGATGTCCAAAAAATTTAATTCCAATGTACTAAAAATAAACCTACAAGTCAATTCTTCCAGGGATCCATTTCAACTGCATGCTGGCAGCATGCAAAATGTAGAGAAACCAAAAAATTTTCAATGCTAATGGTGATAAGCCATACCTTGAAACTTCTCTTCAAGAGATAAGATATCACCAGTTCCCTTAACTGTAACACTAGGACTGAGTGAGTGCATTGATCCACGTTTCCCCAGTACACCAACTGTTACTTCAACCCATCGACTCTGTCCCTTCCATACAAGATGGCGTGCATTTTCACCCGTTGATTTGGATGAAACAACAATCTCATCAGTCTCAATAAAAGGTTCAAAAATCAAGAGCTCAGGAGGAGGGCTTGGCATCTCAATTATTCCATGTGCCTGGATAACACACCAAATAAAAATTGTACAAGTAATGTCAGATATCAACTTATGGATGATTTTCAATCATGCACAACAACTAGGTGATTGAATTTTGGAGTAATTGTTTAGAAAGCAGAACAAATGGAGCAATCAGTTACACAGTTATAACTGTTTTATCCGAAGAAGATGCAATTGAATCAGAGATGGGGTTGACTTCTCTGTTTATTTGTTTGCCTAGCAAATTACTGCTTTGTACAACTAATGGATATAGAAGAAGGCTTTCAGTTAAAATTCAGTAAACAGTAAATTTATTAGGGATCAAACCAGCATTATTTTCCACGATATTGGATGCATCAGCAGACCATCGTTGAGATTTACCTTGCATGGGCATCAAAGTCATTGCTTCCCAACTATAGAAAGCAACACATTTCCCAGCTAAAATTCCATCTGAACTCATTTATTATTTCCTTAGCAGCATTGTGAACAGTATTGTCAACTGCAACCCCAAAATCAGTGCAATATATGGACTTCCGTACCTTCGAAAAACTATTTGGTGGTATCCTTAATAGACACTCCTCCACTGCTTTTACATAGACAGCTAGATCCTCCTGACAGCTGCATGCACAACCTATGCTTAATAAAGATAGAACAAAAGGATCTCAAATATCTCTAGCTGTATATGATATCAGTCTGTACACAGTTTCTAAACAAAACAAGCAGATCAACAATTGGGGGTGGGGGAAAATGAAGATAATCAATAAGAAGGAATATAATCCAACCAGAGTCTTGCAACCCCAGTTGAGCAACCATCCTTTGCTGGCTTGACACATAACGTTTCACACTGAAGCTTTGACTTCAATTCATGCCAGATCTTTTGTGTGGGCACACTCAGTAATGCCTCTTTTCTGCATACATCTTTATTTATGATAAGAACCCCCCTGTCTGCAAGCTGTTCAGTTCAAGTGGTTATGACACTTGCAATAGGGACACAATAAAAGCCGAGACAATATGACCATTGCAAACTACCCACTTTGGAACACCACATAACTTATTTCAGTTACCATACATGACTAAGAGCCAGAGACGTTGCAACTTTGTCCATACATGTCTCAGAAGCTGCGACACCAGGACCTTTATAAACAGAGAAAAACAAAAAAAAATTACTGCGAGGACAATGCCGTCATAAGGCAGGGTCAATTATGGCAAACCTGTGTATGGAACTCCTTCAGCCTCTAGCATAGATTGAAGTGTCCCATCTTCACCAATACCTCCATGCACTGAAGGAAGCATCCAATAAACTTTAAAAAGATTCATATAACAAATAAATGCATAATATGTCATTCAACTAACTAATTTTGTGCATTTTGACATAATTTTCTCAACCAAATTTTTGCCTTATGGATAATTAAGAATCAAAAGCCAATAGCCAAGATTCTAATATTTTATTAAATTCGAATGCATCTACAGCTCCTTCCATGAAGCCCCAGAACATAAACTACTGGCTTCAGTTTTAGAAATGTACAATCATGGCATCCATAAGAAATATGAAATGGGATAACAGATTTGTAAAGATCTGTGTACTTCAACATAATCCAGCATGGTCTGCCATGATTTCTCAATGTGCAAAGCCTAGAAGAAAAAGTATGATGTCTACAAGAAACAAATCATACACAGTAACCTGCATTGTGCTCGATCACTTTCTTAAGTTTCTTGTGCAAAAATAAAATGTTGTGAGAAGTTTTCTTGACAACAACAAAGTGTGAAGTAAAACTCTAATTTATTCAGTAGCACATGTATCTTAAAAACCACCAGCCAGTATAGATAACATAAAAAGCATTGTTGCACTGCTCAGGAAATGAAAAGAAACATAAGGCAAACATCAATATAATAGAATATGGGGCAGGAAAACAGAACCTGCAATAAAGACTGTTGCCTGCATATGCTTAGCAAGTTTGATCCACTCATGCAATGAAAATCTTGCAGGCAGTTCGTCAGCTATATCAAACCCATTAAACCAACTGTGCCCCTGCAGACCTTCCATGAGATCTTTCATCACTTGGTTGCGCAAATGAGATGTTAACACAGCACAAGCTGGTTCAATTGCCTCTTTGCAAGCATCAAGGACTTCCTCTGTTGTGTGTCTCAGCACCAAGGAGTAACTGTATTACAAAGAACAAGAGCATTGTACAAAATGCACCACAATAAAGAAAAAGATGAAGAGGGCTTGGCCCACAGAATTGATGTCACATGTACAATTGAATGCTTTTGATTGCTAAAAAGGATAATAACCATTAACTGACATGACTAAGATGAGAGAGCAAGTTCAAAAGGAGATATGTTATTGCCACAGGCTTATGATGCTGACAAAATGTGGAAGAAGATATCCAACTGCAACATACGGCAATAGCCAAACAGCTCTGGAACCAGCATCAGAATTCTTTACGCCAAAATGTTGACCAAAAGAATTATCATTTGTGGAGGCAAGCAAACAAGGAGTTACATCAAGCTGTAGAGAACAGAACTGCTAAATTTCAGACATTTTCTCTAAATGTAATGCAACTTAACTAGAGATAAACACAAATTGCATTCAACAGTGAGCCATAAATTCTGCCATCCAAAATGAACAAAAAGCTGGGCATTGTGGCAAGACACATAAGGCTTAGGAAAGGTTAACTTTCCCATCCTACATGTCTTTCCTTCTCAATCCAATGTGGCAACTTCTAAGGCAGTGCTAAAAGAGAGGTGACATGCATAATATTCATTGTCGATTTGTAGTAGATAAACTTATGTCCTCTTGAAGGACTGTGGAAAAATCAAATTACTAAATTGCCCAAATATTTTTTAATCTAAGCAATAGTGTAGCTATTCCTCAACTTACATCATCAAAAGACTGCAAATTAAGCCAAACATTTGTTCCACTCATAAGGGATACTTGCCGCTCTGAAGTATCACCTCCAAGTATGACAAAAATTTTACGAGCACCTTCAGGTTTGCCAAATGCTTCAGTAGTCTGTGAGGACTTTGATCTCCTTGGCAAATGACTTGAAACAATACTGTCCACAGCAAGGTTGGGAAACCTCAAGCAGGCATGATGAACAATGCTTCGGAGGATGTTTGCATGGGAGAATCCAACCTCAAGAAGAATTGGAGACTTATAAGAAAAGTAGTGGCCCACACAAGAAAAAACAATGGTTCAAACTGAAAATCATAAAGTGCATTAAACATATGAACTCTTCTTGTGCAGCATAACTAGCTCAGAAAAAGAGTAGGGCACATCTAGGCATTTACTAACATGATTGCCAACTTTCAGAACCAACAAACCAGAAGAATAAGGCACTTCTAGGCATGTAGGCATCTGATAGATTTACAGGATCAGCACGGCAGGCATATGTTTCATGGCACAATCCAACAACAAAAGCCAATTATGGGGGTTTACCAGCTGGGAACCAAACCTGTAGTCAAAAATACCTTTGATGCCTGCTGAAATAAGAAGCTTGTCTGCTCCATTCCACTTATCTGAAAGTTAGAATGAGAAATCATATGGTCTGTTAACATGAGTTAACCACAGTATTGGCAATGGATAAGAATTGACTTACCACGTTGATGTCTGTAAATGCTATTATACCCAACTCAGTCATTCCAAATTTTCCATGTGAGGGAGTGGACACAATAGTGGAAGAAGGCAAAAACCATCCATCAATACGAGCAAAATCACGAAGGCCAAGTCGTTGAAATAATAGAGATGCTCCTTCCCTAATATTTTTTATTACATCCACAGGAAAACGAGGTGGAGTGTGATAAGCAACCTGAGAAGAAAAGAGAAACATTTAAACATGGCAAGGGAAAGAGGTACAAGATGGAAGATCAATATTCAACGAATAATTAGCACTAATTAGCACATATAACAAGAATAGCATGTTTACTGTGGACAACTGTGATCATCACAAAACATGTACCTGTTCTGTTGGAAGATACTTCCTTCGATAGTTGAAAATTGCATCTGTTTCCTCCACATCAACACTTCCATGAAATTGAAGCTCCACCTGAGTATTAACATAATATTATAAACACCCAATACTTTATTGGGCCATGATAATCTGATCCCTTGCTGAAATCCATGTTTTCGAAGAACAAGGGAAAGTCAAATACAAACACGAATATACCTCAGTTGGCAGAAGAACGACAGGATAAGAGTCAAAACCAGATCCCACATCAAGGACAATTGCAGTAAACTCGCTCCCTCCCTTAAGAAATACTTCTACAAGGACTCGATCATCAATCCCCTTTTAAGACAAAATAAAACCACGTCTAAAGATTAAGTTGGCAGATTGTCTTCTCTTGCTTATATGCACACTTTCTTTAGCTTGCTTAACCAAAGAAGCATTTCTTGATGCATTCTCCAGATATTACTGAAAGCTCAGAAATTTTTCTTCCAAAATTTTCAAAAACTAAACATATTCATAAACAGATAAATAAATAGGATATCAACAAGAAGCCTGATGAACATTCCCAAGGAAAGATGCAAGCTGACTTCTATGATTACACAAAGTGAATGTTCCCAAGCCACCAATTCTGTGAAAGTCATTAAATTTCAAAAACTTAATTAGTGTTATGATTGAAATTCAAATTACCTCTAAAATGAGATTGTTTGCTTTCTTAAGAGCATCGATAACACCATAAGCAACTGTAACACCAATGCTTGATCCTGCTCGAGTTGGCTTCACCTGAAAAAATATAAGGAGTAATTCTTGGAACTAGAAAGCTAAATCATCTTACAAAAGGGCATTGCTTGTTTGCCATGCTTGTTGAGGAATTTTCCCTCACCACAACTTTCCCTGATTGAGCATCCAATTGGTTGCTCTCAAACCATTCAGATAACGCAGACTCATCCCCTTCACTTCCCTAGAAAGACAATTAGAATAGAAGCAATTATGCCCACAACCAAAAACAGTAATACGTGTAACTCATGACCTACTTATGCAATTATTATATGGGTGACATCTGTATGCAGCACTATATATCTTTATCTTGTACCCAATGATAAGCAATTGATCCAATTATAAGTAAATATGACAAAGTTAGTACCGTATTTTATCAATTAGTTAGGAAGAATACCTGCACTAGAAAGCTTGGCACAGTTAAGAATCCTAATTTGCTGAGCTCTAAGGAGGCATTGTACTGAAATAATTCAATAGAAAAGCTGTCACAATCTGGGGACCTTATCATTTCAAAGCACTAAATTAGCTAATAATATTCATGCCTGGATATGGAGTATCATGGTCCTTACAAAAATGTCAATAGCTCAAATCCTCTCCATGTTTGGTGCAAAGGGAACTCTCATTTGATTACAGGGTGTCTTATATAATAAACTACTAGGACTTCCAATGAGTTCTAAGCCAATATTGGAAACATCAAAAGAACACGGCCCTTTACCTTGTCAAATGCTGCATGACATTCTCTTGATCCTGTGCCAACAAATGGAATATCATACTTCTCCAACAGTTCCTGGGCATGCAACAAATGTAAGGATGCACTATATCTAAAGCTATATGAAATCAAACCCATAAGCAGAATTGTCTATGACGTGCAAGTGCATATGATTTTAATGAAGGATTATTCTATGCTACACCTGGATTCCACCATCTTCACCAAATCGGCCATGGATAACTGGGAACACTATGTCCACGGAGGCAGCAAGGTGTTCTGCGAATTCAGACAAAGATGAAAAACCTAGGGCAAGGCTGCAACAAACAGACATTAGCCATCTGAACATGTCTCATCGACAATAACAGACAGAAGACATTAAAGAACTAAGTCTAGAAAAAGAGATCATCACCTTTCAAGTTTAAAATCAAAATCTGCAGGAGTATTAGAGTATACCTGAAAATCAAGAATAAAAAGAAAGTCAAGATTTGTAAAACATCCCACATCAAGATTACACCCATAATGGCTCATACGGGCACCAACCTGCGCAGACGATATCGCATAGGCATTGAGATCACAGTCGATGTAATAGCAGCTCACATGCAAATCATCCCCCTGTTACATAAGTTGCAAAAGGGAAATACTTAAAAAGAGGAAAAATGAAAGCGAAAACGAAGTCAACTCCAACTGACCATGATCATAACAAAGAATAAGAAGGATAATCATGAAAAAAAATAAAAGAAAAAAAAAAAAAAGAAAAGCCGAAAGAATCATTCGACTCTTCTTAAAAAGTTACCTGTGAACGATCAAGAATCGACATTCTAGTACCTGAATGTGGTCAAGAACTGATCTGGCGGAGTTGAGAGAGATTCCGCGCTCGGCAGAGGGGCCTCCACAAATTAGACCGACTCTGAGAACTCTTCCATTATCTTGCCCTTTCTCTCCATCCTTTAGAGTGCGCTCGTCCACCACCACCTCCCTCGTGCAGGCGCGTGCCACTGCAACACCCAAACATCGCGTCTTCCAAGAAGGAAAAGAACAAGAATCGTTCCTGAGCACAGGGTTCAATTTCAAGAAACTTGGAGATTCAAGAAAAGATTCCGGCGCATCAAAGATCGATTGCTGTCCGACGACGCCATTCCGGTCGCGGAAGGAGAGCTTTTGAAGCGAACGCGAGACTTGCCATTGAAAGAGAAAGAACGGACAGTTACCAAGCAATCGAGAAAGATTAACAAACTAAAGATGATTGCGATGATGGCGAATGGAAGAAGGTCTCTATTAAAAAGACAACCGCGAAAGTGAGGAAGCGAGCGAGAGTGAGAATGGCTCCGGGTTGTGTCCATTTCCCTTTTTCTTTTCTTTTTTGATTTCTTTTAAATTTTCGGGCGGCAGCTAAACGCCATGGATAAACATGGAAGTGCGCCTTCCTCATTGGCCGTTGGCCTATGCATTGTCTTTTCTTGATGGTTTATGTTCTCAAATCCTCATTATCCACCCAAATTTCCCAAATGGGCATATAATGTTTAAAATCCTCATTGGCAACGGATTTTTTTTATTTTATATATATTAATAAAATAAATTTATATATTATAATATTAAATTATATTTAAAGAAAAAAGAAATATAACATAGAGTAAAGCGATTGAGTCGGGGAGCAATTCTGGGCTTACGTGGATTGCGCAAGCGAACGTTCACAAAAGATTTGGGCTTCGGTCGGTTAAGAAAGCATTAAATTATGCAGCCGGGAAAATTATGATTGGGCATCATTGACAACGGGCAAGCGATCCAGTTAGCAAAGCGCGTTCATATTTCGGGGTCTTTTTAGAAGCAGCCAATCCGGGTCCAATTGGTGTCTCGTGACCTCGTCATATTGTCTCAGAAGAAGTCACGAGCCCCCATTTAAAGTCTGCCAACATATTCCACTGCTGTTGCCATAAACTAAATAGTGCTTTCTTTTTTAGCTATATATATATATATATATATATATATATATATATATATAGGCTTTTTGAAATTGAGATAAGAAGATTGTGTAGGAATGACACTTTAAAATTTAACATTATGCATATGCCTTGAAGCTTATTTTATTTTTCGGGTCCTTCGCAGAATCATTATACAAGCTACAAACAACTACGAAGTAATAATATAAGGGAAAAAGCTATTTGGTAGGTTAACAAAGAGACACTAAACATAAATAAAATTAAAAATAATAAAAAAAATATTATGTCCCTCTTATATCTACAATGTGTCCTATTAAGTATTACCGGATTATAATAAAAATTTAGCATTTATATATCTTTTAGTTTCGCGAATCTTCTCAAGATTTAAAGATATAGCACAAACATATCATTTATTGGTTTGATTGACTCAATTTTACACAATTTAAACTTTTTTTTTTTTTTGAGGAAAATTTTAAAATGTAGGGCTGGAAAAAGTAAACTGCCTTAAATGTCTGACGACAGATGTGGCATGGGCTGCCTTGAGGCTAACTCTGGGTATGGGCTAGACCTTAGAGTGCGGAATGGCATCTCATTGAAATGAATTCGTCCACACGAGTAAGCCCTTCAGGAAAGATGCACAGATAATTCAGACCAGGCCCATCAAGGTCAGTTTCAATCTTACTGACAATCTTTTAACTAGCCACCGATTAAAAATAAATAAATAAATAAATAAATAAAAGTTTTGAATTTGAGTTTTTATTAGTATTAATTAAGTTAAAAATAATCTTTTAACTAGCCAATGTTTAGTTTTTATAGTTCTTCAAGCTGGACCATCATCAATACAAGTTTTGTTTTGTTTTTCATTTTTTTCTTTTTTTTACATTCATCACTCAATTTATAACATGAAATCGTGTAATAACGAAACTTGCCAAAGGAGATCCGTGCGTGGGTACAATTCATGCATTTTGTTCCTTAGTCCTTGGGTTTAACTTTGGCCCATCACATCTCGCAATTCAAAAACTCTTGGGGCTAGTTTACTTTCAAAAAATATTTTCAATTTTCGTTTTATATTTTTCTTCTCTGTTTTCATTTCCATTTTTCCATAAAAATTTTAAAAAGAAACTTGTTTATTCAATAGAAAAGGTAGGTTTTCTATTTTTCTGTTTTAACAAAGAAAATTTCAAATCCTTTTCAAAATTAGAAAACTGAAAGAAAAACGATTTTCAGAAAAATAACTTTTCATTGTTTTCCGTAAACATATTTTCCGTTATTTTGATTTTTTAAAATCAAAAACGAAAAACTGGAAAATTTTGCTCCAGCTAAACAAACCCTTAGCAGCTAGCTGCCCCCTGTTTTTCCTGGGGCAGTATAAGATTAATTTGATTTTAACAACTTGCTGGCAAGAATCCACTCGAGCAAACACAAAAAAAAAAAAAAAAAAAAAAAAAAAAATTAATGTAGCCTCCTCCTGCTTTTCTGCTGATTAGACAAGAAACACTAATCATGCTGACCAATTACTTGAATAATGTTGTTCTTTGTCGTATCTCTATGCCACATGTTTCACTCGGTTCCACACTATACCTAACCAAAATATACTACACTGTAAAGAAGATTGGAATTTTGGTGACCTATGCTTTGCGTTATAATGACGATCGGCCTGAAAAAGATGACAACCATTGAGGATATACGTTCATGCACCGTAACCTAGGACTACGAATTCTCCACCCGAGAATAGGGTAAATAAAGTCATCCATGTTTAAGGGCAGATAATGCGAACTGTGTCTCCATTAACATAAAAATCTTATTAAACAATTAATCGCTCAACTCGGGAAAGAACTTGAATATCAAGGAATCTACGTCACTAATGGTTGTCGTGATATTGGTTTATCGTACTCCAATTGGAATCATACAAAAACAAAGTTTTAGTAACCAATCAATCCAGTGTCTCGTTTGGGTCTGAAACTAAATGAAGTGTCGCGGGCGGATTGTGGAATTAAGTGTATGATTGGATGCTTAGTCAATCAAATGCTAAGGTGGAATAGGAGAAATGGCTGTGGTGAAACGGTAATCTATTAAACAAATTGCTCATTGCGCGTTGAATACAAAATGTTTTAAAATGTTATCGTGACACATAGTCTCACCAATAAATGAAGCACTTGCTCTGAAAATCAAACACCATATCAAATGTTCAAGTGGCGTTGAAATACATTGCACCATTTTTGATTACGTTAAATTATTTGGAATTTGGTATTAGTGATTTAGACTATGGAGTAATACTATTATTGACTTATATTAAGAATATAAGACCATTAGTAATCGTGTGCGGAGACTAAAAATTAGAAAATAAATAAATATATTGTAAATTACGTTGGATGCCACCTTTTAGACTCAACGCTACGAATAGATATATCTTTATTTGCGACAAAATAAGCTACCGTAGAAGCCACACGGCAGAAATGTGTGGGACAAAAGATGCACACAGAGTGATTTGATGTGCAGGCGGCTAATCCCATAATTAAACTCTAAACTTCATTGTTGATGGTCTCGCCCGTTTGTGCTTTTGAGAGTGATATCTCCATTAAATCAAAGAGTATCTAATGGCACCATTACCTGCTTCGATGCTTGTCTCCTCTTTTTTCAACTTCAAATCGCAAATTAGGGACACCACCTCATTGTCCACTAACTTGATAAATGACCCTTTCACCGGGTAGTTTGCAAATAATTCGTTGGGAATGTGATCTCAAGTACTGCTTGTGAACTGACAGCTCTGGAAAAACTAATAATTTCGATTGTAAAAAGGCATTCCAAAATGCAGAATTTTTTTTCTGTAGTATTAGATTTGTAAATGATATTGCCATTAATTAATGGTCTGCTTTCTTAGTTACATCGCTGTCAGTGTCTGGGTGGAGTGGAATGCCAGGTCACTGGGCCGCATTCTGCTAATTCTTAAGCACAAGAGAACAAGACCATCCAGCCATAAAGTAGAGAATGTGCTTCGTCCAAGGCGTTAATAACAATGCTATTGCTACGGCTAGATCGCAATCTTTTCGATTTGACATGACTGCACTTATTATCATTTTTTTTTTCATAATTTTTATATTTGATTATCCTGAATTAATTGGCGTTGCCTGTACAGTCACTGCTAAGCCAGTGCCAATCGCCATTGTCCAAGCCTAGTGCACAAATGCTGTGCCATGAACTTTACGTCCACGTTTAGATCACACTCCGCTTTGGGTCTCGAAGTTGACGTAAGTGACGCTTTCCATCCGAATTACCATCAATCAAGAGCCTTTAACGCCGTAAGATAATGAATGATATCTACTATAATCGCACAAAGGGGCGCAAAGTTATTGATTAAACAACATTGTTTGTAAGACAAATATTCTTGGTTGCTATTGAATCGGGAAGCACAAAGGGGCGCTTTCACTCTGCAATTATTTTTGCTAAGATCATACTTTACTTACGCTAAGATACGTAATAATTACAACGATAAAAGTAGAAGGATGTGGCTTCCAGAAAAAGCCACGACCCTTTTAAAATTAAGAGGGAAAAGGAGTCATCATCTCCAGCCCCATAAAATAAAGTAAAATAAAAGGATTCGTTATTTTCCATTTGGGATTGTCTCCCTCTAATCAAACCCCTAAATACTAATATTTTACCAAGGTTTTTTATTTTTATTTTTTTTGAGGCACATTCTCAAAATACTATTCATCTCAACCCCTCTCATATAAGAACAGTACAACGTAATAATAACTAATAGGGGTGTCCAGTTTTGGATGGATTTTCCGGGCAAAGGAAAATTGCAATACCCGATCCAATAAAATCTCTGAAGTGTGCGAGAGGTTGATCATTGTCCCTGACAAATAAAAATTCAAAACTTTGACCGGTTGAAAACAGAGTGCTCTAATTGGACCAAGTGTGCCCACCATATTTTCAATGACCTGGGACTAGCTAGTCCAACCCGAGGATACTGATAAATTCGTACATTTAATACTTAAAAAAAAAATGTTATTAGTTTCAACATCGTGATTTAAATTTTTAATTTTAGTGTAAGGTTTGATTTTTAATCTTTATAAACAATAAATAAATAAGTAAAAATAAGAAACAAGAGAACTGGAATATATATATATATATATATATATATATAAGCATCATCTATCCAATTTCTTCGAAGAAGTTAATTAATCCCCAAGTCATATGGAAGATCGATGTGGTATATGCTCAGACCTGCGAACTGACCGAGGGGTTTGGTTTTGGGACGTGGAGCTCTGCTAGTTAATCGGAGAATAAGATGCCCATGTCGTGGCACAACCATAAAAAAGACCCAGTCACGCGCATGCACCTTAATGGATTTTTAAGGCAACTATAGCTATAAATAACCCAATTCTTAAACTGGTGTATTAATAAAGAATGAGAACAAAACAATGACAAGTTTATTCCTTTAAGACATGCAATTGTTTTTTTTTTATGCACGAGAACTGATAATCCTTTACCCTATCTAGGTTTTTGGTTTTAAGACCTTAGGTTAAAGGTTCAACCTTTAATTCTTATTCATCATCTTGTAGAGTTTTAGTAGAATGCTCTCCAGGTTTTTGGGTTTTGAAAATTTTTCAGCTTTTTGGCTGAAAATTAAGTCAATTATAATCTTTATGACAAGGAAGATAATTTTTCTTTTTCTACTGTATAAGTGGGGAATTTTTTTTTTTTTTTTTAAATACCAGTGCGAGGGAGATAATCAATAGACATATGTATTAAATCAATTATGCTGTAGGTTGAAAGAACTCAAATAAGAGAATCAGAGTGAAAAAAAAAAAATTTTTAACCGTATGGTTTAATTTACAATCACATAATTAGGCCCACTCCAAGTTTATGACTATTAGTGGTCCTAAAATTTGTACACAGTGATGTGGAGAGATCAGGTTCCGGAGAAAACAATCTATGGCTCAAAACTAATCGGAGTACAAATAATTGGGATGGTTGCAAGTGCCCCAAAATTTAAATTTATTAAAATCCTTGAAATTTTGTTACATATGGATAAATGCAGATATATTGTGAGACCTAACACTTGAACCATTCACCTTAAGCTCGAAAGGGACACCCAGAACTTTTGTGATCTGTGGATTTTCATGACGGATGTATTCAACTATAGCGACTCATCTCTCCCCATGGTCAAGTAAACTATTCAACAATTTTCACATGCGATAGTGCCAAGCAATCCACTAGTTCAGGTGCTACAACAACAACAACAGCAGCTGGATTCTTATTTTGGGCGGGGATAGACGCCAAAACCTATACCTTTTAGTCCATGAACTTTTAACTCTAATCTAGTTTGGTCCCTAAATGTTATTTCATCATCACAAGAAATTTTACAACTAAATTTTTTATTGCTTGAGTTGCAGCATCTTGCTAGGAAAAAAAAATTGTAGCTGCAGATTTTTTTTAACAGCTACTTAGCAATTTATGAGATTACAGCAATAACAATTCTTGTTGCTAGGAAAAACATTGGCACATTTTAATTAATCATGAATTTTGGCAAAACATTTTTCTTGCAATAATTTATTGACAACAACTTTTAATCTTGTTGGTATAATGTTAAACTTTTGAAGACAGAATTCATTTTTTGTTTTTTTTTTTTTACACGATTCTTGCTGCTAATTCTAGTATTTCTTGTACTGGTTATTGTTTGATCCAATAAAGTTATATTTCTTAATCTTATTTGGTATTTAAGTCCATATTTTGCATCCATTCAAATCATTCCACTTTTTTTTTTTTTTTCTATAAACTCACATGTCAAAGAGCATTTTTTTTCTATGTGTCAAAAGCATTATTCTTTTGAGAAAAATTTTCCAAGAAATCCTGTTTTATTTTCTTTACACTAAGATATTTCAACCTTTTCCTTCATGACAAAATCCTTTCTGACCAAAAACAACTTTAATTATTTTAATGGTATATATATATATATACCAAAATAAACAAGAGGGGTGACTTGATTGCATGTAAAATATTGATTTTAAGATCAAAATAGAAGTTTGTGGACCTAAAATTAGTAGCAATAAAAGTGGTATCTCGGGGACCGAATTATAGAGTTTTCATAAGGGCATATGTGTAAATCAATCGTGTAAAGTGATGCAGTGGTCCTGTATGCTATCGTTATGAGTTGTAACCTGTAAGAAGCAGTTTGTGCAATTGGGTGTCAAAGTCTATAGGGTCCACTCCCAATTAAGGTTTTTCATTTTCTTGCCTCACACCCACTTTTGAGCACACTTCATTTGCCTCTTTAGCTATAAATGAGTGGGCAGCGAGTACAGAAAATTGCAGATTCATGTCCCAAATCCTCCATTTTTAAGAGCCTCTGGGTTCCTTCTTTTTTTTTTTCTTTTACCGGCTTACACCTCACACTTCAGCTTTCTGGAGGTCCAGCTGTGGAATGATGGGAGAATTAAAAGGTGTATGTGAGCAAGATGGAGAAGCAGGGCACGTGCATTGCTAACTCATGTACCCAACAGAGAGAGAGAGAGCATATACATTTCTTTCTGGAGTCATGTCTTTCACTTACTCCAGGATTTTGTTAGCTCCAGTGAGTTAGTGTTCATGTGCCCGTCTTCCCCATCGTGACCACCACACCTATTAGCAATGCAACTGCAACATGGGAGCTAATTTCTTAATGAATCGTCACCACATGATCCTCCAATCCGAGCCATTCAGATCGTTCAATGCTCCGTTTCAGGTGAGTGATCATCCATATATAACTTCCATAGCTTTTGTGAAATTCTCAGTGGCCAAATCTCCTCTGTGAAGAAAGAGGTTACCATTGCCCAGAGGAGTATCGTAGCGTTGAATATGACGGATAATTGAACCTAAGAGGAAGTATTAATAGTTAAAAATTTAAATTTTAATTCTGTTTATAAAATTTAATGTCGGTAGTGAAGCTCATGGCGATATGATGGATACTCATCTTATAAACTGAAAATGGTAACCGGTAAGATCAAGAGGGTTGCCTGTCCCTTGTGTTAAGCGGGCCCCTTAGGAAATTTCAGCGTAAGGTAGACCAAAAGTTCGCCGATGTAATGATGGGGGTAATCTGATAAAATTAGATGATAAATTTCAGAAAAATTTGAGTAAAGTTAAATAAATTATATATTTATAAATAATATATTTTAATATAAAAATTTAAAACATTGTGTTAATGTCTTTTTATTTATATGTTATTTATATTTTTCTCTTTTTTTTTAGATGTAAGATTTTTTAATTATATAATTTCACTTTTATATGTAAATTTCTTTATTTATATTCACATTTAAAATTTCAAGAATTTCCATTTTAAATGTGAATTTTTATTTTTTTTTACATTGAGCCTATTGAGGATATGCTGTCAATACTCCAAGAATTATGTTGAAACATACTTGTTACTACTGTAATTCGTCTCTTCTATTTGTCTCTTCTTTCTTTCTAGGGCCATGACCATAAAAAAATATGCATGATCTTTTTGAAAAACTAAATAAGATGTGGATCTCTTCTACATTATATTTATATTTAAAAGGCCTATTGAGCGTGTGTCCATCAATAACACTAAAGTACACGTGTTGCCACTATAATTCCCTTTTTTTTTTTTTTCCTTTTTATATAGGTATGCATTATTCACATTAATTCCCAGCAGAATCATTATGTGATACACGAGAACTTAACAACCAAAAAAGAGTCCAAAATAATTAACTTCACACATTTAATGCTGTATCTCAACATTTAAAACAGAGATATGGTACCACCAGCGAGGAGGCACGAAGATAACCACCCCTGTGTTTCCATTGGCATCCTCTCTCGGGCTTGTCACTTGCATCCAATGATGTGAAAACCCATTTTTAGGAATTTCAAGCGAGTATGGGAGTGTATATTAAAAATTGTATATAAGAAAAAAAAAAAAAGGGAGAGTAAGTGGTTTACAAATAAAGAAAAATATAAATTAGTACTTCAAAATTTGAATTAAAATACTATTAAAATTTATGAATTTAATGACATGTGTGTTTTTTTGACCCACAATAAAAAGTTGGGTTGGTGTTGCCCAACAGTATCATGCCTTTTGATAAAAAAAAAAAAAAAAAAAAGGGAATGCACTTTTGCTTATCATGCTTTTTGATAAAAAAAGGGAAATGGACTTTTGCGTTTCCCAACCTTTTGATACTTTACGCCTCTCTTTTTCGGTTCCGGGAGCAAAGAAAAGGAAAAAGGGGCAAAATCGCATCCGTTGTTCTTATCTGATTCACCTATATTTTTAGATGTGAAAGGGTGAAATCAATCAATATCCAGTTTCCAACTTCAAACTCGAGCGGATGCGTGTGTTCTTGTTTTTGGTTGCCCTGATACACAGGAATGGAAGATGAATCTGCCTTTGGAGAAATTAATCCACGTCAATCAGCGTGCCTGACACTAACTAGTACGGGAGCTGTGATTTGTTTTTTTTTTTCTTTTTTTCATCGTATCGTATGTATAAAATTTTAAGAAAAAAAATATGGCGAAACGGTAACCTTTTGCCTTACAAAATTAACATGAGCTCATATGTTTGAGATTATGTTAGATATTTTGTTGAACAAAGTCACAAAAATGCACATACGTAGTGCTTAGTTTACTGTTTAATTATTTTAAAATTTAGATTTATGTCATATACTTAATTCTTCGTTGAAAGCTTAAGTTCATTCCGTGGCAATTGAACATGATACTTCCACCAAATTTCTTATTCGAGACCTTAAAGTACAAACAAGGACATTTTGATTAGATTTTATTGCTATATCGTCCCAAGAAAATTCTTATTTCGTCTGTGAAACACGGACCCGTTGAATTCTAAGATAGCACTTGGAAGGGTGAATTTTCAGCTAGAATGAAACAAAATTTATCTTATGTTACTCTGCATTTTTAACCGTTCAGAAATAAGCCCTACAACAACATAATGCATCCCAGGATGCTTCATCGACATTGATATCGCTGAAAAAGTGAGAAAGTCAATTTAACTTTTTATCTTTAGCCGGGTTTGAAAGCGATTGAATAGCCGATGTGCTACCTTTGAAGACGAACCACAAACCTAAAAGGAAAACAATTTCGGAAACATGAGGGAAAGAAGTTTGAAATGAATGCTCCAAAGCATCCATGCCCGTTTTTACTTTCAAGGGGAACTACTTACTTTAAAATAATCAATCAATCCAACAAAAAAAAAAAAAAGTCCTAATTTTCTCAATTGTGCCCTAAAAAAAAAAACCGCATAAGAACGAAGATAATAACAAAGGGCATATCTTTCCATCAATGCCAAATGCAGCATTTATCATACAATCCAATATCTCAACAGAATCACCAACCTTCTTAATTCTACTAAAGAGCATTAATCAACATATGATGATGGACTGACTCTGCAGCAAAATTTTGAGAACCCTTTTGAGTCCTTCGCTTTTTTAACAAAGAAGAGAGAATAATGTATGTAGAGAAATGCACCGTAGGGAACAGACCTGAAATTAGAAAATCTACGGAAAGGATCGATGGCATTATGAAATTGATTAGCATTGCCATAAATTTGAATCAAGGAAAATGAACTTGGTGACTTATTCGAGGTGGCCGAGAACTGAACGAGTGTGGTGAAATTGGGCGTTTCTGGCTAAAGAATCAATGAGAAAGCAGTCGGCTTTTGGGGCTGGTTGGCAGTTGTGAATGCTAAAGGAGCGGATGAGAGAAGAGAGAAGCTGGGGTTTGTTGTTTAGGCTTTCTTGTTGGTCCTATGGTGTGGCGTTCTGGCTGCTTTTCAAGGGCTTGCATGGTTGCTTGTCGGTTGAAAGTTCGCTGCCATCTAGCTTCGTACGGTGAGTGTGGCCAAGTCCTCAGAATTAAGCTATTTTCACCAGGCGACAGGCGATGTCCATCCATCTGAAAATAAGTGGAGTAGCGCTCCGTGATCAACGGAAATCAATACTGCGATTGTCAAAACTTACTAGATCCATGAGATTAACTAGAGCCGGACGCCAATGGGGCTTATATCTGTACATGAGTCCAACAGCAAAGCCCACTAAATTAGGCCTAAATGGATCCGTAACGAATGACAAGCGTAGCTGCAAGCCACCCGAATAAAGCTGGGCAGTAGGACTCTGGAATTTGGCAACAAAATGCTAGGCAACAGCGTGGCCTAATCAAAAGATTCTTGTTCCCGTAAATCAATCAGCAGATCAATCGGGATATTACAAGCCAGGATGGAGATCATTCTGACATTTTTAATGTCAGCTTAGGAGATCATATGTAAAATTGCATTTGCTACCCGTAAACTTTTGTCGATTACATTTTCCACTCAAACATGTCGCCAGAAAAAGAAAAGAAAAAAGAAAAAAAGAAAACTGACCTTGCTAGGCGTTGTTGGGATGATACTGGACACTACCTTAAAAGGACACTGTTGTTCCCTCACACAAATTTTCCTATTTGTCGTACACTGTTACCCACTATCCCTCTACTCCAAAAATGAAAACGAAAAAGACAAAAATCCCGACGCACTAGGCAGTACCATAATCTCTTGTCGAAGGTTACGAAAATTTTTCTTTTTTTTTTTTTTTATGGAACTAATCACATGTTTGTGCTTTCAATAGGCACATAACTTTTTGTTTTTGGTCAAAGGGACAAAAGAAAGCAAACTAAACTACAGACTTACGCATCAGGGGCCAGTGAACCCCCACCGTACAGACCCAAAGGAGGCTGGTCGAGCTGGCGGAAGCCCCAATTCAGCGAATATGCATAGTTGGCTAACCAATCGGCCGCTTGGTTGCCTTCTCTATGAACATGTGATACTTGGGCGCTCCAGTTCCTATCTAAAAGTCTTTGCAGCTATAGAACAAGTTGGCCATGGGATGGGTAGCAGGCACCCCCCTCTCTACACAATCTAGCGCAACCATTGAGTTCACTTCCAGCCAGACCTGGCGAAAACCTTTCTGCCATACCAATTCAAACCCATGAACAATTCCCCACAGCTCTGCAGCAACAGAACCGATTGTGAAGGACGCCACCCAACAAGATCCATGTGACGTGAGAACTGACCGGTGCCTGCATTGCCCCGCAATTCCTGTTGAGAGCATTCATTATAAAATTTCAGAATCACCCCGTTGTTGTATGATGTAAATCTATAGTTTGAAAAAATCTGCTTATTCCTCCATTTCCAAAGCCACCAACAGGCAATTGCACATAGAGCCGGTCAATCCTCCACAGCTCTTCCCCGGCTCCCTCCTTGGAAATTCAGTTTTAGCCATTTGCGAAAGTTAATAGTGAAAACCCATTTTTGCATCAGTGGCTGAATTAAGCTGATCCATAACCGAGTCGCTAATTTGCAGTCCCTCAATAAGTGCAACATGTTCCCCGCATGACACTGGCATAATTGGCAGACCTCTAACTGAGATCTCTTCTCTGTCTTTCAGAGTTGGCCATTAACTTCTCATGCGCTACCTGCCAATGGAAGCACCTAACCCTTTGAGGCACCCTTAACTTCAATAAACAATTACAGTGTGAACTCCAGTTACCATTGCAGTACTATAAGCTGATTTCACAGTAAAAGCCCCCGTTTGCGTAGCTCCCCAAATACGAATATCAGGATTTCCTTCCTTGCTTCTTACTGTCAATGTAGCCAACATTTGTAGGGTTTCTCGCGGCAGCAGAAGCCTTAATTGTTCCCGATTCCAACCCATTTGGCAGCCAATAATGCTCCACCCTGTAAAGTGCCTCATCCAAATTCAAACAGCGCAAAGCATGCTGCTCTAAAGAACCCTCCCCAAGCCATGTATCCTTCCAAAACAGAATCGTTTTGCCATCACCGAGCTTCCATCCCTGCCTTTCTCAATGACCGAACCAATATAGGCATCTCCATGTATGAGAGGCTACCGGTTTAAACCTGATTTCCCTAGAGTCATCCCGACAGCATTTTCCACTCAAAACCTTGGCCCATAAACTCTCTTTTTCAGTAGTAAATCTTCATCCTAGTTTTGCTAATAGAGCTTTGTTGGCTGGTCTAGAATCCCTGACGCCCAAACCGCCCTCCGTTTTAGGACTGCAGACTGTTTGCCAGCTTACTAGACGAATCTTTTTTCCTTGCTCCGTACCACCCCAGAGAAAACTTCTGTTACATTCATCAAGCTTATCACAGAGAGAGACTGGAAGCACGGCTGTCGGCATGGAATAAGAAAGGATAGATGAGCATACGGACTTGATGACCTTAAGTATCCCCGCCGAAGAGAGCTTTCGAGCTTTCCGCCCTTTCCACCCTGCAAGCTTGCTTTGAACACTTTCCAGGGCATGGTTGTAAGTTGAAGGGGTGACCCTTCCATTCAAACTGGGCATACCAAGGTATTACCCCAAATCCTCAGTTGAAGTCACTCTTTTTTGGCCCCTTTCGGGACAGAGTGACTGGTTTCCGGTTGCCCTCAGGCACTTCTCTGTCGATAATATGCTCCAATCTCTGCATGCACAGAGGACGAATATTTAAGAGGAAAGGGAGTCACAGGCACATAAAAATTTGATATAAAAGATGAAAGGCACTTTTAAGCCATTTCACATGCAAGTTGAAGCAGAACAAAAACGTGAAAAATTAACTTTATTAAAAGATTATAAAATAATATTAATAAATAAATAAATTATAAAATAATAATTATAATGTAATTTATTATATAATAAAAAATAATTTTTGTGATGCGTTAGCTGCGGCGGCAGGACAAAAGTACCAGAGACTGAAAAAGCGGGTGGCCAGCAGCACAGCATCCTTGACCGAGAAATTAAAATTTGGAATTGGAGGAGAAAAATCTAATACATGTCAAGTGAAATTACCAAAAAAATCCCTGACCTTGGACTTTGATTCGTTGATCCATGCCGACTTTTTCGTTTCTGACATTGTTTTTCCGCGTGGAGTCAGCAAAAATGCAGTCGTACCTTCCTTCGATCTTCTCCCGCTAACGCGTACGCGCAGAGAAAGAAGCTTTCCACGTTCCATTTGGTGACCACGTGGATGTTGCTGCTATCTATATAATTGATCCTTGATCACCTCAAATCATTACAAGGCCATCTATCTGAAATCCCTCGATTCTCTGTTTTGTTCAACACTTTTTTCAGATTCTTCCATCGATCGTCTGGTCATGGCGGGGCAACCAAGCAACCCGGTTCCAGCAATGACGACGTGCCAGCCGTTGGAGAGGCCCGTGGTGGTGATTGGGCCACAGTTCTTGGCCCAGTACCCGGTGGACCTCAAAGTTGCCTCCAAGATCTTGACCCTGGGAGAGAACGATTTCACGGTCACTGATGTTAATGGTACCCTCATTTTCAGGGTCAAAGGCAAGATCTTCAGCATCCATGATCGTCGCCATTTACAAGATGCTGCTGGTAACACCCTCGTTACTCTCAGACAGAAGGTATATGATCTTTTTTATCTCGCTTGTTTCTTTTTTCGACTTTTATTTCCTTTCCTATCATTTCTCTCTACTTGCATGGGCTTTGCCACTCTTTTCTAAACATTATTTATGGAACAAGGCTTCATATTTTCAATGAACAGAGACGTTTAAACAAATTAACTTGGTTTTTAGCTATGAATGCGTAGCTCAACTATAAAATTTTCGGGTTATGAGAGGCCCATTGATCATCTATAGTAACCAATAACTCTCGTGTCTATGAGAGTGCATATTGAAGGTTTAGGTCTCAAACGCCATAAAACAAGGTTTAATACTACGTTAATTTTTTTTTTTAAAAAAAAAAAAAGGAGAGAAAGAAAAGATTTAGGATTCAAATTGTCATTATCCCATAGTTAATTTATGCGTTCAATTCTTTGTTCCAGATAATGACCATGCATAATAGGTGGCAAGCATTCAGAGGAGAGAGCACAGAGGAAAAAGACTTACTTTTCAATGTCAAGAGGTCCAAACTCCTACAATTGAGGACTCAATTGGATGTATTTTTGGCCTCAAATACATCGCAGAGCGTCCCCGATTTCAAGGTGAAAGGCACGTGGAGTGAGAGGTCTTGCACTATCTATGTGGGAGAGTCCAACACGATAGTTGCGCAAGTAAGTTCTTCTCTATTCGATTCATTTTTCATTGGGACTATACATGATGGAACGATTCTTAACCCCCAATTACACCGTACATACGGGGAATTGCAGATGTACAGGAGACATGATGTTAAAACCGTTCTGTTAGGCGCCGATAACTTTGCGGTAACTGCATATCCTAATGTTGACTATGCCTTCATCGTCGCTCTTGTGGTTATTCTCGATGAAATCAACGCTGACCGTTCCGGCCTGGATTAGATAACATTGTCACTTTATTTTGTTAACCGTGGTACTGTTTTCAATAAACAAGTGCCTTTTGGACCTTTTGTTTCTTTTGTTATGTAACGTTTGTATTGCGTGAAATGTTAAAAACGAGTTTACATGTTTTTTTTTTTTTTATGTTTTAACTTATTCTCACATGTATTTTATTTTATATATTTTTATACATTTTGTTAGCTGTTATATAAATTAAGCTGTTTTTCATAAAAAGAAATTTAATTTGGAAAAAATATATATTTTTATTATCCTGATAAGCCACGCATCGGGAGCCCATTGAAATCCTGCACGCCGCTAATGTTTCCATCCAAGTAAGCGACAAAAAATGCAGCCACAAATAAATCAAAGAGGGGAATCCCGAAGCAATCCTTATCAAGACTACGCAACATCTTATCAAGGACTCGGTGCAGGAACAACGCGATAAACGACAGCTGTGCCATTGTTTTGCGGTGCTATTATACTATTACATGCCAAAACCGACCAACAACTTTCTTCTTAAAACAGACAAGATCTACTCGGCCCCCTATGGTGACTTGTACAGAGTATACTGACCTTTTGTCCACACTCTGTATCTTGCGGCTGCATCTGTCTTTATTCTTCCGTTATTAATACTGTTAGAGTCATTATCTAAAAAGTAAATTAGAGGACCATAAAGAATAAATTATAAATAAATAAATAAATAAAGACATAGAAACAACTTTGGTATATTCAGCCTTTTTTTTTTTTAATTCAAACAAAGGGTTTGTCTGCATGAAAAAAAAAATAAGGAAAAGGCAAGAAAGATGCAATTGAGATTGTAAGTTTCACGCATAATTTTGACTTTTTAATTATATAAACATGTAACGTTGAAACAAAAATAAATATATAAAGAACATATAATGTGAAAATATGTAAAATAAAAGTTCTTATTACATGTATCCCTTTACTTATTTACCCATCATATCTTTTTAACAAAAGAAAGAAAACACAGGGCCCACAGCGGTCCCACGTGCCCAGTCCGCCCACGTCCTCTACCTTTTTCCCAAGCAACAAAAAGCCGTAAGTTAATCGAGAGCAAGAAAGAAAAAGGAAAGGGGGGATTTTTTTTTTTTAAAGGAAAGAAATGAAAACCCGGACTTTTCGAAGTGAAGAAAGAAAGAAAGAAAATCAGCAAACGAGTGAAAATGAAATATATTATGAATATATTTGTTTAGCGAAACAAAATTGGAAATAGAAAAAAAAAAAAAGGGAAATGAGGAATTGAGTGGGGGTAGAAATAACCGAGAAAAATACAGGAAGCTTATTTCAATAGCCTACGGATTTCTAATTCTGATGCTTAATACTTTAATAATGTGTTTCTCCGCTCAGAATCTTCGTTGGCTTTTCTTACTTTCCTAGAAATTGGAATTCATTGAGAGACTTGGGAGTTCGGACTTCGGCTTTTGTCCCTGAATTTTCTCATCGTCCAAACAGACACAAACACACACACGCAAAGACGCACAGGCACCTAATTTTCCAAGAAATAGAGAGAGAGAGAGAGAGAGAGAGAGAGAGGCGGGGTAAAGATGGCTATGAATTCATCATCTTCGGCAACGGTGGCGGTGGAGAAGGCGACGAGCGATCTTCTTATAAGTCCTGATTGGACTATGAACATGGATATCTGCGACTCGCTTAATTCCCATCATTGGTATTTTTTATTTATTATTTTCTCGCATTTTTTCCCCTTCTTTGTTTGGTTAGTTGAAACTTACCTTTTAAGTCATGGTGCAATACAATTTCGTTACTTGAGATTGATATTTGTTATCTGTCTTTTTTCTTTTTGACATATGGCCCACCTTGTTGTTGTTGTTGTTGTTGCTGTTGTTTTGTTAGAGTTAATCGAATTTCGCTTTGAATGAGTTCTGTTCAAAGTCTTTAATTATCTTTTAGTTTATGATCCGATCAAGGAAATTTTGTCCGTTAAAAAATAAGAAAGAGAAAAGTCAATTTCTTGCAGGAAATGACCAGTATTTCTTGATGATGCAGCTAGATTGTAGAAATTTTTGGTTTATGTATCAGTATAGTCCTCTATGGTTCTATGGTGATGGTAGACATCAGTTGTCTCCTTTAGTAACTCTCTCTCTCTCTCCCTCTCTCTGTGGGCTTTGAATTGCTTTTTATACTGTATACGTCAACATCCCCATCCCCATTCCCCCGTCTCCTACTTTATCTATTTGCGAATAAGTTTGAATGGTTTGTTGACTAGTGTGTGCTGAATTGATCAGGCAGGCGAAAGATGTTGTGAAAGCTGTGAAGAAAAGGTTGCTGCATAAGAGGCCTCAAGTGCAACTGCTTGCTTTGACGGTACTTTCATTGGGTTTTTCTATTGTTGTGATCCTTTAGAATTAGCGTTTTGTTGGAATGACAACCTATGCGTGCTAAATTTACTTTGCAGCTTTTGGAGACGATGGTGAAGAACTGCGGTGATTATGTCCATTTCCAAATTGTCGAAAAGAATATATTGGGGGAGATGGTCAAAATCGTAAAGAAGAAGGTAACTCTTTGATGGGCTTGACTATCCCACCGATGCTTTTTCCTTGGTCATTAAGATACTGTTACAGTTGGTGTTTCATGATACATTTTGCCAATGTCGTCTTATCTGGCTGAGTTTTGCAGACAGACATGAACGTCAGAGATAAAATTCTGGTTTTGTTGAATTCTTGGAAAGAGGCATTTGGGGGGCCTGGAGGAAAACACCCTCAGTACTATTGGGCATATGAGGAACTAAGGGTAAACATTTACCTGCAATATTCCATTGTTGTCTTCAATGCCGTCACCTTGCTGGCTTACTACTATCTTGATCTAGTTCATTTCCTACCTTTCTGTTTGGTCACTTTTCTTCCACATTACAACCAATTTTGCATGTTTGGTTTATATGTCCCATATCTGAACATCATTCCAGTGCAGGTAATAAGCTTGCATTGATGAAATTGGAGGGCCTTGACTATTCTGATTGAAAATTAGATGGGTTTTATTCAATCTCCTGGTTGGTTGGGGTTAGGGGGAAGGAGTAGAGGGTCTTGTGCTCTTACTCCCTTTTATTGTGTATATGACCACCACATTGGAGATGCATGTTCTATTCCATGGGTGGCACTACGTCATATGGTATTAGCTTATACATAATTATCAATATATGTTCTTGGGATGGACAAATGGCAGTGTTCTGGAGTGCAATTTCCCCAGTGTTCATCAGATAAAGCCCTGATATTTACACCGCCTGTAACCCATCCTCCATTTCGGCCTGCTCAAGCTGGACATGGAATACCTAACTATTCTTCTAGTAGACTTGATGAAACTATGGCAACAGAGATTGAGGGGCCAAGGTTAGAGTTTGAGTGCTTTGCATTTAATAGCAGCCATTGCCTTGTTCCATAAAATTTGTTAATGGCATGTATTCTTTCACTGAAAATTTTTGTGTTATTACTTTGTCAAGCTTGGATTCCATGTGGAACATTGTGGAACTCCTGAATGACATGCTGCAAGCTGTAAACCCTGGTGATCGAGAGGTATGTGCAATGGTGGCTAATTCTGAGTCCTTCATAAGAGAAAGCGAATATTTGCATGTGATGCAGCTCATTTTTCCAGACTGTGAAAGATGAAGTTATAGTTGATCTTGTCAACCAGTGTCGGTCAATTCAGAAAAGGTTGATGCACATGCTGACTACCACTGGGTTAGTTTGCTTCAGATATCACTCTCTCCTGAAGCATTCTTATTGTCATGCGGCCATTTTGCTATATGCTTGAACATCATATTCTATGCCTGTGCATATATTTCTGCCAGTAATGCTCATCTGAAATTGTCTTGGGTTTGTGGTAGGGATGAGAAGCTTCTCTCTCGGGGTCTTGAATTAAATGACCATTTGCAAATCTTACTTGTTAGACATGACGCAATAGCTTCCGGTTTCCCAATGCCAACCCAAGCAACAAGCTTAAATCCCAAACCAATTGAAGATAGGTCCATTGGCAAACCAGCAGAAGCAGGAGACTCCAGCTCTATGTCTAACAATAACACCACTGTGCCTGTTGCAAATGTGACAAGGGGCCAAATAGATGAAGAGGATGACAAGGAGGATGATTTTGCAATGCTTGCACGAAGGTAGCTTATGATTTCCGCATTTGATCATGTATATTGTTTGGAACAACAGAAAGTCAAAATATATTAGCATGACACAGATTGCTGAATGCTATCCGATTATGTTGAGACCCATCAGAAAACTATCATTTGGTAGCAAATTTATTTCTGTTCTGTAGCTATTACCATTGACCAGAGCTTAGAAGTTGTTTCAGGTTGCAGGTTATAGACCTATTACAAACATTCTAAAATATTTCATCTGTCTTGCAACCTATGTTTCCTCTTTTTAGCTTTTAGGGGACTGGCAACTAGCTCCCTATTTCTATTTTGTTCATATTCCTGCATGATGGATTGATTAAGGTAAGAGTTTTGAGTAATGATCATTGCTTCTTTCTTGTTTTATGAATCAGGCATTCGAAAACACAGTCTAGTCCTTCTCAAAGCACACATGGAACCAGTGGGGGTCTTGTGCTGGTGAACTCCAGTCACATTCCTTCATCTACAACTGATTTTTCAGATACTGCCCCATGTAATGCACTGGCTTTACCTGATCCACCAGCACCAGTGAGGACTATGAAAGATCAGGAAATGATCAACTTTTTGAGCATCACCTTGTCGACCACATCAATTTCTGACAACTCCAATAACCCTTCCACTCCAACCTTGAGCCAAAACATGCCTCAAATGCCAGTGTCCATGGCCACCCAAGGGTACTCCAGTCCTCATGGGCACTTTGAGAACCAAGGACAGATGTCATACAACAGTTACATTGTTCCATGGGCACAGCCTCATCCCCAGCACCAATTACAACCTCCATCCCAACCTCGGCAACAATTCCAAACTCAGTCTCAACCACAATCACAACCTCAGCCTCAACAGCAATGGAATTCTCAGTCCCAACCGCAGTTGCAGGCTCTGTTCCAGCCGCAATTGCAGTCTCGGTACCCTCAAAACTCATCTGGCTACCCCCTTACACCGTGGGCAGCTACATCTAGTTTTGCCAGCAGCCACAATCATACTGGGGCCATTGATAATACGTTCTCTACTCCCCATGCCAGCTCAACTGCATCACATGCACACACACAAGTAACTAGACCCTTGCAGCACCATAATCCCTTCCCTGCAAGAGGAAGAAATGGGTCAACCACAAATGGCGATCCTTGTATGAGTTTGGGATCACGGAATGCTGCACAGCCTGGAGGACAGAAACCCTTTATCCCGTCTTATAGGCTGTTTGAAGATCTGAATGTTCTTGGTAGTGCAGATGGAAGATTTAAGATGACTGCTGGCACGTCACAAAGTTTGTCGCAAACTTCTGGGGTGATCGGGAGGAAGTGAATTGTTAGTTTTGCAGGATACACCAACTGGATATATCCTTATGAATACCCTCAATATGCAGTCTTCTCTGTTTGCGATGTCTGATGTTGTTCTTAAGAATGGGACAATTGTAGTTTTGTGTTCGACTAATTGATTATGGCTTCCAGGTTTGTGTAGCTTCTGACTTTTCAAATCTTGTCGATTGAATTGGTTTCTTGGGGTGGCTGAACTTAAAAAATGTGTAGTGTCTGTCAAAAATGGCTTATTCATAAAAGAACCTCTTTTAGCTTTTACATTTTCCATTGGTTTCATTTGAGGGTTTGACCGCGTGGTAAGGCAACGAGATAAATGTAAACGTAAAAGATACATAATCTATTCAAATACTATACTTTTTTTTATAAAATAAAATTTTAACTTAATTAAATCACATTATTTCATATTCATTGTATTATTTTTACTATTTTTTTATCTTTTTTAAAAGTACTATTATGTTATTATATTTATTAAGACATATAATAATTATAAAATAATATTAATTTTTAATTTTTTTAATTTATTTTTTAAATATATATATATATATATATATATATATATATTATTTATTTATTTTATTTTATTTTATGTTCACCTATCGTTTTCTCTCGGTTTAAATGCTTGCTTGTTATTTCTCGTACTTAGAGTATTCGGTGCCCCCACAGCGGATAACATCAATCTGTGAGTCATATTTTGCACAAGTAATGGCATCGGGCTGCATTTTAAAGCTTAAGGTGAATATCTAGCTCTTATTCTCCGTCAAAATAGAAACATTACTTTCTACAAAAATATTATGTACGGAAACTTGTCAAGGATTAAGGACAAATGCATAAACAACTTCTATTTTGACAATCTACAAGCTTATCTTGCCTCATGACTTAAATTTGCTCAGGATTATCTTTTCATTCATTTCATTAAAATTTCTTACATTTTTACTCGTATTCTTTAACATTATAATAATGCAAATAACAAAATAAATATCTTGGCACTTTGACAAAAGAAAAAAAAAAGGGCAATCAATTTTTTTTATAAATTATATTACATGGGTTTTTCCTTAATGTAAGAAATAAGGAACATAAAAAGCTCCGATATACGAAAATCTACGCCAAATGAATATGCGATATTTATCAAGATTCAAGACTCATTTGGAGCTAAAAGATGATATTGTTCTAGACAATATAGCGGGACCGTTAAGGGTTCCCACAATCGACGCTGTTTTGGTCGCAAATTGCCTTTTGATCAAATTTTTTTTTTTTTTTTTTTGGTAGCATGATAGTAACACAGAAGACAATCTTGGCGGGACAAGCTGGGTTTCAATGATAATCGGCAAAGACAGAGGTTTCGCTTGAATTGTACGGATACAAGAATGTATTCATTTTGCAAAGCCGACCGAGTTGCACTGTTGCAAGACAACTAATCAGCATAAAACCAAACGGGCTGGGGGAAAGCACTAGAGGCAGGCGGGGGCCTGCTGCACTTCAGCGGCGGTAGAAAGTGGCCTGGCCTTGTCCTCGAATCGCTTTAGAACAGCACCAGGTCGGGTGGGCGAGGCTTTCTTCAATTTGGGTCCTCAAATTGTTTGGGCTGGGTCAGATAAAAAAATTGAACCAAGCCCACAGCGTGAACTTACAGGCCATCATCATGTCTCCCGGGAAACACAAAAAAATCAGGAGGATTCGATTGTGGATGGTAACTCAGCATAATCATTCGCAGTTTAGAGAGACACTAAATAATAAATTGAAAATTTAACCCTGAAGCAAAGCCATTTCATAATTGCGTGGAAGCAGCGTCAGCAACATGATGCCTACTACCAAGTGGAAGTGGTTATCATGCCAGTGACACGTGGCAAGAGAAAGGGTCGCCACCGAAATTCGTGTTCCTTTGCATCCCACTTACGTGAGTACGCCCGCGCACTCGGAAAAAGGAGGGAATCGATTGATCCAACACAAGCAGAAAAAAAAATAGGGGCGTCCGGTCCACATCAGAATCCGCTTCCAGGTAAAAAGTTGTTGGACTTTGGCCTCAGCTCTCTCTCCTCCAACCAAAGAACAAAAATGCAAATGGAGACACCACTCCGACAATTTTGATCATAAAACAAAATACACTCTTAATTAACGCCCTCACATGGACAGACAGCCTGTGCTCAACAACCCCTTGCAAATGGATGGACCTTTAAGTACTTTTAGCTTACTAAAATTAGCAATCTTGCCTGGCATAATATTAATCCCATGAGACACGAGTAACCCCACTCCATTAAGGCGGTGGCTAAATGAAAGATGACACCTTTTTCCGTAGTGGGCTCGAACCCGTTTACACTCTGCGTCTTGTGCCAGCCTTTTCTTAATTTTTTTTAATTACTTTGCTTCTCATTGCTTCCCGGGAAATTCATTCACTAGGGAAAAGCAAGCAAGCAACTGCCCGGAAAAGACCAAGGAAAGCGAGAATCTAGTTGCAGTTCTGTCATGAAGGTTCAGTTGTTTAGTTGTCTGGTACTTTTGTTTACTCACGGGCACTGTAGACCAGACATTCACATTGGCTACAGATTCACAATAGCAGTCCCAACTGAGTATAGCGCAGGCTTCATTGGTAGAGCAATTTTGATGGAGACCAACCAAATCGAGCCCAGTTTTAAAGTTGCATTGAGCGTGGAACCAATTGGTGGAGAATACTCATGTTGTTTAGAAATTTTTCTCGGAGATGTGAAGGTGTGGAACTCTGGACATTTCTCCAAGTTTTACATGGCAGATAAATGCGTATTGGAGCTGACAGAAGATGGAGACTTGCAATTGAGAGGGCCAAAAGAGCGAGTGGGATGGCGAACTGGGACTTCTGGACAAGGTGTGGAGGTAACTCGACCCAACTACTTAAAAGTCACAATCATGAGTGATCAGCTGCATATCTCTGGCAACTAATCTTTCTCTTTCACCTTGATTCAGAGACTACAGATACTGGAGACAGGTAATCTAGTCCTAGCTGATGCCTTCAACCGAATAAAATGGCAGAGCTTTAACTTTCCAACCGATATCATGCTGCGGGGACAGAGGCTAAATGTGGCCACCCACTTAACTTCTTTCCCCAGCAGCTCAAGTGTTTTCTACTCTTTTGAAATTCAGCGCAACAAAATTGCTCTCTATGTCCATTCTGGTAAGTGGAACTATTCTTACTGGGAGTTTAAGCCTTCCAAGAACAGAAACATCTCTTTTATTGAGTTAGCTCCAAAAGGGTTAGAGTTATTCAATGATAACGGTCGGAAAATCGCGCAGATTTCATCGGAAAGGATTCAACTCCTGAGATTTTTAGCACTGGGGAATAAAACAGGAAATTTGGGTCTCTATTTCTACTTGCCTGACAAGGAAAGATTTGAGGCTGCATTTCAAGCACTCAACATCAGATGTGATCTTCCTCTAGCATGTAGACCTTATGGTATTTGTACATTCTCCACTGCTTGTTCATGTATCCAACTTTTGACAAAGGGAGACAAGGTGGGTTCTGATTGCAGAGAGAGGCTTTCAGGAGGGTTCTGTGGCAGTGGTCAAGTGGAGATGCTTGAATTAAATGGCGTGAGTAGTGTTCTCAGAGGTCTTCCTGAAAAGGTCAACATCAGCAAAGAAGCATGCGCAAGCCTTTGCCTGGAAAACTGTACATGCGTTGCTGCACTATATTCCTCTGGCGACAAGGGTACCGGTCTAAGAGCATGCTTTCTTTATGGAGTTGTGTTGGGTCTAAAACAGGTTGAAAGGGGGAGTGGGTTGATCTATATGGTTAAGGCTCCAAAAGGAACCCATGTGGGTCGTGGCAAGTCTGGTTTGAAGAAATGGGTGTTGGTCATTGTTGGAGTTGCTGATGGTTTGATTATCCTGCTTGTTTTGGGAGGACTTGGGTACTATCTGATCCAAAGGAGAACGAAGGAAGACGTCCCAGTTACTAACAATCACACTTAGACTGCTCGTCATTTCAAGTTTTCTCCCTAGAATTCACGACCAGATTACATTTTTTTTTTACTGATAAAAACAAATTTGTTCTTTTTTTTTTGTTTTTTCTGGAAGGCTGGTGTTCGCAGAAGTCACATTCACGTTATCCTGAGTAACTGGAAAACGAATTTACGCATTTAATGCAACATAAACCCCATTTTTTTTATGCTTTCTCTCAACAAGAATGTTTCCCCTCGCACCGTACGAAAAAGTAAAGTTGATACACAATGGAAAAAAATTAAAAATGACTGGGTGTTAAACTAGACAGACTGCAAGGAGTTCAATGACGCAAAATCCACATTCCAAGGATCATGCGAGCAAATCCCTATAAGGAAAATCCGAACACCGCACGTTCAAATTTTTCCTTCTTAGTGTGCCAAACGGAGACCAAGTTACAATGGGCCATCCAAAAATTTCTCCCGTGCATGTTTATTACAAGAAAAGGGGCGATCTAGTAGTCCTTGGTCTGCGAAGATACACAGAAAGAGCGATTTACCAACTTACCTTCCAATTTTCCCGAGGAAAGTATTCACAATCAAAAACGATAAGAAAGCGCAAGATTCGTGGACATCATAAATGGGATGATTTCGACCGTTCGTTATAAAGACAAACATCAAACGATTACGATGATTAATTGCTACTAACAATTTAATTTTCATAGTGTCTGCAGCGTTCACGGATCTCTTATTTTCGTAACTGAGCCCCATTTGACAATTTTGATCTCCGATCCCTGAAGTTCGATCACTGGCTTCCGGGCCCAAAGCTCATGGATCCAAGCTCGAGAAAGTAGTATTCCCGAAACCGAAATAAAAACTTATTCCTCTACAAAAACGACAGAACTTATTGAGCTGTTACATTCGGCGTCCGGCTCTTGGGCCCGCATCCTTCAACGGGCCCTCTTCGAATTTGTCCTTGCAACCAGCGGCACGGATGATCTTTTTCTTTTCCTTTTTGTATTTTCTTGACTGTTACAGTGGATTTTTATTTTTTAAATTAGGAGAATTATATATTTACCCGAAATTACCACTTCTTAAAATCCAATATTTCAAGAATAGAAATTTAAGTATTAAATTATTAAGGTTTCATGAACTTTAAAAAACCGCCCCCCTCACCGTCGAACAAAAACAATACACAAGGACCGAAGAAAACAAAATATAGAGATTTTCATTTAAGTACAACTTCGGATAATATTTTGGGTCACAAATAAACATGTCTAGCTCGTATCCACACTTAAAAGAGAATGAATCATATACCCTGTGGACCATCCACATATGCGGGTTTCAATCCTCTTGTGTTGTTGTTTGGGAACTCTTAGTTGCTTGAGTCAGACAAAATCCATACCTATTCCTGTTCCCATGTGAACTTGTGTGAATTATTGAGAATTGTAACGTTCAATGAAACATTTATTTTTTATTTTTATTTTTTTTTGTCTTGTTGATATCTGTCTGACTATGCTTGGAAGGGGTGCACACTTGGAAAAACAATTTGTAGTACGTTAATTTCATATTATAATATACAACTTGAAGATTCTTAATCTGTATTAAAAAAATCTTAAAACGAAGTTGGAATAATCATTTTGATGGATTGACCAATATTTTACATGGATCATGTGTTGCCCATCGAGGCAACTAAACAGGTGATTGATTAATTTAATTTATTATTATTATTATTATTTTTTTGGTTTTCGGGAAGACATTTCTGTCAATTCCTTCGAATTGGTTAACATTAATTACAAGTTGAAACAATTTTCTTTGGTTGGTCTGCTGCCACGACAGAACACTTATCGCCTTGACTAATCCATCCTAGATCAAGATTTATCCTTCCATTAATCAATTGTAGTGGGGAAAAGCAGCTGATAATGTAAATGGCTTTGATACATACTCGAAAGAAATCATCCAGAGGGAACACAGATTGTGAGTCTCAATTTTCATAATAATATATTTTTTTTATTGAATTTCATACCTATAAATACCCAATGTGCACATAATGTGCAACGAGCGCAAAGATTAGTATTTAATAAAATCGTCTTATCTATTGTTGTGCTTGTTGCTTGCACATTATATGTAGTTTGACAAAAAAAAAAAGAAGTTTTTCAGAATGTGAACCCACGATGCCACATCATTTATTATCTCTGTCCTCCTTCTATCTCTCTATCCTCCTTCTGTACAATTTTTCTATGGCCATGAAGTTAAGGTTCATCATTCTTACATTTGGAAAACCAGTTCCCTCTAACACCACCAAGTGCCAATTAGGCAACTTCACTTTCCTTGTTGGGAAAAACCTCAAAAGCGACGTTCCCATCGCCGCCAAATTAATTCTTAGCAGTGGTTGCCCCATCGTTCTACCAATTGCGTTTTATGGCTTTTATATGCTTAGTTTCATATTCAAAGTGTAGTATTGTGTGGCATCGCGCTTGAGGAGTTGTTATATATATGTCATATAGAAAGGTCCCTTCTTTCTCCTAGGATTAAACGTTTGGTTTGAAGTATTTGCAATCCTGACCTGTCTAGTGGGATACAGCTAGAGCGGCAGGCCCTACATATGATCGTTGAAATGGAAGGATTCTTCGTTCTGCTATCATTGCAGAAATGTGTTGTTTTCGCCTGTGGTTGGCTTGGCTATATTCTACATGTGAGGAATTTTGGACAAGGACACCTTGTAAATCGCACTCCATGAAATTGGCTAAGCCCGTGAACTTAATGTCACAAATCTCACGTCACAACAAAGGATGGATGGCCCGGTTGCTTATAACCATCCTTTCATTTGTCTTACGCTTGAAGATAGACCCTCGATACCAAATAGGTAACAAGCAACTGAGGCAAAATATCCAGACACTTGCACAGAACAATTCATGCTGGGGGCATTAACAGACCAAAGGTTTTGATAATCACCAACAGAGAATTGAAATCACAGGTTTTGAACCTATCTATTGTTTAACAGCAATACCAGAAAAAAACAAGTTCCGTCCGAGTTCTGTCACAAGCCGAATAAGGACAAATGAAAGTGCAGAGGAATCAAACAGTTTGCCGGGGTGATTCTAGTGAACCGACAAACAATAATTGCAATCACCTTTCGATGGATGATAACTTTACCTGCATGATACTCTGGAAAGTACCAAACAGGAAGTTAGTGAAATGAATTGGTAATTTGGGCTTGCAAAATATCAGCCATGACCCCAAAAAAGTTGGAAAACGCTGTCATTCCTCCTCGTTAACTGTGGGCCTCCGTATTAATCATTGCGTCTGTTTCTTTGTAACTGACTCTTTGCTACATGTAATGGATCCGTATGAACTCCTTAGATGCAGACAAATCGCTCATAGCTGTCAAGACATTGTGAAGCGCGTCTTCACAAGCATTGCCGGTATGTCTTGGCTGCACATTTCTGGTGCGAGAAACCAACATACATATTGGAGAAGCTTACGCATGTATGTGGATTCATTGTTTTGTTGTGATGATTAATGGCGACACATGTGAGTTGGTGGTTATTTTGTGCTTTGTTCACGAGAAAGAGGGACAAAGGCCGCATTGGCACATATGCACATAGTACGATCTCGATCGTTTAGGACATATGCGTTGCCTGCGTAAACCACAAACACACATATAACTAATGGAAACAACTAGAGAAACAGGGGGTTTCGACTGGCTGAGATGCAGTGGTGGGCGTGGATTCCGTTTCAGACCTTTTTATTTTTTTTTTTAAATATATATATCTATATATGATGTGTATATAATTAAAATGAAATGTGATACGAGTATTAAAAAGTATTAGAGGCAATTACATATTTATCTTAAATGTATGCGTATTATATAATTTATTAAAACAAAAAAACGCCGCATGTAACATTCGTACCCATCACGTCACCACGTCAGAAACTCTGCGAACTCCGTCCACGGGCCTCATAATTAATGTGTTTTGTACTACGATCCATTAAAAGGTGCCCTAGTTAGACTTAGGTTATGGAAAGTCAAATATGGTTTACACACGTAAGCCTCAGTAAATTGTTGCTTGATGCGGGGGCCACATACCTTTCATCTCTCCGACCAAAACTTCTTAAATTCCTCACAAGGGTGATCCCATCTCCCCACTTACTTAGAAGGACTTTATTACAGACAGATCAGCCTGCCGCCTGCCACGACTTAGACCGAGTCACTCTTTGTCTGTAGTTGACTTCTAACATTTTTTCTTAATTAGAATTATAAATGATGCAATAAAAATAATTTTTTTATTATAAAATTTATTTTTTAAAAAGAAAAATAAAACTCAATATCCTATAATAAAAATTGAAGTTCTTAAAACCATTTAAGTCTCGTTTGGGTTTTTATTAGAATGCATGATATCTAAGGCCATAAAAAGACGGACGCTTTTAGCCCAACAATAAGGTATTAAAGAATACTGCAAGACATGCCATACAAAAAGCGTCAGAAAAAAAAAAAGCACAGTATAGTCTCCCCATTCCGAGTTATTTCTTTCTCTTAAGTTCTCTTTGTTTAGTATCGGATTACCTACGCCAGATATTCTCAATTTTTTTTTTCTCTTGCAGGTATTCCGCACGCTCTGCTTCATATTGGATTGGGCCCCAATAGTAAGCATGCCTTCGCACCCATTTTTCTGGAGACGAGCGGTAGGGGGTTCAAGTGTGCAGAAAGGCAAGCACGTGGTGCAAGGAAGTAAAAGAGAACTTGTACGCGTAGAGAAGAAAAGGAATCTGCTCGTGATCAAAGATTTTGGAACACAGCGCATGCAGTTTGATGGGGGGCGGTGTGGAAAGCTCGAGAGGCTCATCGAAAGCAGCGAAGGAAGCGTCAAAGGATGTTTAGCTGTCAATCCCTCCAAACACTTCTCACGGGGGGCTTTTGTTCTCTCTCTCTCCGTCGTGCTTCTATTATTATTAGTCAGTTGTGACTGATCCCATGCAAGTCCAAAATGCTTCCGCGTCACCTGTCATCGTCTTTGCTTTATACATCTCCTTACGCCCACTGGACATCTACGCGTGAAAAATTTTTCGGTGAGCAAGAATAGAGTTACATCGGAACATCATTATTATTAATTATAATTAATACGTCATTGTGTACGTATAATTGAGGATCATAATCAATCCAGTCTTTTCGTTCTTGTTTTTCTAATTTTTTCGGTATGAATAATGGACCATATTCATTGGAGTCTCGCCTTGATATTTGATGTGTCTACAGATGAAACTGCATACATATAAATCTTTAGATGTGATTAATTAATTACTAAACCACCTGGTGTAAATGTGCGTGTAATTATCGCAGCCCACGTGCACATAAAAAAATGCGCGTGCCTATGCAATTCTAGAATAATTGACGTGCGTAAACCTTCCACTAGTTGAGCTATTAAAAGAGAAGTAATGGGGAAATTTTATTATTTTATCTCATTTATTTGTAGTAGCCGTTATTTTAATAAAGTGATCTACATCTGATTACAACAAATTGTTTCAGAAATATTCCTCTGCTTATTTGTCAAGGGAATTTTTTCTTTTTCTTTTTTTTTTTTTAAAAAAAAAGTGAATTTCCTTCAAAAGTTCTTAGTTACGTATCTTTTTTGTATTCGTATGGACTACCAGGGGATGGGGAGGCATATGTAGTTGAGTGATTATGTTCGGTTTTTAATAATATTATTGGTGAAGTGGATTCTAAGTTAAATGAAATGCTTAAGCAAGCGGTTGAGAAACTATCAGGGGTTAGCTTAGAAATAATGATGAACTTGAAACTAAGTGAGACAGATGCAAGATTTTAAGTTCAAATCCCTCTAAGTTTATTGATGAAGTAAATATTGACTGGCATTGCAAAACTAGAGAAAGATTGATGTGGATTGGAATATGATACTGAACCTGAAAAGTGAAAACCAGTTTTCTTTGAATAATCATATACGATTTACAACGCATTAATTTTTTTTTTTTTTTAGTTAAAAATTTTTCCCCTCTCATTGTTGAAAATTAGTTTTAGAGACAAATGGAAGCTTCTTGTATGGATGATGTGGAGGGAAAAAATAGGAGAGTTTTTGCAGGTTGAATTTGCGAAAAATGACAGAAAAAAAAAAAGAGAAAGAAAGTAAAAACAAAAGAGGTTAGCATTGTAATTTTGTAATTACAAATTACATTTTGAATTGGACTCGTCATCAAGGAAACGAACACGCAAAGAAGCAAATCCCAGAGCCTAAAAGGTCATCATCTCTTTATAAATCAAACGCCCCGGAGCTTGGGGTGAAAAATGAAGCGGAAAGAAAGAGAATCAAGGAAGAGCTAAAGAATAGAGGAAGCAGGATGCCCCCTCGAAAGCAAAAGGGAGCTGCTCTATATGAGATGCTGCAATCACTCCGCGCTGCTACCCACTCCAGTTCTGTACGTATACGTGCCCATAATCCTTTAAGCTTCAAGTTTAATTTCAATTATAATTGCTGTCGGTGATGTTGCAACTGTATTTAAAGAAACCTCTTTTTGGCAAATTTAGGGTAACCCAACATAGAACCTTCGCCACAGATTACAAATTGAATGATCGCGTGCGCTTATCCTTTTTGCCTTTACCGTACAATATTGGAATTCTGTTGAAATCTTACTTACGCTCAGCAGACCATGAAATCAAAAGACTAGCTGCCGGTTGTGATTTTAGTTTCGGAGTGATACGCTATTCTCTGAAATTTGTGGTTTTGGCAGGTGAATAAGACCTCAATCATAGTGGACGCGTCTAAATATATGAAAGAGTTGAAGGGAAAAGTGGAGAGGTTGAACCCAGAAATCAGAGCTTCGGAAGCTGCAACTAGCCAAAATCCACTCCCTGTAGTGCACGAGCTATTTCAATCCTTCCCTTCTCCTTTTCATCCAACGCTCCCCATCCCTTTTAATTTCTTTTCAAACTCTCAAAAACAAAATAAAAAAAATTGTGGCTAGAAGATTCAACTAGAAAACATTCAGAGTGTGGGTCTCACTAAATTAAAAAATTATGCGTGTGTGTATGTTCGTGTTTGTTTTTGAAATTTCAGTTTCCCACCAAAGATAGTGAATGTGCAACCAATATATTTTGATTTTTTTTGCAACTTATTGTAAAAAAAAAAAAAATGTCTTGTTTGTAGCACATTTTATCTTATGGTTGCAAATTTACTAATTTTAGACAAAAAAAAAAAAAGATGAAATTTTAAAAGTTAAAAAATATATATATCTTTTTTTATTCAATAGAAGTCACATTTTGAATATTCTATGATCGGATCTGCTGACCATGAAACCTAGCTCTTTCATTTTTTACCTTTTTAGCAATCCCTATAATTTCACTAAACGATATATATACATTTTTTTTTTTTTTTTGTGATTCAGCAGGTTACCGTGGAAACCCTAGGAAAGGGTTTCTTTATTAATGTGTTTTCAGACAAGAATTGCCCTGGTCTGCTTGTATCCATTTTGGAAGCTTTTGAGGAACTGGGACTTGAAGTGCTCGATGCTAGGGCTTCTTGTTCAGACAACTTCCAACTGGAAGCAGTTGGAGGAGAAGTAAGGACTTGCCCCTCTTTTTTTCCCATATATATTTCTTTGTCTGAGATCAATAATTGACCACCAAAGTCTTGTTTCTAATAGATGGCATTCTGACGCTCACAAGTATATGCACGTGTAAAATCTGAATTCTTAAGCATCTGATAATGATTAAAAGACTGTCTCACGTGAAACGAGGCAACAAAGAGTGAACCAATGCACACACTTTTGAGTTTTCATCGTAAGCATAATTGTAACAGTGGTTTTATTGGGTGACTGGGGACAGCAATGCTGAAGCACAATTGTTGCACATTCCGCATAACTGCATGAAAATGAAACAGCAATATTAACAGCTAGGTTCTTTATTTTGTATATAATTATCAGTTAAAGTGATTAATGGTTCTTCCACTCATAAATGTATGTATGTATGCATGTATGTAAGAAAAAGCGTTTTTGATGTCTCAGAATGAAGGGCAAGTTGATAGCATAGATGCTCAAGTGGTGAAGCAGGCAGTGCTACAATCTATCAAAAACTGGAGTGAAAATGCTGATAAAGAATAACACTACAAATTACCCTGACAAAGCATTTTGTTTGCTCTCTCTTCTGTGAGTGGATCCACAATCCTCCTTATTATCAGGGCAATAATCTTGTGTTAACGCTATCTTCAATTGTTAGTTTCAGCATTTAAGCTTCCCTCTCTCTCTCTGTTTCCCCCCATACGGTGTGTGTGATATCAACCTCAGCAGAACCACGCCCTAAGGCTAATTATTGAGGTGAATGAGTTGAAAATTTATATATGTAAACTCCATATTTGAATCTCAAGCTTGCAATGTAAGATATTAAGTACCGTTGTAAAAATTAGTTTAATTTTTATTTATAATTAATTAATCTAATAACCCATGACAAATTTGAAATTGCGTGAATTAAGTGCATGATCTTATGTTTGAATTCCCTACATACATTCAATGAAACCAGTGAGAGGGAGCCATGCATGCAGCACAAACTTTGTCCAAAAGAAATTTCTTGTTGTCAGAAAAAAAAAAAAGGACTAATTTCTTTTCCTTTTTTTTTTTTTTTTTTTTATTTATAGTTAACACGAGAGAGGTAACAATTCCCCATAAATCCCACACATTTTCTCTCAAAATTTGAACCGATTCTTTTCAAGAAAATGTTTGGACCTATAACCACTTAGATAATTTATTCAAAATTAACTGATCCAATATTATAAAATGGGTGTTGCCATAATAATAAACTAGTTGCAACATAAACGTTATCGAGTAACCATATCAACTAGATTGACCACAGGTGACCACAATCGCTATTTCGTCTATAATGAATATTCCATTCTAGAAAGGCCCGTCCGTCCATGGAACATTATTTCGTTCACAATGTGTTATTAAGTTAAAGAGTTGTCTAGGAATTAAACTCCGAAATAAAATGCGAGGCAGGTAATACGAGCTAGGGATCGGAGAAATGAGTGGCAAATTGCGGGGGAGACCGTTATTAGTTGACCCAAAAAAAAAAAAAAAAAAAAATCCCAACCTATGAGCTGTTTTTCTTTTTTCCATTTCTTAGCCGACTGTTAGAACAATTCATACAAGCTTGTTGTGAGGATTTTGGGGCGTTTTACTGGCAAAATGGAAGTGCAATGTATATGTACGATGTAAATAATCCGGCTGTTGTAGTGGAGGACTCTTGTGTTTCTCTCATATTTTGTATTTTGTGGGTCTGCTCGTCTGGGTGTGTGTAATTTTTATGTTTATGCATACATTTGTAGTACGTTACTTTAATTAAAAGTTGCATCAATATGCAATGCACAGATTTAAATACTAACTATATATTAGAAATGTACGATGTAGCACCATTTTTTTGTTTTCCCCATTAATTAAGGAGGTCTGATATGATTTCTCCCAAAGTACTATTGCATTAGCGTCTCCACAGTAATAATCTTGGTGGCAACAATGAAGATCCCACCGTTACCCATTTGAAGGTTACATAACGGGAACATGTTAATGCGTCCTAATCAACAATGTGGCAAATAAGGTCTCTCATCGGCACGCTTTTGCCGGGACTTGAAGTCAAAAATCCTGAAATCATAGTTTCCGTCGTCCAACTTGAAAATAGAAAAAAAAAAAGGGGTCAATTAAAGGGTTTAATTCAATTCAATATGTGAAAAAAATTAATTGTGTAAAAAAATTAATCTGACATACTTAAAAAGTGAGTCAAATTAAGTTAATATTTTATGTGAGGGAAAATAAAAATTTTAATTAAAATTTAATTTAAATAAAAAAAAATATATGTAGTTTAACATGATAAATTTTTCATACTTATAAACATTTTGAATAAGTGCAGAAAGCATAAAAAAATTATACTTGGATCCTAAATGGGCAAAATATTTGACTGACCGTGGATCCTATCTGCTAGGTCTCTGGCCCGAGCCTCCAATTTATTAAAACTAAAAATTTTCTTAAATTGAAAAAAGGACATCTATGATGTCTTTTATTCGATAATTTTTTATAATTTTTTGAGCCAATTTTATTTGACAATTAAAATAAAAAAGACTGTCTCCTACTTTAAACATAAATAGTTGAGATACTCTTATTAAAACATCCTAATCTTATATTCAAGTACCAGGATCCTATTGTTCTTCCAAGGCCTCCCTTATTACATTATACCCAAAAAAAAAATAAAAAAGAAAAAAAAGCCTTTCGAGAAAATGCATTTGGCCCAGAAAGGAAGTGAGGATAATACCACCCAAAGACGAAAAAGAGACTTGACCCAAATAGAGATAGCCAAACCAAACCAACCCACCCTCTGATCGCCCTCGGCCCAAATAATGAAGCCCTTATTCACCATTCTATGGTCCTTCTCTGTTTCTATGAATGACGGGCCACGGAAACGTGGCTCGAGCGATCGTTCCCTTAAATTGCCATCTCCAAGGATCAGCTCAGCGGCTCAGCCGTTTGCCCAGGCCATCCCGTCGATCCACCAGCCGTTTCCCCTCGCTCTATTGGACTTCGGCAGGAACGACAATACCTTCGATTTAATTAATTCTTTTTCTATGAATAAAACGTTGTACCTCTCCAGAAAACAAAAGGTACATTATATTAAGAGTCTGACTCTTAATTCTAGCGATTCCATATTATAAATGTTAAAAGATTAATAAAGATCAATTAGACAATAAAGAAAACCTCCATTTTACCCAAAAAAAAAAAAAAAGGAAAAAAGAAAAAAAGAAGAAGAAGAAGAAAAAAAAAAAAACGACTCATTTAAGTTGAATTTCTTTTTTTCCTGCTTTTTAAAACCAAAATGTCAGATTGGTATAGTCAAAAGTCTTCGTTGCTAGTTAGCTACCGCCCACCAATCAAAATCTCGCACTAAAATGAAGCCTTTTTTTCTCCTGAAAAAAAAAAAAGGGATGCTGCCGTGGATCAAAAGTGGCAAAATTATGAGAACAGAGAGGACAATATAAATGGATTCATGTTCCACGTTAACTAAGATATTGTTTGCAGACGTCTCAAATCCAAAGAAGCGGTGGAAACCTTTTTACAAAATAGAAAAATACAGAAAATCTACTGCTCTGGCGAACCTTCTTAAAAAAGAGTGGTAGGCGCCATTGATAATGAGACTTACATGTGTTAAAAGATGTCCTGAATGTCTCACTTCTCCCAAGTGATAGAAATTTAATATCACTGAAATATATACAGGTAAAAATATACTGCTTCCAGCAAGTCATCTATAATTCGATGGGCCAATCGTCCAATCGTTACAGCTGTAATTCCCAAATAATCTTAGGCTATAAGGCACCATCACAGCTCCATCTTCACTAGTATAATCCAATTTCCTGCAAACGTTTATATCATGACAAATTTGGATTAACCGTTGACTCTCTCGAGCACAATTGATTGGTTAGTGAAATTGTAAAACATTGAACTTTGAACTAGGGACACTCTCTTGGAGGTTTAAGCAAGCATTGAGCGCAAAAATTTTGTTTACTTTGTCATGGCATCCTTTAGTTTTCCCTCATCATCAACTCCGACAACCTTCATATAAACATTAGCCGCGTTTCTGTTTATTGTTGCAATGGCTTCTGCCCGGTTATCACCAAGTTTCTATGCAACAACATGCTCTAGTTGGAGGGCGCTGCTTCAGCCAATCTCCCTGCCCCAGCCTTTAATCTTGGCGGCCTAATCTCCTTTTTTTTTCTCACAGAAAGGCTTCATTGCTAGTGAATTGGTGGCCATTTTAAGTGTGTTTAATTTCCTACTCTCATTAAGCCCGCAACGCAAATTTCTGTTACATTGTGATTCACATTTAATGTCATATTTATTACAAGCAGGAGCTCAAACAATAGGCCAAGCAAGATGAGAATTTTTCCGGGGCCTAATAGGTGCCTCCTTTGCAGCATCAAGGAGAACTTGTTGTCCCTTCGCTGGAGGTGACAACAACCTTGGTCCTCTTGATGCCACGGCTTTTGATAATACTTCTTCCTTCAGCAGCTTGTTGAACCCGAACGGCTCCCTACAGTCTGACCAACAGCTCTTTAGTGGGGGCTCCAAGGACTCTCTGGTTAGAATTCACAGCGTCAATCCAAGGGCTTTCAGCAGAGCCTTTGCAAATGCCATGGTAAAGATGGGAAATCTCAGCCCACTTACTGACACAAGCGGCAGATCAGGACTAACTGCAGATGAAGCAATTCAGTCAACACCCACTTTACTTGAAGCCTTATTACCCTTACCTATGTTTTTTCAAAATATAACAAAAATTAAAAGAATTTTTTTATTTGAGTCACTTAAAAAGGTGATCAAATTAATACAATATTAGATATAAGAAAAAATAAAAAAATTTAATTTAAATAAAAGAAAATAATATATAATTTAAGATAATAACTTTGTTATATTTATAAAAAAAAATGAATAAAAGTAATAAATACTTTAATTTTATTATTTTTATTTATATTGTTATTTTAATTAAAATCCATTTAAGTTTTTTATTTTTTTATATATAGTAGCAAGTTAGTTTAACTTAATTTTTAAGTAAATTAAATTAAAAATTCTTTTCTTTTTTTGTTTTTTGTAATCCATTTCCTATTGTAATTTGGTCTTCGATTTGGTTGCTGATGTGCGCGCCTAATTTTCGTCCATATTGTTTCCCATATCTAAGGCCAAGTATTATGTTTAGTTTTGTGGCGTTTTTACGCAGAGAAAGGTTCAGAAATTAGTAAGGGAATTTGTGGTTAGTTATAATAGTGGATGTGACGCGGACCATTTTCTTTAGAGTTAGACCGGACATCTTCCCAACCCCCCTGCACTTTTTCAACTTCTATGCTTGTGGAATTACACCGAATTCTGGGGCTTCGGGCTGGGCTCCAACCATTGGCAGTCATTTTTAATATATGGGCTTTAATGTTTGGGCCTGGAGAGGTAAGTATGTACGAGATAGAAGCTGAGATTGGTGCCTCGACGTTCAAAACCTATATCGAACTTTCGTCATCTAGTGGCCTCTGGGTTTGATTCTCGCGATATCACCGATCTATGCTCGTGAAACGCATTTTCTACTTATTCATAATATTTTATATGTTTTTCCGTATACTGTCAATTCTAAGAAGAAAAGTCGAACTAATAAAAAGCCCAACCTAGCGTGGAAAAAAAAAAAAATGAGAAAACCTACTTATTTAAGGAAGATAACTTAAAAAACGTTGGAAAAAGAATTAAAATACTAATAATCTTGCGATTTCCTTTTTCTCCATTTCTTCTATGCAGTATCTGCAACTCTCTCGCTTTATCTTTTATTGATGAACAAGTAAGAAAAACAATAAGAGGATGTGACCTGTAAAACTTGAGCACGACAACCAAAATAAAATCACAAAAGCAACAAAATTGCAATCATCCGGCCAAAACATCATTTGAGGGGCAAGGAAGAAGAATAATATATAAAAATTAAAAGAAAAAACAAAAAGCGGATGATTAAAAACACAAAGCAATGCGATTCGAAAAAGAGAGCCGTGATGTTCCTCTATCTGACTCCAAGAAATATTGAGAAGCGATTCAAACAGTGAAGTGTCATTTAGCCATTTGGGTCTCTGTAAATTGTTTAGGTTTCGAAAATGGATCAAACTATGTAATTTGGAGAAGTTGGGTTACTGATAAAAATCGAGTTCGGTCAAGGGGCTGTCCCTTTCATGAAAACCGCCCGGGTCCACCGATTTTCTTTGGGTTCTTACTGTTAGTCAATTTGGGTTGCTGTCATAAATTAATGCAGACTTCAGCAGTCCGACCAACCATGCTCGGATTTTTATAAGTATGCTAAATACTGAACGTGTAGAGGTAATCATTCACTAGCGGCCAAGTTTTATTTTTCTTAGTAATTGACTATTTCGAAGGGGTCACTGACATCCGCGTAAATGACTATATTATAAGAACAAGAGAAGAGAAGTGCAACCATCAGCACTCTCATCTTCCAAGTTATCAATGATTCCTTAAATAAAGGAAACTATTGATTATTCCCTTACATCTTGAGCAGGCCTATGAAGTATACTCAAAAACAATACTATGTGGTCCGGTTGGATGCATGCCACTTTCGACTTGATCACGCAACCCAAACGGATTGTATTTGTAACCCAATTTTAAGAAGTGAAACTCTTTTATTATTATTATTTAATTTCCACTTTTTGACGAACTAAGTGGTAAATCTCAATTTGTCGGTCAAATGTTCGCGGGTCACAAGAGGGTGATCATGAGCAGTCCCCGAAATACGAATATTGGTCACCGCCGTACCTTGGATGGATTATGTGCCGACTAATCCCATTTGCCATCTAAAATAATTAAAATTGGTTCATTCAAATCTATAAACAGATTAGGTAGCAATTAAATAACCATAATAATAAATTAAGCATGGCTGCCGGTAATACGACACCGTAACAGCTTTGGAAATCGGACATTCAACTAACTACTCTCCATCTGGACAAAGCTTCCTGCATTAAAAAACTGAGAGATTAGGCAGATCGTTGATAAAATCATCACGAAATGTGTTAAATTGCTAGAAAGGAAATTTATTTCGGACAAGCAGCCTCAAGACAGCTGCACACCAAGGTTGACTCACACACGTAGACATGCATATGAGTCTCGCCCTTCGAATAAGTCAACAATTGCATGTCCAGCATTTTCACTTTAATTTCGACGTTACTTATCATTATTATTATTATTATTTTCGTTTGTTTGCAATATAGCCTATCAATGGTTGTCTGATCAAGAGCGCATCCAATCCATACCTAATGGTACTAATTTATTTTGTTTAATAAAAATCGTGCATGAATTGTTGGGAACTCGCGAAAAATAAAAAAAAAAAACATGGTTCTGACCTTATGGCTGCAGGATAACGTACTGGTTTTGAATTGCATTAAATTCAAACAAGGTTACCGCGCGACTCTATATTGCAAATGAGTCGACATCTCCCATAAAAATTTGTTAGTCCATTTTATTAAAAATTCATTTAAAATTTTTCATCTAACTAAATGAGCGACAGTAAAATTTTATTTAATAAATAAATTAAATTTGAATAATTATATATTAGACTTATTTAATTTTATATATAATTTAATTAAAAATTTTATTTTTATAATAATAGAAAAATTAATTTATTATGTCATAAAAATTATTTTTGAAAATTATGTATTTAATATATTTATATTTATAGAATAAAATTATATATTAATTTTTAATAAGTTAATTTTATAAAAATAAATATTTTTATTATTTTAATTTTATATATAAGAATATTTTTATGTTTAATTATTTTATTAATATTATAAAATTAAATATTTTGTTGTTTAAAAATTTGAAGGCTCAACTAGATAATAAAAAATTTGACTTAAACTTGATTCATTATTAAATAATATTAATATTAAATATTATTTTTAAGATCGTTTATTAAATATTTCAATTTTAATCATGATAATTTTTGATGTAATTGGTATGCATTTTACTGTTAAATTTGCTAAATTGGCCAAGAAAGTAAAGAAGAAACTAGCAGGAAACTAGGCGCATCGCGTTCTTTTTTCCTGTAATATGCATGGTCTAAAATGCTTTTAGCACATTAGATTAGACTAGAGGAATATCAAGAAAACTTTGGACAATGTTTCCAGCGAGAAAAGGACATTTGGATCTATGTCTTGAAATTGAGCGTTGTCAACGATATAACAAAGTATCTCTTGAAAAAACTATATAATAAAATAACAATGGCAACCACATGCAGAATTAGACCAACTAGTTTATTCTAATTTGCTACTCTCTCTGTTTTTTTTTTTTTTTTTTAAATATTAGTAGATTTACGCTCGCCGACAAAATGTAGGTGGGTGCAATCTCAAAACACTCATCCTATGGTGTCGAATGACCCAGATTCTTTTTTTCCTTAATAATTATTAACAACTAATTAAACTGATCAAAAAGTCAAAGAGGTTGTCTTTCTGTAATTAATTGATATATCATTTATCATTCAATATTTCCGGCGTGCATGTCTTTGCTTTGCCTGTACTCTCGGCAGTTGGCATCCATTTGGCTAAGTGCAAGATATTCACAAAGAGCTCTTCCATCTTGCTAGCTATAAATACCCATGTCGAGCAAACTCAGAAGGCACACGAGACACAAGGAAAAATATATTAGAGAGGTTTAAACTTCGAAGTTGATTGTTGTAGCCTGGTTCTTACATTAAAACATGGCTTCAAGAATGTTTCCTCTTCATACCCTGCTTCTTCTGGCTCTTTTCGCCACATCCTCTTATGCATCATCTCATAAGCATGCATTATCTCCTCATTACTATGACAAAGTGTGTCCTCGAGCTTTACCAACCATTAAAAAACTTGTCCATGCGGCAGTAGCAAAAGAACGACGCATGGGTGCTTCTTTACTGCGTCTACACTTCCATGATTGTTTTGTTAATGTAATGACCAATCATCACTCTACTTGCCGTTTTTTTTTTTTTTTCCAATCTTGACGTTTAAACACTCTTTTCTGATAGAAACTTTGGATTTTGTAAAATTGTAGGGCTGCGATGCATCGATTCTCTTGGATCCTACGGCTACTATTGACAGTGAAAAGAATGCATTACCAAATGCAAATTCTCTCAGAGGATTTGGAGTTATCGACCAGATTAAGAAGGAGGTTGACAGAATATGCGGACGCCCGGTGATCTCTTGTGCAGATATCTTAGCTGTTGCTGCTCGCGATTCCGTGGTTGCGGTACTTTATTTCATCACTTCACCTTCAAAATTCATTTAATGCATTACCAAAATTTACCAATGAGAGGAACTGAAAACAGTTTAATATGAATTTTTCGAATAACAAATTTTGATGAATCGATAATGTCTACTTTTGATTTTTATAAAAATTTTTGTACAAGTTATACAGTAACATATTCTTTAAGAATTTTTTAATTAAATTATTCAAGACATTGATCATTGTGTGAAAACTTGCAGCTAGGGGGGCCCACATGGAAAGTGCGACTGGGGAGAAGAGACTCAACAACGGCTAGCAGGACAACAGCAAATGCCGACCTTCCATCGCCATTCATGGACCTTCCTGCCCTAATCAAAAACTTCAAGAAGCAAGGGCTAAACGAAAGAGACCTTGTGGCGCTCTCCGGCGCCCACACTTTAGGGTTTGCCCAATGTCTCACTTTCAGAAACAGAATCTACAACGAAACCAACATTAACCCGTATTTCGCACGAGCACGGAGATCTACGTGTCCGGCCTCTGGAGGAAACTCCAACCTTGCTCCTTTAGATGGTACAGCTGCACGTTTTGATGCTAGGTATTTTGATAACTTGTTGAAGAGAAGAGGGCTTCTTCACTCGGACCAAGCTCTTTACAACGGTGGCTCGACCGACCACCTGGTCAGGACTTATAGCTCAAACAACAGGGCCTTCTGGGCGGATTTCGCTGGGTCAATGGTGAAGATGGGAAATATTCGACCATTGACAGGAGAACATGGCCAAATCCGTTCGAACTGTAGGGCCGTGAACTAATGAAAAAAATTCATTAGCTCCGAATCCTCAAGACCACTTTTTCATTTTATATTTAAATTGTCAATGTTTATTTTATTGTATTCGTCGTAATTTTGTTTTGCTTCGTGACATTTCGGGTCAATGTAAAATAAACAGCAGGGGCCAAAAAAATCGTGCACCACTGCGGGCGGGATGATTTGTTCAACAGTATGGATAAATTCATATCGTTTATATATTTCATAGAAACCGTGCCTTCAATTCTATAATTACATAATGCATATAGCAATTGCCATATATGCAATATAGTCCTTTATAGTTCTGGACTTCTATAACTTCAAAACATAACAATTTCGAAAATCCCATCTTCAGTGTTTCCAAGGAATCTTCGTCAGTTATTTTCAATACACACGTTATTGTCAGTTTTTCAATTATAAGAAGAAATATTTGTCATTCAATTATTCTTTCCCATTCCATGTGCGCCGTCGCCGCCACGACTTGTTGGGTTTAGGCTGATTGGGTTGTCCGGCTCAATAACATCTCGGCCGCCGTTATACCTGTGATGGTATTTCATATGGACTGGGCTATAGTCCCATGACGGACCATGCCCACTGTTTCAGTTTTTCAGATTTGTCTGCGTATAATTGTTCGCATTGGGTTGTGTGCGGGTTGAATAGATTGGCACGCCCTAGTTGATTTGGGCGGTTATATCAACTGTGTCATTCTTCCACAGGGGCCTGATGGTCTCGTTACTTTTAGTAAATTACAAGAATTTTTTTTTTCCATCTTTAATGAATTTGTCTGTGTTTTCATATCCATATATATACACATATATACATATATACTGATTGAATTTTGTAATCTTGGACTGGTATTTACTTCATCCCTTCCCTTTGTAATCTTTACAACGTTGAGCTTGATATTATTTTTCTTTTTTTAACTTTTTTTTGTCTTTTTTTCTAATTTTTTTTGGGGTTGGTTCTACATTGAATTTTGTAATATGGAATTTCAAAGGTCTAAGAGAGATGATAAGGGGAAATCCGCTCTCCTGAAATGTATAGGAGAGGCCACAGCAAAGAAAGATTGCATGTTTCTGTTTTTTTTGTATGCTATTATCTTTGTTGTCAAGATTGAAAAGAGCTTAACCAATGAGTGATTATTCTGCTCATCTTATAACATATAAACTGATTGATGGCCATCCCTTGTAAGACAGTTTAATGGTTAAATTCTTAGATATTTATTAAGAGGTATCAGTTTTAGGCTTAAGAAGAGTATACAGAGCCTTTAGGGAAAAAAAAAAAAAAAAAAAGAATTATTTTTATTATATAATTTTACTGTCTAATGAGTTTTTAACAAAAAAAAAAAAAGATAAAAGAAAAAAAATAGATCGATGGTACAGTTCATGTGGACCAACCGAGGAAGACGTTCTGGTGGCTAGCTGCTATCAATTCAGTGTGGCTACCCTGCAGTGTTGATTGATTAATTGTTTATGTGTCGGCAAGGCCTTTCCTTTGTGGTAATTAATGAGGTTCGTCCTGTCATAGTTGTAGCCGCACAATTCATCGGCTTTGTTCCTTAGTCTCTATATCTTTCTGGAGTTTGGTACATAATAAAACCTAAGATTGATTTGGGCCCTCGAATAATGGCTGATCGAAGTTGCTGTCTTTAAATGAATTCAATTGCATTTATTTTTTGCATTATTGAGCGTTAGAAAAGAGACAGGACTTGTCAACCTTAATGACAGATCTGAGAGACTGTTTGATAAAAAAGATGAAAATAATTGTTGAATAATCAAATTTATTTATTATTTTCTTATGATTACACCGAACATCATTTGGATTGTTTAGAGCGATTCGCATTTCTTCATTTATGACCCATTAATACTTCATAAGGACAGATTTACCAAATAATTTGACTGATTGCATTATCTTCTTCATTAATTTGCAAAAAGCCATTTTGAAGCACGAGTTTCTTTTCAGCAGCCGTGTTTTGGGCACAGAGCAGAACAAGAAGTTTTCCTGAACATGGGTGTTAGGTTGTTTGGTTTTTTCGTTTAGGACTTATTCTGCGCGCAACTCGATAATAGACTAGGTAAGGTAGAGACGCAGGACAAAATTGGCATGCGACCAAATGAGTAGTTGGTGGATTATGGATTATTTTATTATTTGTGAAGTGCTTCAGAGGTTTTCAAAATCCACAAGATATACGTATGCAAACAGTACGCAGGGACCAATTAAAAGATTCCTAATGGGGCTCTGGCAATAAAATTGAATATCAAGGTACGAAACTGTAACCATATTTAATTTCTTTGAATTAAATGACCACACAAGGAGAGGCGAGGGCAGTGAAGCTCGTAAGAGCATCGGGTTTCAACATTCAGCTACCTATTGAACACACTCTAATTTCTTACTTGCACAAAAATTCCAGCATTTTAACTGCTGCACTTCATTATTTTTTATCAGATATTTCTCAAGTAATTAACCTTACTACTTCAGCAGATAGCCAAGTATTTTACTTATGTTGTGAGTCTCCAAATGAATAATTTAGAAGATGTTGTCTGTTAAAAGACAGAGAATTCATATCATAACAGTGAAATGCATACTGAACGCACTTTCACAATAGTAACACAACGTTTCTTTAAATTGGATAGAGTCCTGCAAGCAAGCGCCAAGATAATTCCACGAAAAGGACTTTTAACTGAAACAATGCATGAACATCAAAGGGATTATTCCATGAATAGGATAGGATAGATCCAGAGCCATCAAGAGTTCCTTCATGAAGACCAACCGTAGCATCCTCGGATCTTGCCGCCATTACCCCTGCTAGTGCTAAAACACGGAGTCGAAGTAGGCGATCCAGAAGGTGCGTCTTCAAGGGCTCCTGAATCAAAAGAGGATCCAAGTCTCTGCCGCGAAGTAGAGGGTGGCGATCGTGAAAGAGTTAACGCTGAATCACTACTGGATAGTGTGGAGGCATTGGCTCTCTTGATAATTATCCTCGGGAACAAAATGTGTAAAAGATTGGATCTTGATTGCTTCTTCATGGGTTTTTTATTGGAAGCTGAGTAGTAAGAGGGAGGTGGGGTTAGTGGAGGAATAGTATTTTCGCAGAGCTTGTATTTAGGCTTACCAGGCTGCGACTCCCACATGAATGGGACTGCAACAGAAACTCCACCATAATATAATCTGAAAGAAGGGTTAGCGGTGGAGCTTTCCTTAGTCAGAAGACTGGAGAAGAACTTGCCATCATGCTTAATCTGGAAAGACTTCTGAGGTTGGTCAGTAGCAGCACTAAACATCCTCGATCAAATGGAAAGAGGGAGGGCGTTTGGGCTCACCGACAACAAAGGGCTCTAAAATGGAAGCGAGGCGCACTGGACTTTTGCTGGTTGACAGTACTCCTAGGATTATTATTATACGCCAAAAGGAACTGCCGGTTGATTTTTAGGTTGCAATTGTATTGTATAGGTAAAGAGAATAAAGTAAAAAACCTCACAAATATTTATTAACCACTGACTCAAAGTCTCTGTCTAGATGATATCTCGCACGAGAGCTTTAATGACGAAACACATAAGGATGCATCAACTTCGACCCATTGTTTGACCATGCAAGGAGTGAAATTAATTCTTGGGAGACTCCAAGTTCAGTTTGCTCATACTTAGTTAACTTGGTTACAAGCAGTGCAAAGGGGAGGAATGATTATATTACCTCCATCCTCCTCCTCGTTACTTTTCATCCCTCTAATCTTTACTTTATTTCCATTTTAACCTCATTACTTCCTTAATATTTACATTCCTGTTAGTCATTATACTTTTGTAATATATAACCTCAAAACAAATGCTACCTAAGAATAATCCAAAAGAAAAGGAAATGATGAAGAATTTTTTTTTTTTTTATCTGGCGAAAGTTTATATATTTATATGGCTTCGCGGAGTTGATTTGCTCGCATATCAGTTATCAGGTAAACAGGAGTCACCATTAGTAGGAAGGAAAAATGGGGAAAAAGAAAATAAATGAAAGAAGAGCCATCATCATGCGCCAAGGATCCATGATCTGTTTCTAACTTGTTATCCAAGGAGGGGCCTCAGAAAGTATTGATGTGGGGCTGAACAGAATTCAGATGAATTATTAGAACCCTTCCGGGGGAGAAATTTTTAATTGCATTTGGTCCTAAGTAGGCCTACGGAGCATATCAATCGGTTGTGTTCTTTGATACTATTTTTTCTCGATTTTGGACGTTCGAGATCGATGCTTAACTGGCATGATGCATGCCTTGATTGAGCCTTAGAAGTATTTGAGATGCCAAACTTGTCCAATTGAAAATGGCTCATTTACGGATTTGATCCGCATAATTTATATGATTTGGATAAGGAGTCTTGCTCAAAGTAATTGCATTTAAAAGAGACATTAATAAGTTACAAAACTTACATCAAGTGACAATGAAGTGCAGGACCGTAATGCATCATGAGGTCTAGGGGATAAGTTACTCTCATATCCACTAATTACTGTCATGCTACTCATGGATTATGTCCACATACTATGATAAATCACATTTTTCTTTCTTCATAATTGAAAGTCTCGAGTTTTGAACTGTCACGACTAAGTTTTGAGCTGAGCCGAAGGAAAACGAGGTTCTTAATTTTCATTTGTTCAATGTGTCTGTTTCTATTCTCGTTTTGGGTACAGGGTTGTCTGGGATTTCATTTTCCTACTTTAACCCAAGTTTGTTTGAACGGATGGAGACCCAAAATAGGACCGTCCCCGTCTTGGTCCTTGGACAACGATGCCCATACTCTGCAGTCATCTCGAGTCAAATTACAGGATAAAAAATTCTTCACAAAAGAACTAATGAGATATAACTTATTGGTATTTGGAATCATCCTAAGAACTAAAGATCTCGAGTTTCCAATTAAAGCTGATTAACCACGACAAATAATAATAATAATAATAACAACAGTAATAAACTTCCCAGAAATCCTGCAATGTAACGTAAGCAACTATGGCTGTAGAACCACATGGATTTGAGCTCTTAGCAAAGGAAGGCCTTTTTAAAAGTTACAAACTATAGTCCATGTAAGCTGGCCTTGAACAGTCAGGGACAGTCCGTGGCTGATCCAATTGCACATGAAGTTAGGCCCATAAAGCCCCTCTTTATCTGTGACCTTAAAGGCCCAATGCGCTAATGCAAATCTGCGCTTCGTTAAGGCCTAAGATGTTGGGCCTTCGGCCGTTAGTTATGAACTCCGGCTCTTGAAAATTAGAGCTCAACCGAAATACAGAGACCCGTGCTCATCGCATCGGTCCGACCCGCAAGAGACCCACCATTTTTTAAGCTCACGACTTTCAACGGTCACCTCAACTATTACTGTGTTGTGCTTATTCAAAATTTCTTTTAAAAAAAAAACTATAATAAAATAGAAGAGAAAGTTAACGTTTGCTGCTTGTTTTCATAGAATGACGTATCACGTCAACGTACCCAAAACGGACTGCCGGGCTCCACCCGTTTCGAAGTTTTTTACAATATCAGAGGGCATTTCGGTAAATATGAATGAGCTAAGATCTAAGGCATTCCCTTCCCTCCTCACTCACTCCACCATACTCTCTACGACACTCTCGACTGCGTTTGGTTTGTCTCTACCACAAAAATCGAGGCCAGACCAAACACCATCGTACTGGTCTTACATTTTGCTTCAGTAATTTTCTTCAACGGTCGAGTCTGTTTGGCTCAGCAGAACAAATCAGTGTTTTGATCGAGGTTTTAGTGACTGAAACCCTAGAATGGAGTCCGACGTGAGCGAATTGAGCCTGAAAATGGGCTGAAATGCGGCTGAAGATGAGAAGAACGAAGGGAGCTGGAGAGCCGAGATCGATACTTCGGCGCCGTTTGAGTCGGTTAAGGAAGCAGTGAATCGATTCAGTGGAATCGGGTACTGGAAACCCTCTCAACACAAGTTCACCGACTCTGAGGTTGCTTCCTCCTTTCTTTCTCTCCTGAATTTGCGTTTGCTTTTAATATGAATGGGCTTTGATTTTACTAGTTTGGTTGTTTCATTTGGCTTTGCTAGAAGTCCATTTCTATGTTTGTGATTATGGAAAATATTATGCTTTTACGCGTCATCTACTGACCAATGCAGCTTCACTGCGTCTGTAAGATGCGGTTATACCCCAGCTGCTGCGAGTCGCTAGTTAGCATTATTGTGTTTTTTTCTTTTTCTTTTGTTATTTTTCTGTTGCTGTGGCGCTTGGGCACGAAAGACATCCTGGACCTCAAAATTCAAAATTTCATGTCTTTGCATTCTGGTTTCATGAATGAACTTAATTATTGTTGGTCCTTTCCTTCCAGAGATTAGGGCAATTTTTTTACTTCGAAGCCCCGTCGGCATAGAAATTATATTGTGAAAGTGTTCATTTGCATAGCCACAGAAGTTGTGGTAATGGTTATCGGCATTTTCTCTTGGTATTTTGATGCCACCCCTAGGATTCCTTTTTTACTTCCCTTACTAGTTATTTTTGTCTTGCTATGCATTTAGCATGATATGGAAGAGATTGAGGAACGAGCAGCTCTACTGGAGAAAGATTTGATTGTGAAAGAAAGGGAGACACTGGAAGTTCTAAAAGAATTGGAAGCTACAAAAACCATGGTCGATGAACTGAAAGTGACGCTACAGAAACAGGCATGTGAAATTAATGAGACGTTGGATTCAAATGTTGGTGATGGAGTCGTGACTTCTGCTTCAAAAGAAGAGAAGGGAGATCGTCAAAATCTGAGGGTAGTCATCAAAGGACGATGGGAGATTTGGGCCTCTGCCATTCTTCATCTCCTGGGTTAATTTTGATGGAGCTAAAACATGCTAAGTTTAATCTTTTCAGGGCAACCAGTGATCTTGCTGATATTCTAGTTTCTGCCGAATCAATAAACAAAAAATTAGCAAAGGAAAGGATTTTGCTTGAAAACACTAGTCAAAGACAGACCCTTAATTCTTCAAAAATATCATCTCTTGAAGAAGAGTTGAATCAAACCAAATTGAAGCTTCAACTTGCTAAGAATTCTGAAGTTCAAGGTAGTTCCGATAATCCTTTGTAGATTTCAAGGGAGCATCATCGATTGAGTTCTGAGGCTGAGGAGTTCAAAAAAATGGGTGAAGCTGCAAAATCTGAAGTTTTGAGAACAATATCTGAGATTGAACAAAATAAAAAGTAGGATAAAAACAGCTGAGATTAGGTTGGTTGCTGCCCAAAAAATGAAGCAAGCAGCTAGAGCTGCAGAAGCAGTTGCTTTTGTGGAGATCAAGGCTCTGTCATGCCATGAGAACTCCTCTGCAGATATTTGGCAGAAACCAGAAGGAGTAACTCTTACATTTGAAGAGCACTCATCCCTAACCAATAGAGCTCAAGAAGCTGAAGAACAGTCCAAGACAAAGGTAATAGATGCTATGCTTCAAGTTGATGAAGCAAATGTTTCAAAAAATGGAAATCTTAAAGAAGGAAGAGGAAGCTACAGAAGAGATCAAGACGAGTAAGGTGGCCTTGGAAGAAGCACTGAGCAGAGTAGAGGCTGCTAACAAGGGAAAGATGGCAGTGGAAGAGGCTCTTCGCATCTGAGCACGGACAGAGAAGACGGTCTGTTCAAAATTCTACCAAGTTTATGAATTCTTACCCATTTATCGGAGAGATGCCCCTTTGCTTGATGTAAATGGACTGAACCTAGCAACTGATGGGCCTAAGCCTGTTTTGAAGCCGACTCTATCGATATGGCAAATACTGAGCAGAAAGCTACTTCTGCCTGATGATTATGAAGTGAAGTTGCTTTCAGAAAAAGGCATTAAGAAGCATAGGGTGCCTTAGCGGCAAATGCTTAGTAAATCAAACGACGGTGTGCACTCGAGTTGAAAAGTTCAAAGAGAAAGCAATCACAAGCAGTTTGGATTTGCCCGCTTCTCGCTGCTCTTGACAAAGTAAAACAAGAAAAAGGAGAAGCCAACTCCAAACTTGAGATAATGCAGGGGTCCGTATATCAGTTGGGGACTAACTTCCAATTGCTCGTGTCTTTCATGTTACTATTTCGAAGCTTTCCTTGTACGAATAAGGAAAATGAGAACCGATGGAAAAAGAATTAAAATACTAATAATCTTGTGATTTCCTTATTCTCTATTTTCTCCTATGTATTTACTTCCTCGCTTTATCTTTTATCGATGAAGTGTGACAACCAAAATAAAATCACTAAAGCAACAAAGTTGCAATCATTCCGGCCAAAACATCATTTGAGGCAACGAAGAATATATATATATATATATTATAAAAAGGAAAAGAAAAATGGATTATAAAAAGTACAAAGGAATGCGATTCGAAAAACTGAGCCGTGATGTTCCTCTATCTGTCTCCAAGGAATATTGAGAGGCGATTCAAATAGTGAAGTGCGATTTAGCCATTTGGGTCTCTGTAAATTGTTTAGGTTTCGAAAATAGATCAAACTTTGTATTTTGAAGAAGTTGGGTTACAGATAAAAATGGAGTTCGGTAAGGGGATGTCCGTTTCATAAAAACAGTTTTCTTTGGGTTGTCACTTGTAACTGTGACTCCATTTGGGTTGTTATCATAAATTAATGCAGACTTCAGCGGTCCCACCAACCATGCTCAGATTTTTACAGCCATGCTAAATACTGAACGTTTAGAGGTAATCATTCACTAACAGCCAACTTTTACTTTTTTTGGACTATTTCGGTGGGGTTGCTGACATCCGCGTAAATGACTTTTGTAAGAAGAAGCGAAGTGCAACTATCCACACTCTCATCTTTCAAGTTATCAAGGATTCTTTAAATAAAGGAAACTAATGAATATTCCCTTTCCTGGCCACTTTCAAACGGTATTTGTAGGCCAAATTTAAGAAGTGAAACTTAATTTTTTTTTTAATTTCTTTTTTTATGAACTAAGTGGTAAACCTCAATTTTGTTGATCTAATTTTCACAGGTCACAAGAGGGTGATCATGAGCAGTCCCCAAATTACGAATATTGGTCACCGCCTTGGGTTGATTATAAGCCGACTAATCGCATTTGCCATCTAAAATAATTAAAACTGGCTCATTCAAATCTTGAAACAGATTTGGTAGCAATTAAAGAACCATAATAATAAATTAAGCATGTCTGCCGGTCATACGACCGCGTAAAAGCTTGGGAAGGCTGACATTAAACTAACTACTCATCTGGACAAAGCTTCCTGCCTTAAAAAACTGAGGGATTAGGTAGATCGTTGATAAAATCAACACGAAATGTGTTTTTGACGAATTTCAATTTTCAGAAGTGCCAGAACAGAAATTTATTTCAGACAAGCAGCCTCAAGACAACTGCACACGAAGGTTGACTTACACGCGCAGAGATGTACATGAATCTCGCCCTTCGAACAAGTCAACAATTGGATGCCTAGCATTTTTCACTTTAATTTCGTCTTATTATTATTATTATTATTATTATTTTCGGTTGTTTGCAATATACCCTATCAATGGTTGTCCCGTCAAGAAGGTCGCATCCCATCCATACCTAATGGTACTAATTTATTTTTTTTAATTACAACCGTGCATGAATTGTTAGGCACTTGCGAAAAATAAAAAATAAAAAAAAACATGGCTCTGACCTTATGGCTGCAGGATAACGTACTGGTTTTAAATTGCATCAAATTCAAACAAGGTTACCGCGTGCCTCTATATTGCAAATGAGTCGACATATTCCTTAAAAACTTGTTAGCTCAGTTCATTAAAAACTCACTCAACCTTTTTCATTTAATTAAATGAGAGACACTAAAATTTTATTTAATAAAAAATTAGGTCTAAATAATTATATGTTTGGCTCATTTAATTTCTTAAATAATTTATTTAAAATTTTATTTTTATAATAATTAAAAAAATAATTTATTATGTCATAAATTTTTTTAAAATTATATGTTAGATATATTTATATTTATAAAATAAATTTAATTATTAATTTTAAATTAGTTAGTTTCATTAAAATAAATATATATTGTCATTTTATTTTAATTTCGTGTATAATAATATTTTTTATATTTAATTATTTAATTAATATAAAAAATTACAAAAAATATATATTTAAAATTTGAAAGTATAATAAGATATTTAAGTTTAACTCGTTATTAAATATTATCGATATTAAATATTATTTTTAAGATTATTTGTTAAATATAACAAATTAAATTATAACAAAATTTGATTTGATTTGATTTGTTTACAGTTTTACTGTTAAATTTGCTAAATTAGACAAGAAAGTAAGGAAGAAACTAGCAGGAAACCACGCACATCGCGTTCTTTTTTCCCGTAATTTGCATGGTGTAAAATGTATTTAGCACATTACATTAGACTAGAGGAATATCAAGAAAACTTTGAACAATGTCTCCAGTGAGAAAAGGACATTTGGATCTATGTCGTTGTCAGAATTAGACGAACTAGCTTAGTCTATAATTTGGAAATTTTGCTTTTTTTTTTTCCTTTTTTCAATATTAGGAGCTTTACACTCCCCCACAAAATGTAGGTGAGTGCGAACTCCCTCTTTCCTTAATAATTATTAACAACTAATTACACTGATCAAAGAAGTCAGAGTTTCTTGCATGTCTTTGCTTTGTCAGTCATAATTATTATATACTCTGGGCAGTTGGCATCCTTTTGGCCAAGTCCAAGATATTCACAAAGAACTCTTCCATCTTGCTAGCTATAAATACCCATGTCGAGCATACTCACAAGCACAGAGACAAAAAGAAAAATATATTAGAGAGGTTGAAACTTCGAAGTTGATTGTTGTAGCCTGGTTCTTACATTAAAACATGGCTTCAAGAATGTTTTCTCTTTATGCCCTGCTTCTTCTGGCTCTTTTCGCCACATCCTCTTATGCATGGTCTCATCATTCTGTCAAGAAGCATGCATTATCTCCTCATTACTACGACAAAGTGTGTCCTCGAGCTTTACCAACCATTAAAAAGCTTGTCGATGCGGCAGTAGCAGAAGAACGACGCATGGGTGCTTCTTTACTGCGTCTGCACTTCCATGATTGTTTTGTTAATGTAATGACTAATCATCACTTTACTTGCCTTTTTTTTTCTCCAATCCCGTTGTTTAAACACTCCTTTCTAAAAGAAACTTTGGATTTTGTAAAATTGTAGGGCTGCGATGCATCGATTCTCTTGGATCCTACGGCTACTATTGACAGTGAAAAGAATGCGTTACCCAATGCAAATTCTGCCAGAGGATTTGAAGTTATTGACCGGATTAAGGCGGAGGTTGACAGAATATGCGGACTCCCGGTGATCTCTTGTGCAGATATCTTAGCTGTTGCTGCTCGTGATTCCGTGGTTGCGGTACTTTAATTCATCACTTCATCTTTAAAATTCAATTAAAAATGCATTACGAAAATTTACCAATAAGAAGAACTGAAAACAGTTTATCATGAATTTTTCGAATCACCAATTTTGATGAGTCAATGATGTCCATTTTAAATTTTTGTGAGAATTTTTGCACCAGTTATACGGCAACACACGATGCATTCTTTAAGAATTTTTTAATTAAATTCTTCAAGACATTGATCATTGTGTGAAAACTTGCAGCTAGGGGGGCCCACATGGAAAGTGCGACTGGGGAGAAGAGACTCAACAACGGCTAGCAGGACAACAGCAAATGCCGACATTCCATCGCCATTCATGGACCTTCCTGCCCTAATCAAAAACTTCAAGAAGCAAGGGCTAAACGAAAGAGACCTTGTCGCGCTCTCGGGGGCCCATACTTTAGGGTTTGCCCAATGTCTCACTTTCAGAAACCGAATCTACAACGAAACCAACATTGACCCGTATTTCGCACAAGCACGCAGGTCTACGTGTCCGGCCTCTGGAGGAAACTCCAACCTTACTCCTTTAGATGGTACAGCTGCACGTTTTGATGCTAGGTATTTTGATAACTTGCTGAAGAGAAGAGGGCTTCTTCACTCGGACCAAGCCCTTTACAACGGTGGCTCGACCGACCACCTGGTCAGGACTTATAGCTCAAACCACCGGGCCTTCTGGGCGGATTTCGCTAGGTCAATGGTGAAGATGGGAAATATTCGACCATTGACAGGAGAACATGGCCAAATTCGTTCGAACTGTAGGGCGGTGAACTAATGAAAAAAGTTCATTAGCTCCGAATCCTCAAGACCACTTTTTCATTTTATATTTAAATTGTTGATTGTTTTGTGCTGTCGTGTCAATGTTTATTTTATTGTATTCGTCGTAATTTTGTTTTGCTTCCCGACATTTCGGGTCAATGTAAAATAACCATAAGGCAGGGGAAAAAAGTCATTCACCGTTGCTGGGTGATTGGGTTCAACTGTATAAATAAATTCATTTTCAAGTATACTGTTTATATATTTCATTGAAACCGTGCCTTCAATTCTATGATTAAATAATGCATATAACAATTGCCATATATGCAATATAGTCTTTATAGTTCTGGGGTGATTGGGCTGTCCCGGCTCAGCAAAATGTCGGCCGCCATTATGGACTGGGCTATAGTACCCATGACGGACCATGTCCAGTGTTCCAGATTTTCAGATTTGACTGCGATAGAATGGTTCGCATTGGGTTGTCTGCGGATTGATGCCCTAGTTGATTCGGGCGGTTATATCACCTGTGTCTTTTTTCCATGTGGCCCTGATAGTGTCGCTACTTTTAGTAAATTTGCAATTAGTTAGTAGACGGTCGCAAGAATCTGTCCGTATTTTCCTATCCATATATATATATAGCGATTGAATTTTGTAATATTGGAGTGGTATTTACTTCATCTGTTCCTTTTGTAATCTTTACATCGTTGTGCTTGATATTATTTCCCTTTTTTTTTTTTTTTTTTAACTTTTTATATAATTTTTTTGGTTTTGGTTGGAGATTGAGTTTTGTAATATGGAATTTCAAAGGTCTAACAGAGATGATAAGGGGAAATCCGTTCTCCTGCAATGTACAAGAGAGGCCACAGCAAAGAAAGATTGCATGTTGCTGTTTTTTTGTAAGCTATTATCCTTATTGTCAAGATTGAAAAGAGCTTCACCAATGAGTGATTATTCTGCTCCACTTATATCATAGAAATTGATTGATGGCCGTCCTTGTAAGACATTTTAATGGTAAAATTCTTAGATATTTATTTAGAGGTTAAGAAGAGTATATAAAGCTTTATACGAAAAAAAAATTATTTTAATTATATAATTTTATGGTCTAATAAATTTTTAACAAAAAAAAATGAAACAGAGAGAGAAAGAATTAATCGATGGTCCAGTTCATGTGGAACAACCGAGGAAGACATTCTGGTGGCTAGCAGCTAGCCATTCAGCGTGGCCACAATGCAGTGTTGATTGATTAATTGTTTATGTCCTTGTCGGCACGGCCTCTCGTGAATGAGGTTCGTCCTGCCATCGTTGTAGCTGCGCAATTCATCTGCCTTGTTCCTGGGTCTCTGGATCTTTTGGAGTTTGGCACATAATAAAACCTAAAATTAATTTGGGCCCTGGAATAACGGCTGATCGAAGTTGCTGCCTTTATATGAATTCAATTGCATTTATTTTATGCCTGATTAAGCGCTAGAAAGGAGACAGGAACTGTCAACCTTAATGACAGGAGGATAAAAATAATTGTTAAATAATTATTATTTTTATTATTTTTTATAATTACTCCGAACATCATTTGGATTGTTTAGAGCGATTGGCATTTCTTCATGTCTGACCCATTAATAGCTGAAATGTTAGGAAAAATAATAGAAGGAATCTTTCATGAGGACAGATTTACCAAACCGATTTGATTGATTGCATGCTTATCTTTATTAATTTGCAAAAAGCCATTTTGAAGCACGAGTTTCCTTTTAGCAGCCGTGTTTTGGGCACAGAGCAGAACAAGAAGTTTGGATTTGCCCGCTTCCTCTTGACAAAGCAGAGCAAGAAAAAGAAATGTTAACTCCAAACTTGAGATAATGCAGCAGTTGGATCCGTGTATCAGTTGGGGGAATGACTTTAAATTGCTCTTTTCTTTCGTGTTACTATTTCGAAGCTTTCCTCGTACAAATAAGGAAAATGAGAAACGATGGAAAAGGAATTAAAATACTTTTCTCTATTTCTTCTATGCATTATCTGTTTATTCTCTCGCTTTATCTTTTATCGATGGAATGTGACTTGTAAAACCACAACAACCAAAATAAAATCACAAAAGCAACAAAATTGCAATCATTCCGGCCAAACATCATTTGGGAGGCAAACAAGAAGAAATATATATATATATATATATATATAAAAAAGAAAAAAAGAAAAATGGATTTTTAAAAGCACAAAGGAATGCGATTCGAAAAACTGAGCCGTGATGTTTCCTCTATCTCTCCAAGGAATATTGAGAGGTGATTCAAATAGTGACGTGTCATTTAGCCATTTGGGTCTCTGTAAATTGTTTAGGTTTCGAAAATGGATCAAACGTTGTATTTTGAAGAAGTTGGGTTACAGATAAAAATGGAGTTCGGTCAAGGGGTTGTCCGTTTCATAAAAGCCGGCCAGGTACACCTGTTTTTTTGGGTTCTCACTTGTAAATTTGACTCCATTTGGGTTGCTGTCATAAATTAATGCAGAACTCAGTCCGACCCACCATGCTTGGATTTTTATAGCTATGCTAAATACTGAACGTGTAGAGGTAATCATTCACTAACAACCAACTTTTACTTTTCTTTTTCTCAGTGATTGACTATTTCGATGGGGTTGCTGACATCCGCGTAAATGACTTTTGTAAGTAAAAGAAACCGTCAACACTCTCATCTTTCAAGTTATCAAATGATTCTTTAAATAAAGGAAACTAATGTTTATTCCCTCACATGTTGAGCAGGTCATTGAAGTATACTTAAAAACAATGCTATTTGGTCGGGTTGGAAACATTCCACTTTCGACTTGATCATGCAACCCAGATTGTATTTGTAGCCCAATTTTAAGAAATGAAACTCCGTTTTTTTTTTCCTTTTCTTGGATGAACTAAGTGGTAAACCTCAATTTTGTTGGTCACAAGAGGCTGATCATGAGCAGTCCCCAAATTACAAATAACGATTATTGGTCACCGCCGTCCCTTGCGTGGACTATACGCCGACTAATCGCATTTGCCATCTAAAAATAATTAAAACTGGCTCATTCAAATAAACAGATTAGGTAGCAATTAAAAGTAAAAACTTTGGAATGCGGACATTAAACTAACCACTCTCCATCTGGACAAAGCTTCCTCCGTCAAAAAACTGAGAACGATACAATCAACACGAAATGAGTTTTTGACGAAGTTCAATTGGTTTAATTTCCAGAAAGGAAAGCAGGAATCTCGCCCTTCGAACAAGTCAACAATTGGATGTCTAGCATTTTCAGTTTAATTTCGTCGTTACTTATCATTATTATTATTATTATTATTTTCGGTTGCTTGCAATCTACCCTATCAATGGTTGTCTCATCAAGAGCGAAAGGTCGCATCCAATCCACACCTAATGGTACTAATTTATTTTGTTTAATTACAACCGTGCATAAACTGCTGGGCACTCGCCAAATATATATATATATATATAGGTAGTTCTAACCTTATTGCTGCAAGATAACATATTGGTTTTAAATTGCATTAAATTCAAACAAGGTTACCGCGTGACTCTATATTGCAAATGAGTCCACATACTCCATAACAATTTGGTAATTCAGATCAATGAAAACCCACTCAAACTTTTTCATTTAACTAAACGAGTAACACTAAAATTTCATTTAAAAATTTTTTTTAATAAATAAATTAAGTCTAAATAATTATATATTTGATTCATTTAATTTTATAAATAATTTATTTAAAATTATATTTTTATAATAATAACAAATTATTTTTAAAATTATGTATTAGATATAATTATATTTATATAATAAAATTAAATATTATTTTTTAATTAGTTAATTTTATTAAAATAAATATTTATTGTTATTTTAATTTTATGTAAAACAATATTTTTTATATTTAATTATTTTATTTATATTATAACATTAAATAGATTATTCGTTAAAAGTTTAAAAGTTTAACTAGATAACAAAAAACTCGACTTAAATATAACTCTTTATTAAATAATTTTAACATTAAATATTATTTTTGAAGTTATTTATTAAATTTGTCAAATTTACCGATGACAAAATTTGATTTGGTCGTTTGCAGTTTTACTGTTAAATCTGCTAAATTGGCCAAGAAACTAAGGAAGAAACTAGCAGGAAACTACGCACATCGCGTTCTTTTTTCCTGTAATGTGCATGGTGTAAAATGCATTTAGTACATTAGACTAGACTAGAGGAATATCAAGAAAACTTTGGACAATGTTTCCAGTCAGTGAAGGACATTTGGATCTATGTCTAGAAATAGAGCGTTGTCAACCATATAATAAAATATCTCTTAAAAAAATTATATAATAAAATAACATTGGGAACCACCTGCAGAATTAGACTAACTAGCTTAGTCTGATTTGCTACAATTTTTTTTTTTTTTTAATATTAGGAGATTTACCCACAAAATGTAGGTGGGTCCAAACTCAAACCACTCATCCTATGGTGTCGAATGACCCAGGTGCCCTCTTTTCTTAATAATTATCAACAACTAATCCAAAAAGTCAAAGAGTTTGTTTTTCTGTAATTAATTGATATATTATTTATTATTCAATATTTCCTGCGTACATGTCTTTGTTCTGCCCGTCATGATTATTGTATATTCTCGGTAGTTGGCATAGTTTTGGCCAAGTCCAAGATATTCACAAAGAACTCTTCCATCTTGCTAGCTATAAATACCCATGTCGAGCATACTCACAAGGCACAGAGACAAAAAGAAAAATATATTAGAGAGGTTGAAACTTCGAAGTTGATTGTTGTAGCCTGGTTCTTACATTAAAACATGGCTTCAAGAATGTTTTCTCTTTATGCCCTGCTTCTTCTGGCTCTTTTCGCCACATCCTCTTATGCATGGTCTCATCATTCTGTCAAGAAGCATGCATTATCTCCTCATTACTACGACAAAGTGTGTCCTCGAGCTTTACCAACCATTAAAAAGCTTGTTGATGCGGCAGTAGCAGAAGAACGACGCATGGGTGCTTCTTTACTGCGTCTGCACTTCCATGATTGTTTTGTTAATGTAATGACTAATCATCATTGCATTTTGTTTTTTTTTTCAATCATCTCGTTTAAACACTCCTTTCTAAGAGAAACTTTGGATTTTGTAAAATTGTAGGGCTGCGATGCATCGATTCTCTTGGATCCTACGGCTACTATTGACAGTGAAAAGAATGCACTTCCCAATGCAAATTCTACCAGAGGATTTGAAGTTATTGACCAGATTAAGGCGGAGGTTGACAGAATATGCGGACGCCCGGTGGTCTCTTGTGCAGATATCTTAGCTGTTGCTGCTCGTGATTCCGTGGTTGCGGTACTTTATTTCATCACTTCATCTTTAAAATTCAATTAAAAATGCATGACGAAAATTTACCACTGAAAACAGTTTATCAAGAATGTTTCGAATCGCCAATTTTGATGAATCAATGATGTCTATTTTGGATTTTTATGAGAATTTTTGTACTACACTATGTATTCTTTAAGAATTTTTTAATTTAATAGTACATTGATCATTGTGTGAAAACATGCAGCTTGGGGGGCCCACATGGAAAGTGCGACTAGGGAGAAGAGACTCAACAACGGCTAGCAGAACAACAGCAAATGCCGACGTTCCATCGCCATTCATGGACCTTCCTGCCCTAATCAGAAACTTCAAGAAGCAAGGCCTAAACGAAAGAGACCTTGTCGCGCTCTCCGGCGCCCACACTTTAGGGTTTGCCCAATGTCGCACTTTCAGAGACCGAATCTACAAGGAAACCAACATTGACCCGTATTTCGCACGAGCACGCAGGTCTACGTGTCCGGCCTCTGGTGGAAATTCCAGTCTTGCTCCTTTAGATAATACACCTGCATGTTTTGATGGTAGGTATTTTGATAACTTGTTGAAGAGAAAAGGGCTTCTTCACTCGGACCAAGCCCTTTACAACGGTGGCTCGACCGACCACCTGGTCAGGATTTATAGCTCAAACACCAGGGCTTTCTGGGCGGATTTCGCTAGGTCAATGGTGAGGATGGGAAATATTCGACCACTGACAGGAAAACATGGCCAAATTCGTTCGAACTGCAGTGCCGTGAACTATTGAAAAAAAGTTCATTAGCTCCGAATCCTCACGACCATTTTTTCACTTTATATTTAAATTGTTGATTGTTTTGTGCAACCGTGTCAATGCTTATTTTATTGTATTCGTCCTAAGTTTGTTTTGCTTCACGAGATTTCAGGTCAATGTAAAATAACCATAAGGCAGGGGAAAAAAATCATGCACCACTGCTGGATGATTTGTTCAACTATATGGATAAATTCATTTTCGAGTGTATCGTTTATGTATTTCATAGAAACCGTGACTTCAATTTTATGATTACAAAATGCATATAAAAATTGCCATATATACAACATAGTCCTTTATAATTCTAGACTTTTTTGACTTCAAAACAGAGTTGACAATTTCGAGCATCCATCTTCCTTGTTTCCAAGGAATCTTCGTTTAATACACACATTATTGTCAGTTTTACAATTATAAGAAGAAAATATATGTCATTCACTTTTTCTTTTACATTCCGTGTGCGCCGTCGCCGCCACCACTTGTTGGGTTTAGGCTAATTGGGCTATCCCGGTTCAGTAAAATCTCGGCCGCCGCTATCACCAGGTATTCCATATGTACTGGGCTACAGTACCCATGACGGACCATGTTCACTGTTTCAGTTTTTCAGATTTTACTGCGATAGAATTGTTTGCATTGGGTTGTGTGCGGGTTGAATAAATTGGCATGCCCTAGTTGATTTGGGCGGTTATATCACCTGTGTCATTCATCCACATGGGCCTGATAGTCTCGCTACTTTTAGTTAATTTGCAGTTAGTTTAGTAGATGGTCAAATGAAATTTTTTTCCATCCTTAATGAATCTGTCCGTATTTTCCCATCCATATACATATATACATATATATATATATATAGCGATTGAATTTTGTAATCTTGGAGTGGTATTTACTTCATCTGTTCCTTTTGTAATCTTTACATCGTTGAGCTTGATATTATTTTCCTTTTTTAAAATTCTTTTTGTCTTTTTTTTTAATGTCTTTTTTGGTGTTGGTTCTGGATTAAATTTTGTAATATGGAATTTCAAAGGTCTAAGAGAGTTGATGAGGTGAAATACGTGCTCCTGCAATGTACAAGAGAGGCCACAGCAAAGGAAGATGGCTTGTTTCTGTTTTTTTGTAAGCCATTATCCTTGTTGTCAAGATTGAAAAGAGCTTGAGCAATGAGTGATTATTCTGCTCAACTTATACCATAGAAATTGATTGATGGTAAGACATTTTAATGGTTAAATTCTTAAATATTTATTTAGAGGTCTCTCTTTTAGGCTTAAGAAGAGTATACAGAGCTTTAAAAAAAATTATTTTTATTGTATAATTTTAGATGGTCGAGTTCATGTGGACCAACCGAGGAAGACGTTCTGGTGGCTAGCAGCTAGCCATTCAGCGTGGCCACACTGCAGTGTTGATTGATTAAGTGTTTATGTGCTTGTCGGCACGGCCTCCCTTTGTGGTAGTTAATGAGGTTCTGACATAGTTGTAGCCGCACAATTCAGCTGCTTTGTTCCTTAGTGTCTGGATCTTTTGGAGTTTGGTACATAATAAAAGCTAAGATTGATTTGGGCCCTCAAAAATGGCTGATCGAGGCTGCCGCCTTTATATGAATTCAATTGCATTTATTTTATGCATTATTGACCGTTACAAAAGAGACAGGACCTGTCAACTTTAATGACAGGCCTGTGAGACTGTTTGATGAAAAGACGAAAATAATTATTGAATAATTAAATTTATTTATTATTTTCTTATAATTACACCGAACATCGTTTGGATTGTTTGGAGCGATTCGCATTAGCTGAAATGTGAGGGAAAGTAAGAGACGGAATACTTCATGAGGACTGATTTACCAAATAATTTGACTGGTTGCATGCTCATCTTTATTAATTTGCAAAAAGCCATCTTGAAGCACGACTTTTCTTTCAGAAGCCGTGTTTTGACACATAGCAGCAGAACAAGAAGTTTCCCTGAACACGAGGATTAGGTTGTTTGGTTTTGTCGTTTCGGACTTATTCTGCGACACGCAGCTCCACAATAGACTAGGTAAGGTAGAGGCAAAGGACAAAAATTGGCATGCGATCAAATGTGTTGTTTGTTGATTATCGATCAAAATCCACAAGCTTTACGTACGCAAAGAGGACAGGGCAGGGACAAATTAAAAGATGCCTATTGGGGGCTCTGGCCAAAAAAATTGAATATCAAGGTACGAAACTGTAACGATATTTATTTTCCTTGAATTAAATGACCACACGAGGAGAGACAAGGGCAGAGAAGAGCAACGTGTTTCAACGTTCAGCTATCTATTGAACACACTCTAATTTCTTACTTGCACAAAAATCCCAGCGTTTTAACTGCTGCACTCTTTGTTGTTTATCAAACATTTTTCAAGTAATTGACCTCGGTACTTTAACAGATGGTCAAGGATTTTGCTTATATTCTGGTCTCCAATTGAACAATTTAGAAGATGTTTGTTAAGGACAGAGAATTCATTTCATAACACTGAAAGGCATACGAACACACTTTGACAATAGTAACACAAGGTTTCTTTTTATATTGGACAGAGCCCTGCAAATAAGCGCCAAGATAATTCCAAGAAAAGGACTTTAAACTGAAACAAAGCATAAACATCAAAGGGATTATTCCTAAAATTAGGATAAGGATAGATCCAGAGCCACCGAAGCATTCCTTCATGAAGACCAAACGTAGCATCCTCGGATCCTGCTGCCATTTCCCCTGCTAGTGCTAAAACACGGATTCAAAGTAGGGGATCCAGAAGGTGGGTCTTCATCATGGGCCCCTGAATCAAAAGATGATCCACGGCTCTGCCCGCGATACTTTCTAGGAGCCGGTGAAAGAGAGCCCAACGAGATCAAGGAAGACCACGAAGCAGAGGGTGGCGATGGTGAAAGAGTTAATGCTGAATCAGTATTGGGTAGTGTGGAGGCACTGGCTCTCTTGATAATTATCCTCGGGAACAAATTGTGTAAAAGATTGGATCTTGAGTGCTTCTTGATGGGTTTTTTATTGGAAGCTGAGTAGTAAGAGGGAGGTGGGGTTAGTGGAGGAATAGTATTTTCGCAGAGCTTGTATTGAGCCTTACCAGGCTGAGACTCCCACATGAATGGGACTGCAACAGAAACTCCACTATAATAAACTCTGAAAGAAGGGTTAGCAATGCAGCTTTCCTTGGTCAGAGGACTGGAGAAGAACTTGCCATCTTGCTTAATCTGGAAAGACTTCTGAGGTTGGTCGGGGCCAGCCCTAAACATCCTCGATCAAGTGCAAAGAGGGAGGGCGTTTGGGTTCACCGACAACAAAGGGCTCTTAAATGGAAGCGAGGCGCACTGGAGTTTTGCTAGTTGTTGACACTACTCCTAGGATTATTATTATAGACCAAAACGAACTGCCGGTTGATTTTTCGGTTGGTATTGTAATGTATAGAGAACGAGATTAAAGTAAAAAAGCTCACAAATAGTTATTAACCACTGTCTCCCGCACCAGAGCTTTAATGAAGAAATAAGAATGTAATAATTTCGACCCATTTATTGACCATGCAAGGAGTTAAATTAAGTAATTAACTGTTGGGAGACTCCAGGTTCAGTTTGCTCAAACTTTTAGTTAACTTGGTTACAAGCAGTGCGAAGGGGAGGAAAGATTATATTACCCCATTCTCCTTATTACTTTTCATCCTCTAACCTTTACTCTATTATCCCCTCATAACTTCCTTAATATTTACATACCTGTTACTCATTACCATTATTTTCTTAACCTCAAAATAAATGCCACCTAAGATATTCCACAAGAAAAGGAAATGATGAAGAAATAGTTTTTTTTTTTTTCTTTTCTGTGATCTTTTATTTATTTATTTGGGTCGCATAGTTGATTTGCTGGTGCGTGAGTTATCAGGTAAACAGGAGTCACCATTAGCAGGGGAAAAAATGGGGAAAAGGAAAATAAAAGAAAGAAGAGCCACCATCATGCGATAGCCACACTTGGCATGTGCATGATAAGTGCTGGCCAAGGATCCATGATCTGTTTCCAAATTGTTACCCAACGAGGGGCCTCAGCAAGTATTGTTGTGGGGCTGATCAAAATTCAGATGAATTGTTCAAACCCTTCCAGGCATCTCTGAAGGGAAAAATTTTTAAGAGCATTTGGTAGGCCTATGGAGCATATCAATCGGTTGTGTTAATAGAAACCATTTGTTCTCAATTTTGGGCTGTACCTTGTTTGAGATCGATGCTCAACTGGCATATGCATGGCTTGACTGAGCCTAAGAAGTATTTGAGGATGCCATACTTGTCCAATTGAAAATGGCTCGTCTACGTATTTTATCCGCATAATTTATATGATTGCTCAAAGTAATCGCATTCAAAAGAAACATTAATAAGTTACAAAACTTACATCAAGTGACAAGGAAGTGCAGGACCGTAATGCATTAAGCGGTGTAGGGGATAAGTTACTCTCATATCCAATAATGGCACTTTGAGTACAATATCGTCATGCTACTCATGGATTATGTCCACATGCTATGATAACTTACATTGTTCTTTCTTCATAATTGAAAGTCTCGAGTTTTGAATTGTCACGACTAAGTTTTGAGCAGGGTCGAAGGAAAATGAGTACAATATTCTCGTTTTGGGTACAGGGCCGGCTGGGATTTCATTTTTCTACTTTAACCCAAGTTTGTTTGAACGGATGGAGACCCAAAATGGGACCGTCCCACGTCTTGGTCCTTGGACAACGATGCACATAGTCTGCAGTTATCTCGAGTCAAATTACAGGATAAAAAATTCTTCACAGAAGAAATAATGAGATATAGCTTACTGGTATTTGCAATCCTCTTAAGAACTAAAGATCTCGAGTTTCCAATTAAAGCTGATTAACCACAAGAAGAAAAAAAAACAAAAATAACCTGCAGTGTAAGGTAAGCATCAATGGCCCAGAACCACACGGATTTGAGCTCTTGGCAAAGGAAGGCTTTTATAAAAGTTACAAACTATAGTCCATGTAAGCTGGCCTTGAACAGTCAGGGACAGTCCATGGCTGATCCAATTGCACATGGAGTGAGGCCCATAAAGCCTATCTCTAGCTAATGCAAATCTGCGCTTCGTTAAGACCTAAGATGTTGGCCCTTCGGCCGTTAGTTATGAACAGCGGCTTTTGAAAATTAGAGCCCAACTGAAATACAGCGACCCGTGCTTATCGCATTGGTCCGACCCGCAAGAGACCCTCCAATTTTTAAGCTCACGACTCTCAACGGTCACCTCAACGATCATTGTGTTGTGGTTGTTTAAAAGTTTTTTTTTCTTAAATAAAAAAGCTAAAATAAAATAAAAGAGAAAGTTACCGTTTGCTTGCTAGTTTTTTAAGAATGACATATCATGTCAACGTACCTAAAAGGGCTGCTGGCTCCAGCCTTTTCGGAGATTTATTACAACATCGGAGGGCGTTTCAGTAAATACGACTGAGATAAAATCTAACGTATTCTTCGGCTGGTTTCCTTTCCCTCCCCAGTCACTTCACCATACTCTCTACGACACTCTCGACTGCTTTTAGTTGTCTCTACTACAAAAATCGAGGCCAGGCCAAACACCATCGTACTCGTCTCACATTTTGCTTCAGTAATTTTTCTTCAACGTTGGAGTCTGTTTGGCTGAACAGAACAACTCAGTGTTTTGATCGAGGTTGTAGTGACTGAAACCCTAGGATGGAGTCCGACACTAGCGAATTGAGCCGGCAAATAGGCCGAAATGCGGCTGAAGGTGGGAAGAACGAAGGGAGCTTAAGAGCGGAGATCGATACTTCGGCGCCGTTTGAGTCGGTTAAGGAAGCAGTGAATCGATTCGGTGGAATCGGGTACTGGAAACCCTCTCAAGACAAGTTCACTGACTCTGAGGTTGCTTCCTCCTTTCTTTCTCCTGAATTTGCGTTTGCTTTTAATATGAATGGGTTTTGATTTTATTAGTTTGTTTGTATCATCTGGCTTTGCTGGAAGTCCATTTTTATGTTTCTGATTATGGAAAATATTATGCTTTTATGCCTCATCTACTGACCAATGGAGCTCAACTGCGTCTGTAGGATGCGGTTATGCCCCAGCTGCTGCGAATCGCTACTTATCATTTTTGTTTTTTTTTCTTTTGTTATTTTTCTGTTGCTCTGGCGCTTGGGCACGAAAGCCATCGTGGAGGGCTATTTTACCTCAAATTTCAAAATTTCATGTCTTTGCATTCTGGTTTCATGAAGGAGCTTAATTACTGTTGGTCCTTTCCATCCAGAGAGTAGGGCAATTTTTTACTCCAAAGTCCTGTAGGCATAGAAATTATACTGTGCAAGTGTTCGTTTGCATCACCACAGAAGTAGTGGTAATGGTTATCAGCATTTTCTCTTTGTATTTTGATGTAGCCCCTAGGATTCTTGTTTTTTTTTTTCTTACTAATTTTTTCGTCTTGCTATGCATTTAGCATGATGTGGAAGACATGGACATTGCAAAAGCAGAGGAACAAGCAGCTCTACTGGAGAAAGATTTGATTGTGAAAGAAAGGGAGACGCTGGAAGTTCTAAAAGAATTGGAAGCTACAAAAACAAGGGTCGAGGAACTGAAAGTGACACTACAAAAACAGGCATGTGAAGTTAATGAGACCTTGGATTCAAATGTTGGTGATGGAGTCGTGACTTCTGCTTCAAAAGAAGAGAGGGAAGATCATCAAAATCTCGAGCATAGTCATCAAAGGATGATGGGAGATTTGAGCCTCTGCCCCTCTTCAGCTCCTGGGTTAATTTTGATGGAGCTGAAACATGCCAAGTCGAATCTTTCCAGGGCAACCAGTGATCTTGCTGATATTCGAGCTTCGGCTGAATCACTAAACAAAAAATTAGCAAAGGAAAGGATTTCACTTGAAAAGACTCATCAAAGACTGACCCTTAATTCTTCAAAGATATCATCTCTTGAAGAAGAGCTGAATCAAACCAAATTGAAGCTTCAACTAGCTAAGAATTCTGAAGTTCAAGGTAGTTCTGATAATCCTTTGGAGATTTCGAGGGAGATTCAGCGACTGAGTTCTGAGGCTGAGCAGTTCAAAGAAATGGGTGAAGCTGCAAAATCTGAAGTTCTGAGAACAATATCTGAGATTGAACAAACAAAAAGTGGGATAAAAACAGCTGAGATTAGGTTGGTTGCTGCCCAGAAAATGAAGCAAGCAGCTAGAGCTGCAGAAGCAGTTGCTTTCATGGAGATCAAGGCTTTGTCATGCCATGAGAATTCCTCTGCTGATATTTCACAGAAACCAGAAGGAGTAACTCTTACATTTGAAGAGTACTCATCCCTAACCAATAAAGCTCAAAAAGCTGAAGAACAGTCCAAGACAAAGGTAGTAGATGCTATGCTTCAAGTTGAAGAAGCAAATGTTTCAAAAATGGAAATCTTAAAGAAGGTAGAGGAAGCTACAGAAGAGATCAAGACAAGTAAGGTGGCCTTGGAAGAAGCACTGAACAGAGTCGAGGCTGCTAACAAGGGAAAGATGGCAGTGGAGGAGGCTCTTCGCAAGTGGAGATCTGAGCATGGACAGAAAAGACGATCTGTTCAAAATTCTACTAAGTTTAAGAATTCTTACCCATGTCATCATCGGAGAGATGCCCATTTGCTTGATGTGAATGGACTGAACCTAGCAACTGATGGGCGTACGCCTGTTTTGAAGCCAACTCTATCAATAGGGCAAATACTGAGCAGAAAGCTGCTTCTGCCTGAAGATTTTGAAATGGAGTTGCTTTCAGAAAAAGGCATTAAGAAGCATAAGGTGTCTTTGGGGCAAATGCTTAGTAGATCAAATGACGATGTGCACTCGAGTTGGAAAGTTCAAAGAGAAAGCAATCACAAGCAGTTTCCTGGAAAGAGGAAGAAGTTTGGATTTGCCCGTTTCTCGCTGCTGTTGACAAAGCAGAGCAAGAAAAAGAAGAAGCCAACTCCAAACTGGAGATAAATTAGCAGTTTGGTCCGTATATCAGTTGGGGACTAACCACCAATTGCTCCTTTCCTTCATCTTACTATTTCAAAGCTTTCCTTGTACGCAGATGTATTTGATTCTGTTTGCAATTGTTGATTGTGACGATGACATTACCTTTGGCCCTTGGGCTGTGAGTGATATTTCACGATATTCATTTCGTGCATCCTATTGCTAGAAAAAAAAAGTGTGTTTGTTGTGCTTGTTTTGTCTAGATAATCAGAGTCTCGTGAGGTTACACTAAAATACTTGGTCCTGCTAACTTTGATGTTGCTATCGGTTCTGCAGCAGATAATTTTGAAGGGGTGGGTTTCTTCGAACAATCCTAAATCAAATTGCCAAAAAAAGTAAAATAAAATAAAATAAGGACTGAAAAACCTGAGCACAGTCTGATAATATTCTTCTGTAATCCGGCCTCCTCCACCACGCTCCTCGCCCCACTGGGCTAGGGCAGGTGTGCCCGAGTCAGAGTCTTGCAATAATCGAAGGTCCTTGGTTTAAATCTATGTTAATCCTTCGTGGGGTGTTGCTGGCAAATTTCTATCTATGCGTAAGCTGCAAACTGATTAGTTTTCCACTGCATTGAGATTGCCGCTAATAACAAAGTTTACGATAATTCAAAAGTATTGCATATTATATTACTCTACGTTAAATTGTTTTCTTGACGATGGGCAAGAGGCCGATTTGTATTTAACCCAAAGAAAAATGAATATACCAATATTCTATTCCCACGGCGTGCATTATCTTTCCTTTTTTTTTCTTCCATATCTCCGTTTGTTTGTTGTTGTAGTCCGCTGGTAGGATGATTAGAATTTTAATTGCAGCGACGAGAATTCAAATTCTAGTACGGACACAAAAACAAATTGCAGCGTCTACCTCGCTGGGACCGTTCGCGTTGGGTTCACTACTCCAAAGTCGTAACTTTGAATATTCGACTGTCCCAATTCCCAACTTCCGAGGTTCTGCATGGCCTTAAGAAAATACAAAATAAAAATAAAAGTTAATGTGTGATTTTTAATTTTTAAGATTTAACAGATATTTCATCATATTAAAATTACCCGTTTACACTGCATTATTTTTATGAAATCATCACTTTTTTTTTATTTGTGTTAATATCTATAATAACCTATTACAATGAAACTTTCCATCAACTCGTGCCATGCCCCATGGACACTGACTCTCTCTAACTTAACGGAGCCACGATCACAGCACACAAACATAGCGTGGTGGGTTACGCCCCGTATTGCCAGGTTTGATCTCTTAATCTTGTATGGACAAGTCACACGTGAACCTGAAGCCTGACATTAGTCAGTGTGCAAGAAGACTGAAGTACATAGATAACTCCTCGTCGTCGTAGGATCGTAGAGGGATTAACTTCCGTTAAAAGCGTCTCCAGGCGTCAGCCACTGCCAAAACGACAATTCCATCAACTACTTATATATAATAACTTGGTTCGCGGTCTTCTCACCCATTCAACAACCCACCATTGCTCTATAACCACCCAAACGCCAGGAAAGGAGTCAGCTTGGTTCGATCAAAACCCGCAACCAGAAAATAAAATCGGTAAGGCCAATTCTTCTTTTTTGAAAAAATGTTTTTTGCCCTCTTGAAAACGAAAATTGTTGGGCGCAAATTTCTGTTTTTGGATTCTGATTGATACTGCCCGCCAACTTCAGGTATCATGGATGTGAGAGTTGGGCTTTTGTTGCTTCTTGTGTTGGGTGCTGCTGGCGGGCTGGTTGCCGCTAGAGAATTTCCAGCCTTTGAGATTTTCGGTAGAGGCTCGGCGACTGTGGTCTCTAATTTGTCAGGTGACTTTTGTGGACTGTTTTCCATGTTATTAAAAATAAAACAGAAGTTGCCATCTTTTAAGCCTTTGGTTCAAATTTGTTGGATTAGCTATTTTGGGACTCTTCCGTTCAGCACCCTTATATTCTTGTTCGTATGGTTTGGGTTTTGGAGTGAAAAGTTGTCAACTTTTAGAAGGCGCTGCGTATGTGCAACGTTGCAATAGTGTTATCTCAATTCCTTTATGCTTGTGGTATCCGACGAGGGCTTCTTTCTGATTGTAGAGGTTGGAACTCAAGCTTCAGGTGAACTTATCCAGAACAAAGTTTGCACATTATGTGAGGAGTTTGCTGCCGAGGCTGTTGGTTTCATTGGTGAAAAGAAGACCCAGTCTGAGGTTGTTGACATGCTACACAAATCCTGCTCTAGGATTCCTCTTTTCAAGGAACAGGTAGTGTTTTAGTTTTATGCACGATGGACATTGTTTATTAAAGCTCAGCAACTGAAATCCTTTTTCCATGCAGCCCAGCAGGCTGCACCCCACCTCCCTATCTTCTTTTGTCTGTTTGTCATCACGTCATTGGTTTTCTCACAACGACTTTACTTTGCATAGACCAAATTAATGGCTCAGTCGTTAGCATGATCTTGTCTACCTTTTTTCATATAAAACTTATCAGAGCCAATCACTGGTGTTAACTGAGCAGCAAATTTGGAGCTCCATCCATCAAGGCCTCAATGTTTTAACACATGGCTCTTTCTGGCTAGGTCGTGGCATGACTAAACGACCTAAATTTCTTCTAATGGCCAGAGTTCCAGAGGATGAACATTCTGTCTCTTACTTATTTACTCGAGCAGTCAATGAGCGTGCTATTTGTTAAGAAACCAGCTTAAGGCATGGAGATCTTTTGGCGGCTAAAATGCCTGCGTAATTTATCAGAGCTGAGATTCCATGATTATGCACTGCCCTTCCTACGGTTCATAATTCAATAGAGATTGATTCCTGTTATAAAAACTTAAACAGTATTGGCTTGGATTTACATTGAACTAGAATCACACTTAGTCAAATGTTAGCTTGGATGATGGCATCAATTTGCATTACATTTGTTGATACAGATTAACAGTCTAATTTGTTACTTAGTCAACATTAATTTCTTGGTCAATTTCATAAATGCCAATTTTGTGGCCAATGTAAGAGTTGTACGAATTCTGAGATGTTATTGACTTCTGTTTGTATGACCATACTGTCAGTGTTTTTTTAAGTTGGTTGCTGCAAAGAAGGTTTATGTCAATTGATTCAGCCTGGATAGCTCGTACAACACAGTTTCATTGCTAATTTTCTTGAAAGATTAAATTCTGGTGGTTTACCTTGTAATGCTTTTTGCCGTAGTGCATCACTTTGGTGGACTATTATGCTCCTCTCTTCTTTGGAGACGTTTCCTCAATGGAACCTGAAGATTTCTGTCAGAAGATCAACCTTTGTCAACAGAACGGATTTAGTTTATCACAAATCAAAGAAGATAGCTGCGGACTTTGCCACCATGCTGTTTCAGAAGTACTAAGCAAATTGAGGAATCCTGACACACAGGTTTGTGCCTGCCTAATTCAAAGAGAAATTAAAATTTGTTCACTCTATAGTATTTTACTCACCGTTTCTTACAATTTTTACGTGTGGCATCCCTTCTTTATATGCTAAAATTATCGCTTTTGCGGAGTATTTTTGACTTGAACATCTTGAGAACTACAAAAGCCCTGTTGACTCTTTTAAGGCTGGCAGTCTATGTAATAGCCGCTGCGAATGCATTGGTTCATCCATCGCCCTGTGCTCAACTTTTGTTTTGTGATTTAACTCCCCACCAGATCCAAAGCTGGCCAATCAGATGGTGTTTCGCATCTGACTACCTAGTTACTTATTGTTTTAGTAACAGCTGATCTTGTTCCCCCTAAACGTACAATGGGGACTTCACCATCTTATTTGGAAAGAAGGTGAAAAAGAACCTCCTCCCGCCGTGCCCCCACATCCCACTCCCCATAGGGGATTACAGTCAACCTATGGTTGTTTATTAATTTATTGTAAGGTGGCTCTTGTGGGAATGTTTGTTTGCTGATGAGATGACTTAATAAGTCTTGTTGCTTTTATGCCAGCTGGAGATAATTGGGGTGATTTTAAAGGGATGCGATTCCATGGACAACCATGCACAAAAGGTGAGAACTAGGAATGGTACTTGCAATGAAGCTCGTAAAATACCTAGTTCGATTGTAGTACAAGATGATACGTGTATTCACAATCCAACTGTACTTCCATTTTATTTAAAGTTGTCAGTATGTCGATGTGATTAAATCCACATGTGGATCGCCTGCTTGATTCGTTGCTACCCTAATATGGTCGTACCCCTAGAGATGTTGGTCCCCATCGATTGATTACTGTTGTGCTTCAGTAAGGGATGGCATTTTTAGCACTACTGATCTTGGATCACCCGTCAAGAACTGCTCGTAATTGAAAGATTGATACTTAATATCTAAATTTCAGCCCTTTTTTTCCCTGGTGATCGACTTGCTTGATGAAAGATAGAAGTAAAACAATACTTTTACTCTTCATCGTCACTTGTCATCAAATGTTCTGTTGACCTTCCTTTTTCATTTTGCAGTGCAAGAAGTTGGTTTTTCAGTACGGTCCTGTGATGCTCGCCAATGCAGAGGAGTTTCTGGAAAAAAGAGACATATGCATTGCAGTGCATGCATGCAACAAAGGATCGGCTGTGTTCAAGTCTGATTCATGATCATTATCAAAGGCATCTACTCGAATGACGATATAGCTCATACTTAATAAAGTTCATCTGTGACTCTTATCTTTCCCTTATCTTTCCATGTGTGCGTAATATAAAAGAACCATTAACGATTATATGTTATGGTCCAATTGTGCTCAAGTATGTTGTGCAATAACTTCAACGTTGTTTGAAAATATTTGATCTTTTTCTTTTTACTTTTTTTCCTATGTATACACAAATTCTACACTTTTTCTGCCGGAGATAACGGGTGAAGGCGCCACGGAACACGAAGTCGAAAAAGGAAATTGATCTATTTTCTATCAAAATGCAATGCAACACTTAATTTATCCATGCACACGATGTTATATAATATATCAAGCGGACCGCCATGCACCTTCCGGGAAATTTCCAGGCCTCAGTCGTCCAAACACCGAACGTCTGCTAGCAACACGAAAGATTATCATCTGCTTCCTTGGCGATGAAGCTGCTGAGGTAGGCAGGCAGGCAGGCGGGTGTCGAAATTAACATAACATTTGCCTCCTCATTGGAACTTGTTTGCATGTCACCACTCATTAATGGTCAGACAAAGACAAAAGACAAAGACGAAGACGTTATTTACTTTTTCCAAAACGAAGCTACAAATTTATGCAACGTGTTTAACCCCACCACGCGCATTGCATAATAATAAGATAAACGACATAGTTTTCCAACCACAAATTAATAATGGCAGATGCGTCACGGAAGAATGAAGATGGATAGCGTTCTGCAAATAATGACTTTTTGGGTCACTATAGCTCTCCGTATACCCACATTCCACGTAGACAAATGACTCCTTTTCTTCATGCACCCACGCGGCCATGTTTTCACACCAAGCAATGAGAGGGGGAGAGAGAGAATGCATAAGCGTCCTGTGGTCCCTACAAGCCCCATCTAGTTGGACACGTGCATGGATGAGACAAGCAGTCGGAGAAGACCGACCTCTCATGAACGGGAAGCGTGTGCGGGGCGGGGTGAAGGTCACACCTGCAGCCGCCCCGCTGGGTTGGTTGATATTTCTTCCAAAACGTGTCACTTTCGCATTGGTTGAGACGAAACTGCTTTGGCCATTTGGGAAGCTTCATCTCGGCCCCACGTAGAGGACAACCTCGGCAGTAGCCGCAGAAGTCCGATTTCAAGAGCGTGACTGGGGTTTTTTGGGAAACTCCAGTACAAGCTGTCACTCTCTCCGTGTTGGAAAAACATTTGGTGTGCCAGCTAACACGCACAAGCATCCTCAGCCGTCAGATCACAATCATATTTCCGATTTTGCCCGGCAGACATAACTGCATTGCCCACATGGTTACAATAACTTTGAATTTAAATCATAATTGGAGGCTCCTAAGTCAGCGGCTCGGGCACATAAAATTAATTAGAAAAAAAAAAAATTATAAAGAAAAAAAAAATTATACATATATATAAAATAAATGATAATAAAAGAAAAATTGGGGAGTCTTCCCCTTTTTCAGCCGTTTACAAAGTACAGAACTGGAGAATATTGCCCATATATATAAAATAAATCAGAACCCCTTTTTCGTTGTAAATCTCCACCCAGTGGTCCTCCGACGGTCTTGCATATGTGCTCCCAGTCCAGGGAAGAGACGCGTTCCTCGCCAACCAACGCAATATGTAAAGTTGAAATTTCGGTTTCTCTTTTCATTGTGCCGCTTTCTGTTGACAGCAAGATCTTGTAGAACTTTGGGGGCTTTGCACTTTTCTCAGTTTATTTGCACTTCTTGGTTGCATTTAGTCTGTTTTCGTGTTTTTTTCTTTTTTTTTTTTTTATCACTCTTTCTTTCCGGGGTTTTCTGGAAGTGTCTTGTTTATTAGAGATTTGTTAATTTTGGGTTCTTCATCTTTTTGTTTTTGACATTTTGTTTTGTTTATATCTGCGATTCAAGTTGTTGGTGTTAGTGTCCCAACGATTTATCTTCCGAATTGGTCTTTGTGGTTTGTTGTTAAACGAGTTGCTCTGTAACACAAACTTGAATTTTTGTTATGGGTCTTTGTTTTTACGCTTTTGCTGGTGTTAATTGCTTTGCCTGATACAGTTTCACTTCTTACATGGGTTTCTGTCATTCGAATTCCTTATGTTTCTGTCTCCTTTCATCCTACCCTTTAGCATTTATTTCTTTCTCTGAGCAACTGTAGCAAACTGAATATTGGTAGGATCCAACGCGGGCCTTTACGCTCCCATATACTTTTTGTAGATATTAGTTTTTCCTCTGCATTAGCTGAATATTGTTTGTAGCAAACTGAAGACAGAGCGATGTTCTAGTATTTCATTACTCTAATTTTTCAGTCAATCTCTAACGTTTTAACATTTTCAATTTATATCTGAAGTTACATGTTTATGTTTGCTGGGCTAGGGGGAGGTTGGCAATCATGTATATTTTGTTTGCCAGTAGTACATCAGTAGTCCAAACTATTGAGTTCCAAGAGTTTCTTTGTGGCTTAGCTGTTGCTAAATATCTTCCTGGTTTCTGAACTTCTTTTTTTTTTTTTTTTGGGGGGGGGGGGCAGGGGGAGAATGTTGGGGGTGTGGGGGAGACACATTTCTGAATTTGTTATTAACAGAATGATTGTTTTCTTTTTTTTCTCTTTGACTAATTGTAATTGTATATTTCCTCTTCTATGGCATTAGCTGATACAATTGCTGATAGATTGAAAACTCAAACCCAATTTCTTTAACTTTCCTTTGGATTTTGTAGTTGATCATAAAAAACCAGGGAATGCGGAAAGATGTGCTTGAACGACTGCCCTCTTTCCGAGGTTGATGAGGTCATAGCCCTATTTGGGCTGCCTTTATATATCCTCCATGAGACTGAAAATTTGACTCACAGTTTATTCGCATCAAGTGCCAAAGTTCCCAGTGCTTCCAGAAATTCCAGAGAATACATGATGTCAAAGTATAGTATTTGCAAAGATGGTTGAGGTTGTAAAGTCCTTGAGGTCAGTTCCTCCCCTAATATCTCACACATTCTAGTAGCGGGCATACTAGTAGCTCGTATTGTGTCAAAAGGTTGCAGCTTGGAATGGAAAATAAGGAGAATATATTGATGCAAAGGTATGAGATAGGGAAATTGTTGGGCCAAGGAACCTTTGCCAAGGTTCATCATGCAAGGAATCTTAAAACTGGGGGGAGCGTGGCAATTAAGATAATTGAAAAAGAGAAGGTGTTTAAGATTGGGATGATGGAGCAGATTAAACGAGAAATTTCTGTCATGAAACTAATCAGGCATCCTCATGTGGTAGAACTTTACGAGGTAATGGCCACAAAAACAAGGATTTACTTTGTCATGGAATATGCCAAAGGTGGTGAACTCTTCAACAAGGTAGCAAAGGGAAAGCTCAAGGAGAATATTGCAAGGAAGTATTTTCAGCGGCTGATTGGTGCAGTTGATTATTGCCACAGCAGAGGAGTATGCCACCGTGATCTGAAACCAGAAAACCTACTATTAGATGAGAACGGGGATCTAAAGGTTTCAGATTTTGGATTAAGTGCCCTTGCTGAATCCAAGCGGCAAGATGGGTTACTTCATACAACCTGTGGGACCCCTGCCTATGTTGCTCCGGAAGTGATAAACAGAAAAGGATATGATGGGTCCAAAGCTGATATTTGGTCATGTGGGGTGATCTTATATGTTCTTTTGGCTGGCTATCTCCCTTTCCATGACTCAAACCTGATGCAGATGTATAGAAAGATTGTGAAAGCAGAGTTCAGGTTTCCCAATTGGTTCACACCAGAAGTAAGGAAGCTTCTCTCAAAGATCCTGGATCCAAATCCAAACACCAGGATATCCATGGCTGAAATAATGGGAAAATTCTTGGTTCTGTGAGGATCAAGAATCCAAACCCCTAACTACTGAGGCAGAAGTCAAAGAACTGTCTCCTTTGGATTGCAATGATGTGTCTAGGGCAAACGAGAATAGCTGCACTGTTGCAGAGTCAAACCAAGAATTAACAAAACCCTGTAACCTGAATGCTTTTGATATCATCTCTTATTCTGTAGGATTTGACTTATCTGGTTTGTTTGAAGAGAAAGAACGAAAGAAAGAAATGCAGTTCACATCAGCCAAACCTGCTGCAACCATCATATCTAGGCTCGAAGAAATTGCCAAGCATTTGAAGCTGAAAATGAAGAAGAAGGATGCTGGTTTGTTGAAGTTTGAAGGATCAGAAAAGGGCAGGAAAGGAGTCCTGGGCATTGACGCTGAAATCTTTGAGATCTCCTTGTTTCCATTTGGTGGAAATGAAAAAGTCCAATGGAGATACACTGGAGTATCAAAAGGTCCTGAAGCAAGACATTAGACCTGCACTCAAAGACATAGTTTGGGTTTGGCAAGGGCAACACCAGCAGCAAGAAGAGCAAGGTGCACGGCAATAAGGCAATATATTGGTTCCTTCTCGTTGTAAGATTGAACAAAAATGATCTCTTGGTAGGCGAATGCTTTTCGCTGTGGCAAACCTTTTATCTGTTTTCAATGTATACATTGAACGTATATGATCACTATTTATGTGTTGGATTTCCTAGTAACTATTTCTGTTACTTTATCTGCTCATCATCACGTTCATTTCTTTGCCCATCGTTAGGGTTTTTCTGTTAGAAACTCTTGTAGTCATATCTCGACATGTGCCACTGGTTGAAGCGTCAAGCCAGGCCCACCTCATGAAGTTAGGAATTTCTGGCAACCATTTGATCTTTAAGAGCTCATAAACTAGCACCCGCTTAAGATGTTAGACTTCGATGAGTCACCACCCAAAATCGTTGGAAGAAAGAGATTAAAAGAAAAAGATTTTACGAGTTGAGCTCTTTTATCCGACAGTGGACGCAGTCTAACTTTAGAATTCGTTAATTTTATGATTCTTTGTACAACCTTTTGGCTCTTTAACTCGGGAGGAGGGGGAGTCTCCCAGCAATACAATGACTGGAAAACGAACAGAAGTTACCTTTTGATTGAAAAAACATTTCATAGACACGAGCAACATGGGTTAGTATCATCTCATTGGATATCCGTCCACGTTCCATTCTCCAGAACAACTAAAACTTCCTCAAAATGGGGATAACCCCTCCCCCGAGACAAAAGAAGCTATATATTTTGTGTGTGTGAAAACCCAGCTATTATCTGATGCACAAGTGAATGCATGCCTCGTGTATCCCTAATCCATGCTAATGCAAGTAAATGTCAGTCAAATCTCCCTTACAAAGAAGACAAGGAAGATACAAATGGGGGTCCAGTGTTCTAGACTCTCCACTTAAAAAGCGGCACTCTGCCTCTCAGAACCGAAGGATGTGTTATTAGGTCCCTCGCACTCCATTTTTCTATCAAATGACCAAAGCGACTGTACATCCTGGGATGGGGGGAATAAACCCCCAACATTGGGTATTGGCACAGGCGACCTCCCAACACTTTCTCCTGAGCCTTGCATGGCCCATTCTTTTCTGCCAAAACAGAACAGTGTTGAATCAACCATCGGATCAATAGTTACCGCATTCTAAACAACAAGACAATTCAAAGCCAAGGAGAAGGAACCAAATCAAACATACACAAGATGAAAGAGAAATTTGATCAACAAATGGGAGAGATAGGTAAAGATCAGGTAAGTGCAGCAGCACATGCACCCATAAAAAAACATTTTGTAGTCCCTGCCAGCTAAACCTTCATAGAAAGCAAGATTGTGATTTTCTGAAAAAAGAAAAAAGTTTAACTGACCACACAAAGAGAATGAAACCACATTGTAGCAGCCAACAGATTAAGGTCTCTAAACAATCAATGGGTCCACGTCAAACAAGTCAAGTAACTGAGTATGATAAGATCACAAAAGTATAAATGCATTACAAAGGAAAAAAATCAAGAGCAATTATTGTCATGGGATGAACAGTTAATGTTAAAAAAGAGCTTTCAAGTGGAAAGTTCTTTGCAACTATGCCTTTATATTCTAATACATTGGAAAGAGAACTGTCAATGCACAAGCCTCCTACATTATGTGGACTGACACAGTTTTACCTTTGTTTTCTAAAAAGATTATTTCCGTAACTTGAATTTGTAACCTCTAGGTTAAAATAAAGTAATTTTTTTTTAATTTCACCATGGTTCACCCTTCTAACATACATGTGTATGTTATTCCTTTTTCCTTTTCCTTCTTTTTTTTTTTTTTTTTTTTTTTTGGGTGTAATGACAAAAGATAAATAATTCAAAATTGACCCTTAAAATGAATATTTTAAGCTGAATTGACAAATCGAACTAAAGCGTAAAATTTCCTTAAACATTCTACTTACATATGAACATATCTTCTTGTGTAATGACATTTGGGAGGAATAATACTATATGGTCAAAAACTGCAAACATTTAATATGAAACCTTAAGTTATTAGTTTCACTGTTCTTTGTCCAAATGAAGTGTAGCACCACTACAATACAATTAAAAAGGATGCCGTCACGAACAGCAGAACAAAAGGTGAGATCTAGATTTAAAAAAGGAAATCGATGAAGCACCACAGAATCAAACTCAACAATATTCAGTTATTGACATGGATAATATTTGCATTCATTCATTGAAGTTGTCTAATCTTTGATAAGCGTTCATCAATCTCCAAATGCCTCAATACTGCAAACAGGATATAAAATTTTTACCATCATCACATGCATGCAACCAACATTATACATTGGCAATTTTTAATTAAAGAGACAGTCAATGATAGGTTATGTACTCACTTGGACCAAGGGCTGGCTGTAGGCAGCTCAAAAGAGTGGTTGGCAGCAGTTCCTATGGGACTCCCATAAATCATTTCATTCTGAGTACTTTCCTCCAGACATTTGTGAGACAAATGGCTACTGTTTCCAGATAATGGTGGAAAAAGAGCATTCTGCAACCAAGGATCAATATTACCTGATCCAGTTACAGGAATGTATACTCCCCCATTCTGGCCGTTGCCAAGAAAAACCTTCTGAGGAGAATGAGTACCAGAAAATACTTGGTCCCCTTTGCTAAACAATGATGCCACATTTTTGTTAGCTGGAGGGAGCAGAACATCTTCCTTGACTGATCTATTCTGCTCTTGGGGTAAAAGCCAGCTTCCAGCACCACCTACCAAGCCTAGACCATCCTGACCAAGGGCAGAACTGTTCCACATTTGCCATGTTCCTTTCTCATTCACATGCATGTCATTTACAGGTGATGTGTGTAAATCTTGGGCCTTGGGAGTAGTTGAGAACCAACTAGAACTGAAACCATTATGCTTTTCCTCAGCAATTCGTAATCTTGACGAAGGAGACTCAATTGGAGATGGCTTGCTCAATTCAGGAGATGCAGGTAAATTATTCAAAGAATTAGGCCTGTCCAATCCCATATCCAATGGAAAACTAGTCCCCAGGTCTAACTGAAAATTTTCAAGTGACTCTGAAACAGGCCCAAGCAATGATATTGGATCAGGAACATAACATGGGTCTTCAAAAAGCTCTTGCTCTTCACGTATAGGTTCATGGGCCCCTTCAACAACACGAGAGAAAATGGGTTCAGTGGGAGGTGCAAATCCTGAACTAGTGCTGCTGGTTACATTTGGGTATGAAGAGATAATAAATGGCGATGGCAGCCCAAAGTTTATCGGATTGTCAAATGATTGAATTGATGATGATTTTGCAGACAAATGTACGCTTTGAACTTCTGTCTGGGTCTTTGAATTTGGTCTACTAATGACATGAGCATTAGAGGATGAAGGAACTGATGCTTGACGTATAAATAATTGTTGCCACGATTTTTTCGGTGCTGACATTAGTTGTGGTTCTGGGGGCACCTGCCATTAACATTTAAAGATTATGGTACTGTTTACATCTTCATGGCAAAGATAAATCAGTATCACCCATACACAGCCCCTTAATATGCTCATTGACCCAAGACTAGGAAGCTCAGCAACAAAACAATAAAGGTTCAAAAGACAATGTGATTCAATGTTAGCCATCATAAATCATATTAAGTTACTTCGCCTATCAAACATAGGCTTCTAAATTTGTTGCCCAAGCAGATATATGAAATGAGGAGAAAGAATTATTTCTACAAACCTTACCATACCTAGCAACTAGCAAACATATTAAAACAAACTAAAATCAATGTTAGAAAGACTTACAGAATGACTAACATTCTTATCATCTCCATTCATAGTTGATTTTCCAACTGAACGCTTAGGTGGACCCACATCTCTCCTGTGGGAAGGAATATGAACGTGATCTAAAGAACAATTGACCTTATTATCCTTTATAACAGCAGCAGGCATATTCACAGTCTTTCTAAAAAAGCCACTTCCACTAAAAGCTGTAGAAGAAGACAAAAATGTGCCCTTCATTTGATCCAGATACCTCGTTCCAGTATTCGCCCTGCTAAAATTACTTGCAGAAGTATACTTCTCCCCATGTGATGATTCAATGTTCTGGCCCTTCACACCCACGGTCCCAGGTCTATGAGATTCTTGACGATCAGTTTCATTCTTCTTCTCGAAGTCCCGCTTCCGTTCACTTTCCTTGCCAGTTTTCTTTTCAAGCTCTTCAGCATCAGAGTTGCTTTTACTAGACCCTTTGTCTTTCTCTTTCCTTCTTTCTTGGCGTTTCTTTTCTGCTTCCTTTTTTCTCTCTCTCTCTCGACCAGCTGATGACAATTTACCATGATCTTTTTCAGCCGCCATTATCTCATCCCTCAGCCTCCTACGCTCTTCGACCAATCTTGCAACCTCCTCCCTTTGCTTTCTCTCTTCCTCCTCTAAAAGCTCTTTCTCTAACCTAGCCTGTCTTTTTTCCTCAGCTTTTCTGCGTGCCTTCTCGCCCCTACTTTCCTGATAATTAGCCCCATTTTCACCCCTCTTAGCCAATAATCCCCTATGTTCAGCATCAGAAGAAGCATCCTCCTTTGATGAACTAACCCTAAAAACCTTTCTACAAAGCCACCTAATGCTCAAGAAAAAACATGTCAGTAGCTTACATGCAAATATCAAGATACCTGAATAAGACTTCTCTGCCAAGCAATTCACATCGCCCCCAAAAATCCCATGTCCACTCTTTCGCCAACTAGACTTCCCTGAAATAGACCCCCCAACCCAATGGCCATTTTCTAACCAATCCTGATTGCACATCCATCCATTATCAGACCACACCTTGCCATTGAACATCTTCCCACCCTTTCCAACCAGTTCCTTTATAATCCCAGAATTTGAAATTCCCAAGCCAGATGGCACAGGCAAGTCTAAAACTGGTCTCCTAGAAATGTGCCCACAATAAGAACACATAAATCTACCACCACCTGGATTCTGATCCCTATATGGAGTCAAGCAGTTTCTACACTTCCTTGTAGCAGTCTTCCGCAGCTTCTGCAATTCAATTGCTTCAGATCTCTTTCTCTCCCTTAAACGTGCATTTCTACGGACCCGCCAAGCAGACAGATGAGGCATCAAAATCTCATACCAAAAAAGAGTGACCAAAAGCACAGAAACACAAGCAAGCCTTGGCGAGGTAATCTCAAATCGAAAAGCAGGTGGCAAGAGCTGAGAGAGAGCCCATAATCCTATAAGGGGAATAACTAACCAAGGTAGCATCGCAGCAACCTGGCGAGACCACTTCTGGATCACACACAGTATGCACATTATCCTCTTAGTCCACGCCTATCTTCCCCGTGTTGAATCGAACAGATAACAAACCCTAGTAAATGGAGACAAAAATTATCCACCCGCCAACGTATCCCTCCTCGAAACCAATGCTTCAAATTGAAAACCCTAACCCTAACTTCTCGTCCCAAATCTAATACCAGTACAACGCGATTCGTCAGAGCTTCAAGAACCCTAAAAGGCATTAAAGAAAAACCGAAATCCATCAAAACAGAGAAGGAAAAAAAAAAGAGAGAGAGAGAGAGAGAGACCGAATCCAGCGTTAACATTGCAAAAATCGAGAGATCAACCGCAGAAGAACTAAGCTAGATAAACGAATTAGATTTAGCGTTACCAAGCAGAAGTTGTCTCGCGTAGCTGAGACTAATGCAAGAGATAGGGAGAAAGAGAAAACGAGCTTACAGATTGGACGTCCATGGGGATCACGCCGTGCATCGCAATGAGAGCCCAATTAACGGTGAGCGGCGACTCGGGTCCGGATGTGGAATCGGGTCGAAGCCGGTCCAAGCTCGGCTCGTTCTTACCAGCGGAGAAACTGTGCGAGAATATGATGAGAGAGAGAGAGAGAGAGAGAGAGAGAGAGAGAGAGAGAGAGAGAGAGAGAGAGAGAGAGAGAGAGACAGAGAGAACTGAAAAATTAAAAAATGAAAATAATTATATTTTATGTGTTTGGATAAATGATAAGGAGGAGGCAGAAGAAATCCCAGGAATGCAAGGAAAACAAATTATATAGGCAATCCTTTGAACCGAGTCTCTTTGGTCCGGATTACTAGTGATTCTTGACCCGCTTTTAACCTTTTCTTTTTTTCTTTTTTTTTTTGGGGCTTTTTCTTTTTCCAATTCATGAAGGGCAGGGAAGCTCGAAAGCGAAAAGTATTTAGAATTGTAGTAATTTTACAGCAAAATTAACACTATCTTGAAAGCAAAATATGAATTCAATCAAAAAACAGAAACCCACTTATTGCATTGCTTGGTTATTACCATTGAACTATCGCACACTATAACAACAACCACCGTGCATTTATTGTAAACATGGGAATTGCATGCAGACATTAATAAAAAAAAAAATTATATTATTAGATTAAATATTTTTGTTTATAATTGAACTCAAATTAAATTTTTTTTTTTTTTTCCATAAGTGAAGCTTTAATTTTATGCGTAGGTGTTTGATTATGCAAGGCATACACCATAAACAATGTTACAGTTAGACGAGCTCTTACAAATGCATTATCGAGAGAGATAAATAATATACCCAAAAAATCAAAAAAAGATTTCGATTCCGAAGCAATTACAATCTAATATCTAAATAGTTATCACTAATTACTCCCCCCATGATGTGTATTTTGGAGGCAGAATAATCACTGGAATGTTTGCTCAAACCCAACAGTCCATTGAATGGAGGCGAAGAGAAACATTTCGAGTTTACACGTATTTTTATTTCAATTCAAATACTTACCAACAAGATGTTTGTCAAAGAATTGTATGGCATATAGAAGACCGTTCTCATTCTTCTTGTCATCCACTGAAGCTTTCAACGCATCTGTGAGTTAGTCACCGAGCAGCAACTCCTCGTAGAGAACCTTTGGTTGTTGCAACTTCAAAATGAAAACACCAAAAAAACAAAAGGGGGGGGGGGGGAGGAAATAGTTTGAGGTCCGGCGGAGAGTCAATTTATAACATCTCAAAATTCTGCTAGAAGTCACCTCCCTTCGCGATCTGGAAGCAGAAAAATAAGGCCAATCGAGAATTGAATAAAGACAATGTGAGAGGTGAGGATGTTACCGGGGACTAGCACATCAGAAAATGAGCTTTCTAAAAGAGCACAATTCCATAGCAAGTGATTTACTTAACCCTTTCGAGTACAATTGTACAGCATATGACCTTGGTTATCAGTTTCTTTGAGCCCTCGAGGTTCTGAGCCTAAGGAACAACCTTCTGGGAAGAAAAAGGAGTACAGGACAGGAAACTGAGAATTTTAAGACCATAAAGTCGTAGCAATAAAGAATGAAGGGACACCAATGATCCATGAATCCCAGACTCGTCATGAAATCAACAGGTGAGGCTACTACTCCAAAAGTTACGCAAATTCCCTAACATTAGAAGAACCCACATCAACAGCAAAGACCATCACCATCAGGTTGCTTTGTCCACAATAACATGTGCATGAAGAATGCAATTTTGGTCTCAGCAATCTACCTAATGCCAGAATAATAGGGAAACCCAAGTCTCCACATCACAATAATGGGGCGTAAAAAGAAATCAATCCCAAGAGGCATTGTCCTTCCCCTCTTTACCAGCTCTCGTATCTAATAGACGGTAAGCTTACAAAATTGTGTAGAGAAATGGAGAAAGATGAAAAATTTAAAGCCCATATTTCAGTTCTTCAACCGAAAATTTTAAAAACCTGCACCATATATAGCTACGAAAAGAGAAATAAGCAAATCTTCAGGCCGACTGCTTACAAATAGAAGGAGGATTGACGCGGGACCCAGTTGTGCTGGCAAGGAGGCAGACGTACCATCGCGAGTCAAATGCTTCTTGGATTGAAACAGGACATTACACGTGTCCTAAGACAGGTCAGACCTTGGCCCACGGCAACGAGACCCCCAAGCTAGCTTTAAAGAATCTGATTGCCACGTCTCGCGGTGCCGCATGCAGAAAATACCTTTCCGTGAGGATAACCGAAAAACCAAACGGCGTTATGCCCAGCAAGGCGGCGCTTGAGGTTACGAAGACCGCTAAGGTGGACCTGAACTGGTGGCGGAGCTAAAAGAATGAGGGCCGTCAAGCTAGCATTTCATTCATTAACTTGTAAAACAATTGTACGATGTCGCACTGTTCTTTCTGGATTGCTTATCTTTTGTAAGTTTCTTGTTTTTTTTTTTGGTTGAGTAAACACACGTCACAGCCATGCCCCGACATGAAAACGCGTTGAAACATAGAAGATCAATTTGCAAAAATTTCTTTTGGTCAAAACAGGGAAATTTACAAGCAGTTGTGCAGCAAAAGTCCGCCGCCCGGACATCAGAAGTCAAAATCCCAGATCAAAGACGCGCAATTGTCCCTGCCGAGAACCTTCAAATGCTGATATCCTTTTTGTAGGGACCAAGAGTCACTCCTATTAAGGTTCATTCTAATCCTTACTTTCCTCGCTTGGACGAGCTGCGACCGACATTATTCTCTTCTTCCTCTCCTCTTTCTACTAATTTCAGTTTCTCCAATGGTTAGATCTCTTAAAATTGGGAACGCTATCATTTCGCTCCTGCTTGTCAGTGTCATCGTCATCGTCATCTCTCCAGTTTGTTATGCCAGGCCGATTGGCGTTTCTCTTCCTAACAAGGATCAGGCTATGCAACCAGGGCCTTACCACGCTCTCCCTGAAGAAAACTTCCCCGGCAAGTACCGGCCTTTAATGCTCACTCTCCTACTAAAGGGCAAACCGCCGCCCTCTGGTCCCAGCAGACGTACCCACAAAGTTGTTAACTGATTTTTTCTCATTTCCTGTTGTCTGCAATTCGCTCATATTCATTGTTTTTTTTTTTTTTTTTTTTCAGTCAGCAAGCCTGAAAATCTTGTAGCTGTGAACCAGCAATTCTCCATTAGTCCATCTAGTGTTGTAACACGGTAGCAGACCAGAATTATAGTCAATTCATTGTATCGTAAATACAATTCATTCAGTTTAGTCTTCTTGACCGCCTAGTTATTGTTCTTGTTTGTTATGATTTCTTAGCATGAGAGAATGCTCCCACAAAATTATGAGAAAAGTGTTATATACAGCAAATTCATTTTTTTCTACTGTATCATATTTGCAAATGTTCAACCTGAGATCGCTCCAATTATTATTATCTTTATTATTATTGCACATAAAAAATATTTAAAGAAAAAAATTTAGTAATTAACAAATGCAACAACTTCCCTATTAGCTTTGAGCATCAATCTCAGGCCTTGAGGAGAAATATTCATCAGAAACTTCTGCATGTGTTCCACTAGCAGCAAGTTCGACGAAAAAGTCCGCATATAAATTTTCTTCCTGCAGTACCGCAAACAACTTGCATTAAAAAAAAAAAAAAAAAAAAAAGAAAGGGCCAATTTCTTTAGGTAGTGAACACTCCACGATGTATAGATGGAAGAATTGTTGGGAAAAATAAATTACAAAATAAAATTTCTATAAAAGCAAGATGTGATCAGATTCTCTGAAATTTTCGTCCAATCTTGTTCGTAACTGTCTTTTTGACGTTACAGAGAGAAGTAGACAACCATTTTTTGGAATGGTCGGGAAGTGTTAGACAAAAAATTAATTAACCCTTCTGTATTTCAAAGTAAAACATTATGTCAATAACTTTTAAAATTAGACAAATTTCAGCCAGTAAATTCGAAATGTCTAACGTGCATTAATTCTGTTCAAAACAATTTCCGCGTGGATCAGAATTATTTATTCGTTTGAATTTTCCGTTAATTGTTTAGATAATGAATGAGCGAAAGCTGACGTGGCAAAATTGGTAAATCTCAGTCAATTTTTAATCCTATGTGGCAATTTTTTTGTTTCTCTCTCCTCTTGACTCAGTTTTCTCTCTCCTCCCCTAGCTCTCTCGTTCACCGTCTCTCCCCCTAACTCTCTCCGATTCTCTCTCCATTTCTCCGGTTTAACTGCAGCAAAAGAGAAAAATTCAAACCAAATATTTGAGTAATATTACGTTAGAAATCAGTTCACGGGACATAAAAGAAAAAGCAAAGAAATAAGTTAAGATTTACGTGTAAATTGAAGAAAAGTTTGAATTAAGAATACAAAATCTGGATGATTTCTCATCTGAAACCAGAATAACATAATTAAGAAACAAGCAAACTCTGATCGTCCAAAACAAGATATAAATTCCTAGGGAGGGATCTAAACAAAACGAAAAGCCAAACAAACAAGCAAACAGAACATTAAGTTAACAGAGAAGAAGAAAGGAGGAGGAAGAAGAAGTCATCGTTATTTTCGTCTCTGGATCTGGTTTTTTCCGCCTCCACCACTTCCTTATCGGACCGCTGCCGCCTCCTCCGGCCGCCATCAGCATTGCCTGCACTCTCTTAGAAGAGCAGTTCACCGATCCTCCTGATCCCGCCACCCACGAGCCTGAAAGAAGCCGGACGACCGACGAAATACGCTTTTTTCGAGCCGCTTCGCCGGGCCAGATATCATCGCCGACAACCGAAACCGGTCTAAAAAGAGTAGCTGGCCTCCGATCTGTCCTCTTACGCTATCGACGCGCCGCTTCGGTGTCTAAACGTCGCCGTCTCGCGGTTTCTTTCGAGCGCCGTCGCTTCTCCATCACTCGACGTCGCCAAGCGAAACCTTTATTGCCAGAGTTGTCGTCATATGTTCCGCCACCGACGCTGCCCGCCGGCCTGCCTGTAGTTTCGCCGGAGTTAACGTTAATTTGTTATTTCGGCAAGATTGAACCACTGGTTTCTTTCCTGTTGTATATTTTTTTAATATATACATATATGTAGAAAATCAGAGAGAGTTAGACCAAAAAAAACGAAAATACTGAGTGGAGAGAAAATGAGAAAAAGAAAATGACAGGTAGGATTAAAAGCTGATGGAGATGCATTGATGTCGCTGCAACATCATTCATACAGGCTCCATGTAAACCGTTAACGAAAAATCCAAACGAACAAATTGTTCCGATTCATGTATGAACTTTTTTTTTTTTTTTTCTCTCTCAAAATTAACTCAAATTAAATATTTTTAAATTTATTGATCGAAATTTATTAAATAAAAAAATTATTGATTCAAAATTGTGCTCATCTCAAACATAAATTAAACCAAGAAAAGAATGGAACGTAAAGTTTCTTCTGATGCTGGCGGAAATACTCCTGCTGGTTTCTGGTTTGCTTCCCCTAATGTGTCCGTCAAAAGGTACTGGGCCGGGCCTCAAGGGCTGGAAAATCCATAATGTGTGCCCAGCGGGCTGCAGCTCTGCCTTGAGGCCCCCTGGCCATGGACTCTGAGAATGAATATCTACGACTCTGTACAGTCATTGTGGCCATTTTCATAACCGGGAGGAACATCAAGTGGGCATACATTGAGAAGGTTCGTTACGTGTCGTTGCTACCAAGTGCCAACAAATGTACGCCTCAATCTGGAAATTGGAATTGCATCCTGTATTAGACAAATGAATGTTGGCTGAGTTCAGTTTTTTGTCAGTGCATCAGGATCAAACAAATTGTCATAAACTGCTGCATGTTTCAGGCATTTCAGTTGGTCCCCAGTTCGGATCTTTTGAGCATTGGAAGATGCCTTTCCTTTTTGTCCTGTTCTACTAGAAGTAGGGGACCGGCTTTATCAAAAAGAACGATCAGAGCGAGGATTAATGTTGTCTTTCTGACAAGAAAATGATGTAAATTAGACCCAGTACGTATCACTTAGTTTATGGTGAAATCATGGCACAATTAACAGATGCTCACGCCAAAGCTTTTGATGGGTGTTCCAGAGCTCTGGGGTTCATTTCTTATGGACTAGATACATGCGTAAATAACAATTAACATATAATAGAAACGAAAAAATGAAAAAAAAATAAAAAGAAACAAGTGAGCAAACCGAGGCCTTGACATGATCCATTGCAGTCTTGCTTTGTGATATGTGTGGTGAGTTGGCGTTCGCAACGTTGAAGATGATGAATTAAGAGCCTAAGCTAATTGGTACCACATTTCCAGGGAAAAGACAACTTTTGGCCATCGAATGAACACCGAAAAAGGATCATACTCGAGGGAAAGGAGGCGTCTTCAGGCTAGCTGAAAATAGCGGCGGAACCCAAGTTTCTGAAATTGGATTGGGCTTAGGCGTACACTCTATCTGTTGAAACGAAATTACTAACAAGGACGAAGAAGCTGGAAAGCTTTTATGTATCCATGCCATAAAAAGTTGTCTTTTTTGAAGGAAAAAAAAAAAAGTATTAAAAAAACAAAAAAGAAAAAAGCATGATGTTAGTCTTCGTTTTTGTGAAGTCAGATCAAAAAATTATTTATTGTGATTCTGATTCAATTTCCTTTATAAGAACAACTCATCATTGAACAAAAATTACTTTGAGCGGATCTCCTCCACATCATATCAAATCTAAATAAAAAAAAAATCTTTCTCCATAATTGACAATCTATGTTGATGGCCATATATATATATATATAATAATAATCTTTCTCCATAACCGATAATCTATGTAGATGGCCAAAAATATAAATATATAAAAAATAATCTTTCTCCATAACTGATAATCTATGTGGATGGCCAAAAATATATATAAATATAATAATCTTTCTCCATAACTGAAAATCTATGTTGATGGCCAAAATATGTATGTACACAGCAAGTGTTAAGGGATTGAACTTCCCAAAAGATAATATACGCCTTTTGTCTTTTTGCTCTTTTCCTTCACTAATGCTTATAGACATTCATTATTTTAGACAGGCCAGAAACATGGTGCTGGCAATAAATTCTAGTAGACTCATAGCATTTGAATATATATTTTTGACCCGCAATCGCTGCAATTTGTGGTAAGAATTCTTCGTACAAAAAATGTTTTATATAACTCATGCCTTTTGTGATAGATACTTGCTAGGGGGCTCGACAATAGGCTCATCTTCTCAGCCACGGCAATCTTAGATCCAACCGCCAATTTTGGGACAGTAGGTAACTAGTTTCGTGTTTTCAGAGTGAAACTTTCTGTTCTGTCTGTTAGTTACACAGTGCAAAGAACAACCCAAAAAAAAAAAAAAAAAAAAAGGGAAAATAGGAGAGAAAGAAGAAAATGAAACAGAAGATTCATGTGATAATCCACCAACGAAGAGAAAATAACAAGAATACAACGAAAGAAAAATCTCATGGTCCAAAAAGCAAATCACACTCAAAATATGTACTCTCTCAAAGGGTTGTTTAAAACTTTAAAGACAGCATTACCAATTACATAGCCTAAGCCTGCTTACCTAGAAGATTCGTGGCCAACAAATGGGCCTACTTCTGTACAGGTTAGTCTATTCAACCATAAAAATAAATCAATTTTTTCCTTCTCAATAGGCTGACTTATTGACAGCATTAGCATTAGGAGGCAATAAATGGCATGGATGATAGACGCATACTCCTCTTCGAGCAAGAGGGCCGTCCCATGCTAAATTGCGTAAATATTGCTCTAAATATGACGGGTAAAAACTTGGCAGTAGGAATATGGGAGGCCGTGCATGCAGGCCACCTGGGCAGAAAAAGGTTGGGCAATCATGAAAGACACTGAGTTCAGCCATAGTACGAAAACTAGTGGACATTTATGTTGATAAGAATGATTAAGATGAAGAATCTGCTGTTCTGTGATAAAAACCACAGAAATTGATAGTGAGAGGACAAAGTTTGGGTACTGATTAGGTCGATTAGGACATAATCAGAATCATGGCCGGAAGCACCCATCAACCATTAGGCCCCCATGCCTCTTGCCAACTTTTTCTTCGTTTGTGGACCCCACTCTTCCCTCCAATTCCTCTCTCTCTCTCTCTCTCTCTCTCTCCTTCTCTCTATTTATCTTCAAAACTAGCACTCGGGCAAACAGCTGCATAGTCACAGAGAAAAAAATCACAGTTTTTGCTTCAACAGCATTTTATTCTCAAATTGCAACCGCAAGCACAAGCAGAAAGCCACAAACATACCTGGAGACGCATACACAGAGAGAGAGAGAGAGAGAGAGAGAGAGAGAGAGAGAGAGAGAGAGAGTAGATGGGTAACCACAGGTTCAAATTATCAAACATGATGCCCAATGCTTGGTTTTACAAGCTCAAAGACATGGGTAGAACCAGAAACCAGATTAGCAACTCTCATTCCTTGCAGAAAAAGCAATTTCCGGCGCCTGCTGCGGCTACACAACCATCCAGACCAAAGCAACCTCACGATTCTTATCCAAGGAAGTCTTACTACTACACGAGGGAATGTCGCCCAAAAGACCAAGGAATTCACAATTCCCCTGCAAAGCCAAAATCTACAGACACCCGTTCCCCCGACCCACCTAGAAGATCCTCCAAACATAAAATCAGGAGACGATCAACTGTAAATTCTCCCAAGCTCATCTCTGCCTCTGTCTCTGCTGGTTGTAACTGCCATGCCACGCTCTGGACTAAACCAGGTTCTCCGCCAGACTACTCGGCTTCTCTTTCTAATAGCTCGTCGGAGCCGGATTTCTGCGACTCATTGCCACCAGAATTCAGGTCTGACCGCGTTCTTACAACTGAATCGACTGACGACATGGTGTCGTTGTCAGGCTCTTATGGCCGCAAACTCGATTCTTATGCTGATGACGTTGTCATCGATGTGGATAAGAGATCTCTCGAAAGGAAATTCAATAAGCTGGATGTTTTTGACAACATATCCAATCTTGATCTCCCTCCAATCATAACTAAGCCAGCAAAATTCGACGACAAGGTTGAGAATATCACGAAGAAAGAGACTACCAAGGAAGCAAACAAGTGCAGAAGGACCTTGGCTACGGCCGACGAAGCCAGCGACCATGGTTCTTTGTCTTTCAAGATAGTGAAGGAAGAGAGAGTTAACGTGAAAGAGCACAAGCCGAGGCTTTCTGTTCGGAGAAATTCTGGGGTGTCTCCTGGAGTCAGGCTTCGAGTCAATTCTCCAAGGGTCGTGAGCAGGCGAATTCAGGGCTATGGTCGAAAGAGCGTGTCAATGTCATCGTCGTCAAATTCAAGCTCCCGGAGGAACCTGTCAGATAGTTTGGCAATCGTGAAATCTTCTTTTGATCCTCAGAGGGATTTCAGGGACTCAATGGTGGAAATGATTGTGGAGAACAACATCAAGGCGTCAAAGGACTTAGAAGACCTTCTTGCCTGTTACCTCTCATTGAATTCGGACGAATATCATGACCTCATTATTAAGGTGTTCAAGCAAATCTGGTTCGATCTGACTCACATCCAATTGAAGTGATATTAGCTTTTGATTAAATTGTATATTATAATGTCAACATTTCCTTTCTTCTTTAATTTCAAAATAACCTCCTTGTTAAAGTAGTACAGTACATATTTAGACTCGGAGCGATCAAGTGCTGCGTTGAACATTCTGGTTATGAGCTTCCGCAGCAGATGTCGTGCACTTAGATATAATTGAAATCCTACCTCTCTATCTGTAAGATGTGTCTTATTTGCTCATGTACTTCCGTCAAGACAACTTCCACCGATAAAGAGGACAGCAAACTCTGCTCCTTTGTTCGCATTGGGAAAGTTCAATGTAATTTGGTACGGCGACTTCTTTGCCATTTTTAAACTTCCAAAAACAGGACAAGAAAGCAATTCGGAATTAAGCCACTCTTTACCAAAGGAATGGTTTATGCTTGAAAAACGCTCTCGGCAACCAAAGGGGCTGCTGGGGCCTTCGTTTACAATATTAATTACCAAACCATCAAGAACTCATTAGATTCCATTTTCTTCCAATTTATAAATCGTTAGATGTTGATCTTGCAAAATTTAATGCCAGGAACTTAAACTGTTTTTAACGAAGAATGTGTGTAATTTGAATCTAAAATTTGAACTGTTATTAATTTTAGTCCCATCATCACTGTGTCTGTAAAGCAAAAAGAAGGAAAAGCGTGGCTGGGTTTTATCCACGGGTGATGGGGATTTCCAACACAGAAGTTTATTTATCATTTTTTTTCTTTTCAATAACAAAAGTTTATATCTTTGTTCTAGGTGTAATATTTTGGCGCTGGAGCATGTAGCCCCCTGTCGTTTTGTTCCTGAAAAGGACCATGGAAAAGGGGACTTCCCATCTCAATTCTTAAACCACCCAGAAGAAAGGGTCCTAGGCAGGACATACATAGGCAGATATAAAGAACTCCAAAATACAATGACTTATTGCAAACTTCAGTTCCTTTTACTCCAAAAGAAGATACCCTTTGAGTAGAAGATTCAGTTTTTTATTTTTATTTTTTAATTAATTTACCTTGCCCAAAACCTAAAGCCCCATTCATTCTCTGTCCGGGCAGTATATTCAGCTTTTTGCTTTCAGGTTTCTCCCACTTAAAGACAGAGAGACAGGGAGTAGAAAGAGAAAGGGAAAAATTCAAATTTTCTTGCCAGAAGGTGTGAAATCTCAAAAGTGTTTTTCCGGCAGCAGATCCATATTACCCATTATAATGCTGGGAAAAGCTTAGAAAACTTCGTGGATTGGCCTAAAGTTGGAAATACGATCCCTTGAAAAAGCAAAAGTTGCATAGAAGATTTCAAAAGCTGAATTCACTTTCAAAAATCATCAAGAGAGACCCCTCAATATCTTTGCATACGCACTTTCTTACTTGTGGATTTAGATTAAATGGCAAGCAACATGCACGATTACACACGAGAAAGTAGAGAACATAATTTTCTTTTCCTTTTTGCTTTTTTTTTTTTTTATTTAAAAAAAAATTTGTAAACAAAATTGACCGATTCAAAACGATAACCATATATATTTGGCCAATGTCTGATTAGAAAGCATGGAATGGTGGGTGTTGTCTCTTTCTGGGACAAATTTTGATGCTTTGCTTGATTGACGATTCCCTGCCCAATTCTTAAGTGGACAAAAGGATTATATTTATTTTTTCACCTAATGAAATCGGCATCCTCAGTTCCCTAATTTTACAACTGTTCGAATCATTGGTACTTTGACTTTCTTATTTTATCTTCTTAATCGTGTCCCGTAACTTGGAAAATTATTTCCTGCAAGAATCTGTTCTGTAGCAAATGAAAAAAACTGGAAATGAAACGCCGTGGCAATAAAAAATCATGGTGGATTGAAGACTTGAAATGTGTTACATGTGACACCCTCGCCATAACCCCTTTTTAACTTCCCCGGGCAAATTGTTGTACGAGTACTACCTGAAATAACAGAGTTATTTTGGGAATAGGTTTTGAGATTGGTTCACAAGTCTCTTCTGCACGATTGGACCTGCCAATTACAAAAGCGTGTTTGGAACAAGCTGATAGGCAGAGCTGAGTAGTTTGCTTCAGGTTGATTTGAACCGTTCATGATCGTCCTGACCCCTGCCAATAAAAACAAGGACCACCATCTTCTCAATTAACAGTGAATGGCCTGAAATCAAACTTCTGCTTCAAGGACATTTCTCAACTCTGCTTCCCTGTCCATGCATTCATGACATTTCCATGCATTCATGTCATTTCCATGCATCTGAACATTGCTGAGTGATCTAAAGTTTTGAATTTGGCCAAAAATAGTCGCTGTTAAATTTGGAGGACATGGACTGGTTTACTGCTACGTAAATTAAGATCTCGAACAGACACTTTGCTGGAGTGACTGCATCACTATTAGCAAACAGAAGGTCCACAATGCTATAACTGTTCTCCTCTATTCCGAGAAAATTGCATTAAATGCGTACAGTTATATGTTGTGACTTGTTACTAGTATATCCACGAATGCAAGACCCATTCCTAAACCAACGATTTCAGAACCAAACCATGAGCCGGACAACGATCTGACTGGTTGGGTCGCTATGTGTAGCCACTGAGTATATATATATTCGTATCAACAACACAATATAACCAGATACCCTTTTTCAAGATGAAAATAAAAATTCTTAACAAAAATTTGTCGAATTCACCGGTTTGACCATTTGGTTTGGGACAGTTTGGGTGAACGATTGTCTATGATTCATTGCCTTACTAAGTTATTAAACTAAATCAGATTGGAACAGTGACTGGTTCACCGATTTTTTTGTCCTAACCCTTTGTTTCATTCGGATTTTTAAAATTATGATGTTAACCAAACGGGGGACAAAAAAAATTGTCAAAATATAATAATTTCTGCAATTAAAAGAATAAGGTTTCATCTTTGGACGGTACTAACGATTCGAGGGCCAAAAAGAAAAAAAAAAAAAGATATATATTCATGTCAGCTATGCATCCCAAAAGCATTGCGTTGTGTACAAGCATGCATGCATGCATCTGTACCGCTGAGGGTAATATTTATATATCCTGGTGGGCTAAATTGTGACAAATTGAGACTTCTTTTATGGTCAGCACACGTCCTACTGGACCGACGAACTCTCTCGCAGGCCAGAAGCAGACGTGGAAAGATCACAGTGGGGTGATCAGTGGGGTCCTGTTTCCCCAAACTTGATAGGGTAATTCAATTTAGAATAGAATATAAACGATTGTAAAATAAGAGAGCAGGTTGGGTTACTTTTTCGAACCGATGTGCGTCGGGTAGCCGCCAGGGCGTAGGGCCAACAAAGTCAAAGGACGATTACTGACGGGGAAATGCATTAGAAAAGGGCGTGGGGTTAGATGGAGAGAGACAAAGGACTGGACGACCGGCAAATATCCGCAGATTCTGGGTTTAGCGTTTGACGTTGGCCACTTCAATTTTTTGGGACCTACCCCCCCTTCAAAATTTCTGATGCACCGTCTCTTGGCTTTTCAGTTGAACAAGAAGCTCGTAGGCACTAGGCAGAGGCTATATCACCCTTTTTTCTTCTTTTTTTTTTTTTCCCCTTTTCTTTAAGCCTTCAATTATTGCACAACATGCCTCGTAACAAAAATGTGCTCTGACCGTGCCCATAAGAAATGGCTAAATTCAATAGTTCCATTTTTATAACATTGTTTTCGTTTGATTAATCGCTGTTACAAGAAATAACAACTACCTAAACTACACGCTAATCGAGATTTGAAAGATTGAGGAAAATGCAAAAAAAATTTTTTACCATTAAAAATTTCGACTTGAAATTTTAGTTAAAATTAATTAATAAAAAATAAAAATATATATTACATGGATAAAAAAAAAAATTAATAAAATTCAAATGGCATTGCTTCAATGACCAACCGGAATTCGAAAAGGGATCAAAGAAATGAAAGGAACCGCACGGGGATGTGTGCACGTGCGGGGACAAAAATCTTAGGGGAGATCTAAAATATGAGGTTAAAATGAATACGCTAACTCTCATGTGCGCATGTCTCCATCCCAAGTTTTATCGCCATTTTCGCTCCCTTCCAAACGCCAACAGACAAAAGTGCGAAAACAATATTTTACTTATCTGAATAAAATAGATGGCGTGAACCTAAAACCCAAAAAAAACAAAAAAAAAAAAAAAAAAAAAAAGAAAGAGAGAGAGAGAAAAAAAAATTAAAATATATGGGGGGTATTGATGATTATTTGGGTATTTTCTGACCAAGAATTACCCGGATTTTGTCGATGTCCTTACTAATATTTTTGGGAGACACTGCAATTTCTATCGAGATTGGACGCTGACTAGCCTTGTTTTTTTCTGGTGTCCCGTTAAACTCAACTGCTTTGGACGCTAGTGTCATGTCTAGATTGACAAAACTCCTTTTAATATCAATTTACACGGTCATTCCTACTTGAACGGTAAATATTAATTTACTTGATAGGTAATTTGGATTCTGGTATTGTGCGCCTGCATTGCACCTACGAGACTCATTTGGCCAAAACACTTGCCCACACAGCAACAGCCAGTTGAGATTAAACAGAATAGGACCACTCTTCCATTCTCGCTAGTGACACCACCATTCCACGGGTACATAGAAGCGATGCATATGCCATTAGTACAACACAGCATTTGTATGGGGTAAAAGCACATAAGAATTTAAATGCGAAATGATTTTAAATTTAAATAATTTAAATTAAAATCCGAAAAACCGAAACTCGATGTATTTGGAATATGAAGTATGCAAAACCGATGCCCATGAGCACGAATGAATGATCCGACCCAATATGACTGATTGCGTTTTTTTTATTTTTTTTTTTATTTTTATTTTTTGTGCAATATGACTGATCGCTGCATCTTGAAGTATATGTTTCGGGTGACCCAACAACTTGAATTGCTGTCATTAATGGTTATTTACTTTTGACAATGTCTTTTTTTTCACGGAAAAGATGGTGGGCGTTACCCATTTTGGTTTACGATTGGAAATGGTAACTACCAAAATCATTTCAGATCATTTGGTAGGATACTTTCTTTTTCTCTGTCCTACAAGCAACGACTTTATGTCCATAATTATCGCAATCTTAATTAATTCTTAACCGACTCGTGACATCTCGAGTTCTGGATTCGCTGCGTAGATTTATGATGGGAAAAACGTGACATGTCAACTAACCTTGGCGGGGTCACTGTCGCGGGAACTTATTTATAAAAGTAAAGAGACGTTATCAGTGTTCAATAATGCAAATCTTGATACTGAATACATATATGATTGAATGTTGGAGTAACCCACTTGGACGTTGGCTAATAATTCAATCAACTTATGATTTGTTCAATTATGATGGCACAATTCATTTGCAGTCTTAAACTGTCATGGTTTTTTTATTTTTTATTTTTTCATATAGTCTTATAATTTTAATTGATATGAGTATATTATTAAACCTAATTAAACAGAGTCAATCTAGTCCACATTTAGATAATAGATCTGTTAGCTTATTATTTCCTGTTATATCCTTCCAATTTTCAATGAAAAGTTTGAAAAATAACATAAGATGCAATAAAATTAAACAAAAAGGAAAAGTATATTTTTTTTAATTCTAACAAAATTGGGAACTAAGTTTTTAGTATTTTTTTTTTTTCTCAAACTCGTTAATAGAATCAGCCATGGTATCATAAAAGTGTATCGTTTTTGCTACAAAATGCAAAATTTTGGGAATTTACTTTCTTTAAACAAACAAGCGAACTTCTTTGTTTGTTTTTTTTTTTTTTTTTATCCCTTTTTCGGGTTATTATTTTATTTTATTTTTCACTGTAGAATGTAGACGAGCCATGTCCATTTGAGCCGAAACAAAGTTAGGGGAAGGCATTGGAGCTGGGCTTTTGGACGTTTGGTGGACGGAGCAGATCCAATGTGCGGTGGTGAATAAAGCGACCTAGGGAGACGACAAGGCCCAGCCCATGAAATTATAACCTGTTTGTTAGAACTAAACCATGAGAACAAAAAAGTAGGAAAGATCAAACACAATCTGAATTTTCTAAATGAAACCCATATTATATACAACATGAACTTCTCCGATTTTTCCATTCCACATTTTCATTTTTATTTTATGGAATCCTCACAACATATCCACAACTAGATTTTTCAGAGCACGACTCCACAATGGATATTTTTATTTTTGGTCCCAAAACCAAACCAAACCCCTTTGAAGGGGTTGGCATTTCCTTTTTACAATCATTACTGAGACCCCAAACCACAAAAGAAGCAACAACACTATGTCAAACCATGAGGCTAATGGGATATGCTTTAGGTCACCATTGGAATCTATGCTTTTCATCATTATCTGGAAGACCAGGCTCATGAAACCCAATAGTCTCAACGGCTCCAACGGTCTTGAACAAGCGCCGCTTGTGTATCATCTCCACAAGTGACTGGTGCAGCAACTGGCTACGTTTATCGACTGCTGACCGAATCCTGCTCAGCTTCCCCTGCAGATTTGAGCTACCATGTCTTCGAGAATCCAGCGCTGCATTTTGCTGCTTATGTTGTTTTGCATTCGCGATGTCTCCCGTGGAGCATTTAGTAGACCAATGAGTCTTTGTAAAGCAGAGAGGTTCTTCTCCTCTCGGACTGGTACTATAATTAGCTTCATTGCCTGAGGAGTAATTGAAAGTGGGGTACTTGTAGGATTTCAAAGAGCTTTTAGAACTTGCCCTATCGTTTACAAACAACTCTCCTGCATACCAAAAGATACAAGAAGAGTCAGGAGGTAATGTATCTACTGATTGGAAATTGGAAGATGACAGGAATTTCTTATACCTTGCAGCCAGTTACCTACAGAAGTCACATCGATCTTTCCATGGTGAAGGGGGTTCCTACAGGGGGATTTAAAAGCCCAAAGAGAAGCCTGGGAAGAAGAAGCGGCAGAGTTAGAGTAGAAAGGATGGTGAGCTTCATTGTCAGAATCTTCATAGCTAAAACTGTGTTGGCGATGATGGACTTGGGATAAGCCCCGTTCTTTCCAGTTTGGCAACAGAGATGATATCTCTTCCTCTATCATCTCAGCAATATCCAGTGGTTCCAAGTCATGGATTTCCAATTCCTTTACCATTTCCATTGCGACGTCTATAGCAGTGTCCCTCAAGATGTCAAAAAGAAAGTATATGTTCCTAATATGACCTGAACCGAACAGCACAATCACAAATATGGAAGTCATCTAATAGCAAAACAAAACCAAAGAAAATGATTTAGATTATTAAAACAATATTGGAACAAAAGAATATTAATCAGCAGGAATCATAACAAGGACTACATAAATGGGTGAGTATCACACCATCCTTGTCAGAGATTTGCACTTTGAGGGAAATTGCGTCATCTTCCGCATTCATTGTCCCTGTGATCGTCATCTCTGTGGTTTTGGTTGAATCAGCCAACATTGGTGGCATAATCTCCTCCAGTGATCCATCATATGCTATTTTCTGCAATGGGATTTTTGAAATGGGTAGCAATTCTGATTCATCACATTCTAGAAATTGATCCAGTAGGAGCTCCTTTGCAGGTAACCTTCTTGAAGCAGTCTCCAAACATTTCCCCACAAACTTCTGGGCTTGGGCATCTTCAATCCTGTAGAATGCCTCTGGCAACTTTCCCTGTTAAGTCAGGAAATAGTATATGATAAATTAGCCCGGATGTTTTATTGTTGGATGTTATAGTGGAGCTCAATTTTTTGGTTAAACATAGAAGAACTCACCGAGGTCACTTTCTTGTATATTTGGGCAGGATTGGAGCACTCACTATATGGATACTCAGAGGTCAGCATTTCTAACATACACATTCCAAAAGAGTAGACGTCTACCAACTCATTGTATTCTTCTTCGTATAATTCTGGTGCCATAAATTCTGGTGTGCCTGATGTTCATTCAAAAGAAGAAAGACAAGATAAATGTAAGAAGATAGATCAGAAATCATTTGAATGTAGAGCACATAACAAAAGGAGATGAAGAAATTGCCTATGACACTATGGGCATGTTGTGACCTACGAAGAACAGCTGCTAAGCCTAGATCACCAATTTTGACTTGCCCAAGATGACCATTAACAAAGATGTTATCGCATTTGAGATCTCTATGAATCACAGGAGGATCATGACCATGCAGATAAGCAAGACCATGCAGGATTTGGCGCGCCCAGGTCTTGATTGCTTGGATATCCACTCGCTGATACTTCTGCCTGTACCTATATCAAATTCTCTCCCACATGAAATTAGGCTCAGAAAAATAATATTTTTGAACAAATAAGCATCAGATGATAGAAATTACTCTCTCAGGGTGCCTGAGGTAAACATTTCAGTGATGAAGTTGAAAGTTCTCTGATCCATGTCAATCCAAGATGCATAGAACTTTATGATGGACTCATGTTTGAGGTTCTTCAGGAGGTGAACCTCAGAGTATAGCCTCTGTAATTCCTCAGGTGACCGGAAAGCATCATTAAGCTTCACTTGGTTCCATGCCACCTCCATTCCCAGAACCTCATCAAATGCCATATAGACTGTCTTCACGGCTCCTTTGCCAAGAATTTCTCTGAACTGCATTGAAATATCAGAAAAGAATTTTTTCATCCGTGAAAATGAATCATTGCAAGTTGTATTGGTTGCACATGCTCGTTAATTACCTATGAAACTTCCTTTTTTGGCATGAAAATGGATCAATCGGCTTTAGACAAACTTTCATTTTTTAAAAAGGTTTTTTTTTATGAAAATAGATCACTCAGCTTCAAAGAACTGTCTGAGAAATAGAAGAAATGCCATAGAGACTAATGGAATTGATGGACTTTATTACAGAACACAAAAATTGAAATTTCTGGTGACATTGATGTAAAGCTATTTCTTGCTTTTTATGATAAGCCCCACTAGTTCACTTTGCTTCCCCATAACAAAGAACAATCCGTTGGGCATTTTTGGTCTTGTCCAAAACAAGCTATTTTACCATTTAGGAGACTTCAATTTTCTTTTTGTCAAGGCCAAAACGTCTAGAGTGGAAACAGCCAATTTTTGGCTCTCATGCGTAGTTGCTAAAACTTAAATCGGATCATGGTTTCTTCCAATTAAATTTGAAGTCGTCACAAGTAAATCCTCTTTCCCCAGAGAACACTGATAAATCTGTTGAAAAAAAGAATCAGCTATGGTTTGGGATCAATACGCGTTAGATTTCCATGCCAAGCTTGCGAAAAACCCATCTGAAAAAAAAAAAAAAAAAGATATATACAAACCCATCTTTTACTCCCCTAATTCTGCAATTACCCCTTAGCATACTTGTTGCTTAAAAGTACCCCAGGGCTTAGACCCCATTATTACACAATATAAATAATATGCACATCCTAAAATTGGAGAAATTTTGGACGGAAGAAAGTGTAGAAAACTTGATAATTCTTCTGAAATAAATTCAGGTGCTGCTTTGCTAGTAACATCTAATACCTCTAATATAAGCATCTAACTGGTTGTTACTACAACCAACCTATTTCAGGACAGCATGGTTTTACCAATTCAGGATTGTTTGATTCTTTTCAATATTAATTGGCGAGCCTGAGATTCAGCATCCTGAACGTGACTGATTTCCCTATGTTACTAAGAATGAGCAGCAAGACGTACTTGTGGGTGCAAATTACAAAGTTTGGTCCAAACATTTGTGTCCTATAATTATCATGCACTCCATTTGATATTGACATAATTAAGAACTTACACGTCCATACCGACCAGAAGGGTCGGTTTCAACGTATCCAAACTGTGAAGTTGCTCCATCGATACATACTCGTAATCGAGTCTTGTACATGGCTGAGAAATCAAGCACCCTAAAAACCCCGCCGCCCCACCAGAATTTCCAGCCGTATATACTTAGTAGTTTTACTATAAGCACACTTAAATACCAGTGGAACTTAAGAGAGAGCTAGGATGGGTAGGAGCTAGAGAATCCGTGACTTTCCCCCGTGGTTTTCATAGGAAAAGACACCAAAAAATAACCAGATTAGCCTCGAGTAGTCAACGCTTAGCATAATCGAAGCCATTTCAACAACTGAACGTGAAAAATTGTAGTCCTCCGCAATCATCTGGCGTCTAAAAAACAAAAGGAAACCGAAAGATTTTATAGAAGAATCGACCCTATTAAAGAAAACTGCTAAGAATTCAGAGAGAGAAGGATAATTATATGGTAAGTTCTTTTTTTGGGGGGAATTCTTTTTAGGTCGACCACGAAGAAGGGAAAGCAAATATCTTTGCGAAAGATGGTTATTATTTCTTCAAGGTATTCTGGGTAATTCGAGAAATTTCAGAAAATAAAGAAGCTTACAAGAAAGATAAAGACTTTGGGCATGAAACAGCAAGTCTAAACTTGAAAAATCCATGGCCACGCCCACGATTTGATAGAAACATCTGTGGAAACGAGAGAAAGCAGAGTCCAAAGATGGCCTTTCAGGGAGAAGACACAGAAAGACAGGGCAGCAGATAGAGACCAACAACAAAGAGAAAGCCCTGGAAGGAAACAAAAAGATGGGGAGAAGACAGCGGAGTTTATGGAAGAGATTAGCGCAATGGGATTAGGGATACGTAAACAAACAAAGAAGAAAACGGGAAGTACTGGTTGTGTGGGAATAGAATATAGTATTTTTATCCAAGGTGGTGGGTGACCTGTGGGGTTGGGCGGGCGTGGCGATCAATTAAAAGAACGAAAGAAAATTGGTCCCCTCTGTGCTGTGCAGCAGGTGAAGTGGAAGGGGGCTGGCCGATGCAATTTGACGGGCTCGTCAAATCGAACTGTATGCATGTACGTGTACCTTGGGAACGGAAATGAGGGTCTCTTTCCAGCAATGGCGGACACTGCAAGAGATTTCAGAGGTTGCAATTGCAATCGAATCATTTACTTTTTCGAATTCTATCATATACTCGGAAGATTTGTACAGACACCGCCCCCATAAATTTTATTTAACAAAAATAATATTTTAATTTTTTTAAAAAATAAATTTCTCACAAAAATTAATTAATATACAATTAAAATAATAAATATATAATAAATTAAAAAAAATCTACTAATATCAAATTATATGTATTAATTATTTTAAATTATAATTTTTTTTGTCTTAATTGTATTTTTAATATTTTTTAAAATTTAAAATTTTTAAAAATTAAAATATTATTTTTTATTAAATATAACTCACATTTGGGTTTTGGGTTAGTCTATGGACAAATCTTAAGCCCATTAACATTTATAGATTCTTTCCATTTTTTGAAGGACAATTCATTTATTGTGGCATTTTTTCTCACAAAACAAAGGCCTTATTTATTTTAGTAATTTTGTAACAATCAGGTGTATTTTGTCTCTGAATATTGGCAGGTTGTGATCATATGTTAATTCACGATCTGGTTGATTATAAAGTCTCAAATTATATATATATATATATATATATTGAAAACTGTCTCCCACCCACCCATTGGTGATATGTTTAATATTGTGAAAGAGACTTTAAAACATTATTAAAAAAAGATTCAAGCGGCCTACTTGAGTATTGTATTCTCATCTTTTTCCTTACAGGAAGCTTAAAATTGATTTGTAACATGAGCTGACATCCTCGATTTTGTCACTGCCCGAGGTCCTTGTATCTGGGGTTGACATTGGAGGACACTGCTTCATTGGTCATATTCTCATGGCAGAATGCATCAGCGATTTTGGTTGCACAAATTTTTAAAATCAGATTAAGAAAGTTCATTAAAAAAAAAACAATTGAGGATTTGGTCCTCGATGCTGATTTGATCAAAATGTGTTTCAGTAAGTTGATCACATAATGGTATATTTACCATGATATATTAGCAATGTATAAGTTGAATATTGTTCTCTCTCATTATTTGAAATAATAATTTAATTATAATTTTAATGTATCTGTTATTACATTACTTTAAATTTATATTTTTATAATTACACTTGTTTTAATAAAATTAAGTAAAAAAAATTAAAAAAATGATTTGTTTAAATCTAATAATATTTAAATAATAAATATTATTATAAGAACAATAACTGTTTATTTTAATTTATAAATATAATAATTATTATAATTACCATATTCTTCTATATAAAAAAAAAAAAAGGTTCTCCCCTTATCCCACGCCTCGGCTCATATAGAGTCTATGTGACTCTCTATGTGGATGTGGTTTTTCTTTCATACGTTATCGTTTTTGTTCACTTTCAATGCCTACAGCGCCAGCAATTTAGTCTATATGTGGATGTGGTTTTTGTTTCGTACGTTATCTTTTTTGTTTTTGACCTTTCGACGCCTAAAGCACCAGCAATTCAGCCTAATTAAAGTAAATGTCGCTGACGTCACCGAATTTTTTAGTGGCTATGATTTAAGTTGACTAATCAGCAGTAATTGTAAGTTGGTGAGGCGACGATTACTCCAATTCCCGATCATGGGTTTCCTTCTGTTTGGATTGTGCTATGGCATGTTTGGATTTGACATCACCACTATCGTTAGCAGTTTTTTATTTTTCGGTTCCGCCAGGCCCAGCACTTGTAGGTTTATATTAAAAGCAATGTTTGCATGCAAATAAACTATACGAAGAAATGTTTTTATCCTTTTGAAACTTAAATGCAATTGCACACCATTAAGAAACAACCAGGGAACTCCTTTTTTGGTGGTAGAAAACGCATTTAGAAGATTCTGTCTGAAAAACACTCAATGAAACTTGTTTTGTGTATGTATAGAGATTGAAAAAAAAATAATAATAAATGCATTTCAAAATATAAGATTTTCTGTGGCTTCAAGAAAATTCTAATGACAATAATTTCTTACAAGTTAAACAGTAAGAATTCTCTGAACCCAGATAATGATTTGCAGTCAATCCACCATTGTATTTCTTACAAGTTAAATAGTAATAACCAATGTGTTTCCCACATGGAATGGGCTGGAGGCAGCTTTCAGCTAGGTTAAGCAATGAGCATCGATGTCGGAGGCAATCTAATGGCTGATTCCTCTTCCTTTTCTTGAGGCACCTCTTGGCCTGAGAGGTTTGACATTGGAAATGCGAGAGTGGCCATCAAATAAGCATACCACTGGGTTAAAAAGCTAGCAGCAATGGCTCAAAATGTCTCACAAGTCACACCATCACGTTAGTTTCCACTATCCATCTTGTGACCGCCATTCTTCGCACCGGCCATCCAGTTACACTGCCAATTCAACGCCCTGACGTTCAATTCTGTAGCTAAATGATTATTAGAGCTTGACTAATTACCACCGTCGGCTAGTCGCAACTAAACCTTGCAAAAGGTCAAAGAGTTGTTCTCTTTGGTTCAAAGGCACAAAAAGTTTTCAACTCTAAAATTATGGTAAAAATCTGCTATTATGTTATAGTTATTTCTGTTTTTTACCACCGTATATTGGAATTATCTTTTGGGTACATTATACAAAGAAACCAAGTTAAATACGGGAATTTGGAGTTTAGGAAATGTGTCTTTATGCATGCAAAATTCTAATTTAGGGTTGGTTGAATAAAGGAATACAATGGTGGATTTTCCAGAAATAAAAATTGCCATTAGTATTTTTCAAGTAATTTCTCCGAAATCTTAATTGCTTATAATTGCATTGCATTGCATTGCATCTCATAAATACGTAAGCAAAGTGGATGGCCGTGAAGGAGTATATACAAGACGTGGGCATCCCCATATTGGGCCACACTTCAAAGGGCCCAGAAGAAGATGTGGACTTTCCTATGAGGTTCCCGAGGCCCAAATTGATAGCCCTGAGCCCATAAACAATTGTAGATGATGCTGTCTTCTGCAGTGACTGTTTTGGCACTGTGGATGCTGGTAAATACCTTCGGCCTGACCAGATATTCGCCAAAGCACGTACTTGTAAGACACGCATGGGGTTTGTATTGTTGCAATGGCAGTCAACTGCTTTGATCATTTTCTTCTGGTTTTTTGGCCAATCAAGTATGTTCATATTCACGTGCAAAAACAGGTCTGCTGATGTCTTTCGTTCTCTCAATCTACATTTTGCAGTCATCATGGGACAAATTAGCGAGGAGGTCTCTTTCAATCCCCCTATTATTTGGAACCGCGACCGACTCCCACATGGCATGAGTTTCCCACATTTGTAGGGCCTGGGGAAGGGTTGATCACAATGGAATAATCTTCCCATTACACTAAGGCTCTCCCTTGAATCTGTATTCCTTGAATGCTTTGTTAGAATGGTTTGGCAGAATTTTTTCTTAGTCCTGTTATGTCATCCCGAGATCATGTCTTGCAACTCTGTCTAGGTTTGAGAGGGACTGTTGCAGAAAGCAGTGGTCCTGCTGGAGGAGCGGCAAAGGTTGAATGAGGAACCCAGAAGAGCTTCAGGGCAAACACAGGTTTTTGCTGCAAGGCTTTTATGTTCACTCAGGATTGTTTTGGGATCTGCATACGAGGGATCAATTAAGTGACATTAAAAGCCTCCAGTTGGGGGTGTTGGAATCACAAACTGATAGCTATTCTTTCTCAGACCAAGTGGGATATGTTGGAATTTCTACCGGAAAAGAGTTTTCTTGACGTACCTGGGAAATACGGTGCCTGCACTTGAATCTGGCCTTCGTCAAAGTTCTACATATTTTCGCAAAGACTGTTGATCTAGTCTTGAACTTTCCCCTAGGATTTAAATTTTTATTTTTTTATTTTTTATTTTTCTGCAAATGCATGGCCCACTAATTCTTAGATCTTTGAGGTGGTCTTAAAATTAGGGTGGCAAAAAATGAAGAATATCTATATTTAATCATCTACAACGCTCTGGTACTTGGGTTTTCTGAAAGCTCAAATTTGAATAATTGTGATGGAACCCCGACAAAATCTTCATTTAAATTTTTAATCTTCATGTAAACTCTTTAAAGTAAAAACTGATCAACTTCAGTCACCTGCATTCCCATTTATAGGTACCGGCAGTGCAAAAAATAAAAAATAAAAATAAAAAAGAAAGAAAAGAAACGCGGGCTATCTATCCGAGGTTTTTGCCTTTTTCTTTTTGGTCTCATATTCTTTAGTTTGAATTTCTGGGATTCTTTATTTTCTATTTCTTTTGCTACCGTATCCCTCATGCCTAAACCGACTTGGAATTTTAAGGATAATATCAATTTCCTCCGTTAATTTTTCTGAACTCACTAATAAAGACTTACCTTAATGGTAGTTACATTAGGAAGGTCTGTCGTCTTCAACAAACCAAAATAAATAAATAAATAAATAAATTGTTAATCATGATAATTTTTCTACTTATTCTCTTTTATTATTATTTTTTTTTTTTATAAAAAAAAAAAAAAAAGAAAGAAAGAAAGAAAAGCTGATGCATTTGGATTGCAGCTAGTGGGGCCATTGCAGCCCAGAATTAAACCCATCGGAACCTGGTTAGGGTTCACTAAGCCCAAAAGTTTTAGCCGCCTCAATTGAGGCAGTTCCCTGGCTCTCCAGCCTAGACCGCCTTAGCTTTATTTGTTGTTTTTATCCAGTTTTGCGTCCATTTTGTTCAAAAGATCAAAACCCCGGGCCATTTCCTTTCCTTCAACTGTCAAAATCACCATGTAATTTTTTTATTTTTTGTGTTGGGGTTTGGGGTAAGACCAGAGCCAGACTAATTGTCCATTTTTCGGGAAGGTGGGGAAGCTGGTTTTCAGGACGCTTAGAATCCTGAGTTCTTGTTTTTATCCGTTCTATTACAAAGTAACAGATATTTTTTTTTTTTTTTTTTTTTGGGCTCTTTCTTGAATGAAATTCTGGTAGGATGAAATATCCCCTTCGTATTTTTTGCCGCTTCTATGTACTTGGAAGTCAGTAATTTTCCTCGGGAGAAGAAGGGTATGTAGTAATAATAATAACAATCCTTGCTGCTCGCTTACTCGTTGGATTGCTTTAGTTAGCCGTTGCTTACTAAAACTTTGTTAGTTGTTACTCTGCCCATCAATTAAGTGTGAATTTTGTTTATTGTTTTTGTTTTTTCTCAACCCTTCATTTCATTCTGCAATTGGGTTTATTTTTGCTGTTTGGAGGAAAGCCTAGGTGTTGGACCTGGTGGTTGTCTTGGTCTTATTTTGAGATATACAATCTTTTATTGGCTCTTAATTTTAGGACGAAGAGAGGACAACATTGTTTTTGCTCTTTAGTTTCTTGTTTGACGACGGTGTTTTCTCTGGGTTGCTAGCATCTGATCTAGTTCCATCATAGTGTTCGTAGTGGCGGCTAGTAGTCATCTTCTCCACATGGTTATGATGCGATTCATTTGTATTTGGTACTCGTTTTTCCAAAGATATTTTAGTGCTTATGCATCACATGTATATTAGAGTTCATGCATGTATGAATCTATCAATAGTGGCTGCTCTTCTTTTGTTGTCATTGAAACATTGTTATTACTATTTGACAAATTTTATTTTATTTTTTTTGTCTATTTGCTTAATAAGGCCTTGATGATTATGCGTTTTTCGTCAACTATCAGAAGGTTTGTTTTGAATTTTGGTGGGAGGAATTAGTCTTGAACGCACAACTGTTGGATTCATACACTTTAAAATCAAATCCAGTTTTGATTCCTTCTCAATAGCACTTGCCCATTTCACTACAATCACTGCAATAGCCATTCCTACTAGTAGCGACAGTGAAAATGAACAACAACCACTACAGCAGAAACAGCAGCAGCAACAACAGCAAGAGCAGCAATTATTTGAGGCATCCAAGTTAAGAGTCATTGACATTTTATACAGCCTTAAGACACACCCTAATATGGCTTTTACCTTCTTTTATGCAATGAAGGACCGGGGCTTCCAACATGATGTTGACACTTATGCTGCTATCATTAGAATTCTCTGTGATTCAGGTCTCCACCGCAACCTTCATTCCATTTTCTTAGATCTCATTGGTTGTGATGACAATGGGAATAATGCTTTTGACATGTCATGCTTGCTTGATACTCTCACTTCCACTTCTGCTGATGACACCGAGACTCAACAACAGTTTTCACATTTTTTAGTCAAAGTATATGATGCCTTGGTCAAGTCCTATGTGAGTGCTGGTATGTTTGATGAGGCTATTACTGCTTTGTTTCAGACAAAAAGGCGTGGAATCCTGCCTCATATATTTACCTGTAATTTTCTCATTAATCAATTGATTGAAAACAGTCGTTTGGATATGGCTCTTGCTATTTACAAATACTTGAAGAAGTTGGGCTTGAACCCTAATGGTTATACCTATTCAATTGTCATAAAGGGACTATGCAGAAGGGGCAATTTAGAGGAAGCTGTAGATATCTTTCAAGAGATGGAGGAAGCTGGGATCACCTCTGATTCTTTTGCCTATGCTGCTTATATTGAAGGGCTTTGTGTGAGCCGGAGGTCAGATTTAGGATATCAGGTGCTTAAAGCATGGAAAGCAGCCAACATCCCCATTGATGTGTATGCTTTTACTGTTGTAATCCGAGGATTTTGCAATGAGATGAAACTGAATGAAGCAGAGAAAATCTTACATGACATGGAATGTATGGGATTGGATCCTGATATTCATTGCTATAGTGCACTGATTTGTGGGTTCTGCAAGAGTGGGAACTTGGTGAGAGCTTTGGCTTTCCATAATGACATGTTGTTGAGGGGTACCAAAACAAATTGTATGATCATCAACTCAATTCTCAAATGCATGTATGAGGAAGGCTTGTATTCCAAAGTGCTGGACCAATTCAGTGAATTTAAAGAACTTGGAATATTTCTGGATGAATTATCATGCAGCATTGTCATTGATGCTTTCTGTAAACTTAGCAACTTGGACGAAGCAGTAGCATGTTTCAAGCATGATATTTTGAGTTACAATGTGATTGTTGCTGGACTTTGTAGAAAAGGCCTTGTGTCCAAGGCTGTTGATGTTTTGGATTATATGGAAAAACATGAATTGAAACCCAACAATATCACACAGAATGTGATGATTAAAAATTTATGTATAGGAGGCAAAATGAAGGAAGCTGAAGCAATTTTTAATAGTATTGAGGATAAGAGTTTGGATAACTATGCTGCCATGATTACTGGCTGCTGCAAAGCCAATCATACTGTGGATGCATTCAAACTTTTTTTTAAAGTTGCAAGACAGGGGTATTTGGTGAATAAGAGCTGCTGCTATGAACTTCTCCAGAACCTATATGAGAAAGGAAATAATGATGAAGCTCTTGTGTTGTTCAAAACAATGTTGGCTTCAAATATGGAGCCTAGCAAATATATGTGCACGAAAATCATTGCTGCTTTTTGTTCAGCTAGAGATATGAAAAGGGCACAATCAGTTTTTGACCTTTTGCTTGAGAGAGGGTTAAATCCGGATGTTATTTCATATACAGTAATGATACATGGCTACTGCAAAGTGAATTGCGTAAGGGAAGCCATTGATATTTTTCATGATATGAAGAACAGAGGAATAAAACCTGATCTAGTCACTTTTACTGTTCTGCTTGATGGTCATTTAAAGATACCTGTAATGCAGACATGGGCAGGGGGAGAGGCAGGAGAAAGCAAGCAAGAGACACTGGACACCTCAACTATTTGGAAAGAAATGAAGGAAGTGGGAATCAGACCTGATGTTATTTGCTATACTGTGTTGATTGATAAACTTTGTAAGGCAGGTAACCTTGGGGATGCAGTAGATCTTTATGATGAAATGATTAATAGTGGACTAGAACCTGACATGGTAACACACATGGCTCTTCTTTCTGGCTATTGTAATATGGGAAATGCAGATATGGCTGTCCAACTTCTTGATCAGTTGTCTTCCAAGGGGATGTTGTGTGATCCCAACACTATATCTACCTTACGGCTTCATATCTTAAAATTTATGGAGACCAAAAAGACTCTCAAATAATGGTGGTTGGATCAATATTCACTCTATAAAGTGCTCTAATTAACTACTAGGTGGGTAAGTTAACACCCAATTAGTAATTTTTCTTTTCATTGATTGAGTTAGCTTTTGTACTTGTCATATTGGGATTAATATACACGAAGGGATCTAGGCATATCATTATTCATAACTCACTCCCTAATGATTTTTCTGTGCTTGAATTTGGATGTAGATTGTGGAACTTGGAGCAGCATTTTTCCTTCCCTTTTGGTGCTTAATGGATCGCTGCAAAAAAAGATCTTTGAAAAAAAGGGGTAAAGGAAATGGAACTCCGTAGCTCACAAAGGTAGGGTTTTGACAAAGGACACTTCAACTATGGATGATATCAGAGGATTGATGGATTCTGCTCACCTAATTGACCTTTGTGCAGTCTTTAATGGCCTGCTTGGCCCCTGAAGACCGGAGAGTGCTTTCTACAATTTTGACAGAGCTCACAAAGGTAAGTCAATTAAACTTTAGTTAAAACTGTTCTGAATTTTTTTTGATGAATTATGCTGAAGGAAGTTTCTACAGAAATGAATCATGATGTATGTTTTGGCACCTCATATGATAATAGCCTTACTAATTTCAATGAACATGCCTTTAGTTGTAGGGACAACGCATGAATAATTGGAACGATCAAAGTCAGAGTGCTACTGGTTTGTACGATGCTTGCCTATTGTGAAGCTTGAAATTTTGCCACACACCATTTTCCTATCCCGGATGCTTGCCAAGGGTAACTTGCCCCCGTCAAGATCAACCATGAACGACAATCAAAGCAAAAATTCCTTCATCATTTGTATGGAAAAGAGGTGAAGACTATTTTCTTGATCCCTAACAAAATTTGCTCAATTGTTATTACAATTTAGGGGGAGCTACATTTGTCATTCGGGTATCATAGGAATCCTCCTTTTCCAAACAACAAGAGATTGAGATTGAGGACAGCAAAATATGATTCAGTACAGTATTTGGATGGCTAACAGTTAAAAATGATGACTTGTACGGTGTACCTGTGCCACAAGTTAGACATTTCATTATCTTCAGATGATATGGCAGGCGCTAGTTTGTATGCTCTATGACAAGAGGGGGACAGTCAACTGCTGGAACCGAACCGATTCTGCGACAACTTGCAAGAGTTCATACTTGATCCAATGGGTCACGGGTGATGTTCTTCTATGCATTGCATTGGCGGATAATCTTTTCTTCTACTGAAAATTCATTTGAGGAATACAAAGTTCGATTGGAATTGTATAATAAAACATGCTCCTGAGAGTGTTGAAACTTTGCTTTCTTTCTCGTTCTACTTCGTTTCAGTTCGTATAGGTAGAAGTCTCCAGGCTATGCTCTGGACAGAACGGGGACTTTTCCTTTTAATTCTCACTTGTTATTCTTTTTCTGGGTATTCTAGGTTTTTTGTGAAATTGATTAAATCATTGAAAAAAAAAAAAAACTGGTACTTGAAGTAACAAAATAAATATGTAGCTAACAAGGTATAGATGTACAAGTATTAGCATTTTAAATCATCCGTTTTCTTGCTTAACTGCATCATGAAATAAAAATTACTTAATTTACCTTTTAATTTAAAATTTAACTGATTTTTATTTTTTTTTAAAAAAAAAAGCACAAATGTCAATGGGTTAATATACAAAAATAAGTTCATCTCTGCATGACATCTAGACATCGAACAGAATTCTGACATGAATTAGTAGGTAACATACTTAGGTAAAAATATCATATCATTTTTAATTGGGTCTATTGAATTTTATAAATACATAATCCAGTTTTTTTTTAATTAAAAAATTATAATTAATCAATTAAACTAAATAATAATAATTAAATAGTAATAATAAAAGTAAAAGAAAAAGCCTTTGTTATTCGAATCTAAGCCCACGTAACTTTCTCTCGAAAGAAAAAGGAGTTTCACATAAACATACAATCGATCCTGAAAGCAAATGCACTTGGCAATGAAGAAAAAGAAAGATAATTGAAGTAAAATTGCAGGAAAATTTTCAAACCGTTCACTTTATTTTTTATTTTTTATTTTTCTTTGTTTTGAACTAACTCGCCGTCACTCTCACGCAAATAATCCAAAAGGTCAAAAAAGGAGAAAAAGACTTAGTCGAGCAAAAGAACGAAAAGTCTAGTGAGCTATGAAATTATTCTTTTTCATAGTTTCTTTGCAGCCAAACGGAGAGAGACAGCGAAATTTTTAATTAAAATTTTCAATTAAAATTAAATCAAATTACAATATCAAAAAGAAAAATAATTTCCAGACTCATAGAAGATCAGAGAAAAAAGAAAGTTCAAATCAAAATAAAAGGACAACGTGATAAAAACAATTCAATCTTTCCTTTTGAATCGCCGAGCCTGTTCTTAATCTTAAAAAAAAAGGGGGTAATCAAAATCTTAAATTTGGAAATCTTAATGATCAACGTCCTGAAAGAGTTTGGATTTATGCCCGTTCGTCAATGACAAGCGGGTGGGAGAAGTAGGATTTCATGGACATTAATACAGTCAAGGCTGCCTCTTTTATGTGGGATTTTTTTTCACGACCACGTATAATTATACGTCTTTTTATAAAATTTGGAGTTTGGGTTTTTGTTTTTGTATTTTTAGTATTGATATTTAATAATAATTATTTTATTTAATTAATTATAACTTTTATTAAAAAATGATTAAATTATATAATTATAATGCCTCATTCAGTCTTATTAGGTAAGATATGACCTAAACACCTCGGTGGAGTTTTCTTCTTTTTATACGTCACCCACCAAACAAAAGTCTACCCTTACGGAAGTCATCGTAAAGTCGATGAGAAGGTCACGTCGGTGTGGTTAGCTGCACAGAAAGTAATAGGCAAAACATAGTCGCCGACATGGCATCCATTACGTGGGCCACCACCACCACCACCACCACCACCTATTACCCAATTACTTCCACCCCTTTGAGGAATTGAGTTCATGGGATTATATATTTCGTTCTATAATTTTAAAAAAAAAGTAAAAAATTGATTTGCATGTCTAAATAGGAAATAGATAAATAAAGTAAAGAGAATTTTATTTATTTATTTTTTTGTTATGAATCTTGGCTTATCCATCTCGACATTTTAAAAATATACGTAGGTTAAAATATATTTAATTCAACCGGTATGATGTAGGATTTAGTTTAAATGAATAAAATTTAATTATGATGTGATAAATATATATTATTTTATTTATGGGACCATGTCCTTTATCTAGTGTCAAAAGGTCGGAGAGACGTGCCTTAACTTTTATGGATCCAGAGCAGTTCGTGCGAACTCGGCTTCCTGAGTCTGCCACGATATGGTCGTATCAGGCTCTTCATCTACAGTTATTTATAAAATGATTTGATCCGGTAGGGACCAACGAATATGCCCATGGTATTCTCGTGTAACGAGAACAAATAAATAAATAAATAAATAATTGAAATACTTTAATGATGCGAGTGAGTGGAAGGGATTCCGGATCACATGAAGATCAGAACTTACATCGGGTAGTTGGTCGTAATCGGAAGGCGAGGGAAGGTGTAGAGGGCCCACAAATCAACCATCATTTAACAGATGGTGGAACTGGCAAATGGGCTACGTTGGAGACAATCTGGTCCCAAAATAACTTGTCGTCTTCTCTCTTTTATTACTCCCGAGCTCTGATAGCCACATGTCAGAAAAGAGAGCTCTTCTTTTAAAAGTTGCTTGCCGGAAGGGATTATCGGTGTAAGAAAAATAGAAATCCAAGGGCTTGGCTAATAGTTTGGTATTTTATTAAAAAAAAAATTTAGATTTATTATAAAAATATTATTTTTATTTGGTCAGTTTGAGTTTTCAAAGCCTTAGCAGAGCTACGACGGGGCCGAGCCGTCATTTGAGAAAAGAGGAGCGTTCATTTTGTTTTGTCTACGTGGTAAGCGCTTCGCCTGATTGGTTATGGATCCATCCAAGCCGATGGACCCACCTAGTCCGAATCCGCTGACGCAAAAAATTAATTTTTAGCCAAATTTTTAGACAAAATTTTCTGTGCTTTCCACGTGACGTCCTCCCATTGGCCATTCCTAATTTTTCCAAAAGCGTTCATTCCTTCTCTTTTCGCTCTTCTTCTCTCTCTCTCTCTCTCTCTCTCTCTCTCTCTCTCTCTACGCCCGCTTCTCTTCTTTTAAACCCTCGTCGGAGCTGATGCTCGCCGGCGTTTTCAAAAAGAGCGGAGGGAGAGAGAAAGCTAAAACCTCCTTTCTGTTTGTTTTCTTTTTTGTTTGTTGTTTCTTAGGTGTTAGTGTTTTGTTACAAAGCGGCAGTGATAGCTCACTAAAACGACGACCTTCTTGATGCACGCAACATAAGGCTTCAAGCTCAAGCGAAACCTCTGACTCTCGAGAGTTCAGAAAGAGCTTCCAATAGAAGAAGAGAAAGGAAACATGTTTTTATTTATTTATTTAGTTTGTATTCTCGGAGAGTTCTGAAATTCGCAGTGTCTTGCTCTGAGAGAGAATAAAAAGAAGAAGAAAAAAAAAAAAACTCTGGCCGTTGAGTGTTCTGAATGTTTAAATGAGTTTGGAACATGAGTTCCTGCAGAAGCGACAAGAGCAACAGAAGAGGAGAACAGAGGGAACATGAACAGCTTCCGGTTCGGACAACAGTCGGCCAAAATAGTTCGGTAACGGCCGCGCAATTATCTATTGACGACAATCTGCTTGTCGACCCAAAGTTATTGTTTATCGGCTCAAAAATCGGCGAGGGAGCCCATGGGAAGGTTTACGAAGGAAGGTAATTTTGATTTCTCGAGTTAACTGGATTATAGTACTCTGTTTTGTCCTATTTTTTGGAGATTGATCGGTATATATGGCGGGACTCTGTTGCAAGGACGGCCACTTCGTTTTTGTGTTGTCTTTGAATGTAAATTGTGTACTACGTTGTTGATAGTGTGCGTTCATGTATTGAGACTTGAGAGTATGAATATGTATCAGAACTAACAAGATCGATCCTCTATGATTAGTTAGAATTCGGGGCATGTTCTTTCAACGTTATTATTAATTCTTTGTTCACATGTAGTTAGATATTGCATGCAATTGATACTGATGCACCTCATAATCTCCTGATATGGCTTGTAAGTTGGCAATATATACTTGATCCTAGGTTTTCTTTCCATGGTTTCCATTCAGGTTTATATTATCCTTTATTCTAATTCATACTGACTGGCCCTGTTCCATTGACAAAAATACGAGGAATTGCTTGTATACCCCGTTCCTAAGCATAGGCTTTCTGGACAGCTACTGTTTTAGTTACATAGGGTAGTCAATCATTTTTCCAGGTATGGAGATAGAATTGTTGCCATCAAAGTTCTTCACCGTGGGAGCACTTTGGAAGAGAGAGCTGCACTGGAGAATCGTTTTATTCGTGAAGTTAATATGATGTCCAGAGTAAAACATGAAAATCTTGTCAAGGTGCGTGCTGAAATTAAATGTCTGCCTGCAAGATTTATTTTCAACTATCTATTGCATGCATGTTATTATGTAAATGTTTTGTTTGTTTGTCACATATTAATGCAGTGTTCTCTTTCTCCTCATTGTTCTTCTTTTGCCTTTGCAGTTCATTGGAGCTTGTAAGGATCCACTAATGGTGATAGTAACAGAGCTTTTACCTGGGATGTCACTTCGTAAACATCTACTTAGTGTTCGTCCAAGACAATTGGAACTTCGTGTGGCTTTAAATTTTTCCCTCGACGTTGCTCGAGCCATGGATTGTCTGCATGCCAATGGGATCATACACAGAGATCTTAAACCAGGTACTTAGGAATATTCCAAGAAGTTCTTTGATTATTAAAGGCTTGGGTCGTTATAGAATCCATTATTGATACTTCTGCCTTTTGAGGTTCCTGTGTCTATGGTTGCATCTGTAAAATGGAGGTGCTGTTTTTCTAATTTGGTCTCCCTCTTTTCTTTTAATAGCAAAGAGGTTGGATTTGGAGTCCTGCTATCTTTTGCAACATCTTCATTTAGTGATGGTGACTAGAGTTGTAGCACCAAGAATATACCAAAAGCTACTGATCAGAATTCTAGGAACAAAAAAAGAATCTGCTGAAAGATGACACCCTGTACTGTTTGTATTCTTTTTTTTTTTTTTTTCCTTTTATTCTTTGGTAATCAGTGAGACCATTTACTTTGCTGGCTATATTCATAATACTTGTTATCAGCTCCATTTTACTTCTGGTTTGTTGAATTGTTCGCTAGCTTTCTGGAAGTGTAAACTTTTTCTTATTGACGTGGGGTTAAGATAATTTTTTTTATGTGGATCCTGTTTTTCCTCCTTCATGTAAGCCTTTTGCATGTTCTTGTTCCTTTTTACAACGATGTCTTATTTCTGTCCATTAATGCAGACAATCTGTTGCTTACGGCAACTCATAAGTCTGTAAAGCTCGCAGATTTTGGTCTTGCTAGAGAAGAATCTGTGACTGAAATGATGACTGCAGAAACTGGGACATACCGTTGGATGGCCCCTGAGGTTTGTATTATCGGACAAACTTTCATTTCTCTCTTTCATTTTTATGTTGGCTGAACGCAACGGATTGAAGTAGTAGCTTGATAACAATGTTATTGTATTGTTGATATTTAGTTCATTCTGAGTTGTTGCCATAGATAGCATGGCTGGAATTGAACTTATTGGCCCAATTCATCAAACTCATATAAACTTTGTTTTTGGAGTCCAAATTCATTTGTAATTACTAAGCGCTTCTATGCCAAAATTGCCTTTGCAGTTGTATAGCACTGTGACACTGCGACAAGGAGAGAAGAAGCATTACAATAACAAGGTTGATGTCTATAGCTTTGGAATTGTCTTGTGGGAGTTGCTGACAAACCGCATGCCATTTGAAGGCATGTCAAATTTGCAGGCTGCCTATGCTGCTGCTTTTAAGGTGATTTATTTGTTCTCACTTTGGTCGATAATGTTCTTGTCGTTACATTTTCTTGCCTTGTTAATTTTGGGTATTTGAGTTTAGATGGCATTGTCAGTGTGCCATTTACAGGCTGATTTGAGGAAAGATATTTGCAGGACCTCCCCTTGATAAATTACTTCATGGGCTGTTAATATGTCTATAAGTCAACTTTAATGTTGCTAACCAGTTAATTTCTGTCACTGAGAATGCAGCAAGTGAGGCCTGATATTCCAGGGGATACATCCCCAGATCTTGCTTTCATCATACAGTCATGTTGGGTTGAAGACCCTAATTTGAGACCCAGCTTCAGCCAGATTATCCGCATGCTCAATACTTTTGTCTTCACACTCTCACCACCATCACCACCCATTTCAGAATCCAACACTGCCGAGGCAGCAGCCTCAGGTGATGGCACCATGACGGTGTTATCTGCCCGTGCAGGAGGAAAGTTTTCTTTCCTTCGCCAATTGTTCACAACTAAGAGGACAAGGAAATCTCAATGAGCGGGTAAAATTTTGCAAATTTTCGTTTTGTTTCTTCTGAAAGAAATTTGTCCTGTCCGAGAGACACATATCTTGAGTAACGATACGCAAATGATGACCATTAGGGGAGGGATGATAGAACAGTTTGACAGGGGAAGTTCGTCAGAAAATAAGTATGCCGACCTTGTTGTAAAGAAGAAATTTTGGTCCATATCTTCGACCACCTTTGATGATGGCTTCATGCATGTTGCCATCCCCTTTTCAATATCAACAACTCTCATGTGATTTTCTGTGGTAGTCTGGAGGTTAAATTGAAATTGCCATCTGTGGAGACATTTGGTACATACCGGTTTGATTGACTATCCTTGGTGCTTTTGGTGAGGAACGTGACACTAGGTTCGTAGCTAGTTCAACTGAGGTGGATTGAGCCAGAAGAACCAGTCAGCAATATGAAGCTTGGATTGGTATACAGGGCATTTATATAAGTGGATTTCATATTGCCTCGCTCAGTCGGCTCAATCTTGAATCAAAGCTTGAGCTTGCGGATGGCAAGCCAATTTTTCAGTCGTGGCTCTCATGTAGTGAAGTTGGCTCTAGGTATGGCATGTGAAATATAAGAGTACGGAGGATGGATAAAAGGAGATGGTCCTTTTGTCATCATACCGAAGAGAAAAAGATTAGAAATCGAGCTAGGTAAAGACAATTTCTCTTCCTATTTTTTTTTTTTTTTTTTTGGTGATTATCAGTTAAGAGGACATCTAGCACTCTCACCTGTCAAGACGTTTCAATTCACGTTCCTGGACCAAAAAAGTAAAACAGAAAAACCGGTAGATTCCAAATTTGGAATCAGGGAAATTTCTTTAGCCGTGCATTTGACGGATAATAATACTGAACGTGGATGGTTTTACTATCTATTTTTCATCTCATAATAATCAAATGTTATCCCGAGAAAAAGCATAAAGAAAAGAAAGAAATAATACAGACAACGCTACCGGCGAAAAAAATACCTAGCTTCTTTATGGGCAATGTTAGGTTGCTAGTACGGTTCACAAAAAAAGAAGAAGAAGGGTACCAGAGGGGTGAAAACTTCGGACTTTTCTGAAGGCGTCGTGCTGTATACTCTGCGTTTGGAGGCTGCGAGCCAGCGCTCAGCGCATCATGGACCACTCATCCCCTGGGCCCGCACGACAATTTTCCCTCAAAAAGTGGACTTGGCAATTGCCATGCTGTTCATGATGCCTTTAGCTAACCGTATGTGACATGTAATGCCATACCCTGAGTGCGTTGTCCATATCATCATATGTATAGCTGTATATGCTTCGGTACAATGCATGACCCGGGAGCAGTGTACATTCTCTGAAACGTCGGGTCAACAATAACTTTTTTTTTTTTTTTTGTCGTTACCTTTTTATTTTCTTGGTAATTCCCCTCTTTATCCCTTACTCATGAATCATCATTTGTGTAAAAGATTCAAGAGGTCACCCGCTCTATGGAAAAATAATCATTTAAGGCATATTGTCAAAAAATGTTAACTTGAAGGAAGGGTTGCACTAGGCAAAATATAAGATTAGTAGATATAAGGGATGAAACAAATTAACCTGCACTATTAAATTTAAATAAAAAATATTAAATAAAAAAAATAATTATAGTTAATATTTTAAATGCCTTCTCATTCACTTTATCTATTAATTTTGTACTAACTTATTAATTTTTGTTGAAAGAATGCTATACACCAAATACTTTTGCAATTATGGGGGGGGGGGGAAGGAAAAGACAAGGAATGAACAGGAAAAGCAAAAGTAGAAACGACGATTCAAACTCGAGCATTGTTGAAGTAGTCAGCATGGATCCCATAAATTCTCAAATTAGAATTAGAAACGTCAAAGTCTGTTTGACTGCTTTGATTACCATTAACTACACAACCGTTGGATGAAGCGTCAAAGTTCCACGTGTTAATACAGAAAAAGCTTCGACCAGCACCTTTTATTTCCTTGGGAAATGAAAGACTTGAAGTCAATGATTCTAGAGTCTAGCTCTTACGCTTATACAGATAATATAGGTACAGAAACAGAGAAATAGTAAAAATACGCAGCCGAGAGAGAGAGAAAGAGAAGTTTACACCGCAAGAATTGCACAGGGAGAGAGAGAGAGAGAGAGAGAGAGAGAGAGAGAGTGTGTGTGTGTGTGCCAATCAGACAACCTTCAATGGATTCAAGATCCAGAGAAGATGCGTAGTATATGTCTAATTACATGAATTCCTGCCCTCATCGTTTTGCGATTCATCAGTAGCTTCTTGGAAGGCTTTGCCCATTGAAATCTTCCAAAAACCCCACAAAGGTACGGGCAGAGATCGAGAGACTTATATGGGTTTTGAGATAAGAAAAAAAGAAGACAGATTTCCCATTTCATTGTGGGCTACCAGCGATCAAGATGAATAATTGACGCTGGAAAGTGGGTTTCTTGCAAAATTGAAAGCAATTTTGTGTGATGAGAAAATGGGGGAGAATGGAATTGGAAATGCGAACGTGGCGGCCATGCACGCAGCGATTAATGCAGTCCAAGCACTCGGGAGAGGATTCGATGTAAACTTTGATACGAGGTTGCTGTACTGCAAAGGAGTAGCTGGGTCTGGAGTGGTTGAGATTGACGAGGAACATACGAAGGAGCTCTATTTATACGATAGTATAGCGATTCCCAATGTTTCCAGGGACATTAAGAACTCTCTGGACTCCGATGGCCGTCAGAGTTTTGGGCCTTCCACTTTCCATGAGGTAGGTTTACCTTTCACTTTGTTCAATTCTGTAAATTATTCATTTATGTTTCTCTTAATTTTGTCGCTTTGGGTATTCGGTTGTCGAGATACTGTGTTAGCTGATGCAGGAAAGTTATGTTGATTTTTAGTTTTAGATGTTTGAGAATCGGGTTTCAGTGGCAGTGGAGATAGTTTGAATAAAGTTTTGGCTTTTCGGAATTTGGGGAGTTTTTTAAATTGTCGCTGATTCAAAGTTTGAGGAAGTAGGTTAGTTTTTACCGGAGTTTTGCTCGGACATGAGGATCTAAATGCTTAATAATCCAAAATGTTTGTAGATGGTGGAGTACTTCAATAGAAAGGCACATATTTCAGCAGATTTTCCTATCGGGAGCTTCAATTGTGCATTTAGCTTTACTGGTTCAAAGCCTATTGATGCTGCAGCTACAAAGACCCTCTCAATGGATGGATTTTATATTCCACTTTCCAAGGTTCAACTAGTGAGGCTCCCACCAGTGCTGCGGGCAAATGTTAAATTGGCTGTCCCAAATTGTTGGGACCCTTCATCCTTGGCAAGGTACAAGTTTTCAAATTACACGAGGCAATTATTTGACACAATGATGTTATATCAACATAACTGTCATATCCTATTTTGACAGCTTTATTGAAAATTTTGGGACGCATGTTATTGCTTCAGTAACTATAGGCGGTAAGGATGAGATATACATTAAACAACATCCAACTTCTCCTTTGTCGACCACAGAGATTAAAAACTATGTTCAGGAAATTGGAAACCAGAGGTTTGCACAGATGGATAGTCGTAATTCAGGTCTAATGAAAATCAAGGAGAAGGTTTGTTCCAGCGTATTTTCTTTTCATTTCCTTCCTTCCTTAATCTGCCTCCACTACTTGATTCCTGGACACCTGCTGTAGATCATTCACAAATTTTGCAGGGCGGTGATTCTGGCATATTTAACAGCCAAGGGATATACCCCCAACCTACCAGTGTGCCATATCTTACTGGAAAAGAAGTATGTAGATTTCCTTAGCTTCCTATTCTAGTAGAATTTTTTTTTTTCTTGACATTCCATCATCCCAGACATTGTCTTAGGTGCATACCTGACTGATTTTAAACAAGGGAATCAGTGGAGTGTCAATTTAATGTTGTTTTTTTCATTTGAACTTTACTACTTCTAATCCACACTTTAACAAGATGGCTCAATGAACTGACTGGAAACCATCCAGTCTGAAATTCTTGAAGTTTCCACAATGACCCTTTCTTTGGATTTGTCTGTAGACTGATGCAGTGGTGATAATACTGGGCATGGACTGATGTTACTGATTAAATTGTAATCATGGTTTATGGCTGTGTTGTTAAAGACCTGATTATGCTCTGTTGGCATGCAGCACCATTTGACTTTTATATGCATTGAAAAGTTGTTCCTCTGGTTGAACCTTTTTATATATGTGAGTAGTTGATCGAATTCTTATGTTTTCCAAGACAGTGTCCTAAGGGAAATTTCTTGAATTTCTGTAAGTGCAGGATTTTACAGTTATTTTCCGCAGGAGAGGAGGAGATGATCTGGAGCAAAGTTACTCCCGATGGCTAAGCACTGTGAGATCATCTCCAGATGTCATTGGGATGACTTTTGTTCCTATTACTGATCTCCTTGTTGGGGCACCTGGAAAGGAGCATCTGACTCGTGCAGTTGGTTTATATCTTGAATGTAAGAAACCTTGATCTCTGCTTACTTGGAATCCATTTGTCGTATGGGTTGTGTTGCAATAGCGCTGCATATGCTAATTGTGATTTCAAAAATTTTTGACAATTGTGCACAGACAAACCTCATATTGAAGAGCTGAGATATTTTTTGGAGTTTCAGATTCCTAGAATCTGGGCTCCTATCCAGGAAAAGATTCCTGGCCACCTAAAGAAGGAACCTGTTTGCCCCATCTCTTCAATTCAGCATGATGGGGCAAAAGTTATATGTCAGTCAAGAGCAGGTGCTCTCTTGTGGCCTGGTTCTACATTTTTTAGTTATCAATTGAATATATGACTATTTCAGTTAAGTAAGGAAACAGGGTGGAGGACCTGTATTTATCAAGTTTTTTTTTTTTTTTCTCTATGTTGCACAATGCAAGGATGTGGGCTAACTCTCCTTGGTTGAGTCCTTTAAAACAGAAAATGCAACCTATCATTTTGGGAGCATTTGTTGCCTTGAAGAAACAAAGTATTCAGCTTGCATTCAATGTTGATTCTCATTGGTTTTTGTCATGATACAATTAGACTTTTCTCTGACTGTCATGAGAGTCCAATCAATGCTACTCAGCAAGAGCATCCACTCCCTCCTTAGTCCCCTTGGTTGTGGCTGGAAGGGGGCTGCCCTCGTTCTTGCATTGACTAAATTGGACACTGTCACTGATTTGGTTTAGATTAGAACTATTTTGTGAAGAATTAATGATGATTCTGTCAATTAGATATTGTAGAAAAGGCACATGTTCCTTCAGTTTTAATCATTAGCCAATTAAATCTATTAAAGAGACTCTACCTTTTGTTCATAAACCCTTTTTAAAGGTTGGTGTTATTTTTTGCCTGATGTTGGGTTCAGATATCAGTTGGACGTAGGCCTGTAACTGGCTTACGATTGTGTCTGGAAGGAGCCAAGCAGAATCGGCTAAGTATTCATCTTCAACACTTAGCTTCTCTTCCTAAAATTCTTCTTGCCCACTGGGACGCGCATGTTGCAATTGGTGCTCCCAAGTGGCAGGGCCCTGAGGAGCAGGATAGTCGATGGTTTGAACCAGTGAAGTGGAAGAACTTCTCTCACGTGAGCACTGCACCAATTGAGAACTCTGAGACCTTCATTGGTGACCTCTCTGGTGTATATATAGTCACAGGAGCTCAACTTGGAGTGTGGGATTTTGTGACAAGAAATGTTCTATACATGAAACTTCTGTATTCTAGGCTACCAGGCTGTACAATAAGGAGATCATTGTGGGATCACGCCCCAAATGACAAGTCAAAGAAACCCTGTGGTACAAATAATGCTCAATCTGGTGACTCGAGCTCAGTTTCAAATGAAAATGTTGTGGGCAATAAGTTGGCGAAGTTCATCGACACATCTGAGATGACAAAAGGGCCACAAGATCCACCAGGTCATTGGTTGGTAACTGGTGGAAAGCTTGGCGTTGAGAAAGGTAAAATTGTTTTGAGAGTGAAGTACTCCTTGCTGAATTATTGAGGTTTGTGTGTTGATGTGCAATGCTGTGTTATCGAGCAGTGTTTTAGACCAAGGATTTGAGCTCATCATGTTTATAATTTCCCTAAAAAGCTAGAGCTGAATGAACGGAGAGCTGTTTGCAGGTGGGTTCAGATTGTGCAGTCTAGTCCGATATTGGAGGTCAACTCTGTCTATCTAACTTAAGCTGTGATTTTTGTAGAAAAGTCTATTTGTGTTTTGTAAGTAGCTATCAAAGGATCCAGTACATTGCCTCATAATTTGAATGTCCATATAAGATCAATATTGAATTTTGTTATCCTGTCTTCTTTCCTTGTCATTCGATCGCTTCTTTGTAGTTTAGTTCCGAAGAGCGTTTGGTTTTTGGAGCTTTGCGGACGGCTAATGTTGTATGCCTGCACACGAAAGTGAAGTTTGTGGTAACCGAACAGAATCTTAACCCGGTTTCATTGGGCTTGTGGGTGGGGTTTTTAGTGTGGGCATGCATGTTTGGGCCTTGATGGTCGGGTGCGGTTTGAGCCTGGTGAGGCTTTGGTCTGACTTGGTATTAAGTTTGGGTCTTAGCTAAGGCCCAGGTCAGAGGCGGTTTATAAACTAGAGTCTTGGGTCCTACATTGGACATCGGGACCTATGTCCGATGGTTGGGGGCCTGGGGTTTAAATTGTGAGCCTGATTTTAGTTTCTACGTTGCGGGCCTAGGCCAGTTTTTATTAAGTTGGGTTGGTTTATTTCTTCACAGGATGGTGTGAGGTGTGGATCTTGAGTCGGGGCAATTATCCTGGGTCTGGATTTTGGTTTTAATTTAGGCCCATCTGTCTATTTATTTCATCTTTCTTTCCGATTCTTTTTTGTTTCTCCGAACTATTTGTTCCAGGGACTCGGAATCCAGTAAATAGCAGTCAACGCTGCTCAAAGGAGTGTAATTTCAAAGTAACAGAAACTTTCAATGCTGGTTGTAAGTAACCTGGGGGCCCACATGGAACTTTGAGAGACTTTGGGTCATGTGAATTCAATGCAGCAAACTATTACCATCCACAGAAATTTCCTCCGACTTATTTTAATTCAAACAATGAATACAGGTCATGGTTTTTATTTGTTTGTACTAACCAACAAAAGCTCCCACAGACTATAGGGATCGTTGTTTCTCTCTGCGTTGACCGCATGAACTGAATGCATGGAACCATCTTACAATCAAAGGCCAAATCTGTGAACAAGATTTCTAGAACGAGGGTTGCCCGTTGTTTTTAGAATGGTGACAGCATACCTGTTACCTTTTTATGTCCACGTCCACCGCTCTCCTTTTCTCGTGGTGTGACAATGCAGAAGAAGATATGAAGCTCCGTCTGTCCGTGCAGCTCCTCGAATGTGACACTCCTTCTTGTTTGCTTGCTTTTGAGTTTCCATTGTGCTTTGAAAGACAACAAGAATTGAATTTGAGTCTCCAATTCTTTTCCTAGTAATTCTAACTGACCATGTATAATTTACAATGTTACCCCTAGGACTCTAAAATTTCCTGAGAAGTAAAGAATCAGCCATAGCAGAATAAGCACAAAAGTGTAGAGAATATCGAAATCATAACAATAAGGCACATCTCTCATCTCTCATCTTTCATCAGCTGCTTCTAGCATGAGTGGCATCTTTCCTAGGATTGACGATAAACTTTTCTAGTGCCCGTGAGGCAGGTCAAAGGGAAATCCCATCAGTAAAGGGGGAAAGCTTTAAACTTGCCTTTGCAACATATGAATGCCGCGAACTTCTTCTGACCACTTCCTCTGCAAAGAATTTGCTCTCCTCAGGCTGCGCACGAGACGGTAAACTTCAGGCCCTGACACCGTTCTGCAAACTTGCAACATATCACCGGCTATTCCTTGGCTAATTGACTTGTCGGGTAGCCCCAATTTCCCGGGGGCCCCAAATTTCCCTTTAAATATTCACAAAACCTGGAGCACATTACCTGAAAAAGTGTCATCTTTTCAGACAGCATGGATCGGGATGCTCGAACTACCAAATCACTAAGAAAGTCTAGAAGTGTGTGGAACTACCTGGGAAAACGCGTACAAACACCCAGAAGAAGTAGCATAATTCCACGCCTTCCAGACAAGTTCTGAGATGTAAACCCCACTAGTACGATTCATGAGCTTATCTAAACAGAACACAGCGGCACAAACAACTGTTGCAATAGTCAAGACCACCAACAAACTCCTGGATTTACCATTCATATATCTCTCGAACAATAAAGCAACAAACAAGAAGAAGATAGATAAACCATGGACGATAATTCCCTTTTGATCTTTCGCAGACAATGATTCCGACATCAATACAAGGGTGGTTCCAATCAGCAAAGATCCGACACAAAGGGGCTCCTACGGTAGAAATTCCAACATCACTCTCTGGGCCCAAACATTGTGTCACAAAACAGTCAAATTTAGCGAAGTATAACATAAAAGCGCATACCTTATGAGGGAGGAGCCTTCTTATTCTCTCAGCGGGAAATTGACTTTTGGTGTGGTTGGAATTGGGGGTTTTCTTCCCAGAAATGGTACGTTTCTCTGCTTGTGGGGTACTAAATTTTTGGAAAAATCTGTGGAATTTGGACTTATAGGCTTTTGGTTTTCGTTGGGTAATTCGAGTCCCGGATTCTGCTTTCACGTTGAGGAGAAATTTGCGTATCTTGATCAAGATCGCGAATCTGAGGAAGCTCCATGTGGGCTCCGTTTTGCTTGCTTTGAATTTGAACTGAAATTTCTTGGTTCTGGCATTAATGGTTATTTTCCACGATTGCGGCTTTCCTCTGTACATCGTAAAGCACAGCAATATGCCTGTAATCCTTCAAATGTGCCAAGAAAATTGCAGAGAGAGATATGGCTGCACCACAAGGATCTTGAATTCACGGTAAAAAAAATAAGGTGGGGGTGGGGATGGGGGTGGGCCCCGAATTAATGTAGGGAAGTAAAATGAGAAATTTTTATTTTTTTTATTTAGGTAATTTTTTTTCTTGTAAAAAGTATGTATATATATATATATATATATATACACACACACGTTGTGATAATTAATTTTATTTTTTATAATTAAAATATTAATCTTAATTTCGTTATCACAATAATTATGAAGTTAGGGCAGGAAGGCCAGCAACAACGATTTCATACCCTTTTCATACCTTAAATGCAATGTTTGAGCACACCGTTTTCATTTTTTTTTTTTTAAATATCAAAAGGGAGGCATAAGCCCAAAGCAATACAAAAATCAAAAAGCTAGGCCTTGGGCCCAATATAAACCAACCGTGTCCTGATTAAGAAGCTGACGGACTCCCGGAAGGGGTTCTTCTAGCATATGAAAACTACTCAAGGGAAAAGGCATCGTTTGCAAGTCAATCAGCAGCTTGGTTTTCTTCTCTGTACTGGACACTATGTTTCTTTGATAACTTAAAGGCAACTTTAGAGTGTTCTTCTCCGTAGAGCTTGCGATAGCCACATTGCCAGGCGATATCGGGACCACCCAATAGACCCTATAATTCTGCAGTTTAAAAGCCCGCTAGCAAACCAGCAGCCGTAGCAGGACCCGGACAACCCCTTTAAATTGAATACGGAAACGAATCCAACATAGCGAAAATCCCCTTGCTTAGCGGGAATTGCAACTGTTTGAAAACCCATACAAGGGCATTTATGGGCAAAATGTGAGCCCATATGATCAAGAGTCCCTGATTGGAAATGGCGGGTATAACATTTCCCGAAGCAGAAAAGGTCCGGAAGTATTCTTTTTAGATGGCATGCAAATATTAAGAGCTCAGAGACAAAATAATAATAATGATAAACTCATTTGAGAATGTTTAATGAGTTTAAGCAGGCCATTTTCTCTAATTCCCCAAAAGGGTCATCCCACCAGAAAATACACCGGAGCCTTATACCGCAATAACGTGCGCCAAGAGCACTTTCGTTTGCACGGTAAGATCAAACATCTGTTGCCCCAACAACTCTTGCGCTGATGAACTGCCCTTGTCATTTGTGAAGTTGATTTCTGAGTAACTCGTCGTATGTGAACTTGCTTTCTGAACTATCCAGCGCACCTCATCGAAACGAGTTCTGTCACTTCTGGATGACAACTTCCTGCAATACGGAGTTTTATACTTCTTTCTTCCTCTGCATCCCCCACAACAGTAGCAGACATAGTATACACACAAAACCTGCACCAGCCAAAAACAGCAAGCAAAGAGAAATATCCACATTGCAATTACCAAAACAATTGTTGAAGGATCTTTCAGCTCGTCAACAAAAGCCCGTTGTCCAATTTCAGACCAACACAGTGAATGCATTTGCACGATGAAATGAAATCAGCATTAACCATGATAAGCATTGACGAAAATAAACCTAGACTATGTCGTATAAAGAGTACTACTGTTGATTACAGAAAAACCAAAAAATGAACCCCAATGAGCTAGGCTTAGCACTCATATCTACAAAATAGCATCCTCTCTATTCAATCATCAAGAGGGATGACAGGGTGGAGAAAGCAAAGCTTCGTCTTATATATAATTCATTGAATTACAGAGAAGGCGGTGGAGATGGCATTCAAAAAATGAAAAATTGCAAATTATCAACAATCAAAATCCTTCAACACTAGCTCCTTGAACAGCTGATGATGATAATTTCTGACTTTTCTGCCATTCAAGTTCCTCAAAAAGCAGAGTGCAGGCATGTTGAGGAAGAGATATGGGTAAATCACACAGCCTTGAAGGAGACACAGATGGTCTGGCTATTGATGGTGGGAGATTTGACCTCTGTGCAGGGGCAATGATCCCATTAAGACTTGGGGATCTAGACATCTGTTTTCCGGCAGCTGCAGCTGGCTTCTGCAGAGGAAAGCAACAAGAATACTTCATGTCTTGTATGATTTTGAGATGCTGAACAATGGTTCTCATAGTTGGTCTATCCAATGGGTCCTTCTGAAGACATCTTAGAGCAACATCAGCCACCATCCTGGCTGCTTCTGCTGGGAAACGGCTTTTTAGCCGAGGATCCATAATCAGGGACAGTCGACAGCCATCAGCTAGGAAAGGACGGCTCCATTTGACCAAGTTCCTCTCTTCCTTGGGGCGACGGCTATCAAGATTCTTCCTGCCAGTAAGGAGTTCAAGAAGAACAATTCCAAAACTCCATACATTGCTCTTTGGAGTCAACAAACCTCTCTCCAGTGTCTCCACTGAGAGGTTTGCCACAGCCTGTACAAGTAACAAGAGGACCTTTTATTAGCCCCCATGCAGCAAAGAACATGTAAAAGGCTTCATCAAAGAAGCCAAAATAACATCCAAGTAAATCATTATTGCATGCCAATTAAATAACAAATAATCTCACCTGAGTCTATATGCAAGCTAGATGAATTTATGCACATCAACCTAAAATTTAAAAAAACTTACCACTGAATTGTTGGAGATCTCTGAATCGGGAATATGACCAACACAACCATATCCTGAAAGCTTTGCACTAAAATCTTTGTCAATCTGTATGTTGGCAGTAGAGAATTCATTGTACATTGCCTGAAAATTAAAAATGATTTCAGCAAACGTAAAAATAAGTATTTTATGCCACAATTTCTGTATAATCCAAAAGATACCAGCAGTGTCTTAACTCAGTCAACCAATTTTCCTCCAAAATGAAAAATGAAAAAGTGTGGCAAACAGGGCATTTGTTTAAATAAATGGTCTCATTTCAATAACAGAACAGGGATATTCCAGAGGAAATAATAGAAGGAATTATTTTACCAAGCTCAACCAAGAAAAACCTATGAGCTACACATAGCAACTTGCAACACATTATAATTCATCTTCAGATATCTCAACTATTATAGAGAGAGCAAAGTAGTAATTACCTGAAAAGGACCTTCTTCATGCAAGAAGGTAAGACCTTGTGCAGCACATAAAGCAATTTTCATTCTCGTATTCCAATCAATGAGAGGTCCATCTGATCTCCTGTATAGAAGACGGTCCAAGCTTCCATGATAAAGCCTCTCATAAATCAACATTCTTTGTTCTGGACCATCACGTGCATGATAACCAAGCAATTTACATAGGTTTGGATGTCGCATAGAAGCAAGAGTGTTAGCCTCATTTACAAACTCCTTTAAAGCCTGGATGACCATACACATTGATATTTCATGAGACATTTTAAATAATTGAGAGGGGTAAAAAACGTGCATATCAGTAAATTCTCCAGTAGATCCAAAGTCTAAAACAAACCATGCAATATACCTTTGTCATTGTCTTATAATTTATACCAAAGGTGAGGCATGTAAGAGATTGATTAAGGAATTAGCAAATACATTTTAGGTACAATGGAAGAGATTGACTTAAGGTGAACTTGCATCTTGCATCTGTGCTGGTTAATAGTTGGAGTTATCAAAATAATCTTAGCCAGCCTACCAAGAAGGCATCAACAGTTTCCCTATCTGCCCAACCACTTTAACAATATAGGTACAGTATTTGAGGTGAAATCCTAGACAGTCTTCCACATTACCTTATTTCCAAAAACACCTATTAAGAAACTAAAGCATAAAAACAATTCACACACCAGAAAAACAGCAGTGCTCGGTAGAAGCCAGTGGTAAACTGAATCCATCAAAAACTGCATTCTCTAAATCCTATTTTTAGCCCTCACCAACCGGCAACTATATAACAGCTAGAAGAAATATTTTTCTTTGTGCATGAATAAGCAAAAAAAATTAATGCATTACCTGAGTAGAAGGATGCAGGCAAGCACTGGCTTCAAACTTCTTTGAACTTGAAGTGTCATCCCCAAAAGAAGCCCTATATGTAATGGAAGAAAGACCTTCTGAAACACACCGCTCCGAAGAAATTATGGCAAGCAGATGCAATTTCTTCATATGAAAAGCTCCTTAGTGATCCACTATGTGTTCCACTAGGAGGCAATGGTAATGGTCCAGAAGCAAACAGTGGGCCACTTCCATTCCCAATTTTAAAGCTATTTGTAGGCTTCATGGCAGAGCAATGAGGTGAGGGAAGAGGAAGAGGCCTTGGACTGGGCGGCTGTTGCTCCTTAGCTGAACCAACTCGGCTCTTTGAATCTTCATGTTGATCATATTCAATTGATGCTAGGGCATCTTGTTCAGCTGCATCAAGGCTTTCCGGAGCTGATCGTGCCCGTGCCCTATTATTGATCATTCTGTTATCTGGTTGAACAACTTTTCCTCTAGTCTTAAAACTAGGGGGCGCTGACTGCAGCGACCGAGTTTGGATCCAGGGCTCAGGAAGTGTAGTTGGTGATTGCTCCTTAGGCATGACACGTTTGACAGAAACAGTCCACTCAGTCCATTTCTTCTTGTTCTTCAAAACAGTGAAGCACCCCATCTTATTGCACTCACTAAATTAAAGGTGCAGGGACTCTGCCAAAAGAAAGTATCAGGCATAGAATTCATTAAAGGTTTCCAATACAGAGAGCCTCAACATTTTCTAATGCCTCAGAAGGAAAGAATATTCATGTAAACCAAAAGACTGAAAGTTAAATGAAGAACAAAGTGACATTCCACCAATGCCACTAAGAAGCCAATCAAACAGTAAGCAATCTACAATCATTAACTGTTTCCCAGCCCATTCAAAGGAAAACGTCTTAGCACATGGTTTATTCTTGGTTGCATATAATTAAATAAAAACTGGTGCAGAAAAAAAAAAAGAAAAAACCCTCACTAGATAAAGATCATTACCATTTTGATCATAAGAAACTCTCTTTTCCAATGACAGAAAAAAAGACACCAAAAAAAAAAAAAAAAAAAAAAAACTTGCAATTGGTCACAACGTGCAATTGTCATAGGAGAAAATGCAAACAGGGATAAGTTAATCACCAGGGAAATGGGCAAGGCCATTTAAGTTGCAATTAATCCCACATGATATCATATGCTACCCAAAGCAAAGACCAAAACCGCCTAAAATTGATCATGTTACCAAATTGAAATGCAAAAATAAATCCTCCGCTGCCCCATCTTGCCAAATTACTTAAGATCAACAAATAAGTTTCATCTCCATTAATAAGCTTTAAAAATAAAAAATAAATAAAAGATAATAAGCCCTGAATCAGGATTACAATATTACAAAACCAGATCCAAAATAATGCAAATTTATAGAAACAAACGCAGCACTGCATATTTAAAAAATCAATTTCCCGTCATGAATTTTCCACGTGCAGAGCATAATACCCTTAGCCCTTAATTTTTTTTTGAAAAAAAAAAAAAAAACACACAAGAGAAGGAGAATCAAGCAAGCAGAAAAGAACCAAAAAAAAAAAAAAAAGTTACAAATTTTCTGTAGAAAATTCTGAAGGCAAACTCGTTTTGGAAACCGACAGCTCCAAAATATCGCCAATATTTAACACATGAGAAATCGCGGTGACAGTCGAACCTGAAGTCGCCAGTTCATGCGAGGTTGAAGTTGAAAGACGGTATATTCTTGGGGCGACGATGAACATGGAAATCTGTGTGTAGCTTTGATTTGGAGAAGACAAAATACAAAAATAAAAAAAAAAAAATTATATATATATATATATATATATATAAACCTTTCTTTGGAGTCAAATCAAGCAAAAGAGAAAAAACTGAGACTGATTTTTTTTTTTAATATTTTCTTTTAAAAAAGAAGAGGAAAGTGTACGAAAAATGAGAGAGCATTCTCAATGAAAATATTAGAAAAAAATGCGTCTTTGTGTGAGAAAGAGAGAGAGAGAGAGAAAGGAGAGTCAAAATAAGCAGTGGTCAAAGCTACCGAAAACCTCGGATTTAATTTGAAAAGTCGCTTTTACCTTTTGCTTTTTGCATTTCACCGCGTACATTTATTGCTAGATGGGTTCACCACAAACAGAATTGGATTTTTCATTCCTTGTGGACATTTTTGCCCTTCTTCTGTTTACTGGATCTTTAAGGTTTTATGGGTTTGAATTCAAACGAGGAGGATATTTTGGTCATAGTCCCTATACCAGAGCCAGCCCAAAATTGCGTCTAAAAGCAGTCATAAAATGATGACCCATCTCGATTTTCAACAAAAGACACCTCTGATTCATTGAACTGGGCCCCATGTCTAGTCAAAGCTTTGAACATCATTATTATCATTTTTTTAACCTGAAAATTCAAAAAAACATGGTCAGTGAGGCTTTTCCAGATATGCCCTGGACTGTGACACGTCCCGTTGGATTCGCTCCCGCCGGAGTGATCAACGGCTTGGATGTATTCATTTTTTTTCAAAAAAAAAAAAAAAGAGAAGGCTGTTCAGACCTACTGACGTCAGCAATTGTTTGTCCTTTATTAAATTCCTATCATAGCGAGGACTGAGTCATGCGCGCCATGTACGCGTCGTTGGAATATCCGATTGTCAGCTAGACCGACCACTTTCGGTTTGTTTACCATTAATATCACCCTTTTTTTTTCTTTTCCTTATTGGAGAATTCATAGTTTCTGTTTTTTATCATAGAGTTTTATTAAACATTTTTTCAAAATATTAATGGGATTTTACTGTTGCTGTATCTCTTTTTTTTTTTTTTTTTAAAATCTGCATTCCATCTGTTTAAAGCTTCCAACATTCCGTAGGGCACAAGACACCTCCAAAAGGGGGGAAAAGAAACCGTCGTTATCATTCCAACCTATTTTTCCCCGTCCCATTAATTAAAATGGGTAGAATGGGAATAGTACCAAAGATTCAAGATTCAAGATTCAAGATTCAGAAAAAACTGTCGAAAAGGATATATCAACCTTGAAACTGGTTACCAAAAATGGCCATAATTTGATTCTTTAAACGTGCAGAGAAGACCCAAAGCCATCTGGGGTGGATACTCAAGCCTAATTGACGTGAATTTTTCTTTTCTTTTCTTTTCTTTTCTTTTTTTTTTTTTTTTTTTTGATACGCCAGGCAACAAGTAATCGTTAGATTTATTTTACTTCCCGTTTTAGGGAAAGTTCCATTGCTCATTCATCTAGCAGGTGTTCCCCATTGGAAGCATTCTGCATTCTCAATTCATTGAAAAATACTCTCACGATTAAAACAAGTAATAATAATAATAATAATAATAATAATAATAATAATAACAAGAACAACAATAATTCATCGTCAAATATTCCCTTCCAGCTCCAAGCTCCAAGCCCGCAATTCTCCGAAGCTTGTACAGATAATCCCAGATCCAAAGAGACGGAGCTTTCCCCGAATTTGGGCCAATCTAGATTTGGGCTAGAGAAGATGTCGGCAGTATTAGGATGTTTCGTTGTACACCTATGCCCTCGAAATTGTATTTAATACAATAAAAGGTGGTAATATTATTTAATAATATCTGTATGTTTTATTTTTAAATTTTTTAAAAAATTATGTATAAGTTGTTTATTAACTTAATAAAATAATTAATATATTTATCTATATAACTGTAAATTATTAATTAATCAATTATTAAAGAATAATGATTTCATTTGTCTTTCAAATTATATAATAAGTAATAATTTTTTTTTGTTAATTATTAACTCAATTATATATAAATCTAATTTCAAAATTCTTTGATTGTAAACATTTAATACTTTTAAATGTTATTGATTTTCAAATATTTACAATTAAGACCGTTCCTAGCAATCATTTTCATAGCAAACAATGAATTTTATTATGATTTATTAATTCATTTATGTGCATTTTCTTTTTTATATTAACGTTTATGATAATTTTTACTTATCGCAACTAAATTTTTATTAAGTTTGCTGATATTCTCCTCATTAAATCTTCTTACAAGTACGGCGAAGTCAAAGAAACTGTAAATCACGCAAGTATGTTCTTCTCTTTTGCCCTTGACTTTTTGTCGGGCAATTGGCATTGGCTTCTCTATTAAGTATCCATGGCGGGAACTTCGACCTTTGGCCATTGCTATATTCCCTTTCAAATGACAGTTCCCTTAGCATTCTCTATTTTGGGCAATAAGGTTTGCATTTGCAGAAATTTACGCATTGTCCGCCATCGAGATCAAAGTGGGTACCAACATTTGAAATCGATGGAGCTCCTTGGCGAGTTCTAGGTGCTTTTGTCCAAACATGGCATGATGGGTTTGTTGGATGTCTTTTCTGGAAAGCTTGGTGTTGCTCGATGCGTGTTTGACCTCACTTCGTAGCTGAATTTGGCAGCTTTCGTTTCTAGGTGGTCTATAGGACGATTAGTGCTTCATGAATTCACACTTGAGTAAACATTATCACTATGGTTATATTGTTGAAATAATCTTTCTAGGCCTGGAATGCCCATCTCCAGTTCTATGCCTGAATGTCTTGTTCAGATAGCAATAGTTCAAAATATGCCAATATTTGGTGTCAACATCATCATGGTTATACTCTGAATGATTATTAATCACGCGAAAAAAGCTTTTTAATTTTTGCATTTGGTAGTTGGAAGAAGAGTTTCCTAGCTAAACTTTGAAAATTTCATTCCTTTTGCAATGTTTGCTCCATCCTTTGGAATAAAGTGCTGATGGGTTGGATCATTCATTACCCTGGGATTCCCAGCAAAGTTGAATTCCTTGTTACAACGGCTCCATTTCCTTGTTACAAGTGCTGATCAGAGGGTGCTTCTTTTCCTGCTTTTCTATTATTATTTCTTAAGATTGATAAGGCAGATGTATCCAGAGAAACATAGCAGTTCACGTATAAACATGGTTCTCAGTTTGTCTTCATGGACCTGATAATGCTTTTTTATTCACTTCATAGAATTTCTTAGGCACTACTACATCATTTATGCGTTTTTCTCCCCTGTATTTCTGTCTTTTTAGCAAAGCTCACAGTCAGTTTTGCATGACTTGTCTCGACTGTATATTTTAATCATTATTGTTGAGTGCTCGGATGGCACACGGAGCAAATTTGAATTAATCGAAGTCTCTAGATGTGTTATCAAATGATAAAGGTGTCCACACAAACCTCTTTTTATTTTCTATATACCTATCTAAAATGTGTGGCTTGTCTTGATTGTCAGACTACATTTGAAGAAACCTTTCTAAATGCATCAAATGTTGGGGACAAGACTAAATGGCTGACAGAGGGAATGGATTGCAATTTATTGTTTTGGAATGGAAAAGTACTCTTCCAGTGCTTTTTTTGTTTTTCTTTTTTTTTTTTCCCATATATGTTAGCATTCAGTTGGTTGTCATATATCAGTTGGCAAAGAGGCATCATAAGCTAAAGAAGAGAGTTCTCAATTGTTTCAAACTCACTTTCCATCGGAATTGACACAACTGAGACATCATGGACAATGACTTCTGTCCAATGTCATCATTTTTGTGTTTCTGCTGGTTTAAAGTCTGTTATTTGTGCTTCTGTAGGTTATGGATCTTGAGCTTCCAATCATTGTACAGCTGAAGGTTGTTGATGTAGATCCCGGTCAAGGTAACATAATTTGGCTTCCTCTTGGAAGGTCGGGAGAACTCTAGGCTAGTTGAATGGTTCCTAGGCTTCTTGAATGCACTTGCATAGTTGGAGCAAAAGAAATAAATCACTAGTTTGCTTCATGGTTATTGTCATGAATTGGGTTGTCCGCAGCATTTGCAGTTCTCACCTGTATGTCTGTACAACATTTGCAGGTCTGAACTGTATTAACCATATTTAACGTGCAGGGGAACTATTTGATGTCTCATTTGAAACACAGTGCCACTCCATAGACATTACAAGCACCTGGGAATCCAAATTGTACAGCATGTCTTCAGTCTTCTTTGTGGCCTTACTACTGGAAAACAAATTATATCTTGCAGGTGGATCAAACCAGCAAAATTGGATACGGGTGCTGTTGTTAATGTTCCCCTCTTTATTAATGTAAGAGATGAGATATTGGTAGACAGGAGAACTGGGCAGTACGTGAGCCGGGCTTAACCTATATTGCTGAGATTACATTTTTTCAGTTTGCCTTTATATCCAAAGTGTAGTAAATTATATTTTCCTGCTTTCGTATTTTATACATGTATTGAATTCATGATCTGAAAATCATAATATGGCAGAGTTCTAATTTTGTTAAACAATTTATTTTGAGTCCCAAGCACAGCAAGAGAACTGGATTTCCATAAAGTGAAAATTCACCCCAGCTCTAACCTGCATTAAACTTTTTATCTTCTAAGCTTTTGTCAAATGGTTCAAGCATGGACGGCCTGTGAAATCATTTCTCGAGTCAATTTCAAAATAAATGCCTTGACTAATTGAAATTGCAGAAACAATTACCTGTTAAGGCTTTCACTCTTCGTCCTGGTCTTTTTCGCAGAATCACGCCTCTAACCAATGCTGCACCATAGATATTACAAGCACCTAGGAACATTTTTTGTCGATTCAACTCACTGATGAGAAGGTCATATGATATTCTACTCAGCATTTTACGATTTTCATACAGTAGAACTAACACCAAAATTGCCTTGTCGATATGTCCCTCAACACAAAGTGCTCGAATCACCCTGTTCACAGTGATTACCCTTGGAATATAACCCAATCCAATCATCTCATGCAGATTGACCATAACATCATCAACTTTACCTGCCATACAAAGAGCTTCAATCACCAAGACATAGGTGCTTTGGTTTATGACAAAAGCTCTTTCCTTCATTTTCTCGAACACCTCATAGGCGTCCTCCAACATATCGTTTTGTACAAGAGATTGCCTACATAAACCTCTCACGAGTCCATTTGTCAACCTTTCATCCACTATGAAACCACTTCCTATCATTTCCTTGTAAACCTCCATTGCCTCTTGAATCTTTCCCCATAACAACAAACCATGCAGCAATGTGCTATAGCCGATATAATCAGGCAAACAATTTCTCTGTCTCATTTGCTTCAACACAGAGACGCCCATCAATGGCCTTCCCTCCTTGCAGTACCCATTAAACAGAGTGTTATAGGTAACCACATTTGGCGTCAATCCCATCTCCAGAGCTTCGTTAAGTAACTCCACTGCCTCATCTGACCGACCTACTTTGCAGAAACCATTCATTAAAGCAGTGTACGTATATATGTCGGGTTCTATGGATGCTTTCTTCTTCTTGATATCCGCCAGTAGTTCAAACGCTTCTTCTACCCTCCCCACGTAACACAACCCTTTCAACAAGCAATTGTACGTTTGCACAGTTGGTCTGCACCCAATTCTATCCATGGCCTCAAAGACTTCAAAAGCTTTCTTCAATTTACCCCTTTTGCATAGCGAATTGATCAATGTGGTGAAAGTAGCGACATTTGGCTTGAACCCATTTTCCAGCATGTGGTCTAGAACACCTTTAGCCTCATCAACATTATTTTTCTTGCAGTGGCACCTGATCACGATCGAATGCGTCCATGAATCTGCCACTAAGCCATAGGATGATAAATTGGAGCACAGTTTCAACACGAGGTCATGCCTATCTGCCACGGCTAAATCCATAAGCAGATCATTGAAGTCCGATATGCTACAATCTCCGTCTTCTTTAAATTCGCCAACTTTGAGGACATCAATTCCCGTTTTGTAGGGTACTGCACCTCTAATTTCATCCAAAAGGTTCTGTACCTGCAATGCACTGGTTCTCTTATCATTAGCCAAGCCTTTTCGTTCGTCTTCATTGACAGCCAAGCTATTATCTTTCTCAAAAAGGCAGCTTTGAGTCCTAAAACTATCAATCCCAGGAGATGCAACTTTAGCGCACAATCGATAATCTCTGTAGGAAGACAAGTTTGCTCTCTGGGAATTTGTCGGCACGAGGACAAGATTGCTCCCTGGGAATTTGTTACTGCAGATGTTGCTGATGATAAAAGGTTGGTCACTTCGTAAAGGAGACTGAATGGAATGGGACGGTAAAGGATAGGCTGAAGGCATCGGCGTGATAAAGAGAAAGAGGCCGAGAGAGTTAGACCGGAGATTTGTTGGGGCTTTAATGGATATTGAACGCTAAATCGCGAAAGTTTGGATGAACAGATAACTCTTCTTCCGACGAGTCGGTTGGCTTGTCGGTTTCCTGAGATTTCTCGGTTTTCTTTAATTAAAAATGCTACAGAGGCTCAGTCCCATCGAGTCCAGGCCAATTCTCATGCCCTTCCCTTTCTCCGCCAATGCTGTGCAAAGTAAATGGGGCCAACAACGTCGTCTGCCTCACAGGTTCACAACCAGTTGAATTCTACCAATTGTACATTTCTGAATTATGATTCCTGGATATGAACTCAGTTACTACCTGCCGTCCTGTCCTGTTATAGAATTAAAAAGTTTCCAAAATCAACGTATAACTTTCATCTTAAAAAACTTCCCCATAGCAGGATTAATTTTCAAGATCAAAATATTTAAGGGAAAGATGTGCAAATGTCAACAGATCATAATTCACAACAGCTAAAAAATAATTCTTTGTATGGTTGATATGTTAGATACAGTAAACAAAATACATGATCCGTGCTGTTTCAAATCCTTAGCGATCTAGTAAAAGCCTTCCAAGTTGCGGGATCTTCGGGGTCAGGGCCTTTCCCATGTGCAGCACCACTGGCCTTGGCCTTTCCACCGAAAATTGGTCTAAACAACTTCTTCAGGACCTTAGGAAAACCCAACCCGCGACGCCGTCCTCGTCTCGCCTGCTCCGCCATCGGCATTGTGTCCTGCCCATTTATCGGTGCCTGCAGACGAGACCTGGATGCACCGGGCTCGGAGAGGCTCCGACCCAGTATGGCCTGGTTCAGCTGCACCTCAAAGGCAAGCCTCTCAAACTGGTCCACCAGCGTGCTCTGCTCATCTCCAAATCTTTTGAGAACAACTGCTAATTCATTCATTTCTTTCACTTGGGTCTTTGGGCATTACTCCTTTGATGTCTCACATGTTTATATTGGGATTGTGGAAGAAGCTTACACAAAAAGGGTTCCTCTATTTGCTTTAGAACGTTACTCAAGGAAACCGATCGAGTCGAGGCCAACCCCTTGCTCTTCTCTGTTGATTCTTGTGACAATTTATTTGCAGTGGAGCAGTCTATTTTTCCACATAAATTACAAAAAGGCAGGAGTTTGCTAAAAAAAATTAAATTAAATTAAAAACAAAACTTTTGAATTACCGTACACACCCCATTTATTTGCCGGAAAGAAACTGAAGCGTTTTGCACTTCTACGAATTTCCCGAATACATTTAATTCGGAAGTTAAATGGCAATTAATATTACCTCTAAATACGATGAAAATCTCTCCAATGCCTAACTGGTTCAAACCAACAACTTTACGAAACGGCAAATAATGTTCATTAACCGACAATTGATTTTTGATTCTTTTTTTTTTATCAACCTGGCAAAAAATAAATAAATAAATAATGTAAAAGAAAATTTCAGGTATAAAGATCAAGATGAAAGTTGGTATGTTATGTTATCTGTGCGGGGAATCATGCAGCAGGCCGAAGTTGCACTTTATTCTTCCTTGCAGGAAGGAAATTGTGTTTGCTTCCTTTGACATGGACCCCTTGTTTCATCAAATTAAATACCTTGTCTCACCAAAGAGACTTGATAATATTCCCTTTCCCTTCTTTTTTTTTTTTTTTTTTTTTTTATTCTCTTCATAGAATGGGTGCTTTTATTTTCTTTTTCGATTTTACCCCTCTATTTTCTCCATATTTGTGGAAAGGGGAATGGGGATTTTCGGCCATAGATTAGAGCTCCAACCCAACATTGATCGTCATCACATTAGACTTGGTGGACCTGCAAAGCGTTTGATAAATGGGCTTTAAATAATGGGTTTGCTACAAGTGGCGGTGCGCCCGGTACCAAAATTAAATGGGCCGTCCCTGGAAGGATTGGGCCAAGGGTTTGACCCGATAGGAAGGCCGACATGGACTACCACCAATGCCCTTTTTTTGCGCGTCTCGGGTATCGCTCCGTTACCACCAAGACTCGCAGACTTTCAGCAGCTGACCTTGCCAGATGTCAAGGGTCTTCCCCGATTAACAACTCACCGTGTTGTATTGTATGACCTGCGTGTGCCCTTCCTGCCCCATCTCTCTCTCTTCTTTGCATAAACATCGAAATCCCCAATCAACTGCGTGTTACCGGCGAACACATCCTAATTCTTTCTCCAATTGTCTCCTTTGTCTGTTTCGCTGCGTGAATTCTAAAGCGCCTCTAGATACTTTTTTTTTTTTTTTTTCGGGTCGGGAAAAAGGGTTGTGGTTGTTGTTGGTGGTGGTAGCGGTGGTGTTGGTGTGGAAGAATAAGATCTAGGTTGCAGAATTGTTACATGGAAGTGGCAAAGTGCTATGTTGTTGGGATCTAGTCCGAGGAGTTGGGTTTAGAGACTTTGGTTTTTTTTTTTGGTGAAAGACTTTTAATGGATAGAAATGGTAGGTTAGTAGGTATAATTTTGGCGATTTTAATTTTTGCCAATGTTTCCGATGCTTCCTTCCTCTCAAAGCTCCGACAGTTGGCAGCATTGAATTCCGCCCGTAACTCCGACGTCGTCTCGGTAACTCTCTTTGTTCGCGTCTCTTCTTTTCTTCTTTTGTCTTTCTATGTTCTAGATTGTTGTCGGTAATATATGGAACATAATTTTCTGGTGATTTCCGTATTACTTGTTTATTTTAAGGTTTCTCCATCGCCAAGTCCGGATTCTTTGAAAATTGATAGTAGCTCTAAGAATCCCAAGGTTCCAGTTCCAGAGAACAAGACGAGCAATGATACAGTGAAGCAGGCGCCACCTCCTCTAAGCCAGAAAGATGATGGGAAGAATGGTGAGGCAGAAAAGAAGAAGAAGAAGAAGAACAAGGATCAGGATTTCCAGTCGGAGGTTAGTGAGAATTGCACAGGAGTACTTAGGAGATGCGTCCAGAAATCTTGGACTGCTTGCATTCTTAATTCTGAGACAGGTAATCTTATTTTCATTTATTATTATTATTATTATTATTATTATTATTATTATTATTATTACGCACAATTCAAACATTGTAATATTCAGTGGCTTAGATCTTCTGCATTTTGCAAAGTAAGCATAAGTTGGTAAAGAGAATGTGATGTATAAATCCAGGAGCTGCATGAGAACTTGTTGTATTTTAATATATCAAGTCACAACGGCTTTATACATACATCCATCCGACATACATACGTATGTGTAATCTCTCTCTCTCTCTCTCTCTCTCTCTCTCTCTCTCTCTCTCTCTCTATATATATATATATTATATTGTGCAATGTTGAATAGCAAAGGGTAATCAATTGTGTAGTGAGTTGGCTTGTAATATCTTTTCAATTTTAAGGAACAATAGATGAACTGTGGAATTAAAAATCTAAATGTGTGACATTTAATTCATTAATTTATAAGTGGAATTGGAACAGCTACTTATGACTGACTTGACCGAGATAGCTTCATTTTGTAGTGACCACAGATGATCAAGTGCCATTACCATTTACCAAAAGACAACTTATGAAGAATCTACTTGTATTATTATTGCTAGATTGTAGTGTATTATTGCTTTTGTTATGATCACTTTCAATATCCCAATGAGGAGGCCGCTTTCTCTTCTTTTTTTACTTTCATTATTCTCATTGGACTTGTAAACTCTCTGTAGAAATGCCCATTCTTAGTTGTATTCCCTTTTTTTGTGTCAATTAGTTTAAGCTGGCACCCGCTTCTTTGGAGACTGGGTTCCATTAACTCTTGTTTTTGTTTGTTTGTTAAGACTTTTTTTTTTTTTTTTTTTTTTTTTTTGAGCAAAGGCTTACTTCAATATTAATGATAAGGCAGTATTGCATTTGTCGTGGATGTTGCGTGGTGGATTTTCTAATTGAAGATGCATGCTGTGCTGGATGCTTTGCCCATTGATGGCTGATCTGTTGCGTCCATTTCTACTGGGGATGGACCAAAGTTTCAAGCACAGCTACCACCTCATTTACTTCATTGGGAGGCTCAAGTCTGGCATGCACTTATGCCCTTCAAACAGCTTCCAAACACATCCTCTACCTGTCATTCATCGTTTCACCAAATACAAAGCTGAGTTAAACATGATTATAATTTTCTTGCACATGGCCATCTCAAAATTTCTGGAATTATTGGAGATTTGCTGCATCATAATATGAACCTTAATTATTGTCCATACACATGATTTGGACCATCTAAGATGTGTCATTGGCTGTAAATCTTTATTGTGTCTGTTGGTGGTTTTGCTATTATATCTTTTAGTGCTGGATGATTAGCTTGAAAAATGTGCTGCTAATTGTTTGACTGCATGCTTGGACAGAATTGTATTGCATGTTCACCTTTCTGGGTCCCTTTTATGTGGTCTCTCTTCTCTGTGTTACAGATATCCTAGAATTATTGTACATAACTTTACTTTTGCATAATCCCTTGTCTAATTTTCTTTAATCTTTCATAGGTTCCAAAGAGCTGGTTATTCTAGTTGAAAATGAAGGAGAAGACCCTCTCAGAGTGTATCTTTCTGCCCCAAATCCCAGTGGCAATCCTTTACTCGAACTACCTAAAAATAAAAGTAAAAAGGTGTGAATACTTTTCTGGTTGAGTCATTAGATTTTCCTAATATACTAAGGTCCATAATGAGATATAAGACAATTTGAACTTAGAAGTGGAGCATTGTAGCCTGCAAGATAGAGGAATTTTGCCTGAATATTGACTGAAACTGTCGATCACAGAGATCAGTGTTCCTGTTGTTGTCCTGCATTATAATTGAAAAGGCTTACAATCAGTGGTTTATAGATCTGGATAACTTATAGGGGGCAGGTGACGGGGGTGGGTTGTTTACAAGTTTTTCATCTCATAGATATTGGATTATCAACTTATTGCTTGTTATCTTCTCTACTGGCAAGTAGTCAGCTTTTATTTAGAGTTTTTGTGTTTGATCTTCAGATTAAGGTAAAGGCTGGCAACCACACTGGAATAATACTGAAAGCTGGAAATGGAGAATGTGTTCTCCAATTGAAACCTCCTGTGTCTCAGGGGAACTTTTATGTGCGGCTCCCTTCTTTTGAGAAGCTAATGACACCAATCAATGGTGCCTACTTTATGATCTTTACTGTGATAGTTTTGGGAGGGACATGGGCTTGCTGCTTGTTTAGAAAGCGGAGACGGCAGGATGGAATACCATATCAAGAGCTTGAAATGGGTGTGACAGAGTCAGGTATGGTAAAACGATGTTGAATCAGCCGAAGGTTGGGATCAAGGGTGGGATGATGACTGGGAAGAGGGGAGTGCAGTCAAATCACCAGTGGCACATAATGTTGTAGGAAACATCTCAGCCAATGGCCTTACTTCGAGGTCTCCAAACCGAGATGGATGGGAAAACAATTGGGACGATTAGGTATTAGCCAGGATAAAGGAAAGGAGAATCTTCTACTAGCGTGAGAAGGTAAACGATATGTAAAAGATGTGACATGTAGTGCATCATCCTCCGGTTTGTCGTGTTGACATTTGTAGGAGGCCAACAAAAGTAAACAGTCCAGAGGCCATCTTCATATCTGAAAGTACAGAGGTGATAATATGCCTTCCTGCGTGCTTTTGTAAAATGTAAAATTTTGCACGGTTACATTTGTTTTTGAGATTGCAACATTAAATTACGATACAGATTTCAATTGTTGTTGCGTCTTTGCCCCCGATTTCGGTGGTAGGGGATCTGTGATCATGTGGGGGTTCGACGGATTCTTTGTTGCTTGTCCTACATAAAGTGAACAACAATCTTGGGATTACTTCTGGGAAGCATCTGAAAACCTTGAGTTACAGAAAAGTTAAAGCTGTTACTCAGCTCACTTTATATAGTTTTTAACCATATGTTGTAATGTTCTTGTTGTACTTTATAAAATGAGTTGTTAAGTCACTTTCAGCTGTTCACGTACCATTCATTTCTAAAGCGATTGATCGGGCTTGGGAATCCTGTGTCGCTAGATTGGATGACCATCTCCTTGATCTGACGACTAAACCAGTGCTTGTTCTTACTTGTTCCTGGGGCTGTCTTCCAAGATTCAGTGGGCCTGGGCCACGGCCTGGGGCAGGAGCCAGGGGAATAACTTTATTGATTGCGTATCAGCAATGCATTGAAGGGTTCCCCCCTCCCCACTCACGAGGCGAAGCAAAGTAAGTGTCGGTCAATCTCGGCTCAAAGCGAAACATTCCGGGCCGAAACCGAAGCACTCTTTTGTCTCCTGTCTCGGTCCCCTAGTCAGAATTCATTTGGATACCTAAACACTGTCTGCCTATTCCTTCGACAAGAACGCCTCTTGCTCCCTCTAGTCTCTTACATACTCTCTCTTTCTCTCTCTCTCTCTCTCGCTGTGATTAAAATCCAAGAAGCAAGAAATAAGAAAAGCAAGAGGAGGAGGAGCAAAATGAGTATGAAAGCAGCGGAATTGGTATCAATCAAGAACCTCAGCGGCCACCACCTCGGCTGGCCATCAAGAAGAGGAGGAAGAGCTGCTTTCTATTCTTCTTCGGTATCAGCGGCCGCGTTAGGTTCTTCTTCTTCTTCTTCTTCTTCTTCTTCTTCTTCTCTAAAATTCCAGTCTCTACTTCGACATCGGATTTACGGGGCGTACACGGAGGCTCCTCCCGTAGGACTTGGCTACACGACGGTTGCGATCGGTTTTCCTTCTCTTCTCCGAAGGAATTCGTGGAATCAATCTGTCGTCGCCTTTGCCGCCTCCCACGAGGATTCCGTGAGCTCTCTTCCTCTTTCTTATTTTTTCTTTTTCTTTTTTTAATGTTCAACGATTTTCTGTTTTTCAAATATTTATTATCTCTGATGTTTTATTTCGGCATTTTTTTTTTAAAACTTATCTTTTTTTTTTATTTATATATATTTGAAGAGCACTCTCCCTGATCGGTAGACTTTTTTGTGGTACTTTTAGAAGCATTCAGAAATTGAAGTAGAGAAGGGAAACGATGATGTCAAAGTTGTAGCTGAAGAATCGCAGGAAGCATGGAGACAGACTCTGGACGCCTTTAAAGAGCAAGCTTTGAAGATGCAGAGCATCTCTCAGGAAGCTTATGAAACTTACTCCAAGAAAGCAATGGTTGTCTTGGAAGAAACTTCTGTGCAGCTAAAAATTCAAGCCGAAAAGGCAAGAAATGACTTGAGCATGCTGGCTAAGGAAATTAGCGAAGAGGGTAAAGAATATCTCTCAGCAGCTGCTGAGAGTTACCCTGAACCTGTCAAGGAGGTTGTGGAGACATTTTCTTCCTCAACTGGTGGATTTGATGACCTCTCTAAAGTTAAAGATTTTCACCTCGGAATACCCTATGGTATTATCGCAATATACATACTCAATGTGGAATGGAATACTTGTTTGGGAGGCGTTTTAATTGATTTGTTTTTGTTTTCCAGGATTGTTTCTTTCTCTTGGTGGGTTTCTCTCCTTCATGTTTACAGGCAGCATTTCTGCTATCAGGTTTGGAGTCATTCTTGGTGGAGCTCTCTTGGCTTTAAGTGTATCAAGTTTGAGATCACAGAGAAGAGGACAACCATATGGTCTAGCCTTGAAGGGACAGACAGGTTATTGTTTGGTTCTAGTCAATTTTCCTGTTGTTACTTAGTTTTACAACTATTGAGGAAACCTGTTGCTGTCTCTTGAGTTTCATGCAAAAGTCAATACTATGAACCAATGCACAAATGGATATAATGTGCTTAGATCCAATCACAGCTTCATAATATACAGAATGCTTAGTCATCTATTTGGAAGAGGGTGCAGGACCTCTGTTTTAGGAGATCCTAGCATATCATTCTATGCTTTGGGTCATTGATTTCCTTTTTCTTGAACTTATATAAAATATACTTATTAAACCTTAGTGTTGTTTATTTTCTCTTTGTTTCTGCAGCAATAGCAGCTATAATCTTTCTTAGAGGGGTGAATTTGCTGTCTCAGGTCAGATGCCCCCTATGGATATTTCATTCCTGTTGTCTTGGTCACTCATTTATTTGAATTACATTTAAACCAGTTTTCTTTTCTGATTTCTTGTGTAGGGAGCTTCATTTTCAGCATTTTTGGATGCTTCTACGAGGTACATAAAACTTTTCTTTTTCTTAGATTTTGCTCTTCTTTTTACCTACTCTTGCTTGTTGATGCTTGATAATTAAAACAAAAAAGTTGTATAAGTTAGTATTTGCATCAAATATTTTAAGCATCAAGCAAAGCACTGATGAGGAATTGTTTTTGTATTTGCATCTAGATCCCTTTTGTCAACAAGCCTAGGTTCAGAATTGTGTCACACAGCCTATAAACACCTTTTTTCTCCAGTGACAGAAGTTGTAATAATATTTAAAGGGTTTTGAAACATTGCGTTCAGAAGTTCACTCCTGTCATAAAACATTTTCTTGTTCTTTTTGCAGTTTAGATCCCGTCTGTTGGTCAACTGCCATATCCAGTCCATAAGACCAAAGGAACATTGCTCAACATTGCCATCAATTTGCACTAGACTTGAGTTCAACATTGCTTAGGTGTAGGGGAGAAGTTCCATTATTCAGAACCTAAAGAAGTTCTTTATTTATTAGTAAATCTCTGTGTTTTGCAGCTGTATCTTCTATCCTTTTTGACAATGCCATATGGTTTAGGCCTCTTCCTGGTACTGGTAGTGCCATATTCTAGAGCTCTCACAGTCTTAATGCACTATAAGTCAAATGGCACTTATGCATTTGAGTCCATTGTGGATGCTCATGCGCATAGGCACTAATGAACCCAATGGAACACAGATTAATGGTCTCTTCCTGGCAGTGGCATATCCTACAAGTCTTAGGTCTGACTTCAAGCATTCACATGTATCTTACTGTGAGATCAGAAACTGGACATTGCTAGGCTGCACTTACATGTTCATCTCATTTGTGGATGTCCATCTTCATAAGCACTAGAAACATGTTGGAACACTATATGATGGCATGAAGTATGCTAGCCTGGGTTGAAATGGCATTGCGTTTTGGACTATGCTGGCTTGGTCTTTCTTACGATTTGCTTTGCCTTACAGCGGTTTTATGGTTGCTTTCTTCTTGTATCGGATGGCATTGTGGGGGAAACAGATCAAAGGGCCTGACTCAGAACATGGGGCAGAGAATTAATTTATGTTCACTTATCATGCTAAGTTTTCACTAGTGGGGCTACTCCTTTGTGCTAGAAACTGAAGATATACTATGCTACAGGAACTATGGGATTGCAGGATGAATATTTTAGAGGAGATTGCTTGACTCCGAACGGTTGAATGCTTTGCTTCTAAAGTAATTGTTTTTTTTTAGCTTTTTGCATATTGAAAAGTGAGAACGCATATTGTCAACCTTTCGAAGGCTTGTATCGGTAGTTATTTCATAATTGCTCGGTTATCCTGTTTTTGTGCCAATTATTAATAAGTGCAACAGAAATTTATGCAGCCAAAAGATGGCTTCTCTTTATGAACGTTATGTCATTGCGATCTAGCGTCAGGCTCTCATTCAATTATTGATTGTCAATGTAATTTTTATATGTACCCTCTTGTGGTCTATGCAACCGGACAGACAGACAAATGGAACCTAACGCTTGACCAAGCTTTGTACTACAATTGGTCTTAGCATTATTCCATAGAAAATGTTGACGGTTATACCGCTTAACAGTTAACAGGCATGCTAGAGAAATAGAAGCCCCCATGTGCCTTGGACGTATATCCTATGTAGCACAGAATTTCAAATGCAGGGCTGGGAGAAATGGAAATTCGAAAAGAGAAAAACAAAGTCGGAAGGACATTTGAAAACATCACACGACAAACAAAAATCCATTAAGCTCTAACATCGTTGTAACATTTCCTTCTGCTTTCGGAAGTATGCAACCCTCACAAAGTACACTTTTTAAATACAGAGCGTGAGACAAAGTAGTAGAGAGTGCTGATCAGGCATAGCTGGCAGTGGCCCATCAAGATATATTGCAGCCCATCGCCAACCAAATTATATGACAGATGTGAGAACCCTAGAAATTGGAAATATGATCCCTGTACTCTTCTTTCAGGACATGGCCACAGCTTTAGATATCTCCGTGGGGAGCATGATGAACAGGGATCTCACCTTGACTCTCCAATGGCATGTACTGTGCCATGATAGCTCGTATCTCTGAATCCATGTATCTCTGCACAACAGTTTAAGAAAGATAGTTGCTACTCAGTACACGACTATCACTCATCAACTACCTAAAGTAGCTATGTCAATCATTGAACTTTTGTCCGCATTCAGATTTAAACTTTTTTTCTTCATTCAAGCCAGCTGATAAGGAACAAGAGGAAGTCTAGAGCACATACCCGGATTCTGTACTTGTAAATTGCATATCCAGCAACTCCAGCAGCAGCTATGCCAAGGATTATAACCCAGACAAAGCTCCAGCTAAGTTCTGTGCTAGACTCTTTACCTGAACCATGGCACATAAAGCTTCAGCAATGGCAACCAAGAAAACCACAATATATGAAAGAAATGCAGATATGTAAGAAATAAGATTTCAATAAGCCAACAAGTTCATTTATTAAGATTTCTAAAACCTAGCCAACAGGTTTTTTTTTTTGAAAATTAAGATCATTTATTAGGTTAAGAGAAGAGGATCTATGTGTCTTGTACATCATCCATGAGGCAGAAAGGCAAAGCAAAGCCAAACAGAAGAATTAAATATAAATAAGAAAGCAGAAACAAGTCTTAATGGATGACAATAACTACACAGCATAATAGAGCAAATTTTGTTTTGTAAGCTCCAGGTGACCATATATTTGGCTAACAGAGACACTGATTTCTTGAACAACAGAAACAACAGCACTCCACAGATACTCACTTATGCACGTGTCATGTTCTCGCATGTACAATAAACCACCACCACAGCTACACTCATAACTACCCCAGGTATTCTTGCATTTGCATTCTGGGCAATTGCATGCCACCTTCTCTTTGCACTCATCCACATCTGGAACATAGCCAAGAGTATAAAGAACATGGGCAGAGAATTAGCCTGTAGCCACAAGAAAATATTCCACGTCTAGGATATTGGCTGGCATGTTCAGCTACCAGCAAAAAGATTCTTACTTGTGATTCCTTAGAATGGAGCTTCTTGTATTGTAGAACACTAAAAGAACACATGCAATTTTTAATGTCAAGATGAACTTAATGAAAAGGCAACAGAACGTTTCTCCAAAACAATGCAGAGAAAACCCAAAAGTCTTTTCAAGTGATTCATAGATTCCAGACTCCAAACATTATATTAGTTATGATGTCAAAATGAAATAATGACGGATAGGAGAGGATACCCTCGCAGGTGTTGACACCATCACCCTTGAATCCTGGAGGACACTTGCAACCTCGTAAATGATCCTCCTGAAAATCCCAGTGGAATATTAATTACATCTATCATGAAATAAGTAGGCATACATACACATGAAGAACTTCACTGAAGTGGGAAGAATACTTACACTACAAGCAGAGTAGGTTCTACCATCTTGGGTTTTCTTCCAACATCCACCATTGTTAATTTCACACCGTGAAGAACCTGATGCTGTTAATCAAACAAGCAAAAACATTAGTGCTTATGGAGAATAACCACATATGATTGCAAAAGGTTGGAATGGTGATTTTGGCATATAATAGTGGCAATATCACTTGTAGCTCACCAAGCAGTCTTTTTTTTTTCAATTTTTTTTCTAATTTTTTGAAAAATTTTATCAAGTTCTATCCAAACCCCACTGCAACCCCGACTTTACTGCACACACTCACACACTCACACACACACACTTTCTCTCTCTCTCTCATGCCATAACTCATGTGGAAAGCAAAGGAATTAGTTGAGAATGTTTTGACTGAGAATCTCCTTCAAGTGGAATATAGTATCGTATGTTGTGGACTCACATCACAAGAAAGAAATGGCACAATTTTGGAGGGGACAGAGTAACACTCATAGGCCCTTAGGGCAGCAATTGCTACGCTTTTTATTAATAGAAGACAAGGATGCATATCCCTCAATGAAATTATTCATGTCTAAGACATTAGCTTAATACATCAAAATGAGTATATCCATAATTACTTAGATGATGATCTCCCTTAAAGCATTGGTGAAATTGTGGTGTGATTAGCATATTATCAAGCTTGAAAAGCATGGAAAGCATTACCTTCACAATGAGTATATCCATCCCCAGTAAATTTCACACCTTGTACCACAGGACATTCACATACTCTACCACGAAAAGTATCCTAAGAAATTTACAAGTCCAGAAAGAGTATTGAACTTAGAGTTAATGAATTTCACAGGAACACGGTGACTGGCAATGGTTGAGTTCAATGTATATACCTTGCAAGCAGTAAGGTTAGCACCCTTGTCGTGCCAGCATCCACCATTATTTTCCAGACACTCATTAGTTTCTATCTCTGCAGTTCAAGAAGCAACAATGAATGTTGTCCTGCAAGTCTCTACTTGGAAAATCAGCTTTATAATGTGTGCATACTAGTTATCTTTCAAGAGTTCAAAACTGAATAACCCACTGACAGTGGAAAAGGGAATTACAGCATCAGTCTTTAAGATGAAGGTCACAGCATTTTAATTTCCCCATGTGGGCAAATAATACAAGCAGTATCTGAGGAAGTGCAGTGACAGACCAGGATAGGAAAACACATTGGTAAAGGCCAAAAATCATACAGAGAAAAGGAAAAACTTTGAATGCGATTGTAAATATTGAAGTCAAAAGGATAATAACCTTCAGTCAGACATATGGATGGCTCTGTTGTCTCTTTGAAGCCAGAACAGATAGCCTTGAGAACTGCCCCTTTGTCCAACTTTCCTATAAACGGTGAAAATCAATGTCAGAAATACCAATTCGTGCATTATAGTAGCTAACCAGTGTTGCAGATATGCCCATTTCAAACCTCTATACTGTCTGTTATTCACAACAAGAGTTGGCAGTATGGTCACATCTCCTCGAGAGCCTTTTCCAATCTGAATTCAGAATTGCAAATACAAAAATCAACAGCATTCCAATTGGGTATATCTTTCTAAAGGAGGGAAATATTGACCATTGAAACAATTGATATTCTAAGAAGCCAACCTGTGCCTCCTGTTCAGCTTTAAGAACTGCATTTTCTGTATCAGCCTCGGGATCTCCTATGCATTTGTCTATCTTCTTGAGATCAACCCCTAAAGTAAAATGTGCACAAAATTTGTTAGAAGCATGGTCTTATTTACTCCCAAAATAAATCAAGTTAATTCCATATAGCAGGAAATAAATAAATTAATAGTCCCCTTCTTCTTGATGGAATGCACAGTAATATCCATGTACAGAAATTAAAAGAATGAATCCAAAAAAGATCAGGCAATCAGCATAAGCCACCAGCCATGTGGTCTGGTGTTAAAGTTGGTATACTCTTAGCTCCAGCAACCAGGGATCAAATCCTGGCACTGAAGAACCAAAAAGGAAAAAAAACAAAAAAACAAAAAAAGAGGTCAGCATAAAACTTTCTCAGCCAATGTGAAGGATAAGCGGGTAGAATTCATCACACAGAATTAGAAATAGCATAGATAAATTATGACTGGTAAAATAAAATCCACAATAATAGAGAAAATAAAAACCTACCAAGAGATTGAATAACTTGATATGCACATTCTTTTGTGTATTTCTTATCTTTCATTGGGCAACGAATTGCAAAGTCAGTGACATAGTCCCACCAAAGCCACGGCTTCCCACTTTCGTTTGCCACTTTAAAGAAGCAAATTTGGCATAGGTTTTGAACCACAACATCTTTCCCATCATAACCTTTGCTAAAATCCTGCTCAGGATCCGGAGCACAGTACCTCCCATGGTTGATGCACTGAGATTTGCACTGTTTACTATGAATGAAGGTCTCTGGGCAATACCATGTTATATAATGTGGTGTGAACTGAGTATAGCCCTTTCGCTCAAGTATCTGAGCTGCACCTTTGAAGTTCTTGACAAAATCAATCTGGGTTTCACATTTTGACCCACACTCATCATTGCTATTTGTCCAGAACTCATACTCAACCCTCTCATCAGGATGTGGAAGAGCCTCTGTCCAATCAAGATTCAACTTCATCATCTCCCCAGCAGATAAAGCTTTCTTAATATCATCGCCCAAAGATTTGCTAATGAGGGCAGAGGGGATGGTGATGTTCTGTAAATAATCAGCATCTGCATTATCTTCCTCAGGTGTGTCCATGGTGATCAATGGCTCAGTCCTGTCATCTGCAACAAGAATAGCCGAAGCTCCAAGCTTCTGTGCATTCCACGCCTTCAAGGTGAAGTAACAGTCTGCAAGGACAGATATCTCCTGATTACAAGGTCTGGCTGAATCATGGGGCAACAACAACACCAATAAGGATGCCCTCTCACAATCAGTGCATCAGAATAAATGCACAACTTTATCAGCAAATGTGCTGCTACCAATTAAAACTTGCTTTTTAGAGTCTCCCAATTAAATGAGAACAATAAATAACTCAATACCCACAAGTTGAAAATTTAACCAAAATTTCCAAAAATGTTTATCAAATTATAACATCCCATATATATAGAATAACAACTACTAATTACGCAAACGTTACCAAGTTCATATAAAGACCCCAAAATAAAATTTACAATTCATAAAACAAACTTACCAGAACAAATAAACAGGAAAAAAAATGGGAAAGAGAAGAAGGAACAAAAAATACAAAATCGAAGTAAGAAAAACGGCGACAACGTGGAAACTAAAGAAGAGAACCTCCTCGATCGACAAGGAAAAAAGTGGGAAGACAGCCGGCTTCAGACTTGAAGGAGACATCGGATTTTTCGAAGCTCTTGCATGCCTTCTGATTGGCTTTAGGATAAACAACAGTGCCAACCAGAGTCCCTCCGTACTGAGGAACCCCAAAATTGCCGATCGCACATTTATAAACTCCTTTCAATGAATACGGTGAAGTAACTTTCAAGCTGTTCTTCTCGACTACGAACCTACCCAAGCAAGACCCACATAGCAAAAGCCATAAACCCACCAAAATAGCCACCTTTCCTCTCATCTTTTTTCTATAGTTGCCAAATCAATTCCCTCTCTGTTTCAATCCAACGTCGAAGTGGAGAGAGAGAGGCAAGACCCAACTCAGTACAGTAGACTCCGTTTTTAGATATCTGTATATATTAACGACGACTGGAACCTTAGCCATTAAGACAAAGAACAGACAACGACAAATTCCATCAATACAAGTTATTTTCAGGATCGTAATTTTTCATCCAAATAAAAGTTATTTAAAAAAAAAAAAAAGAAATATGTATGTCAACGGATAATATCCGTAAAACTCAAAAAAAAAAAAAAAAAAAAAAGGAAAAAAAAATTTCCCCAAAAAGGGCAAATGGGTTTTGACTTTTGACCTCGGAGCCACTCTAGACCCAAAGTTTGGCTTGGTCACCTGGTTGAATTCTGCACGCAAGCTGGTAAAGAACGTGGCATTTTGTTCTAAAGAAATGTATCTTATTTTAAATTTAATTTTATAAAAAGGTAAAATGTCCAATCAATTGGAAGGCATGCTTGTAGCTTGTTGTATTTTTCTCTCGATATTTCTTATTAGAATTTCCTTGACATAACAATATAGTAAAAAAAAAATATAAGAGAAATGTAAAATTTATTTAATAATTTATATTTTATTTTATTTTTTTAGAATTTAATTTTTAATAATTATTTTATTAAATTACACCGCATCATTACCGAAGTCATTGTTTCATTTGGAAAAAGTATTGATCGGAAGGCGCATAGTAATCAATTTTCTTTTAAACAATTAAAATATAATGCAAAATTCAAAACAAAATACATTATTATCTTTCTAATTATGAATAAATAATAATAATAATAATAATAATAAAAAAAGATTCGCGAGCTCCGACACTTGGAGAGGTACACGTGTTATCATCATTGTCCCATTCTAAGTACGGGCTATGGTTTAATTTAACAACAGTGGGACCCGTGATGGAGCTAGCTCAACAAGTTATCCACGTGTTTCCTGCAATTTAAAACGTGCTTTTGCACCATTCCACTTGCAGGCAGAGTTCCCCTCGATGACGGAGCGTCGTTCGTAGGCAATGCGGGGGCACCTATTTTCTGTCGCTGAAATTCTTTTTTAAAATCTTTTTTATACCTATAATTAACATCATCGTTCCGCCTAAAATGATGTGAATTCATTAATTATTTTAGATCCACTCTTTACCGAGATTGCATCTTTTTTTCAATGGATATTTTTTAATCGGCTAATCTGTAATTAAAGTTTTAATAAGTTATGGTTCTTAAAATTACAAATTTTTTTTTTAGTCCGCAAAAATGGCTCATGAATAGTATCAAAGAACAGAGAAGATGTTAAATTTATAAGCCCAAATACCGTGGCCTACCTAATGATGATGATAATTATAAAGAGATTGCTTGTTATTATTAGACTTAAAATTGCGGGTTCAAACTTTCTTGAAGTCAATTATAGCAGAAAAATATGTGAAAAAAAAAAAAAGAAGTGTCGGAAAGGTAACAGGATCGCACCCAAAAAGTGACAAGAGAGATCACCAGAAATGGCGGTGGTGGTGGTGATGGGAATGGAATCTGTCGTCCAATCCAAAACACTGCAAGAGAGGGAAACTGGCAGCACGCCAACATCTCCGAAAGCCCCGGAACACGGCAGCCGTCGAGAAACAAGGGCAGCAACAACGGCCCAACATCGGATCATCGTACGGGCTCTCCCCGTGATTCTGTTTTTGGCGCTGACGATGATATCCACGACTCATGATTTTACCTTTTCGACTTGTAGTTGTAGCTATTATTTTTAAAGAGGAAAAAGAAAGGTGAGACTAGTACAACAAGAAAATCAAGAACTTCGTAACCAGAAAATTAATTAATTTGTCGTGAAACAGGATCGAACCTTGTACCCTGTCAGGAAAGATTAGCTGCTGCAAGAAGAGAAGGAGATAGAGACGTTGTGAATAGGAGATCGAAGGGCAGCGGGGTTGAGAGTTTGAGAGAGAATGCGATTCGTCAAGACAGGTCAATTCCCTCGAAGACAGTCCAGAGAGGCCTGGAAGCAATAAACGCAAGAGAGATCCGGTTGAACTAGCTAGCAGAGATACCATCTGGACGGAGAGAAATACTTGCGTTTCTCTAATCTCTTTAGAATTAAAGCTTGCTGTTTCAGCATCTTGTTCGTCAAATCGGGATATAGGCCGCGTTAGTTACGAGGTTTGACCTTCGCTGAATTGAAAAACATGTCAAAGTTTAAGCAGGAAGGCAAGCCGACACCGCCCTGCCCTTCCTACCACCTTCCTTGCGTGACATTTTGCCCAACCGACGGTTACGTATGGCAGTGACCAGTTGACTTTGCACTCAGTGAATAAGCATTCCAAATGTCTTTTTCCACAATTTTCTTTTTTTTTTCTTTTTATTTAAAAAAATAATTGATCGTTGGGATCATTCCCTATCCACCTTATCCTCTTATTTTCTTTTCAATGTTTTCAATTCTCTCCTAATCCAACTAAACCACCCCCCCCCCCAAAAAAAAAAAATCCCGAACACAAATCTAGGGGTTCAATAGGCCCAAATTCAAAAGAATCAGAGAATATAAACGGTGAATACAGACTTAAACCGAACTGCCCCTGGCCGGGCCCAATTAATGGGGCCCAAGGCTTCGTGAGCTATGGTTTCGGCCGAACTTTGTCGCAATCTTTATCTTTTTGGATGAGACGGATTCAGCTACACTTTTCGTCCGGGGCCCTGCTAATCGGTCGTCAGTGTCCTGAAACCCATTTAATTTTGACATGGTCTCTTGCCCACGAAACTGTGAAAGAAGGAACAGGACTCGGGGCCCATAACATTGATGGGTTCATGCACACCTACAATCTAATGTTAATGAAAAACTTGCAGTCGTGCATCCTTTTTTTTTTTTGGGTGGGGGAAGGGGGGGCACCAGGGAAAAATGAAAATACTGTACAAATACAGATATTCGTATGATTCATACAACTAAAAGCCCACCTACGCAGCAACCACAATAGACCATAAAAAGAATTGGAGAAATTGTTTTAGTGATTGAAAAAATGACAATTGCATAAAGCTGTTTACATTCAGACCTTTTCATATCTTTCTCAATTCCTGGCGTTTGCCAGAAATGAGTGCCATCGAAAAGGATGGCATATTCATCTTCCGATTAAGATGGACTGGCGGTCCCCATGGGGCGGTAGAGGGTGCCTACCAAGGCGGAGATTAGATGACCTGCGAGGCCTCCTGGGTGTGGACCCACATTCGAGTGAACTTCCTTTTCAACTTTCCTCTTTAGGCTTTAGTTATATTAACGACTGAACCGCGGCTTTTCCTCCCAGTCCAGGAGCGTGGTAGTGGTCAAGGATTTCAAATTTTCGGTTTCTTTGCTTCTGCCGTTCTGTTAGGTTATGTTTGAATTTGAAGTAGTGTGTGAAAGAGAATCATGGGAAAAAAAAAAACAATTTAAAGAAAGAAAAAACAAGTGAAGAAAATTAATTTCTTTATAGTTGTTTAGATATATTAAAAATAAGTAAGAGAAAATTAAATAGAAAGTTAAATGTTTTATTTGGATGCGGTGAGAAAGTAGAGAAATAAAAAGTTGATGCTTATAAAATGATAATTATACTCTTTATATAAAAATTATTCTAAATTTGAGATTTTTTTTTTTTATGTTATGGGAAGATAACTCTTGTTAGTGAGATATTTTACTATTAAAACAATTATTGAAAAAGAAATTCGTAAGAAAGAAGAAGTAATAATAATAAAAAAAAAAAAAGCAGAACAGGCATCCGAAATAAAAAGAACGTGGATAGATAAGTATAGAAATTATATAAAAAAAAAGGTAACAATATTGAGCAATGAGTATAGACAAAAAAACAAAAAAAAAAAAAAAGACCTTTAACATTCATAAAGTTGAATTTTCAGAATAAGTTAAAAAAAAAAAAGTGTTTTTTTTGACTACAAAGCCTTGTCAAGTGAGAGCATGTTGCAAACCCCTTTACACGTGTTGGCCGCTAGCTTAACATTACAAAAGATCATTATATTTTATAAAAAATAATAATTATTATATTTATAAAATATACTTTTTACTTATTAAAAAAATTTGGTAAATTGAAGATAAAGTAGCTAAGTTCAGAGATAGCAAAACATCTTACATGTGAACCCTACATCGGAAGATCTCAGCTCTAAAATAGCATCACGATCTCCACAGTTCCCACATTAACATATTCCCACGAAAGTTTTCAAGGCCGCCATTTGAACAGAATTGGCGACTTGGAGTCAAGGGTCCTTTGCGCACCCCATTGTCGTCTCTTTCTTGCAAAACCATGTGAAGTGGGTCCCAGGCTCTCGTCTCTTTACATTCTTTTTTTTTTTTTTTTTTTTGGTGCAATAAAGTTTGATACTTTTCTTAAACAAGATAAGGAGAATGACGCACTTTAAGTGCCCTTTCAACGAAGAACCCAAAATAACAATAAATAAATAAATAAATTATATATATTAATTTATTAAGAGGTTAATTAAATAATAATAAAAAAAAAGATGCAAGCTCTGTTAAATACTTAAATAATTAACTAATCACATGGCACGGCACGTGTAATCTTGCGGTTGGTTACTTGATTTTCTGTTAAAGAAATGATATATTTCTTAGACTTCATCAACTGTACACAAAAAGTTTGCGATAGCCCGTAAGAAAGGAAAACCTTTTATTGAATTGTTTTTGCAAGTGGAGTCAGAGGGGGGGGGGGAACTGTTCAGAGAAGCCGCTGATTTCTTACAAGTACTACAAAATGTATATAAATATAAGAAAATCGCGAATTGCAATATGGGTCAGCGGTTGTGATTCTACAGACTCTCTCACGCAGATAACTGATTTAATTCACTAAAATAAGCGAAATTCTTAGACCCTTGCATTAAAAAATGGGGACAAGACAAACTATTTGTATCTAACTGCAGAAACTTTTAGTAGGTGAATCTTGACGGTCGGAACAGATGGGAACGTGTTAACCAACTCTCGATTAACGTAATAAATACGGAAGACTTTTTTTTTTTTTTTCTCGACATTTGGATTTGCACTCGCATGCACCAATAACATAATCTTAATAGAAAGCCAAAGTTATTTTAATTATTTTCTAAAATATGAAAAAAAAAGTTTGTGCTTATTAAGGATTGCGCTTTCACCGATTCTACTTTTCCCAAAATGGGCCGGTGGCAGAATTCAAGGATTATTTATGATACTTTTTACAATGGGGGTGGAAGTTTCCAGCACTCTTCTAATAAACTTCAACGCCCTTTAATTTCTACAGGGATCACAAAGAAGTAGCCGCGGTGATTGCTGAGCACTCCTCATCAGCAAAACTCAACAAGTTGGTAAACATAATCGTCGAAGTCAATAGATCCCGTCATGAGATTCATGTCCAAACCATTTGTGTCGGTTGTGCACGAGGAGTTCACCCCACCAGAAATCACGTCCGCACGATCAAACGAAGGAAGGAGGTGATCGGGGGACAGGACATAATCAGGGGATGAAGAATGGTTGGGGGTCAGATCATTCGGCAATGGCACGCTTTCCTTGTATTGTTCCGGTTTCATTGTTGGGATGGAAGCCGTGAAAAGGGGACTATTACTTGCTAAATTGTTATTGTTATCGAAGCTTATAATTGTCGAAGAGCCGGAGTCGATCAAATCCGCGAAAATTTGAGAATCCTTAAGCGAAGTTCTCTTGCATGTGTGATGCCCGTAGTATGTGGTTCGGTAAATGGGTGGATCCTCTTCAATCCTCTGGACATGCTTGGCTGCTTGGCACACCTGATCGTACTTGTGAGTGCACCGAAAGTAGTTCCTTCAATAAGCAGCCCACCATAGACATATAGACATGGGAGTTAATTAAATGTGTTATATCTCAGCATGATGTAAATAATTAACTAAGATCAAAGTATGCATAATTCGTTTATAACCACAAAAATTAAAAGTGATACCTTGGATATTTCGCATTGAGAATCACCTTCTGTCCATATTTTCTCCACGCATGGCCGTCATCAACCAGAGTTGTGCTGTCTGCTGTCCAGGATTCGCAAGTCTTCCTGAAAGAGATGAATTTATCACACCGTAGATCTCGGATGATTCCAAAGCATAGTGGTAAATACAGGCTAGAACTGGGGACTAAATTGTCCACTGAAAATGATCCTATCCAGTAGTCAATCAAAACATGTTGACAAAGGTAAAGATAAAGCATCTTAATGAAATGATTAAATTGGCCTTCGTTGGTGGAAGTTAACAATCAGGAGAACCGGAGAAGTGAATAATAATTTTTAATTTAAAAATATTTACCTTCTTTTATGGCATCCTCGGCGAGACTCAATTAATGTGGAACAACACTTGCTACTTGCTCCGGAATCCTCGGACTTCTGGCTGTCAGCATGCGGGGAACCCAATCGGATGCGTGCCGGAAATTGAGAAACCTCGTCGGAATCAGCCCCTTCGAGAACAGAAATAGTATTGGAAAACGAGTTCAAGACCTTGGCAACGAGATCCTTGGCTTCCTTCTCCTCTTGGGGCTTAAGGAGAACAGTCGTAAGTCGGGTTGCGAATTCGCGACCCCTAAGGAGCTCATCGACCCCTTTTTCGACCGGATTGGTTCCCCAGCCAATCAGAACACTCCATTTTGATTAATATGGCTGATTCACAAACAGTCTCTCTCTATCTATCTATTTTCTTTTACAAAGCCAGAGTGGGAGACAGGAGAGAAGGAGCTTTCCTTACTCGTTAGATGCTAGAGCATAGCATATATGTATGGGTTGTATTATTACGGTGCAAGTTCAAGGAAGATCGGATGCACCTGGCTAGGAAATGTCCTTAATCGTTGGATCACCCTCTCAATCCCACGCGCAGTTAGAGACACGCGTACTCTATTTCCCTGGACTAACCCACAGTATTCTTTTGCATAATTTTGGCACTTCGTGTAAAGTTAAAGGGCTTCGAGAAGCTGGCGCGTGGGAGGGATACTTCCGGGCTGACGTATTTATGTGGCGTCATCTTCTGACATCACCCGATATTCGTCCCACCCGGCTGCCGTCCTACCACTGAGGAATAAAATATTGGCAAGTTGGTTCAAATAATGACAAGGTTAGCTAGGTAAATTGCAAAGCACCCGCAAATTTGAATTTTTTGCAATCGTAATTTCCTTGTTTGGATAAGCACGAGCAGACTTTGAGGGATTAAATGATACACTGTATGATTGCCAATCTATAACATAGATGAAACCTACAACATGTAACAACCACGTTGACAAAGTTGAGCATTTCAGTCAAATTAAGCATTAGCACTTACATTGGACACGAATGATTAAGTGGAAAAAAGAAGAGGAAAAATGCGGAGCGATGCGTGGGAATGTGGCACAAGCCATAGACCTTGATAGAAACCAACAAAAGTTTTGTAGTATAATTTTCTAAGCACACAAGCAGAAACGCTAGAGATGCCAATATTGCAGGGAATTTTTTTCGCGCGTGTGTGTGTGTGTATTCCACTATATTGAAAGTTTTGCGCAACGAGGAATTAAAAAGAGCCAATAGAAGATGACACTGGCAATTGATTTTCTTTTACATGTTTTTACAACACGGAAAGAACAGAAATTACAGTGAGAATTGTGGTAAAATTGGTACAATATCACATAACATCCCATTCCCTCTAACAGATCCCATCACACTGACAATCTATGCTCAGTCCAGCGTGGTCGGCTGTGGATCAGGGGGGTAGAAAGAGGTTAGCCTTTCCCATAGCAAGCGATGACAATGATTCTTGACCATAACTAAAAAAGCCACGATGACACAGCAGGACGGGCTGACTCTTGGTAAAAGTCTTGCCTTGATTCTTTCGTTAGTTACACTGTAAGAAAAGAAAATGTCGGACCTGATCTTGACACGAAACTGCCATACACTTGAAACCTCCCTTGCTTTTCTTTTGGTCACTCCAGGGCCATCTCCAGCCAGCCCCTAATTTTTGCTTCTGCCGATGCCAACCCCAGTAGTTTTAAACCAAAAAGCCCTGACTGAGAAACCTCTCAGCTCAGGCAATGTTCTGACCTCATTCTCAACATTTTTTCTTCCACCCGGTTGCACCAACTTCATACCACCTACACCTGCCAATCTTTCTTTGCAAACACCATCCATCTTTCCTTTTATAATCACTTTAAGTTGTACATTGCTCTGTTGGCTGATTATTTGCTCCTGTGTTGTCATAAAATCAACTTGTATATATCACCTGAGGGCATAAGGACAGAAGAATATTAAGAAGGTACAGAAAACAAAGTACTATGGCTCCAAATCAGAAGCACAAATATCCTAAAAAACAGTGCCCGATATTGCAAGAATTCTGCAGAAGTCAGTGACCCAACTTGTGAAGTAGCTCATGTCCATAATTGTAAAAATATTAGAAACAAACTAGCATCTGTTTTAGATTCCTATGCATGTTGCAGAATGGTAGCACATTTTCAGACTTTGCAAAAAGATCAACTGGCGCTCACCAGGTAAGTCACTACACCTTTTGATTTATGTATTATTGAACTAATGAGTTGCTGTTGAAATTGGGTCCAATAGATAATCTTGAAGCATAAATCAGAAGGAATGTTTCGAGTATTAAAATTAATTTATAACATTTGTGCTGATTAAAATAAGAAGGAAGAAAAGCAAACATGAACTTACGTTGGATTTTAATGGCTGCCTGCTACAATAAAGCCACTTGATGTATAGCCTGAGGGAAGCCATGTTTAAGTGTAATTGTCTATGGGGTTAATGTACAAGTCAACTAGAACCTCCATCAGGTCTTGACCCCAAATAATCAGGTCCTCTTTTAAGTATCTCAGCTTCTCTGGCTATCTGGATGTCTGAAGGCCAGAAAATTTGATATACAATTTTAAAAAGAAAGCGAGGGAGCAATGCAACAACTATTATGAGCACAATGGTGAGCCAATAGGTTGGCAACTTTGCCAGATGATAGATTGTCCTGCAGAAGGTACATAATATCTTAGCTTGGTCACATTAAGGCAATGTAAATCAAAAATAAAACAACCATCACAAGCATTCATAATTACTAACCCATAATTTGGGAAGATGGGTATAGAATCCAACACCACCATACAACCATAAGTAATGATGACTGATCCCCAAACAGCAATGTGAGTGATATAGACCCAGCGCTGAATGTCCATTGCCAAGTGAATATTAACAAGAATAACAACTGCTATCGTCCACAAACTGCCCATGCTCCATATATCGATGGTGCTCTCCACATAAATGAAAACGGGTATCACAAAAAGAACAATACTCTGCCATAATGTATCAGCCATTGTGACCCAAAAGAGCTGCATATTGTAAGCCTCCTGTCTATGCCCCGCACCATAAAGTTTGGGGTATTTTAGTAGTGTCCGATGGCTCAAATCCTTGTCCAGGATGCCAACAACTATGGTAGGGACAGAAGTATAGATGACGGAATAAAAAACACTACTCCAATCTGTCAATGCTGATGTTGTCGAAAAAGCAGTGCATAATATATACCTAGAAATACAAAATAAAAGCAAAAAAGGATTGAGGATAAAATACTTCTTTGCTTACTGTACCACACATAATTGGAATAAACCAGCATATATCTCTCCCTAATTTTTGAGGGAAAAGATAGAGTATGCAAGTTAGGGCTGCAAAAGCACCCAATCATTGGGGCTATAATTTGTTTAGATGAAAAAATTCAATTAAAAATGACAAAACATTGATCAATTTCAATAGCAACCAAAGTTTAATCCTACGGAAACTGAAATGTTTGCAAGGTAACTGCATGAAGATTGTTCCATGTATCTCACTAGCAAGCAATAAAACTATCGGATAACAATAATATAAAGGGCAAAGGACCTGGACGTACCAAAACAGCATTAAAACAAAAACAGCATTCCGGTAGAAATTGTACAGAACCAAATAACCAACACGATGGTAATTCCAGTGTCCATGGACCAACAGCAGTCTTTTCAGAAACTGAAACTGACCCATAGCAAAATCTGATGCCATAACTGCTTGACGTCCTTCTTGACCACATATTCCAACACCAACATCCGCCATTTGAATCATTGAAACATCATTTGCACCTACCCAAATGCCAATGGTTAATAATGAATACCAGGCATTGCAGAGACTGAGACAGTAGAATGTAAGCAAATCAAGTGCCCCCTGCAAAAGAGAGAGAGAGAGAGAGAGCAGATGACAACTAACCATCTCCTATAGCTAAAGTCATATCATCAGTGCGGCTCTTAATTAGATCAACAATTCCTGCCTTCTGCAATGGTGCAACGCGACAGCACAGCACAACCCTACAGGAAGTTGCCAGGTCAAAAAGCTGCAGAGAGATCATACAATTACTGAGTGTCTTTCAAAGAATGAGGAAACATTTTCACAAACTGTATCCACATAATTCAATCCAATAAGATTATGTGTGCATTTAAAGAACTTTTCAAATAAATCTCCTAAGTGTATCAGGCCAAAATCAAATTGCAAAGCCGAATGCGATACACATATTGCACATAAGGTAGTTGCAGCAAAAAGATTCACACCTGTGACTCCAGTTCTGTTTCCAAAATGTACACCAAACTATTCCCATCAATTATAAGTGCAAGTGGCAATTTCAATATTGCATCTTTCTTCCCCTCAGACATCTCGGAGTGATCAATCTCGGTTCTCTTATTGCTTCTGAAATTATTGTTGCTTTTGTCAAATGACTTCACACCATATCTGGCCTTAGCATTAGCCAACAATTTCCGGCATTCATTCTCTGAAGTGCCATTTACAATAATTTGCTCCATATCTGGTGTCAGGAGTTTGCAAGAGAGGCCAATTGAGATTGCTGTCTCTTGCTTATCTCCAGTTAGAACCCAGACCTTGATGCCTGCCTGCCGGAGGGACTTGATGGTTTCTGGTACGCCTTCTTGTAGCTTGTCTTCAATTCCAGTTGCTCCAAGTAGTTTCAAGTCACATTCAATAAGAGATGCTGTTTGACGCAATTTTGTGGCCCTGTCAGACAAAGAAGTACTTGCGTCATCAAACATGCATTGCCACAGCTTAAGTTCTTCCTCTGTAAGATCTCTTGCAGCAACCACGAGTGTACGTAAGCCTTGCAATGAATATTCAGTCAAATGACTCTGAGTTGCATGCCTTATATGGTCCCTGCTATCATCCTCAGCTAAAATGCTTAACATGGAAGTATCAGCACCTTTCACCAGCACCTTTACGGCATTACTAGGAAATCTGATGACAACAGACATTCTTTTCCGCACACTATCAAATTCGTGCATGCCCAATACATCAAACCTAAATTGCACCGGGTACACACCATTTAATTTGCTTTCAAAACAAATCAAAATTATGATCAACAATTGTTGAAGATATGAGGAGATTTCTACCTTAATTTCTTGCCATCAACATCAATTACTATGTGTCCAGATGTTCGCTCAAAGAGAGTATAACCATATGCAGCGGCTGCAGCAACTAATGCTTGCTCATCAGGAGATTCACCCTGATAATCAATGGTTTCTACATCCTCACGAGATTGAATCACTGTGGAACCAGAACTACTGTGAGAATGAATAGGAATCACTGTGTGACATGCAGCCAGTGCAAGGAAAAACTCATGAGCAGCAACCCTCTGTTCTCCAACTAAGTCTTTGTGCAACAATTGCATAAGCTCAGAATCAACAGCAATTGTAGATTTAAGTTTCCATGCCTTATGTGCAGTTCCTGCCACACATCATCAAGTAAAATGGAAAATGTAATGAAAGCACAACATGCCTTACAATGCAGGAACCTGCAATGCTCCAGCAATCATATAATTCACAGAAATTAAGGAAAAAAAGTCCTCATCAATAAATAGGATAAAATGCTAGTATAAAAAGCACTAAATTGGATGCAGTAATAGCAAAAACACTATGAAGAAAATCCAAAAAAAAAAAAAGGCAGCATTCACTTCAAATATTGGTGACAAAAACCGCCAACATAGACAATGGCAGTAGCCTCTATTATTGACAACAAATGTACATATGCAGATTTGCTTGGTTCATAAGTTGCAATTCATGAAAAAGATTCAATTGCATATAGAAGACATAATGGATATCCAACATCACATATATCCACTGTAGCAGTGGGCTCATTTGATAAAGCGAAGCAAAAGATTCATTGTTTGTTATGTCATGGAATGGACATTGTACACTAAGAGAATAAAGTTACAAAGACTGAAGAGCAACAGCCAATGGCAAAGAAGAAAAAGCACAGCACTTGACAACAACCTAATCTGGCAAATTCATTGCACACTTGCCACAAAATAAAATATCGAGTAGATAAGACTTAAGAGATTCAACTCAATGAATGGTTAGTTCAAACAGGCTAGAGCACAACATAAATGGAACAGTACAAAAGACATAGAACAGGAACAACTCTGACCATCGAGTGAAGATGGCAATAGAAGGATAAGGGGTAAACTATTTGTTCAGTACCTGAAGCATTCCCTTCCTGCAATTGATCAGCTTCAAGCAAGGATTGTCCATAATTCTTGCCATATACACTTGCTCTCCGGAATTCCATTTTATTCTCTGTCAGTGTCCCTGTTTTATCAGAAAAAACATAGCGTATTTGACCCAAGTCCTCATTTATATTCAGAGATCTGCATTGAAACCTGGAACCAGAACTACAGTCAAACATATGTCTGTCTCCAATCATGAAGTACGACTGACCCAAACGGACCAGTTCCATTGTAATATAAAGTGATATTGGGATCATTATCTGGAAGACGATAATAGAACTTAAAAAGGAGAAAAAAATCTCCATGGGAATCCCATAGTACTTGTATCTTTTCCCATTATCCTTTCCATTATTGAAGTATCTCTTTCTATAATAAGGTAGGGTATCAAGCTGATTCTCATAGTGGACTAACCATAGGCCCATCCCAAGTGCCACAACCAGACACATGATGAAAAGAAATACAGATAACCATAGCGTCTCTCGGTTCATGTAACTTTCTAGTCTGCTTCTCTTAGACGGTGATGCTGCACTATTCAGCATTGCTTTTGTTTCTTGTCCAGCATACACCACAACACCAATCCAATCTGTGTTCTTCAGCTGACATCCACGCAAAACAATATTTGATTGGCTGAGGGGAGACCGACATCCATTGAACTCAATGTTGGCTGTGAACTCATAGATATTCCTATTAGGCATTTCACATCTGATAAGCCCTAATATTGTGCAACCTTCAGACACTGCTAAAGATGTTTCTTGTCTAGCATACCTTGTCTTCAAGTTAGACTCACCATCCAAATTCATTGTTTGAATGTAAGCAACCCCACTAGGATCACTAGTCCCTAATAGGACCATGTCACAAGGAATTGTCTCATCGGCATGAATCTTCACTACTTCACCAGCTTGAATATTTTTCCATTTTTTTAATTGGAATTCACCTGATTGTAGAACCAGAGCCTCTCTGTTGTTCTCGTTGTGATCTGATCTGTGCCTTCGCCAATCTTCATAGCCGTCTTTGATGGCTGTGACACAGAGCACAAACAGGAGAGGAAAAAGAGATACAGTTCTGCCAAACACCGCAAGAGGAGGAAGCTGATTGAGTGCAGCAATAGCCAAGAAATACAAGTAAGCAACCCGATGGAACTGAATGAAAAGATTCTTGGGCAAGAAAGTGATCAAGGTATACTTGCTGGTTCGGATCTCATTCCCTGTGAACTCGTACTTGTCACTGGTTCTCCTCGGATCATTTATATAGATGAACCTGGCATCCTCTTCCCGCAATACGGTCTCGTCAAACTGCACACTTTTGTGGCGGCTCCTCCTCTGAGACTTGCTTAACTTCTCACGCACAGAATGTGCAGCCCTAGAATCCAACTTAGGATGAAGGGAAGATGGATCTCCAGAAATTTCAAAGGAGGAGGAAGTGATGTTATTGCTGTTATGCAGCAGTTCCATTGTACCCCACGATACCAGGCGTGTACTCTCCTTTGTGGGGCATTCCAATGAAACCTGCTCAAAGAAGTGAGAGTCAACAGAATGAAATATCCTCGTTGTTGCAGCAGAACAAAAACTTTCTCCGAGTGAATTCTGACTCTGAAAGCTCTTGCTTTCAACAGAGAGAGCTCTGTCACTCTTCTCCAAAAAATCTAAGTCGACTGGCTTACTTTGAGTGTCACTGAAAATGGAAGAATTGAATGAATCGTTGAGGCAAATACAGCTCAGGGAACCAAATCTGCGAGAGGGATGAGGGCGAGATGACGTAGAATGATCTGATGCGGACAGCAATGGCTGGCCAGAAGTCATAAATAGCCCTCCAATGGTCACAATGGAGAATCACCTAAAACATTTCTGCTACTTCCACCAATCATTTCCTCCAAAATCCTCTATCCTAGAGAAAAATAAATAAATAAATGTAAGCTTCATTTGTACGCAATGGAGAAACCAAAAAGCTAGAGGTAAACCCATTATTCCATTCTCCTTTGCCGATGTAAAAAAATAAAAAATAAAAAATGTCGAAAAAAGAAGAAGAAGAAGAAGAAGAGGTGATCATTTTCTTTTTCTTTTTCTTTTTCCTTTCACGTTTTGAGTTTTTGGAGAGCCAGAGGATTTCTTACCAGAAAATTGAAATGCAGGCCTGAAATAGGCCAATTTTTCTGACCAGTAGCGCTCCCACAGGGCTTCCGGCCCAGAAAAAATTGAAATCTCTTTACTTGCAGTTCAGTTGCACGCGAGATATGGACGGGAAAATGGTCTTGTATGCAATTCAATTAGATATTAACAAATCTCTGAACAACGCACATGATTACAAAATCTTCACGGATCTCCTCAATGACATTACATTCCAAAACTAAAAATCACGTAAGACTAAAATAATGATAATAATAATTACAGCCAAATTATTTTATATTCAAACAAATTCAGTAACCCTAGCCCAAATTTTCAATTTAACAAATGCGATTATTCATCATAATCCTCCTATTCATTGGTACGAAAAAAAAAAAAATAATTTAAAAATAAAAAATTAAAGTGGGGGTTGTTGTGGGGGAGAAAGAGATGGATAATAAATGGAGGAAGAGAACGCACCGGAAGGGGCAGAGGATTCAGAGGTTTATCGTCTCGGGGTAAGGGAAACGTAGCTGAGAGATGTGTATGTAATGTAATTGCATGTAATAATCAATTACACTGAAAACGAAATCATGTTCAAATGGCAGACTGAAACAGTCATTTTTTCCTTTTCTGGAGCCTGCCCTGACAGAATCAGATCGGATCAGACCTATCACCTCACTCTTCTCTTTTTCATCAAAATGGAAAAAAAAAAAAATCATCCTCTGGGGACCTAAATAAATATTAATCAATTAAAGAACAAAGAAAAAAAGGAAAAAAAGAGAAAGATAGGGTGGAGTGACATTTTGGATAACTGGTCGGTGGAAAGTGGCACGGAGGAGGAGGTCGTGGATGGCGGAAGTGCAAGAAAATCGGAGGCAAGATCCAGAGAGACGAGTGGCGCACCACAATTCTTGGCTTTGTCTTAACTTTGCCAGCCTAATGGAAAAATAACACGCCTTTTTAATCCCCCTTATGGTTTATCATATATCGTACATTTATGTTGACGTGGATGCGATCGAGAGCACAAATTTAAAATAGAATTGTGCAGAGAATAAATTTGTGATTTTAATATTATATTTTAATTTAAATATATATGTATATATATAATTGCTGTTTTTGTTTTTCTGGTTTGGAAGAGTGTCACGTGGCCGGAATGACATCCTTGACAAGGCCCGACAATTTTAAGTTTTGCTCTCACCCGCCAACTGGATCGACAAAAACTTTTAAAAAAAAAAAAAAAAAAGTAAAATTAGGGTAGGTAATTTGTGTGTAACGTGTTGCCGGAATGTCGTTTAATTAAATGGCATTAGACACGGAGGGGCTGATAGAATTAGCAGGCAATGCGTCATCCAGGAAAAGAAAAAACCCCCCTGTGATTTTGGATAATATTTACTTCTTTTTTTTTTCTGTTAAATTTGGATAATATTTCTCTTGTTTAGGCAAAAATGCAGACGCATGCCTCATTGGTTAAAAGCAATTATTTAACGTCTATTATTCTTCTTAATTTAGTTTCATCTTATCAAATCATATTTCATTACATATATTAAAGAGCTATTTGTGCAATTTAAACATAACACCAAATGGGAATGATTATGATTGTTGTAGTATTTATTATTGTTAGGATCATACAAATTTTATTAGTCTAAATCGCCATCTTAATTATGAAAATAATTGTTTTAATTATCAAAAAAAAAAAACAATTTTGTGCGTATGAATTAAAATGTGCGTGTAAATATCAATTCACCATACGTTTATACATCTCAGCGTGTAAATATAATGGTTTATTTATCATCGATGCGTAGAACAATTTTTAGTTGGTGTGGTGTTTGGGCCCTTATGTTGGAAGAAGACAGTGGCTGTCTTGTGAGGTTCTTTTCCTGTTGTCTGGGTCTGAATGTATCTGGGTGATGTTTTGGGCTCTTGAGTAGCTCACGAGGCCCAAAAAGAATAGTCATCAGATCTTTAACACAAGACTCCAAACCCAAACCCCAAAACAATGAAAGAAATTTGCATCCGAGAACTGCCTCTGCAACATCAGAACCGTCCATTGTGAACGATCCATCTAAATTGACCATTGATCCCCACCAACCTCCGATTCTCCCATTTTCATTTGTCTCCAGAAAACAAGTGAATAAAACTCACCGATCGATTTTGGGTTAGAATTTTTTTAAAAAAATATTGGATAAGATTAAATCTATATCTTAAAATTTATTTGATAGATTCAATAGTATTTTCTACTTTTTCCATTTTCACATAAGAATTAAAAAGAGGAAAAAGCCAAACCAAACATCAAAACTCTCAAAAGCCCAAAAAACACGAAGGCAGGAAAGGAGTTGGGGTTTGGTCTATGTAGTCTCTCTGCTGGCTGGTCGAAACATCGGAATCCCAGGCCACATCCCTCGCGGTACCCGTGAATTCATCCGCAGATCTCCGTTTTTCCATCAGTTTTTCGATTTCTATACTTAATTTGATTTTTTCTTTTTAATTTCTCTATTGATCTTTCGCTCACCTACCGTTCAATTTTTGCATATTTCCGTTTTTTTTTTTCTTCTTTTTTTGTGTTAGGTTTAGCTTTTGACAAAAGTTTTCATTTTCTCTTTTCAGGTTCTCTTGTGGATGCAGATTTAAGGACTTGAGAATAGATGGAGAGAGAGCTGGTGGAGCTGTTCGAGGCCGCGAAGAAGGCCGCTGATGCTGCCGCCGGCGACGGAGCCTACTCGGATGGGCCGGAGGTCGTCCGGTGTGCTGATGCGTTGAAGCAACTCAAGAATTTTCCAATTACGTATGATATTTTAGTCTCAACTCAGGTATTGAGTTCTTCCTTGCATTTATGCCTACAAATGCGAGTTTGTTTTTAAAAGCGTAGAAGAAGATATTGAATTTTTGCTCTTTTCATCCCAATCGATTCTAGTTACGGACGCAATTACCTATTTTTCTATTGTAAATGAGATGAATCTGGAGGATTGTAGAGTTTATCTTGAAGGTTAGGCATTTCATTTGGGTATGGGAGATGGGTGTTTATTTGCTTGTAAATAATTTACACAGTAATTTACCATGGATTTCATGTTTTATTTTCTCAATATGGTATATTTGAAACTTGAATCTTGTAGCTCGGGCAAAAAATTTTCTTTTTTTTTTTTAACTCCTTTTGCAGAACTGGAATTAACCCCACTAGCTGGCAATTTGATCTGCTTGTAGACAGCATTTTTTGATTTCTACTGAAATCACACGGTTTCAGTTGGCTGTTCTGTGACTCTGCATACCAAACTTATTAATATGTAATGCCAGTTGTATAACATCTGTTGTGGGAATGTATCATACGTTCCTTGCTTCATACTTGTGCTACACTGGTGACTTAGGAGTGTCAGAATTTTCAGCTAGCCAAATAAAAATTTGACTTGCAAGATACATCACAGAATTTTTCCCCTTACAATTCTTCATTGATAATTATTCTTCTTATTGCATATGAGAATTGATGTCACTTGTTACGTAGTTCATTCAAGGGAAAAGTTTGCTTTTCTTTTTTTCTTCTTTCACATCTATTCCAAATGCATCTTATGCATATTTGATTGTGCTCAAACATCAACCTTCCTACTCATTATATGTGTTCAATTGAATTCACCTTGACAAAGAAAGTTTTTTATTTCTTGTATATGAAATGGAAGTGGATGTTCCAATGAGCAGATGCACTTCGTCAGACAATTTCAATGGGTCTTTGATATGACTAGTGCCTGAAACACATAGAAATACTTGCGCATTTGTACTTACCTTGAAAAATACATTCTGATTTTGTTAAATTCTCTGCTTGATTTTGCTTTCTGTATTCTAACAACAATAATTGCCTTTTTTTTTGACTTATTCAAAAAAATGTGACTTAGATTTTTCTATTTTGTCTATCTTTTAACCTTTGAATCAACTCACATGTTAATATTGGTAACTCCTTTGAAGTCATCCCTCAATACCATTTCAGGTTGGGAAACGGCTTCGACCCCTCACAAAGCACCCGAGGGAGAAGATCCAAACCTTGGCCTCTACGTTACTTGAACTGTGGAAAAAAATAGTTATTGATGAAACCAATAGAAAGAAAAATGGTAGTGTTGATATTAAAAGTTCTGCAAAAGTTGACGTTGCAAACTCAGAGGCTGAAAAGGTAGTGAAGCTTCAAAAGGCAAGTTCAGACAAGGTTGATAAGCTTTCAAGCATGGAGACTGTTAAACCTCAGAAGGTAGAATCAGTGGAGACTGTCAAGATTGAAAAGATATCCAAGGAAGATGTAAAATCTTCTGGTGTTAAGAAGGAAGTAAAAGGTTCAATTGCTCCTCCACGGCTGACAGCACTAATTAAATGCAATGATGCTCTGCGTGACAAAGTTCGTGAAATCCTTGCAGAGGCCTTCTCAAAAGTTGCTGGTGAGGCTGGTGAGGACATTAGGGATGAAGTAAATGCGTGTGATCCAATTCGGGTTGCTGTGTCTGTGGAATCCGCAATGTTTGAAAAGATGGGTCGTTCCAATGGGACACAAAAATTCAAGTACAGATCCATAATGTTCAATATTAAGGACCCAAATAACCCAGATTTGAGGAGAAAAGTTCTTCTTGGACATGTCAAGCCAGAACAGCTAATTACTATGTCTCCTGAAGAAATGGCAAGTGAACAAAGGCAACGTGAGAATAACCAAATTAAAGAGAAAGCACTGTTTGATTGTGAGCGCGGTGGTCCAGCAAAAGCCACAACTGATCAGTTTAAGTGCGGGCGTTGGTCAGCGCAAGTGCACCTACTATCAGATGCAAACCAGGAGTGCAGATGAACCTATGACAACCTACGTAACTTGTGTAAACTGCAACAACCATTGGAAATTCTGCTAGTGTGATCTAAATTTCAGACTGATTATGTGGACCAGATTTTCAGCGAGTTATTGCAATGCTGCACCTTGGTTGATTTGAAATCAGCATTTGAGGCTGCCCATTTACTTTTCTGGAGTAGAATCACTCGTTGATATCCACTCGCCGTAGTGCTACCTTGTCTGGTGTTGTACCCTGATGTAGGATCTAGCCCTAGATCCTAGCGAGGATCATGCTCATTGACTCAAGCATGTTATGATAGTTTAGTTTAGATTTTATTTCTACTTTTTCACTTTTTCATCCAATGTTCATCATGTGCAGATGATTTTCCTTGTTCTAAATTCCGACTACCGAGGCATCTATTCATCTTTTTATTTTCTTCGTATTTGAAGCTTGGTTCTCCGGGACTGGATTGGCCGGCGAGTTCTTCAGTGAGAGAGGCTTTCTACCCGATCAAGTCCCGGAGCATCTGGTCTTATTATTGGAGCACCCTTATCGTCCTTAAAGCTTTCTGGTAACTGAGAATGAAATGATATACGGTACAGCTGATCAGATAAAAAGACGGTGTTGCATTGGGAGAGAAAGCGAACAGTCTCAAGTTTGAATTCAAATATGTACATCAGCTAACGGCTCTTAGTAATATGTCATAATTATGTAGTCTGTTCAATTTTACCTTGGAAAACTTTTAATATATATTTTATTATAATAATATAAAAATAAGTTAATGAAAAAAAAAAAGTTAACGGGCTTTATATTATGTTAGAAATTGTATGTATATATATATATTAAGGCCATAAGGGAATTGGAGAAGTCAGGGAAATAGAGCATAATTATTAAAATCTGAACACAAAATTAAGAGATTCCGATAATAATGTTTCAATCAGTTCTAGCAACATAAGACTTAATTGTACTTATTTGAACATATATTTTTCATGTAAATAGTCAAATTCTTTTTTTTTTTTAATGAGATTGTAAATTACACAATAAATCAATAAACAAATAATTATTTATTTATTTTTACACATCTTAAATTTTGTCAAAATTAGAGCCTAAATCTTCTAAAATAAAAATTTAAACTTTTGACTATTAGAATGTACTTCACAATCTCTTTCATTTTAAGTTGTTTTGCTTTGCATTTCTTTGAAGAAACAAAATCACAAAAATAATAATAATAAAAAAAAATAAAATGAAGGAGTCTCGTCTATTAGAAGCCATCATCTATTAGAAGAAATAGATGATTTGGGTTGTTTCATCTATCCGTCTCGTCATCTCCGAAGAAGAATCGCCTGGTTTCACAAGACCCAAAAAAAAAAAAAAAAAATAATAAATAAATAAAAAGATTCGTTTGGTTCAGCGTTGGCCGCCAAGTGCAACTCGCACACGTATCCTTTTGAATAAATGCCTCGGCAGCTTCTTTGGTCCTCGAATTATTATTGGAATCTAATCTTGCTTTGGACTCTTTGATTATGTGAACGCACGATGCCATTAACAAATGCACAAACAACTTGCAATGAACGTCTTATCTCTATAAGACATCTCAGATAATAATTTAATTTAATATTTTAAAAAAAGTTTTCTTCAATTTTCTTTGAGGGGCAATTACGTAAAATTACATCAATATGGACATGTGGTAGGACTCTGTCTGCCGCGTATCGAATCCCAATCCGAGAAAAATACCACTTTTATGAGGCATATTCCCAAACAGCGACGGCAGTTAAATTCGTGCAAAGGTTTGCACTAGTTGAGGTGACTCAATCACAGCCATTGAAACGGGCACGTGTAAGGCATCGAAAGGAGCATCAAGCAGCGTGGAGAGAACGAGTAAGAGCTCTCTTTATTATGAATATAAAAACGTGGCGACGCGACCTCCTCGGTGCGCTTTGAGGTTCCCTCAAACAAAACGCTCTTTAAGAAGTTCTTCTACCGTTGCTCTTCTTCCCCCACAAACGGCATTCATCTAGGTACTTTGATCTTTCCCTTCTCTTCTCTTCTTACTTCGTTTCCCTTTTTTTTTGTTTTTTTTTTTTCTATTTTGACTGTTCTTTTGTCCATTCCTGATTTGTGATATTGAAGTTGCTTGTTTTATTAAATTTACCACAAAAGAAAAACATCGATTGTATGGCTAAAGCGTGAGTGTGTTGTTGTGTTGCTGTCTTTTACCATGAAGAACTGGATCGAGATGTTTGTTTCATGTCTTGTCATTTGGGCTAAAATCTAGGCGAAGTTTTATGATCCTATGCCGCTTGGTTTCGATTCTTTTTTTGTTTCTATGTGGGTTCCTGCCGTTAAACGCTTTAGGAGGTTTCAATTTTTCTTTTTTTTTTTTTCAACTTTTACCAGTATTGCTGCTTTTGCAGTTTTCTAATCATTCAAGTTAGGTTTTTTATTTTTGGTTCCTGAATAGGGTTAGGGATTATGAATTATGTAAATATGCTGGACTTTACTTGAAGATGTGATTAGCCCTTTTTATATCATTGGCATCGATCAAACAAAGCCGTCTACTTTTTGCTTTTGCGGTTATCTTACCATTCGGGTTAGGTTTTTTTTTGGGTCTTGAATAGGGTGATAAGGGATTCTGAATTATGTATGATACATGCTGGGTTTTGCTAGAAGTTTTGAATAACCCTGTTTTTTTTTCTTCCTTTTTAACAAGAAGAACAACTTCTATACTGGGGTTATTTTTATGGTTTTTTTTTTTTGTGAGACTAAGGAGTTCTATTGTTGATGCAGTTTGAGGTATTTTGGCCTGACAGTTTCCCTGGGGATTTTTTATTGCAGATTTGACGGATTGTCCTTCATGAGTTCAACAACCACTGCAGCATCCACTGTTTCCTGCAAATCGGGAAACAAGAGCAACTTCTTCTTCTGGATTCTGTTTTGCCTCCTGCCAAAGTTTTTGGGCTCTCCAATTTTCTACATTTGCTTCATTTTGATTAAGGTCATTGATAGGAACCCCTTGGCAGCAAACGTGTTCAGTACCTGTGGAGGCCTCACCCTCTAGCTGTAATTTCTGGCCATCTGCAGTTTGCTTCTGAGTAGTTAGCAATTTGGAAATCTGCAGTTGGCATCTCACTTCAAACCTGACAACATGGTTTCCTCACAAGTAGATGGCTTGACTAAGACCCAAGTGTGCAATCCATCACCGAGACGATTGCTCTTTCCTGTGAAGCCCCTGGATGTTGCAGTGTTGGATCATGTTGAGCTGGATTTCACTGATGTTTTTGGTCCTTTGCCAATTCAGCCTCAGGAAGAACTGAACAGTGGGACTGTAGGAAGTGATGTTAGTGAGCTTATATATGATGATCCTTCTGTCATTTGCAGACGTTCACATTCCTTGGTTGGCCCTTCTTCCTGTGTTAGCCAATCACTTAGACTCAGCAAACTCACTTTACATGAGAAAGAAGAATCAAGGGTGCTAGCTGATTGTATCCAGCAAGACACTGTAAAGGAACTTGATGAATTCCTTGTGGATGATGATAGCATTGAAATGGCCTTTGAAGATTTACAGACTGTTGGAGTTGATGACTTTGAGGTTTTGAAGGTGGTTGGGCAGGGTGGATTTGGAAAGGTTTATCAGGTTAGAAAGAAGGGTACTTCAGAAATATATGCAATGAAGGTTATGAGGAAGGACAGGATAGTGGAAAAGAACCATGTTGAATACATGAAATCTGAGAGGGATATTCTAACAAAAGTTGAACATCCATTCATTGTCCAGCTTAATTTCTCATTCCAGGTAATTTTTCAGTCTAGCTTTTACTTTGTATTTTTAGCATGCTTTCGGGTCAGAGATGAATAGAATATTTACTTGTGAAATTACAGTTTTTCTTCAAATATTTTTAGGGAAGCGTTTATCTTAATAATTTAGCAACATTAATGCTGGTTTTTCTGTTAACAGACCAAATATAGATTATACCTCGTGTTAGATTTCATAAATGGCGGTCATCTGTTTTTCCAGCTCTATCACCATGGCCTTTTCAGGTAAACTACCTTCAATGTGGTTTCACAAACTCTCAATAAAGGATCTGAGGTTGATCTGAGGTTGATTATTTATTGTGCTTGATTATATTTTAGGGAGGATCTGGCACGAATATATGTTGCTGAGATTGTTTCTGCTGTTGGCCACCTTCATTCAAAAGGCATAATGCATAGGGATCTTAAACCTGAAAACATCCTCCTTGATGAGGATGGCCATGTAAGCTCTCTCCTTTTCTCTCTCTTCCTCTCACTATCCCCACCTTCAACTCCCCAAAAAAAGGTGGAGAAGGAATTGTGATTTGTTATACAACAACTTTTCCAGGTTATGTTGACTGATTTTGGCCTGGCAAAGGAATTTGATGAAACTACTAGATCAAACTCCATGTGTGGAACAGTTGAATATATGGCGCCTGAAATTGTTCAAGGAAAGGGTCATGATAAGGCTGCAGATTGGTGGAGTGTGGGAATTCTGTTATATGAGATGCTTAGTGGAGAGGTTGGATTTCTCTTACTTATATTTGTGTTGATCTCTTTGCCGAGGGAGGGCCCACCTCTGACAGTAAGTTTGATGCATACTGACATCTTGCTATTTTTGCTCCTGCAGCCTCCTTTTACTGGTGGAAACAGGGCCAAAGTTCAACAAAAGATAGTTAAGGATAAGATCAAGCTGCCACCATTTTTGTCAAGTGAAGCACATTCTTTGTTGAAAGGGGTTAGTGATGTTTATAGATTGGACCAGTTATGCTTTCTGAAACTGTATCCCATCTTTGTTTTGATAGATAAAAAAATCTTCATAATTGAAAATCTTGATTGGAATCTAGTGAATTCTGAAATTTGCCTGTTCACACTTCTATCTTCTCCATCATAGCACTGTTTATTCAGCAGGGGACTGGAATGAAAGTTAGCTGACTGATAAAGCTAATGGATTTTGAATTTTGTTGCTTTTTTATTAGCTGCTACAAAAGAATGCTTCCAAGCGACTAGGAAGCGGACCCACAGGAGGTGAGGAGATAAAGCGTCACAAGTGGTTCAAGGCAATTAATTGGAAGAAACTGGAAGCAAGAGAAATCCAGCCCAGTTTCCGTCCGCAAGTTGCCGGGAAGCAATGCACCGCGAACTTTGGGAAGGAATGGACTGAAATGCCATTGTCAGACTCTCCGGTTGCCAGTCCCAAAATGAACGTGAACCCCTTCGTGAACTTCACTTATGTAAGGCCACCGGCCTCTTTCCTTTCCAAAGAGTCTCCTTCCTCGGCCATGCATCATCCCTAGGCGGTCCATGCCCCTTGGATCACGTCTTGGGATTTGGGATTTGGGAAGCATTTAGCTTGGCCACATTTCTTCGTTGCACTGAGATTGGAAGAATGGACAAAGACAGTGTTATCTATTGGATACTGTTTTTTATCTTTTTATCCGTATCTAAATTCTGTAGACTTCGTCAGTATTTTCATTTTAATATATTGTCGTCGACGCTATTTTTACTCTCTCTCCTTAATCTTAGTGAGAGAATATATCTTAAATTGTTGCGTTCGTTGATTGTGTTCGGCTCCTTGCCTTGTATTGGGGTGGGCCGGAATATAAATAAACGCATTAATATTCGAAGCCCATTAGTCCCATCTGAAATGACTGAACACAAAACAAAGGTGGGAAATGGGGCTGCGAATTTGTCCACGTATAATATTGTTCGCTGGATAAGTTTGGCAACGACGCGTGGCAAAAGAACTGGTCGACCTCTATGCCTTTCCTTGCTCCCTATGCTGACGCTTCATTTGAAATTCTCATCTGGGGAAGCCAGAAGTAAGCTCAAAGTAGCGTTAGAGCTTGGATTTATACTAACAACCTCTTGCATGGCTTCCCTGGTGTCGTTAACAGCAGCTGCTGTTACACTGAATCCTAAAGTAATTTACTTGTCAGCTGAGAAACCCATGTCACAGCACAATCTATGTTCTTTCACTAAACGTTTCAAGAGTAACCCAGGAAGGTGCTATGCATATTTTGGGAGCATCCCTGATAATTTATTGGAGGACACCTTTCATTTAGACCAGTTCCCTGTTTTGCATTCGGGTTTAGTGCAGCTTCAAAGAGTTTCTGGCAATCTATCAGAGATGCAGAAATGGGGGTTCTTTGTTTTTGCTGGGTTGGCATGGATTTACTTAACTGCAAGGCCCGGTGTTCTGGTGGGTGCCATTGATGCGTACCTCCTGGCGCCTCTCCAACTGGGCCTCGACAGTTTGATTGGAAGGAGGAGCTTGAAAAGGACCGACTTTTTGATTGTGGACAAACTGGGAGAAGGGAATTTTGGTGTGGTCTATTCTGGTGTGGTTGTTCCGAAGAATGTGAGCATGGAAGAGACAGTGAAAAGGAGGGGAAGAGGAAAAGCGTTGGACTTGAATCGAGGCTTCAAAGAAAAGGTTATTCTGAAAAAGGTAACTTCATGGTTTGTCTTCATTCGCTAATCCTCCCTGTACCTTAATATTGACCAACTGATTTCTGTCTTTACCTCTTTTACTTGTTATCAATTCTAAGAGATTTGAGATGTTTGAGGAGTAGATATCAGGTTTGGTTCTCACCTACGAATTCTAAATTATAAATTACATGGTGGCAGACGGTAGTTTGAGTTTGTTAATAGAAATATGCAGGTGAAGGTTGGAGTACAAGGGGCGGAAGAATGCGGCGAATTTGAGGAGTGGTTTAATTACAGATTGTCGAGAGCAGCTCCTGAAACATGTGCTAAGTTCCTTGGAAGTTTTGTTGCTGACGAAACTAAATCAGAATTCACAAAGGATGGAAAATGGCTTGTTTGGAAATTTGAGGTATTCATTCATCCCAATGGGAAATTTTCCCAGCAATTCAAAATAACCAGTTCAAATCCTATTCAGTTCTTAAATTTATATCTGCATTTGAATGATTGTGATTTGCAGTCATGTTCATGATCTCTCTCTCCCCGTTCCTCTGGAATATATCCTAAGTTCCTACCCTAATCCTTCTTTTTTTTTTTTTTTTTCTACTTTTTACAATTCTAAGTTCATTTAATGATGCACCAGCTACCCACTGCACTAACTGGAGACATGATGGTATGGCAGGGGGATCAAAGTCTTTCTGATTACATGAAGGAGCGGAGCTTCCCTATCAATTTAGAGTCCATCATGTTTGGCCGTATCCTGCAAGGAGTAGATTCTGTTAAGCGGAATGCATTGATTATAAAACAAATAATGCGCCAAATTGTTACTTCCCTTAAGAAATCCATGATACGGGGATTGTTCACCGAGATGTAAAGCCAGCCAACTTGGTGGTGACAAAGAACGGTGAGATCAAACTAATAGATTTTGGAGCAGCCACAGACCTCCGGATTGGCAAAAACTATGTGCCTAATCGTGGTTTACTTGATCCTGCTTATTGCCCGCCTGAACTATTTGTACTCCCAGAAGAGACACCTAGTCCTCCCCCAGAACCAATTGCTGCATTTCTCTCTCCAATTCTATGGCAGGTATTGCACTTCCCAATCTACTTTGATAAGAATGATGTAAAAATGATGGTATGATACTGAATGCTGGATGCTGGATCTGCAAGGTTCTTGTCGTCTAGAATTTAATGTGTTACAATCTGCTAAACAAAGGGCAGTTATAATGCACAAGATTCCCATGCTGTTAGGTTTAGGGGAGAGTCAGATGTATGATACTATCTTCTACATATGTTTTTTGATCTGCATAAATAAAGTTTACACTTATGGGTGCAGCTGAACAGTCCTGATCTATTTGATATGTATTCTGCTGGGATTGTGCTGCTACAAATGGCAATACCAAGTCTGAGGTCCACATCAGGCTTAAAGAATTTCAATGCAGAACTAAAGAAAGCTGAATATGACTTGAATGTATGGAGAAAGGACACTCGATTGAGGCCAGACTTAACAATACTTGATCTTGATTCAGGGAGAGGGTGGGATCTAGCTACCAAACTGATTTCAGAGAGAGGTTACCTTAGAAGGGGGCGACTATCAGCCGCTGCTGCTCTGAGGCATCCTTATTTCTTGTTGGGTGGTGACCAGGCAGCTGTGGTCCTTTCAAAATTGAGCTTAAATAAGTAGCGACCTTGTCGTTGATGTGAGTCCTTTCATTCACCATTTGTTTTTCACTTTACCTCTCTTTCCATTTTTGGTATCCTCTGGTTTTCTTTAATCTGTCGAGGCACTGGCCCTTTTAGTTTTGCGTCAGTCTCAAAACTTTATATGTTAGTTTCATTCCATGAAAGAGGCCCTATGGAACATTACTACGAAGCAACTCAAGCTGTGCTGAAGCTGTTGCATGCCATCGGATTCAATGATGAGGCCATGGGAAGAAGCTCAACAACTCTGAGCAGCTTGGTTGCCAAATGCCATTACAAGCTCCTCTTTTCACAGCGAATGACAGGGGCAGGCTTCAGACCATATTGTTTGCAGACAGCAGTCCTGCGCTTCGTTACGTGGTCCTGGATTAAATGTTAAAATCCTTAATTGTTTAACAAAAGAACCAGCTTTGAAAGCCGACAATTGAGGGACAACACACTTTCTCTCCGCGCAGTTTTACTCAAAGCTTAGGTGCTAAGCCACCTGAAGTGTTGAAATTTCATGCGCTGGGTACATGATCCAAAAGCTTAGCATGGCCCTAAAGAGTGGTCACTACTAAGATTAAAAAAGGAAAGAAATAAAAATAGCATTGTTCCGGTCAACATAGAGCCAAAAAGGAACAAAACAAACAGAACATTTTGCCAACACCAGAGCAAAAGCAATGAAATAAATAAACGTGCATAATCAAATGGACATTCCTTGGCTTCTGCAACAATTGTTAATCATAGTCATGAAACTAGGCCTTCTGTACTTTGCTAGGCCTTAAAATCTTTCCATTTAAGAATCCTTTTTTCGTGATATTTTTTTTTGTTTTTATTATTATTATTTTTTAACATCTTCCATACTCTTTGATCTTATATTTTATATTTGAATTTGATTATGTAAATCCAAATATAATAAATTTAAATTAATATAAAAAATTTATATTACACATAAGGTATATTATATTATATTATATAAAAAATTAATATAATATAAAATATAAAATATTTTAAAGTATTAATTAAAATTTTTATTTATTTTATTAAATTTTAAAATATATTTTTTAAAATTTATATATATTATAAAAATTTTTAGGGATAGTACAATAAAAATAATTTAATTTTATAAAAATTATTAATTTTTTAAAAATAAAATAGTATATAAAATATTATTATATAACTAAATTTAAGAAAAATTAATTAAAAATATAACAATAAAGAAAGAAAGAGTGGGGAATTAGATAGTTATTAATAAAAAGGACGAACCTATAAGCAAATGCAACGGCGACTTTAACAGAAATCCAAGAAGACTTTCTTTTTATTTAACTTTTTCATTTCGTTGAAACCAACTGATATGAAACGAAACTACCGAAGTGTGCTTGATCTTGTTCTGTACTGGGGCCTCGTTTTTTATAAATATCATATGTGCTTGTAAAGCTTTGGGTTTAGAACTTGGTTTTTTGTCCATCTTGGGTGGCTTTCAGGCTTTAATTCGATTAGGGGTTCGCAAACAGATCCATATATAGAGATATCAGGCTCCCAAAGTTTGGGCCGATGAGGAACATGGATAACTCATTCTCTGTGCCTGTCCTGGTTTTTCTTCGCTTGGTCTCTGGAATTCACATTGTCATGGCTGTCAATTACGTACAGACAGGCGAAGTCCTCCTAGATTGTGGGGCAACCTCTGATTTCGCAGATTCTGATGGCAGGAAGTGGGTGTCGGATTAAGGTTCCAGGTTCCTGTCTTCATCTGGCAATTCCTCGGCATCCCCAGCTTCGAGTCAAGACCCTGCTGTCCCTCAAGTCCCTTACATGACTGCTCGTGTCTTCCACTCCAACTTCACTTATACTTTTCCCTTGGCCTCTGGCCGTGTGTTTCTCCGTCTCCATTTCTATCCCTCTTCATACAATGGCCTTAATGCATCTGATTCTCTATTCTCTGTCACGGCAGGGTCTTACACTCTTCTTAACAATTTCAGTATTTCTCAAACCACACAGGCATTGAAATTTGCTTTCATTGTCGAGGAGTATTCCATCAACGTTGGTGGCGGACGGTTGAATGTAACTTTCAGCCCGTCCTTAAATTTTTCGAATGCTTATGCATTTGTGAATGGGATTGAGATTGTGTCCATGCCTGATGTTTACAGTAATACCGATGGAACTCTAGTGATCGCTGGCCAATCAGGTTCTGGTCAATTTTCCATCGATAATAGTACTACCCTGGAGAATGTTTATCGGTTAAGTGGGTGGGAATGATATTTCGCCTCTTGGTGATACGGGTATGTTGAGGTCTTGGTCTGAGGACCAGGCGTATATTTTATGGGGCAGCGGTTGGTGTTACTTGGACTGCTGATCCCAACAGGACCATCAATTATCCTGCCAGCATGCCTTCTTATGTTGCGCCACCAAATGTCTATTCCACTGCTCGGACTATGGGACCGAGCCCTGATGTCAATGTCAACTCCAATTTGACTTGGATTTTCAGCGTTGATTCTGGTTTCTCTTACTTGGTTAGGCTTCATTTCCGTGAGATTCATGAAAACATATACGAGGTCAAACAGAGAGTGTTTGATGTCTTCCTCAATAATCAAACGGCTTTTAATGGGGCCGAAGTTATTTCCTGGGAAGGCAAAAATGGAGCTCCAGTGTATAAAGATTTTGTGGTACTTGTTCCTGGTGGCAGCCCACGGCAGGACCTGTGGCTTGCGCTTCATCCAAATACAGGGTCGCAATATTATGATGCTATTTTAAATGGATAGGAGGTATTCAAACTAAGCAACACAGATGGTAATCTTGCCGGACCCAATCCTATCCCTGCTCCAAAACAAGATATTATTGACCCCTCATTGGCCAGACAATTCATCTGGCTCCGGTTTTTCTATGAAACAAAAAGAAACTGTAGGTTGGGCTGTAGGTGCTGGAATAGCTCTACTCTTTGCCATTGGTGGCTTTGTTGTGTACCGCCGGCGTAGATATGGCAAGGAGGCAAGTGGAACTTATGGACGAACTAATTGGCTCCTCTTTCTTTGTATGGGAATTCACACCCTGCCAGTTCAGCCCAGACAAACACTACCGGCAGTTATGCTTCCTCTCTTCCTTCAAACCTTTGCCGCCACTTCTCATTTGCCGACATTAGTGCTGCCACAAACGACTTTGATGAGTCTCTGCTACATGGGGTGGGAGGTTTTGGCGAAGTATACAAGGGGAGATTGATGGCGGTACAACAAAAGTTGCAATCAAACAGGGTTGTGCTCTCCCAGCGTCGAACCCGACACTGCCGAAGGAGCAAGTGAGCTTAGCAGAGCGGGCAGCTCATTGCTACAAGAAAGGCATGCTTGATCAGATTGTTGACCCTTATCTGAAGCGGAAGATTCCACCAGAATGCTTCAAAAAGTTTGCCGAGACAGCAATGAAGTGTGTGGCAGATCAAGGCATTAACAGGCTATCAATGGGCGATGTGCTTTGGAACCTTGAGTTTGCTTTGCAGCTACAAGAGAGTGCAGAGGAGAGTGGAAAATCTATTGGTGGAGTGAACGAGGAGGAGCCATTCAATAAGGGGAAGAAAGATCCCGATGCAACCCCCGGTTTCGATGGCAATGTCACTGAGTCAAGGAGCACCGGAATGAGTACGAGCATTTAGCGGACGGAGCCTTGCAAGTCAGGACTCTGATGGGTTGACACCAAGCGCTGTTTTCTCACAGATCATGAACCCAAAAGGGCGTTGAGGTGGAAGAGGTCCGCAGTTGCTGTCTGGTTGCTTAAGCCAATTTGCCAACCATCATTAACCAGTCCAGAAAAATAAAAAGTTCGGCCTCTTTCCCACCCACCTTATCTAATTCATTCGTTCCTTCAACCAGTGTTTTGGTAAAGTCAACTACGTCTTGTACTAAACTTACGTGGAGAGTTAAAAAACAAGATATCATGCTTCTATATACCATTGATTTGGCATTAATGATGGGGTGTTTTTGTTATTTGCGTTAACCTTTTTTTTTTTGTTTTTTTGGTTCAGTTGCATTAACCTACTTTGATATTTCAAGCAGCCCAATTGAGACGAAGTACAGCGTTTGTATAGTGATGCCGGGAGACTGTCCAAAGCAGACTCTGACTTTTACCGCGATATCTGGTCTGTCAAGTGTGGATGGGGTCAATTTCGGCTGGTACAGTGTCAACGTCAAGTCCAATAAAGGAACCAGGACAGCATTATTATTTAGAAATTAATTTGAGTATGGTGGGATGAGAGAGTTTTAAGATGGGCTGGCGAAACGTGCGGAGGTGTTGTACGCCTTGAAATGGCTGTTCCCAACTGGCAGTGTGGGAGGCTCTCGTGAGTAAAATGTCATAACTCGTAAGCCGCCCAGAAGGCTTTCTGATCATTTTGTACTCACCTTGCTTTCACCGAAATAATTGTGTTCACTTCCTAGAGGATTTTTTTTTTACTTTACGCTTAACCCAAATGAGAGCATGGCATCTGCGACCTCAACAGAGGCAGCGGTCACTGAGGCTGACAATTTACAATTAGGCTTCTGCTTTGAAAATAATTATGCACAATGATAATGACCCAGAACTAGAATTGCAGACAGCACAAAGAACCAGTCTGTAATACGCACAAAGCATTTGTATAACCCATTGCTTATCAACAAAATGGAGTACCAGTGGGGCTGTGATAAAGCTACCTCAGCTATTGGTCTCAAGTTTAAACTTCAAGCCCCAATGCCTAGAGAGCAAAAGGATAAAAATAATAATAATGAGATAATAGCATATTGATGCTTATTCAGATTGTGGAGCACAAAATTTTCGGGTCCCAAAAGGGAAAAATAAAGAAACATTCCATATTTCATGTTTACATGACCAGAAGCAAAATGTAATGTCAGCCTACAATCAAGTAATCAAACATTATGGAAGAAAATAATGTTGAGGAGAATCACAGGTCCCTGCTAGGTCACAACAGTCATCTGCCAGATTGCACTGTTGAGTCCACTATGGCAGTTATCTTCTTCTGTAATTCTGGCTTGTTGGCTCCGACAAGCTTGTCAAGCTGCTGCTCGTCTCTGAGAAAGAAGAAAGTAGGAGTAGCTTTGATGTCCCGGGAAGTGCTCAAGTCCTGCACCACATGGTAACATGCTAAGTTCACATCATCAAACTTGTGAATGGGATGCAAAATCAGGAGAGTAATTATTATATTTCAATGTTTGTTCAATGTACATTTGTCAAACATGAAGAGAGGAACTGTCAGAAAGTAAAATATCAGGCCATTGAACCAAAAATATGGTTAATGGATCCAGGTCCTGGCAATACAACTTCATAATCTGTTTTCCAACTGCAGAAAAGGACCCTACAACTTACCGTTAGTTCATCAACATCAATTAATAGGAACATTAGAGAAGGATATTTCTCCGACAACTCATTGTAAAATGGTGCCATCAATCTACAAGGACCACACCATCTTGCACTGAAATTTGCGATAACCTGTTTAACACAAATCCTCAATCTATAGTTCAACAAAAATGGCACACTAACACATAAAGTTAGCATAAGATTAGTCAGCAACATTAAAATTCAAAACCAACATGTTATCCTGCAGACAAGAACTCCATCTCTATGTTACCAGAAAAATGCCCTGGATGTCTCAGACAGCCTAACATATCTCTTATATATTTTATTGAAGGTTGTCTCTTTGGAAGAGAGGTGATCACAAACATGGACTTTGTACTCAAGTCATGTGATGTCCACAGTATGGGTCTCATCACATGTCAAACATACCATCAGTATGCTGTTGGCAACTGTTTATGTGGGTCTCATCACATGTTGAACATACGATTAGGATGTTACCAAATGTTTATGGGGCTCCTGAGGAATATTTTGATGATGTTCATCCTCTTGCATGAATAAAAAACCAAGACAAACTTACAATGCGTCCATCCTGTCTTGCTTCTGACAACTTCTGATCCCAACCGTCTTTGGTGGTAACGAGCTGCACTTTGCCACCAGCAAATTCAACATGCTGATTAGAATCATCTGCATTGCGGTTTTCCTGCACATATTATGAACAACAGAATTTTGGCATTATATTATGCTTTAAAGTATAAGAACAGAAAAGCACATAGTGACACATCCACAATTGGAAGCTCCATCAATGCTTTGCCATAAACAGAGCACAATTAGTCCCTCTAAATAAAGCTATAAGCATAAACTGAAAGCCCACAAAATGCATTCAAGATAGTTAACCTGAGCTACATCCACCAATCCACAATTCAAGCAAGTTACAAGAGAACACGAGGATTGGTTATTTTTACTTATCAGCTCAGTGACAAATGGTTGACCACAATGCCACCAAAAGCCAATATATATAAAAGCAAATAAAATTAAAGATAGGTTTCATGTAATGACATGCTAGAGCTCAGCATTCTACCCAAGGTTCAGCATTAAGGGTTTTCTGTTCACTAGGAATTCAATGTTTGTCAACAATTCATCTTCATTTTCCAAAATTCCAAGATGCTACTGAGAGTTTTTCTATTTTTACGCCAACAACATCTTCATGCACAACCATTGTCATTTGTGGCTCATCTTTCTACAGGAATACATTGACTGCGAATCATAATGCTGGACACTTTGGGTGGGTTGGGGGGAAGGGGGGAAGAGTGGTAGTACAAAACTTAGTTTGATTGAGCTCACTCAAGGATTTTATTTGTATACATTTTGGACTCTCTGTGTTAACAGTGTATGACCATGAACTAGAAAGACATGAGTGAAAAAGCATAGTGGGTAGTGATTGTGAGGCTGCAATTCTTAAATGAGAGGACACCAATGGCCATTGCCCTTCCATCCACTGGATCAAAAGAAAGAGAGGGCAAAGGTTGGACTAAGTCTCATATCACAACATATAAGTTGCACCATCCTATGTAATAAAAACTCAGCAAGCAGCTTTCACTTACAACAGTCAACTGGCAGTAATTTCTAATATTTTCAACATTTCCTGTGCCCAAAAAGGAAAAAATCACATCAGCTAAGCCCTCTACCAATCAAAAGGACTAAACCCATTCTTTCAAGGGTGCATGCCTGCACATAACATTTACAGCTTGACCAACGCAGCATCTTACTCCAGCCTTCAGGCAGATGATTCTTTTCTGCAATAAGTATCCCAAAATTGCAAATGATTTCATTTTTGTCATGCCATCCTATCCAAGGTCTTAAAAATTCATGGCAGCTTTGACACCTTCAAGGCAGCTTTAGGAAATCCAAAGCAGATGGACAATGTATTGGACGCTAAACATGGACAATAGACTACCACTTACAACACCGTTCATCAAGCTAGTAACTTCCTCATTTAAATTTCATCTTCCTAAAGCACCAGGAAAAGTCATGCGATGAAACTGAATTTGTACTTCTATGACATGAAGAGCACATGAAAAGACTAAGTACTCCAAAGCAGAGCTGGGAAATGGTAAGAGATTTACAGAAGCAAGGCCATATTCATTAACACAACAGAAATTACTTACTTTCCCCAGGCAAGTTCCCATATCTTTCTATAGATTGCCAATTTTTGAAACCCAGGCAGCCGTAGCTTTCCAGCCCCTGATAGTTGAAAATTTCATCAGTTTGAAACGTCCATAACTCACATAATACCTTGCAATAATTTCATCCCAAAAGAAGAAAGATCAGCTTCTAAATGACCCAACAATTCACAAAATAAACACCCAATACATAAACAACCATAACTGGGCCTAGAAATTAAACACAGTAATAAAAAGAAAAAAAAAAAAAAAGTCGACTTGATCCCGATGTCTTGAAAACTCTGGAAGGGCAATCTTATTGCACATTAATTAACTAAAGTTTAGTTAGGTAACAAACAGAGTCCATGTCAAGAAAGAAGAGACCTTTCTGAGTTTATCCTCAAGAACCCAAATGGCATCAACAAGAAGACACAAAGAAAACATCAAAAAATTAAAAAAATTAAAAAAAAAAAAACAAAAAAACGCTAATAACTGAAACATTGATTGTTTACAGCGACCAGCTCCGATGTTCGGTAACATACTGCTACGAAGGAATACATATGGTAATAAAATCAAAGTCCCAACACCAAGACAGACTACGGAAATTAAAGAAAACATATGGATAAACGAGAGCAATCCGAATCTGGAAGAAACAATTTTTTTTTAATTTTTCAAAAAATTACCTGATAATAATTGCAACAATATCTTGCTTTCGCTCGTTATTGTACGCTGTGTGTGTGTTTTTTTTTTTTTCTTGTGAATTTATTTTATTTTATTTTTTTAGGTTGTCAAAATAAAGAAGAATATTTCTATTAAGGGATTGGGCAAGGGACATGTCAATCCGGTTTTCTGGTAGAGAGTCAATGTTAGCGGTCAAATCTGTAACGTTTTGTTCGCGGGCCCGCGCGGCTAGTCTCACTTCTGTACCGTCAGTCATACCTGTATCCTCTCTACTGGCACACAAATTGTCCAATCAAAATGTACCACCTCAACTCCCAAAACGAGAGAGGATCAAGTACCACGAGAACCATCCGTCTAACCAGTGCCAACGAACGCAGCCATCTGTTCTCAATAGCCTGCAGTCAACTTTCCAATCTCAGGGTTTTTCCATTAAAATATTCCCGGGAATAAACGCGCAAGAAGCGGCACTGTAGCAGGAAGGAGGGAGGGAGGGAGAAGCATTTGGATTCAAAAGTAATTTAATAATAAAAAACTCTAAACCGAACGGAGACTTCTTTTTTTTTTTTTTTTTTTTTTTTCTCCCCGAAATTTCTCATGCGAAAATCGGATAATTCCTCTCTGTTTCCGCCTTAGTTGTACGCATTGTTTCGTTTCTCTTTTTTTTTTTTTGGTTTTTTTGTTTGTTTAACATATGGATGTTAATTTTTCTTTCCTGTATTTGGATTAGATTCTTGATTTTTGATTCAGATATCTCAAGAATGAACATTGTATTTGCGAGAGAGATTTAGATCTGGTAGATGCTTGCTGTCGAGTAAAAGTGACGCGGCTATGGCGGATGAGAAGAGGAAGAAGAAGAAGAATAGTAGTAGCAAGAAAAAGAAAAATAAACGGAACATGACAGCCGACGAAAATGCAGATGCTACGATTGATAACGGTAATAAACCGCACAATGGGCATGAACGTGACCATGATAGTTGTCAAGTTCCTGAGCTTGCTGAGGTTCAAAACGGTGCGCTTCAAAGAGATGCTGCTGTGGATGTGGATGCACTTCATCGCCCCAGTGGAGCAGAAAGTGTCATTACTATTACAATAACCACATGTCTACTGCATCAATTCCGCAGACTCTACTTCTTCGCATTGGTTCTGGTTTAGGCCTATATTTTTTGAATTTCTTTTCTAGCAGACCGATTTGGTTGAAGCTGAGAAGCAACAGTGGCTGCAAAGAGAGGTGACTCGTTTTATTTTGTTGAATCTGCACCTTGCTTGTCTGAATTGCTCTGTGAACCGTGGATCTTTGTTTCGATATTGATTTTGGGTATAGCGTAGTTCTGGTTCTGCGGGCTATCTTAATGCAGACAATCCAACAACTGCAAAATGAAAATGATTCACATTTACAGAAAGTGGTACCATGAAGTTCAGCTAACGAAATGGACATTTGAAAAATGTCAGGCTTGCGAGAACTGCAAGGTAACCTGATACATGTTGCAGGCTACCTTAGAAGATACAATTAATCAATTAAGAAACATAAATGATTCGTGCCTGCAGGACAAGGTAGCTTGAATTGAATCTCCTTGTGTCGTCAACTTTCATTTTTTGAAATTTATATTCTATACCTTGGGAGAATTTTACTTGCGATTTTCAATCACGGTATACAATCTCTTGTCTTCGAGTTGAGCCTTTTGAAAAGAAAAGCAACGCCAGTGTGTTTCTACAGGCTATTTTTTTGGAGAGTCAATCAAACTATTAGAGAATGAAAATGATTCACACAAGCCGAAAAAGGTAATTGTGGTTGTCTTCATCTTGACATTTTAACTGCATATTTTCTTAATAGTTTCACCATCTGGGCTCACTGGATTATCTCCAGGCTGATCTAGGGATAGGAATTAAACAGCTGCTGAGCGAAGGAGATTTCTGGCTTCAAAAGGAGGTAATATTGGCTCACCTACAATTCCAATCCACCAGCCCCTGGAGCACCCCCAAAACATTGCTTATCGAGGGAAAATTTTCTAACATTAATTGCCTTGCTAAAATACTAGAAAAGAACGTGTTTTGCATGTGGCACTTCATGTCATTGGGTTTTTGGGCCCACTAGATGCTTGGGTATTGAGAATGTTGAGCTCAGTTGACTTAAAGTTTCTAGCCAGATGCATGCTAATTTTCAGAAAAATTTGATCATGTACTGGACAAAAAGGTTCTTCTGGATTTGAAAGTTATGGTGATTTTTCTACGTGATTCCATACAATGAAATGCTTCCCTTGAATGGTATTATGATGTTTAATATTTGCTTGGCGTGTGCATGCCTATTGAATGGGTCCTTCTCGAAATGTGCTTTGTAATGTCAAATGATTTGTAAGCATTCCACAGGCAAGCTTAGGGGAAAAAATTCATCACCTAGAGAGTGAGAAGGATTTTTGGAGTTTGACACAGGTAACCATCATTCTATATTTGCATTGGCAGTCTGTTTTCTTTTTCTTTTCTTTCTTTCTTTTTTATTTTTTCATATTTCCCAAATAGTTTGGCTAATAACTGAATTTGCTTACGCATGGCTTGCATTTGAACATAGGCATAGGATGTTTGACACTGTATATGCATGGCTAATTGAATGGGATTTTGTGAGAAATGTGGTTTGCAATGCTAAACCTTGTGCAATGTTCTACAGGCAAGCTTAGGGAACAAAATAAAACAATTAGAGACTGAGAAAGATTCTTGGATCCTAACACAGGTAACCAATTTCTTTTTTTCACTTACTCATTTGTACAAAAGGCGAGCGTTGGTGTAACAGTAAGGTTACTTCATTGTGACCTGGAGGTGATAGGTTTGAGACCACTCAACTTAACTCATGTATACTATGCATTCGAACATAGGCATAGGCTGTGTGAAATAGTTGTAGGATTTACATGGTAAGCAATTCGTGCAATTAAAGATAAAGTTAAAAACTGCAAGGCGTGGTTGATTGGAGATATCTCATAAATAAAAGTTGCCTGGGTTTTCTTTAAGGTGGGTAGCTGGATTTGAAATCAGAAAGGAAAACTGCATTGTTTTTTCCTTTTTCTTTGTAATAATTTCTGGAAGCCTATGTGCAGCTGTAAGTATACTAAGAAGAAGAAAAGGAAAATCCTGTGTTGTACCTGAAAATTGAGGCTCTAATGGATTGTGGGCCTTAGGCTCTTCCAGTTATTGTGGCACCATGGCTGTTTGCCTGATTTGTCTCAGTTTTTGACATTTATTTGTACTTGCCCAAAAAATAAGGGGTTATTGCTTGGTAGCGTGTTTGTCATTTGTTGTTATTTGTTTTCCTTTTTTCATTTTCTTAAAATGATTATATTTTAAAAGCACTTTACGGGTGTTTCTGATTTTGAATGTAAACAATTTTGCAGAAGACTGCTAAGGAGGCTATTGCTAGACTTGGATATCACGAGGTTGTGAATGCAGGTACTTTCATCTATATGTGCATGAATGCTTCAATTCAAACTGTTTGTGGAACTTCATGGTGTTCTTACATTGTCTTCAATTGCTTCACCATATTTAATTTTGTACGCTGAAGGTTTGGTTCTCCTAATGTGTAGGCATTATGAGTGGGTTTGTGGAACGGGAACATTTTGTACCAATTTAATTTTGTTCTGATATGCAAATTAAAACAAAGCCTGGCAGGTGGTGGAGTTGGAAGAATCTAGGAAAGGCCTCTTGAAAGGAAACCAACAGCCGAGGGAAAGCATCTCTGGTCTCCAGTCACAAGTCCAGACTCCTGAGATGAGTATCTCCTCTGCTAAAATATCAGATGGACATGGAAAGGTTTGTTTGCCATACCCTCTTCTTATATCTTGGCAGTCACACTTGTAATCATTTGTTAACTACCTGTCATGTTTTCTATCAATTCTGGTTGGGACAATGTGCTCCATGTTTTTTTTTTTTTTTTTTTTTAAATGCCTTGCTTTTAATATTTCTGATGGCTGCTTGATAAAAGAAAAGAAAGATACAATGAGTAGTGACTTATTTTATATCATGTAGCATACTTCTGAACAAGAAGAGTTGAACTCCCAGATTGAAGCAGCTAGTGCATTGATTGACAAGTTAATAACAGAAAATTTGGAGCTTGTTGAGAAGGTACCATATAGATTCTCTTCTAAGGCGTCCAATGTCCTCGATCTTGTTCCCTGGTTTTGTTGATAAATGGCAGTGCATTTATAGATTTGTCTTTGAAGCCTATGCTGTCCATGTATCAAATGTCCAGCGATTTCATATGCGCAAAAAGTGCATGCATTGTTTTGTGCCTACATACATAAGAGATTGTATCTGCGTTTCGCTTCCATTGTCCAACATGTATTTGCTTATAAAATCCCAGGTGAATGAATCATATGGAAAATTTGACCAACAAAATGCCTGGAAATAGTCCAATGGTCGGAAATGCTGAAATTGCTAATTTAGCTGACCCCATGGATGTATCAAGTAAGAAATCTGCATTGGGCCATATGATGGACCCCTTAGAAGTGGAACCTGCTGCTGTAGTTCGATATTCACCAGAAGTCGATTCTGGAGAAATAGTTCAAATTCCATTGGAAGATAGTGGAGCTTGTGATCTGGAGTCACAAGTTGTTCAGGGTGGTGAGAAGGATCCTGTGCCACTTTCAGATGCTCCACTTATTGGTGCTCCTTTCCTGTTAATATCATTTTTTGCTAAATATGTCAGTGGTTCTGACCTAGTGCAGAAGAGCCCTTGAGATTGATGACGTTAGCTTAGCAGGTGGCCAAGGTTACACCTTTTTTCTTTTTCGAAAATCTTACTTCTTCCTCCAAATGTGCTTAGTAGGGGCCAAATGTGCGTCTCTATTAGCCTATTACTTATTTCTGAGGGACAGAATTAAGTTACTACTAGTTTTCATACGCTGTAATGAATATCAAAGACACACTTTGCCCTTGCTGCTTCTATACATTTTGTTTATGAAGCAGAGATCAAACGTGCTACCAGTTTTCTACTGTGTTTCTCTGACATATGGTTTGTAGACCAGTTACAGGAAAGCTACCCCATCAAGTTTATGTATCCATTTCTTTTACCACAGAAAAAATAATCTTATAATATAAACTGATCACCACACTTTATCACGAAGATGATGAAGCATAATCGGATTAAGAGCAAGAGCTCTAAAATAATAAAGGTCACTAACCAATCACTCCTTTTTTGTTCACAAGGAAACAAATCCTAATCATATGATATCTGTTTGCAAATGGTAAAAGGGATCACAACTTTGGGCATGTTTCACAATGGAGTGGCTACGTGAGAAAGGCCCCTGGTGATACTTCGTCAGTAGCCTCTCTATAAGTAGTCAATAGTTAAAATAGCAAATATTGGTCCTTGGGCGGGGTTTCATTAAGAATTCTAAGCAGACCATTCTTTATGGAGGAAGAATATGCTATTGCCAGCTACAATTTAATTATGGCGTTTGATTAGTTGATCTCCTGTTCTCCTCTGATGAGGGAGGTGTCTCTGTGGAATCAGAAGGCCGAATTTCCTGTATCATCTTAACTACTTCCTCCATAGTAGGTCTCATCTCTGGCACTCTTGCAACACAGGCCATTGCTATTTGAAGCATCTGCACCATCTCTTCTTCAATGTTATGATGACCCATCAGCTCTACATCAAACACCTCTGCAGTCCATTCCTCTCGAACAACAGACTGGACCCACCTAGGAAGATCAGCTGAGTGATCACGTCCTGGTGATGGGACAGGTGCTTTGCCTGTCAGCATTTCCAGGAGGAGAACACCAAAGCTGTATACATCTGACTTTTGACTAGATTTTCGAGTTTCGATCACCTCAGGAGCTCGATAGCCTACACTTCTTGATGGAGCAGTAGGGTGATTCATTAAAGGCGCTAAGCCAAAATCTGAGATGTGGCCATGGAAGTCTGGCGTGAGAAGTATGTTGGAGGACTTGATGTTGCCATGAACAAATTTTCCTTCACCAGCAGAGTGGATATGAGAAATGCCTCTTGCAGCTCCAAGGCAAATCCTTAGTCTGGATTCCCAATCAAGAGAAGCTCGTCCAATTTCCCTATTTCCTGCAGTGTGTGAATTTGAGAATTATAACAACGATAAGGATCATGTTTTTTGTCCATCAGCAAAGAACCTGTCTTCAGAATAAATAAGGAATTTCTGTTTGTTTTGCCTTCAGCAGCAATCAAGTAATCTCAAGTCCAGTGGGAGTGTGTGAAAGACAGAAAGGATGGCAGGTATGACATCTCTATCCACATTAACCTCCAAACATATCACTCAAAGGAAACTGAGAATTAGATTGTTTATGTTATATGCCTGCATATTAAATCTGTATCCCCTGGGGGTTAACGAAGCATGGGAAAGAAGGGGATGAACAAGATGATGAGATAAGCATACCGTGCAAAGAAGCAGAAAAGCTGCCAGCTGCTACGTGGTCATAAACAAGGAGTTTCTCATCCTTGGAGTAGTAATATGCACGAAGAGGCACCACATTTGGATGCTGGCTAACCCTCCCCACAGTCTCCATTTGTTGCTCAAACTCTCTTTTCCCAACCAGCAGTTCTTTCAACCTCTTCACAACCACTATTGTTCCTTCCTCCAAGATGGCCTTATAGGTTGTTCCATAGCTCCCCTTCCCGAGCACTTCAGCTGAAGCTCTTAACAAATCTTCAAGATCAAAATTGTAAGAACTTCCTTCGAAGAACACCAACTTGTTCTTCTCAGCCTCTTGTATCCCACTCCCAAAGTCTTCCTTAGGCATCTCGCTTCTTCCAGCTTTTGCTTTTGGAGCAGCATCACCTTTGACATCCTTTCTCTTCAAGCAACACCAAGTCACCAGTGTCAAAAGTAGAAACAGGAATGCTGCAGAACCCCCAATTGCAATGGCAATGATGGACCTTCTACTTAGTTTGTTGTTGGAACCATGCTCCTGTTTTTCAGAGGCCAGTGGAGGGTTTGGCAGTAAGTAGGTGGGAGAGGGCGAAGGCGACAGGGCTAATGTAGAACACTGTTTTAAAGGTGGTCCACATAGCATATCATTCCCTTGAAAGGAGGAAGGAGGGAACTTTTGGAGAGCCAATGGGACTGAACCATAAAAATGGTTGTTGCTTACATTCAACTGCCTGAGCCCTGAGATATTGAGTTCAGCTATGGATCCTGTAAGGGAGTTGCTTTGGAGGCGCAAACTAGCAAGGTGTGTCAAGTTTCCCAACGTGGCTGGGATCCTCCCAGTGAAGGAATTGAAGGAGAGGTCAAGCAAGTTAAGCTGAAGTGAGATATAGGAAGGAATATTACCAGAGAAGTTGTTGTGTTGAAGGTAAATGGAGCGGAGGGAAGGAATGGAGAGTAAATCTAATGGAAGAGTCCCATTAAGGTGGTTGAAGCGGAGACTAAGGACTGTGAGAGCATCCATCTTCCCAAATGTGTTAGCTGGAATGGAACCATACAATCCAATGCCGGGGAGGTGGACAGCGATCACACGAGAGTTATTTGTGTTGCAAGTGATGCCTATCCAAGAAGTGCATATTGGGTTACCAGCGTTCCAATTCAGTCTCCGCACATGAAGAACCATGGCAGCAAAGTCAAGAAGAGCTTGTTTGTCAGAATTCAGGTCAGCAAAAGTTAGAGAAAATGGAAAGAGATTCAGAAGGAATGCTAATGTCAAAACAAAAGAGAGTGTCTTAGTCTTCATAATTAAGTTGATGAGATGTCCGTGGAGGAAGCTTTCAGTAAATGGTTTCAGCAATTCATCTCGTTCCCTGACAAAATAGAAAAACAATGTTCTGAAAAAACGCCACTTCGGAAAACAGATCCATCACCAACAAGCACCAGAATCACAGTAGCTAAACCATGCGACGAATATGAAAGCAATGTAATAAACAACAACATTAAATCCCCGTTCTATCAAAAATATGAAGGGAAACCAAACAATTTACCAAAAAAAAAAAATGAAAGGAAAACGAAAATGCACAAGAAAAAATAATTACAGACAATGCAAAGAAAATAGTAAAATGAAGGGAGCTATCCAAATCCACCTTAAATTCAAGAGACAACTAAGTAGAGATTTTAATGGTTTTTTCTGAACCCTCAGATTTCATCCAGCATTTGAAAATTTCTGGATAAACCTTGCCTTTCTCAAGAACAATTTGACGTAAGCAGGGCCACGTTTTTTGCTTCAGATATGCATCGGGATAAAGGAACAGAGAGAGAGGTAAAATGAAAAAAGAAAAAGAAAAAGCAAAAGCAAAAGCAAAAGCAAGTATCTTCTTTCATTGAAGAAAAGAGTCCAAGGCAGGCAACACATTAGTAAGGACTGCAAGTCCCAAAGAGTCAATTCACTCTCGTTTACAATCAAAATGTTGGATCGTAATCATAAATAGCTAAAATATTGACGTGACGAAAGCTTCTGAAAAGTTAAGGAAGAAGCAAGCCCACAGAGACAGAGAGAGAGGTTGGGAGTCGAGACACAGAAACAGAGAAGCCGACACACAAACACAGACACAGACACAGACACAGACAGAGAGAGAGAGAGAGTTGAAACCTCAGCAAATGTCGTCAATGGATGAACCGGAGAGCGCAAGATGACCAAAGAGCTCGAGTAAGAGCTTCAGAACTGCCACTGAGTCAGTGACGCTAATGAAATGGGTATATTTTTGGTCGTGTCCGTGAAGCATTTCTTTCCGAACACGCAGCAGCAGACAGATGCAACTGCCCAAGACTGAAACTCGAACAAGCAACAAAAAACTTTGAAATGAAAAAAATAGTAATAAAAAAAAAAACGGATTACTCAATTATAATTTATCTCTCTAGTAGCTTCTGTTCAAAGTTTAAACATTAAAAGCTTCTTCTACTTCTTCTGCAACTTTTCTTTTTTTTTTTTTTCAATTAAAAAAATCTTCTCCGTGAAGCGCACGCAATTCCTTTTCCTACTATTTTTTTTTTTTTCCTATTCACTTACCAACGCGGATCTCAATGATATATAAATATTTTCAACTGCCATCTGACCTTTGACATTTCATTTATTCGTTCCTTCGTTCTTCTTTTTCTTTGGATTCTGCACCCTTTTTTTTTTTTTTTTTTGGTTTTTTTTTTTCTCTATTTTTCCAATGTCTACGAAGCTTAGAGCTAGTGGAGGACGTGCAAGTGCACATGCAAGCGGGGGCTGCCATTCCCTCTCGGGTAGGGTGGGTGTGTGCAAATGAAACGGAGACAGGCAACGACCAAACCCAAAAGAGACAAACTGTGGTCAAATAATAAATAAATATCCCCCAAATTATTTTATTTATTTATCGAGCACCATTATGCGGACGTAAGTTAAAGAATTATAAATAAAAAAATAAATTTTTTTTTTGACGATTTTAATGAATTAGTTTTAAGAAAATAAAATTTCAAATAGTTATTTTAATTTCATGATGATTCTTTAAGATTAACCTAACTAATCTTTTCCTTATTTATTTTTCCTTAGTGCGGGTTGTATTATATCATGTGTGACAGTCGGCCGCAGGTCAAATGGGAATGAATACGATTTTGGCATTAAATGGCTATGACCTTGCACATGGTATTAGGGTATAATAATCCTAATTTCAGGGCGAGTTTTTATTGAGTAGGGTGGATTGCAAAGTTTTTTATTTTTATTTTATTTATTATTATCTTTTTGAGTTCAAATTAAATTTTAAACTATTACGACAGGACAGCTAACAATGATGACCTCAGAAGTCGATTAGTATTTGTAAATTGGGTTTGACTAACGAGAGTAGAAAATTTTATTTAGACTTAGATCCGTCGGTTTGCAAAAGCAGGCAATTTGTAAATTTGAAAGGGAATCTAATGGGTGCTCCTCGGTCGTGCAAAGCCGATTTTCCTGAGCTCAAAGTTGGGCTATCTCTTGGCCCAGCGCCGACGGTGTTTTTGCTCCCAATCTTAAGTGCAATTGAAAAATCAAGGCGCTGATTCCGGAAAATTTCAATTGGAATGGGATGTGGTGGTCCCAGTGGATCCCACTCGCTGAGGCCCAGATGCTCCACCAAGGAGCCTGTCACAATCTACCCATAAGCCATATTGATTGCAGGCAGGCAGAGCCTCCGGCCCATTTTTCTTGGTCCGCTGAGAAATTATAAATTTCCAATTGTAAGAGATTATAAATGAGTGAGACCCTGGGTTTGGCCAGGCAGCAACAGTTGCCCGGGTCGAACCTCCACCAGTGTCCCATCATCTTCTTTTAATGTGGCCGAGGCACTCTTACTGAGACCAATTAAAAAAAAAAAAAAAAGGAAATTATAAATGACCAATCCGAATGTTAAAAGGTTGGGGGTTGGTTGCCGCCAAATGCAAATGACAGGCTCAAAGCAATCAAGATTTGGATTGCCTAACTCTGGATTGGTCATTTATAATTTCTTACAATTGCACCTTTAGTAATTCAAGTTATTTTTATCGTATTTGGACTTGGCATGGTGGACTCCAGCATTGAACTTGAGCATCTTACCCTGGAATACTCGATTATTTGAAACTGCCACTGGCCACTAGCGCAGTTTATCACTATCTCATTGGCAGAAAACTCCTCCCTGTTAAAGCTGCTTTGGCCACAATTTGACTTGATTCCCAAATGAGTAAGCTCCCACAGACTTCTCACGTAGGCTAAGAAATGACTTTTGGGCGCGCACTTGGCCACGCACCTACCCACCAATGTCTAATCCTGTAAGCCCCTTTTAGAGATATTGTTCTCAATGCACACATCCAAGTATATATATACACGATGGCCCGCGTGATTCTACATTGGAACTAATTGTAAAAAGGCCAACAAGCTATATGCCAAGGTAGAAATAAAGAAATTGAAAAAGATTACCAGATAATAAGAGAATTTCTGAGATCCATTAAGATGCATAAAATTCCTCATCCCAAAAGTTTCTCACCGAGCGGCTTTTCCATCAAGCAATGCTACCATTTTCGCCCAACAGAGCCAGAGATTAATCGTGCAATGCACTGAGACGAGTGTAAGCATTATGACTGGTAGAGGGAGTGGGCGGGTAAGCCCACTGTCCCACATAATGGATCCTGATTGCTGATTCCCTACCACAACTTTAACTTTCATGGAAATGGTCGGTTCATTTTTTGAGGTGGCACCGGGATTCAACTGATGGTATTATACATACGTGTATGATCCCGTGTACTAGCAACAACACATGGAACTCCACATGCAGTGGTGTCGGCATGTAGTGGCCCCGGTTCCTCCACTTCGGATGATGCTGATGGGCTATGACTCCAATCCCACTTTCGGATTACCTTATTTCTCCTCCTTTCTTTTTCTTTTTTTTTTTTTGTTCTATCCCAGCTTTGAGCTGTGTTCCGTTTCTATATTTATTGATGTTAATTGTGACTAGTAATTAGACAGCTTGGAGCAGCAGCTATGAGAGTAATCCTGCAATATTGCAACTGATTACGCCCCTTGCAGAAGCGAACTTGGTCCGAATCCGCATTGCAACTATAATGTTGTAGCCTTTGATAAGATCAAGGTTCCCTGAGTTTGTGATCTCCTTGACAGGTAACTGCTGCTAATTGATATCTTGTCTTTGTTATTTTAGAACTTTTACTCATTAGACAGTTTAGATAGATAGCCGACCCACATGCTCATCGCGCTTCTCAGTATCTGACATCTTTCGCTCTTCTGGTTTCTTACCAAACACCGTCAGAGAATCCATTTTTGTGACGCACAAACTTAATCGAACCTTTGTATTAGTTCAACAAGTCCATTACAATAAGACTTCTGCTGTAATCTCCAAATCTAGTGAATCTGGGTTGGCTTCCATTGGAGATTCCATGATTAGAGCCAATTACTTAGTATTTCTAGCTAGACATAAGAGTCTGAAACGAAAAAACGAAGTAAAAAAATAATAAAAGAGCGAAAAAAAAAAAAAAAAAAAAAGGAGAGAAAGGAAGGAGTCAAGTCAAGCTGCAACAAGAAGCTGTAGACAAATCTCAAAAGATTAGATAAGATTTGAGAATCCTTCAACTGAGATGGCGTGGCTAGACCTTTTCCCTCGTCAATGACGCGAGAATTTTCCTCCCTCCCTTCCGGTGAGATGAGTGGCAATTGCCTGCGAACCTCGTCCGCAGCCAAAAACAAAACAAAAAAGGTTGACCTTTCTTCCATCTTTATATGTAAATTTAAAGGAAATTTCTATTCTAACTTTTTATTTCAATATAATTTATTTATAAGTCTGCATCACATAATAAATAAATTTATTTAAAATAAAATAATTTTATATAATATAAAATTATAAATAAATCTATTTATATGGGTTAAGTCCGCGCAAAATTTCTGTACCCTCATGCATGCCTATCTTTCTTTTCTCTCATTTGGTATCCCTATTCACAAGGTTTGATCTTGTCTCTGACTTTTGTACCATATATACTATGATCAAGGCAATGGGGAACTATTTGTGGAAGGTATGGATTTTCTTTTTCCTGGCAATCTTGTCCAAGGCAATGGACCTCAAGTTCCTTTGCCGGAGGTCCAGCTTACCATCCGAAGATGGTGCGTATTGCCTGAGCTGGAGGTTAGCTGTTGAGGCCAACAATGTGCGTGCATGGCCCACCGTCCCCGCACAATGCTTACGCTGTATTGAGACTTACATTGTTGGAGGACAGTATGAGAAGGACATTGACTTGATTGTGGAACAAATCTTGGGTTATATGAAGGAGATAGCACTCTCTGATGATGGACTGGATGCTTGGATCCTAGATGTTGATGACACCTGCATCTCCAATTTTGTTTACTACGAAAGCAAAAAATATGGGTATGTAATTCCGTACTAATTATATTCTCTTACTGGATGTATTTAGTTCATCAAAATGCAGCCCAATTTAGGATATTGCTCCAGCTAGCTTTATCACTGTTTTCAAAGGTGCTAGGTGCTATAACAAACCAAAATTTCTCAGAGCCCTGGCGCGCCTCACCAGCGCCTGGAGCTCCACTTGGTCAATGGTGACAATTTAAAAGCAATTGGTCAATGAGTGCTTGCGAGTTTGATTTAACCATATTGGGGTTTGGGTTGCACGTGCAGGTGTGACCCATTCGATCCAGCTAGTTTCCGGGCATGGGCATTGAAGGGAAGTTGTCCAGCAATATTGCCGGTGCTTGGATTATTCAAGAAATTGATCCTGAACGGTTTCAAGGTATTCCTGGTGACTGGCAGGGAACAAGAGATTCTCGGCCAAGTGACTCTTGAAAATTTACATGGTCAAGGTTTCATTGGGTACGAAGAACTAATAATGAGGTAGTCAACTAATCCCCGAACTGAATTTTTCATCCTGGAAGTAGTTTTTATTAAGCTTTCTCTCTGTTTTCTTTCCCTCTGTTTCGTTTTTGGGAAAAACAAAAACGTTCCCAAAGACCTGCAGCCTTCAAAGGACGAAGTGCAGTGGTATACAAGTCTGAAATTAGGAGGCAATTAGTAGAACAGGGTTACAGGATATGGGGGAATGTGGGCGACCAGTGGAGCGATCTGCAAGGAGAATTCCCCGGCAACCGGACATTTAAGCTTCCTAATCCCTTGTATTTTATACCTTGAGAACATTAATTTTTAACTAAATAACTAGATTTTTAGATTTTCGTTGTCTACAAATTGGAATCATCAGAGTGCTTGCCAGTTGTGTATTTGGAAAATGCATTCCATTATGAATGAACGAAGTCTAAATTGTTATGATCCTTTTTTTTTTTTTTTTTTTGAACCCTTAATATACTAGCATTTCGGGGCGAGCGAGCACCACACATGAAAATACACAGAAGAACCCTTATTTTCTTTTTTCTTTTTTATTTTTAAATTTTATTATTTCCCTTTCTTCCCTTTGCCAATAACGATCAAACAATATAGATTAGTTCTATTCAGAACTAAGCTTTCAAAATAAATTGAATATTTAAAATTTAATTAATTTAATATTAAATATAAAAATAATATATATATATATATATATATATATATATATATATATATATATATATATATATATATATAAAAAAATATTAATAAATAAAATAAAATATTATATATTATAATATTTAAAATAATTTTATATATATATATATATATATATATATATATATATATATATATATATATATATATAAAATTTAAAAAATTAATTAATATGATATATATTTGTAATATAAATAATTTAAATTAAATAAATATAATATATAATATATATATATAATTTATAATAATTTATAGTATTTTTATTTTATTTTATATATAATTTTTATATTTAAAATAAAATAGTTTAAATTTTTAAAAATAAATATTAATGTAATATATAATTTTATATATTTTTATTAAAATATCAATAAATGTATTATATAAATATTTTTTAAAAATTTGTATAATTTATATTAAAAAAAGTTATATAATTTTATATTTTATATTTTTTTAAAAAATTATTTTAAAAATTTTTTATAAACTTTTAAAATTAACATAAAAATTATTATTAATTTTAAATTTATAATTTAATTAATTTATTTATTAATTTAATTAAAATTAATATTTTTTAAAATAAAATATAATAAATTATAATTTATTTTAAAATTTTATAGATTGAATAATATAATTTAATTTTAAAAACCTTATTTCAAGTATGAGGAGCAGACAGAATAATTATTTGGCGGCCCTCTCAAATCTGTGTACTCTACAAACACAAAGACCATGTCCACAACAGTCAACGGATTGCAAAATGTATCGTGCGAAACTTGAGATTTTTCGCCGCCCAACAGTCTGAAGAAAAAGAGGAGAATTTTCCGGGCTAAAAAATCTCAGAAAAACGAGATTACTTAAAAATCCTTCCCAAAGATAAGAAGCAACTTTAATTGACCGTCATGGTCCCGTCGTCGGACTACAGCTCATTCCCGACAAGAATCGCCGCCAACAAATTGGACTTTTTTATTTTTTCCCCTGTGGACTCGGGGAACAAGCCAGCCGAAACAGGAGACTGGGGAAGGTGGAGGGAATACACCGCCGCTGGATTTGGGCCCCGGCTTCTGTCTCCTCCATCTGATTGGAAGGCGCAGCCATTTTCGATTTTATTTTATTAGTTTTGAAGCACGGGGGAGAGGATTGAAGATTCAAGAGTAAGGAGAAGATCACAATAAAATAATTAATTTATATTTATTATATCATCAATTAAATTTCCCCGTACCTTCGGACGAAGCCTAAATGGACCCAATTATTAGAATTAAAGATGGCGTACATTGATTTGCTGCAAAATTGACTCGTGGGTGCAGAGAAAAAAAAGACCTCATACTTGTCCAAATTCTAGAATTGTACACGCTTAAAACTGTTGTGGCAACGTTCGAATAGCTTGATTCCGTATTTGATTCCTTCGGTTTTCCTTCTGGCTCCTTCGGTACTCCTTCTAACAAAAAAAAAAATACACGAACCAAAGCTAGGACACAGAATACCTGCGGCTTCTTCCGGGTTTCCCTTCTGATCTCCGGGACTTCCGACCAGATTTTTGTCGTTTACTACCAGCTGGACTGCCAAAGATTCCAATCCTCCCAATCCCTTTAGACAATGAGTTTAGGAAAGTTTTTCCATTTGCTGACTTGTCAATCATCCCCTGTTTCATGTACACGTGCTCCTTCTCCAGCTCACTCAACCTCACTCTCATTCTCGATATTTCGAGCTTCAGTTCCCGGTTTTCCCTTCTTAACGAAGCGTAATTGTCTCGAGGGGACATGGCTGCACTGGGGACACCACTACTGATTCTCTGCGAGGTGAACCCGTCTCCGTAACTTCCAGACAAGGCATTCTTCAAGCGAAGCTGCTCAGAATAGAGAACTCGCACAGTCATTTGCACGGGCAGTCGATCATTCTGTGCAGCATGATTACATGCTTCTTGAGACAACTTTTGGCAGTCTATTAACTTGCAGAGCTTCTTGCATTCATGTTCGCTTAACATTGGATGAGCCTAGACGGGAAAATGAAAAACACGGTCAATAGAATATATATGTAATGTACCAATGAGATCAGTCTTTCAACTGCATAGCATTCCTTTTATTGTTAATGTTACTTTTAAGATTCGAACACAGGAAGTAATGTCCAAAATCATCCGTCTTTATGAAATAAACAATCTCCAAAGGCAGCTTACCCACAATCAAGTACCAATACAAATGCAGTTAAAAGTTAGAAACATCGTTTCTTATCCTGAACAGAACAGAATTACTAGGGTAAGCATGATGCCCTTACGTGATCAATTTGATAAAACAACTGATTTAGCAGTATCTAAAATGTGCAAACACGTTGAGATAGACCAATTGTGTCATGTGTGCATGATGGGTGCCAAGGACAGCATTTGGTTCTGTTTAATAAATTGAAGATCATACCTTCAAATATATGTCAACTGCTCTATAAATGCCGTCATCAATCACATGAGCATAATCAGGCAGTATTTCAATCATGGCAGCAAATTTCTGCAGACTTAAATATGGATCAGGAGCAATTTCAGCTAGATATGCATCAATAAGCCTTCCAACTTTCAGCAAAGAACCATGGCTTGGAGACCCAAGGACTTCTGATTCATATTCACTGTCTTCATTTTCTTGTTCTTCAACCTGCTGTAGGAAGTTCACCAATATCCTATGGACAGTATCAACATCAAATAGGGAATCACCACTGCGGACGGAGGGTATTAGAAGATCATCAAGCGAAGCCATTTCTAACTGAAAAGCAATTCTCCTTTCAATCTCGAGTCTACATGCAATACTTGATTCAAGTGCGATTGCCATCCTTAAGATTCCAAACAGAAAATTTAGTGGAACAGGAGAGCTCTTTTCTGTTGGCATTAGACTTACAAGAGTCTCCACAATTATGCTCTGGTCATTTCCCAACATGCTAGGACTTGTTTTGATCTTTGCTGGATTCCAGATATGACATATGCCAATGCCCTTGAGTGATGTCTGAGCATAATGCATTAAAGATTCAATGATGCTGTCTGGTCGAACACCAGCCCTTCTCATAGCACATATAACTCTTTGGTAATAATCAATGTTTAATACGGATAGATCCTCAACCCACCACTCGATACAACGACTCTTAAGTTCCATAGAGTTAGCATCGCAACCTAACCGAGCCAAACCCGATGCCAACTGCTCGTTGCAAGCAGTGATGGCTATGGCCTCAATACACCTGTTTGGAATTCCAACCTCCTCTGCCATAGAGGTTAGCCACTCACAACTAGAGAGGACTTCCAAAGCCTTCTGAAAACTTTGAACCACAACCTCATTCAGATAAACCTCCGTACGGGCAATAAGGTTTTCTTCCCTGTAGTCTTCAGTCATTTCCAAGTATTCTGCAATGCAGCGCAGACGGGCCACATTTGCAGTTGTGATCTCAAAGTTCATGCCATAACAGAACTTCATGGCAAGTTCAAATGTCTGAGGGCCACCAGGCAAGTTGTGCAACTCCAATTTTGATAAACTGGAGTCTTTTGCGTCCGCAACCATTTTCCGTATCTTTCCACTTCGGGACACAAGTGGAAACTGCATCGAACAAGATCAGTTAACTTAGCTGTTCAAAGACAAGGTCCAAAGCAGACCAAAATGTTCAAAGACAATCAGGTCCTTACCTTGTGCAGCAGAAAAGACTCCCCATCAACCACAACTGTAATGTCTCCTGCAACATCTGAAAAGATACTATTTGGAAAAGAGAACATCTGTTATGGAAATGCTTGCTAACTTATTATTCACCAAGAAAAAAAAAAAAGCAAAATCATAAATGCAGAAAGCCAAAATCTTGAGGTACAACATTGAAGCATGGGAACAATTCGCATCCCTAGTCCCTGTTGGATATAGCTACTGGAATGATATGATAAAAAATACTTATTAGCATTTACCAATGCAGCAAGGATGAAGAAACATAGAAATAAGACATGGGGTGTTCCCATACTTAGACCCGTCTTTCTCCGTATTCCATAATCAATTCAATATCCTACACTCTCTGATTCCAAAGGCACACCATACATAAATTTATCTTTTTTGATGAATCAAGCAAATTAAAGAATATGTAAACCTCCAAGAATGAAATAAAACGAACAAAATGGTAACTATTTCTATTGTCAGTTGAACTGAGGAGTACCGAGTGATGAAAGTGTTGCAGAACTTAGGAGTTGGAGAGCGCTTAGATGAGAACAACAGGTCTTCATTCTCAGACGACACCATTTTCCCTTTTTTTTTTTTTTTTTTTTTTTTTTTTTTTTTGCTTCTTTTTCTTCCTTTTCACGGACGTATTCTGTTTATAAACAGTCTTTGCTTCCTGCCCGCAGTGAACTGAGAGTGAGAGATGGGGGAGTGGTGGGAACAAAGGAACAATAATAGGATCATGTGATTTACGTTATTGGCCTTCCTTTGATTGCTGATTTACCATTCCGGACCAAAAGCCTACTCCTCTCTTTTGCTTTTCTAACAGCCGATCGAGATTCGAGCGACTCGAGACCTGTTCCAGTCAAAAACTCTAGTCTTTTCCTTTCTGTAAAAATGGTTGCCATATGCGAGCGCAAAAGGAAAAGCAAAAGAAGGCATGCGATGTGACAGACGTGGCACGGAACTCCATAATATTCAATGTAAATACCACAACTATGAGTCACGACGCAAAGCGTAAAAAGTAGTTTGTTAAAAAACACACGCACATAAAAGTACAAGCCCACCAAATCCTCCAGACTTTCGATTTCTTTCCCTTTTTCCCATGCTTTTGTCAATTAATTGTCTCTCACTCACTGTTACTATAAATTGAAATTCTCTCCATCTTTAAATTTCTTTGACCAGTTCAATCATCTCTTTTTACCCCCAAAAAAAAAAAAGCAAGCTGATGTGGGCCACGCGTTTACTACCTATTTTTGGGTGTATGGAGCATTTTTCTTGGTACAAATATCAATTTCTTTTCATGTTCAACCCTATTTTCTTCATCCTGATTTGCAATGTACTACATTTATTTAATTAACAGATGTAACTTTATATTCATTAATTTTCACTTTGTTTTGTCTAAAATAATACACACATATTTTTTTTTATGTATATAATAATGTTTCTAATTGTCGCTGTTAATTATATATTTTAGTAAATATTTTAAATTTATTATTAACATGACTTATAAAACGTTTGCTTTTAGATATCTATAAGCATGGGATTTCTCTTAAAGAGTTACAGGAGTCTAAGTGTGTAACTCGTTGATCCCACCGTTTGATTACAAAACAAACAAAACCAGTTGGGGTTGTTGCTGTTGTTGCTGCCAGCCTTCGAACTCCTGACCTTAGCAAGCAGGACCAATGCATTACCATCAAGCCAGTATAAGGCCAGAATGTGTGTGTGTGTTGTTCGCACCTATTGGGCCGACCTCTTTTGAAGTCCATTAATAAAAGTCCTGCGTGTCCCTTCTGCTGCCTTCGTTTCTCAAGAATGATTGATGCTCTTGCGATTGCAAAACATGGAGGACTTCTGTTGGGCTGGGTTTCTAAAATTTTCAAGATCATCTTATTGGGCTACACTTACACTATTTTTTTTCATACCATAATGGGTCTGTGACAGGCCCAAGATGAGCCCAACACTGTCAACAAGTTGCCTCAAACAAGCAACCAACGGGTTCTTTTGGACTAACACGGGCTAGATGCCCCTAGCCGGTCACCTGCTTAGGGCCGACTTACCGGCTAGAACAAAGAAAAAGAGAGAGAAAGATAGAAGAAAAACGACGAGCGGAAGTTGAAGATTGGGGGGTCAGCGCTGTCCCTAGATTTGAAGGAACTTATACCAAAGCCAAGCCGCTGAGAGAGAGAGAGAGTCCTCCAAGATTGATCTATGATCCAACTGTCTATCTAATAACAAAACCAGAATGATGATGGCGCGTCCTGGGGTTGCCCCTCCTGCTGCTTCGTTAAGACCTCTCCCAATTGTCCCGTTTTTGTTTGTGAAATTTTATTCAGAAATTTCATTTACCATCTTTTTCTCCATGCGACAGTCTTTGTCGGAACTTCTACCGGTACCTTAAAAGGGTTTTTAGTTGTGCTTCAGTTTGGCCGTTTGTGTCGTGCTCCAAGTTGGACAACGTTTGGAGTGGCAGGGCTTTACTGGTTTCTTAGTTGCAAGTTTCTCTATGTGTATTTGATTTTAATATCAAGCTTTCTGATTATCTGCAGATTCCCTATTTGTCGGATGGGATATCGTTGTCAAGCATCTAATCAGTTGTACCATACAAGCAGATTCCCTGTTTTTCTTTCTCTTCTCCCTGGTGAGTGGTGGCTAATGCGTTTTCTTTTTTCTTCCTTTTTTGGGTTATCATCAGCCATTTAACTTCTCTCTTGCTCCTGTTTCTTACTACTGTCTTATGAAATCAAACTTCGAGGAAATTTTAAACGAATAATTGGTTTGAAAGGGGAAATCTTTTTGCTTTTTCTGCTCCTCTTTTCGTTTGCTCTCTCAATTTCTGTTCTTGGTTGAGCTGAGACTTCCCAGTAATTCTACGCTGCAATTTGGAAATCTCTTAGTTATACTCTGTTTCTTGACATGTTAGTAGTTCGTTTTTCTTCATTAATTTGGCAGTCATAGAATTTCCATCCACTTGGTTGTGTCTATTGGGATTGAATTTCTGGGCTTTCAATGTCCTTAGTTTGCACAAATTCGTTCAATTGCTCTTTACACCAGTCCTTATATTCCACAATTTTTCTTTTCAGGAAACAGAGAGCTCAAGGTTTCTCGACTCAGGGCTGGCTTTTGGAACTCTATCAGATCTGGGTATTATGATTATGATTCTTCTTTTTTTTTTTTTATTCTTTTTCTGAAATAACAGTGCCCAGATATTATCAAATAGTTAGGAATTTCAAAGTAGAAACCTATTGAGACAGATATATGAATAAAAACGAAGGCAATGTCTGAAACCTATGTATTCACATTGTGATTATTTAAATAAAGTACTTGTGCACTCTGTGCCATTCCATTTGCACTGCTACTTTATTCTATTGACAACAGCTTCTACTCTTGTATTGGTGCTGCAGTTTTTTAAAGGATAGTCCTACACAAGTCATTGAACCATCCTCTACACTTGAGGAAGAGGAAGAACTGTTACCGGAAGAGTTTGTTCTTGCAGAAAAGGCTGAACCAGATGGAGCAATTGAGCAAATTATATTCTCTTCAGGTGGAGATATTGATGTGTATGAACTTCAAGCCCTTTGTGATAAGGTATCTATTCTATAATTGATGGCATTAAGAACACCATTATGGTATGATCCAAACTGGGAAAGGACATACATGGTCCAGTTTTTGCTCCAATAGGTGATGTGAAAAATTATCTCCATGGTCTATAGTGCTGCTGTGCATGGTAGCTAGCCTTTCAAGTTATTATCCCCTAATTGACCCCCTAAAAATTTTTTGTCTATGGGTCCTTTTGTGCCAAAAGCAATGACCAAGTCTTAAACAAAATTGGTATTTGCTGAAAGGAATGCATTCAGTTGTGTGGCATCACTATGAGGCATGGGAAACTCCACCAGAAGAATTACAAGATTTTATCATAGATCTGAGGCTTAACAATAAACTGTATTCCAGCAATTTGTCATATGCCAATTTAGTATTTTTTAATGAATCTATAACTTGTATATAGATATATCTATGCTGATTTTCTGTTCTTTATATATATTATATTGGTTCAGTAAGTTACTTTTATCATGTGTGTGTCCATCCATATGCATTCTTTCTTGTTTGAAGGTTTGCCAGGTGAACCTTGTGTGAATATATGTAGATGTTTGCGTGAATATATGTAGATGTGAAACACATGCAATAAATAAGCTGAAGTGTTTTTCTAACAGGTGGGCTGGCCTCGAAGACCCCTGGCAAAGTTAGCTGCAGCCTTGAAAAATAGCTATATGGTAGCCGCATTGCATGCTATAAGAAAACCACCTGGATCAGGTACTTAGTAATGACTTAATGTGTGTTTTTGCCAAGCCATCCCATCTTATGAAGGTCTTGTTAAGCTAAATATTACTTTTTCTACATCTAAAAGTACTTTATGAACATCTTAGTGTACTTGGAGAAGTTATTTGACAGAGGGGAATGATCAAAAAATGCTAATTGGAATGGCTCGTGCTACATCTGATCATGCTTTCAATGCTACAATCTGGGATGTTCTTGTTGATCCCAGCTATCAGGTATACTCAATGTTACTCCATTCTATTGTAAATGTGCTGGTGAGGCATGTCAGAAAAGTCATATCTTGTTGGAAATTTTTGGTGCTAGAGAGGGGAAAGAAGGCCTAGTTGATGATCAAGTTCATGTGATCCTTTGTTCGGCCACATAGAGTAGTGCATTTAAACTGGATAGGACTGAGAGGTCATGGCTAATAAGTAAACAGTACTTTAGTATTTGGCCAGCTGAGTTTAGACTGCAGACGCTTCATGGTAAAGAGAGTTTTTCATATTTTCCCTTGTGGGCATGTTTTCATGGATGGAAAAGTTGTGTCCATTTCAGGAAAATAGCTTATATGGGATTTGGAATCCTGAGCTCTGAGAATAAAAGTTTAAGTCTTGGATCATGGATAAATGTACATATTAAACTTTGTAATTTGCATTTTCATCCTCAGCAATCCTTTTCTAACAATGTTTTTTTCCACTCAGGGCCAGGGACTTGGTAAAACTCTGGTTGAAAAGCTTATAAGGGCCCTTCTGCAAAGGGATATAGGCAATATTACACTGTTTGCAGACAGCCAAGGTATAATCTCTTAGCAACCTGCATGCTGTAAAACAAGTCATCTTTTCTGCAACTACTTTATATCTTTTGTTTTCATCAGCAAACATCATGCTTCTTGCCGTACCCCGTTATCCCTTAGGTTTTGGTCTTATTTAAGTTGTCATTTTTCTATTGTCACTTCAACCTTTCTCTCCAAGATAAACTTATTTGCGTACGCATCAAGATTCTGGGTTGGAGTTTTTACCTTATTTTGCAACATTATATTTGCAGTTGTGGAATTCTACCGGAATTTAGGTTTTGAACCTGATCCCGAGGGTATTAAAGGCATGTTCTGGTATCCAAAGTACTAACTAGTCCTCTTTGGACGTCTGGGTGTTCACATGACACATGATGTTGGAAGAATGTGTTTGCCTTTGAATATCAACTACAGGCCTCTGATATTAACAATCTTTTTTTTTTTTTTTTAAATTGTTTTTTCAATTTTGGTGTCCATCTGGTCTTAAACTTTTAGTGCTACCAAGTGCGAATCTATTGTATTATGAAACCGCTTATGTGGTAGATTTAGGAGAACCTACAGCAAAAAAAACAGTGGTTTGTTCCTACTTGTAAAAACATTGAGCAGCCCCATGAAAAGGATTAATTTCTCCAATTTTCTCTCTCTCTTTTTTTTTTTGTTTCTAAAAAAATGAAAAAGAAAAAGAAAAAGAAAAGTTAGAACACAATGAGAAAACAGGAAAACTCTTTTATACAGAAAAAAAATATATATATAGTTTTTTTATTTATTTATTGGTACACTTATTTTCCATTCTTTTCCATTTTCCTAAAAAATTTTCTATTGCGCCTTTTTCTTGGAAGATCCATTTATATGTTGAAGGCATTTCGCACGAGCAGTCTCTCATCTTCATCTTAAATGAATATAAAACTAAGGACGAAGACTGCTCTCCCCCACTTGTGAAGAATGTGTTTCTGTCGTCGTCAACAATGGTTGGCGTATGGAACCGAAAGGAACCGGCTTCCTTCTCGATCAGGGCTCAGGAATGGAGGTCAAACTTTAAACAGCAAGCTGTGTTTCAATTTTTTTATTTTTCCCCTCCTTTTCAGTAATGGATTTAAATCAATCGGAAATAAATAAAGAAGAACAAGAAGATAAAAGAGATGTGTAATATCCGATTTGTCCGAATAATTTCTTGGTTAAAGAAAAAAAAAAAAAGAAAGTAGCGATAATAACTCACATTCTCGTTAAAGTATACTGCACAATAAATTGAATATTCTAAATTGAATCTAAGGAGAAATAAAGTTTATAGTTACCAATTATTTACAAAATTGAAAAAAATTACAGTATGTTTAACCAAAAATTTCTTACCATCGGGGCTTATATATATATATATATATATATATATATATATATATATTTGTGAAAAATAAAAAAAATATGAATAATACTTTATAATTTCATTAAAGAAAATTACGCTACACTAAAAAAAAATAAAATTTTAAATTTTATTGAATTTCTTAATAAAAATTTAAACTTGAGATTTGTAGTCTAACAATAATAAATAAATGCTGTTTACCTTTAGATCACGACGTTGAGCGTCTAGATTAAGTATCGAAAGAAAGGAAAATGGGATAGTTGACTGTTGGTGGGATGTGTTACCAAAATGGAATCTTCCCATTTCCCACGGTGGGAAACCGATGCCACCGCAGCCTCACCTGCCGACCCAATCAAACTCTACCAACTGGGTGTAAGTTACCTTTGTTTAGTCATTTGACACGCACACACGCGTGTGAATGGATGAGAAAGCGAACGGGGGCGTCGAAAAGTCCACGGCCAATGGCAATCAGCTTATAAACGTCTTTTTCCACTTCTGCGCGGACAACCCGCAAAAAATGCCAAAAAAAACCATGGACAATTCGGAGACCCTACAGTTTTAAACAAACGTGTAGGAAACGGTGATCTTTGGTTTTATTGGCTAAATCGCATAGACGGATGAACCGACCCTGACATCAACATTTCTTTACTAAATAAACTAGTTAATCTAATCATCTAATCTTTCGTCATTTTCTCATCGGGATTCTTGACTTCGCAAACACTCTTTCTCTTCTTTCGCTTCAATTTGCTTGCATAATTTTACATATCAACCTTTTCTTCTTCTTCTTCTTCTTCTTCTTCTTCTTCTTCTTCTTCTTCTTCTTCTTAGCTTTCAAGCTTTTTATTATCATCTGATTCTCTCCTTCTTTGTAACGTTTCTCATGGGGCTTGACCATACTTGGCCTGTCTCAAGTAACACTCTTTCTCATCGGGATTCTTGACTTCGCAAACACTCTTTCTCTTCTTTCGCTTCAATTTGCTTGCATAATTTTACATATCAACCTTTTCTTCTTCTTCTTCTTCTTAGCTTTCAAGCTTTTTATTATCATCTGATTCTCTCCTTCTTTGTAACGTTTCTCATGGGGCTTGACCATACTTGGCCTGTCTCAAGTAACAAGCTTTTTTTCTCTTTCTCCTACTTCAAAGGATTATCTGACAAAAAATAAATAAATAAAAAATTGAAAACAATTAATTTTTATATTATATACAAAATATTTTATATTTGGAAGTCTACCCTTTTTTTTTTTAATCTTTTTTGGGTGAGAGTGGATAATCGTAAGAGAGATGTTGGGTTCTTTCTCTTGCTCTGCAATGATTATGGGGTGTTTGACTATTATGTTGTCTTGCTCTTAGGGCCTGGAGCACACTTTAACTAGTTGGGAAACTTTTCCGTTTTAGCTCGTTTTTATTTCTTTTCACTGTTTCCTCTGCTTGCTTTCAATGTGAATTCTATCGCTTGGTAACGTGAGTTATTTATCTACACATTCATACATACATATATATATATATATATATTTGGGGTTTTGGTTTTGGTCCAATGCACGGCTTCAAGATGTCAGGGCTTAAATTTTGTTGGTGGGTTTCCGCGGTATCATTTTGGTACTCGCTGCTACTTGGAGTTGCACAACGTACAGATCCCTCAGAGGGTAATCTTTTTCAAATCACAATCTTTTGTTTTTTTCTGTTCCTTTTTTTTGAAAATTTTTTTGACTTTACTTACAAGCCAATGCATTTTTATTATAAAAAGATAAAAATTGAAGGATTCATAAGCTTTCAAAGAAACTTAAGGCTGGGTGGAGATGGCAACTGCTCTGATGTTTCCAAACTTTTTTGCTTTTCCAGTAAATGCATTGAGAGCAGTCAAGAGTAGTTTGATTGATCCCACGGAGCATCTCAGGAATTGGAACAATGGTGATCCATGTACAACAAATTGGAGGGGAGTTCTGTGCTTTGATACCGTTGGAGGTGATGGATACTTTCATGTCCGGGAGATGTATGTTCTTTCCTTGTCATCTATGACTCTAACTAAATCTGCATTCTGATCTTGTCGTGATGTTCAAGCGTCTATGACTGACTGTGCTTGAGTCGCCTGCCCATTTTGTAAATGCAATGCGTTCATAAAATATTGTTCAATCAACGATGAGCGATTAAGTATTGTTGATTTTGATGCAGACAACTGCTAAATATGAATCTTTCTGGAAATCTGGCATCTGAGCTTGGCCAACTCTCACGGCTAGAAATCTTGTGAGTCATTGACTATGGATTTACGTTGGTTTAGCTAATCATTTCAGCAATTATAAAACACTTTTCCCTGTATTGTCTTGTGTAAGGGATTTCATGTGGAATGACTTGACTGGCAGCATACCCAAGGAGATAGGTAGCATTTCATCATTAAGGCTACTGTAAGTTAATTAAAACCTCATCACTTTGTAGTTGGTCTAGTTTTTTTTGCCAAACTCTTTGAGGGCATCAGAAGATTCATTTAGAATGACCAATATTCATGTAAGTTATGGTCAAAACTCAGAGTTGTCTTTATGCAGTGATTTAACCTTGTGTGACATATTGTGTGTCCAGGCTCTTGAATGGAAACAAATTATCAGGTTCTTTACCAGATGAGCTTGGCCATTTATCAAAATTACGTAGACTCCAAGTGGATCAGAACTACATATCTGGTCCAATACCAAGATCGTTTGCCAACTTGAGCAGTGTGAAACATCTGTAAGTGGATTTTCAATCTAGATTCATAAAGTTGGAAAAGAGATCAGCTTTCTTCTTTTTATATATGATCTATGTTGTGCAGTCACATGAACAACAATTCAATCAGTGGTCCAATTCCAGTCGAGCTTTCACAGCTATCCTCTCTTCTTCATATGTGAGTTCCCCATTGCAATTCTACCTTCATCTATCTTGCTTTGTTGTGTGGAAGTGTCTGAATTTGTTGACTGGTGATTGAGGATAATTTGATATCGCAGGCTTTTTGATAACAATAACTTATCAGGACAACTTCCACCACAATTGTCAGCCTTGCAAGAGATGCGCATACTGTACGTATTATTCAAGCTGGAATATCTTAGCTTCATTTCCTCTGGGATAAATCTCATTAGTTCCCCCTTTTGCCTCTCTTCAGTCAACTTGACAACAACAATTTTCATGGATCTGGAATTCCATCTACTTATGGGAAGCTTTACAAATTGGCAAAATTGTAAGTTTTTTGGACGATGCCTGCTTACGTTTTTTCTTTCCACATAGAGGAAGAATGTGAATGTTGGCTTGAAAAGATTAAACTTCAGTAACAAATAAGTCTAGCCACGGATGGATATTCGGTTCATTTTCCAGTTTTTGGCCAGGATACTTCAAGTTATTTTCTGGTTTATTGCAAAACTAGATTTCACTTGTTAATGTGTTATGCACAAGAAAACTGCTGATACTTTCATTTATTTTTCTCTCTTATTCATCTTTGGTGAGATAGAAGTCTTAGAAATTGCAGCCTGCAAGGAACTATTCCTGACCTTAGCGGCTTGCCAAACTTATATTATTTGTAAGTAGCTTCCAGATTCGATAATTATAATGAACTTATTCTTGTTCTGTTACTTCTATACCTAAGTTGCTACCATCTTCATGTTGCAGGGATCTTAGCTGGAATGACCTTATTGGACCCATGCCATCAAAACTTTCTGATAAGATGAGAACTGTGTATGCAATAATAATAGTGAAGACTTACAACTTTTGTTAATTTTTTGGGGTGGGGGAGGGGGTGGGGTTATTTGTATTTCTATCATGAGCTTTATTGTTTTGGTTATGCAATGTCATGAGGGGAAGTCCACCTGCTATTGCCAACCATGAATAACCTAGTTCACAATGGTGGCATTTATGGATAACAATTTTCTTTTTGTTCATGGCAGGGATCTCTCGGACAACCATCTTAATGGATCTATACCTGGAAGCTTTTCAAATTTGCCTTTCCTCCAAACACTGTGAGATTCCTTTCTATTTTTTTTCTTGACATATAGTAACCAACATTTTATGATGCTTCTGACGTCCCATCTCAATGCTTTTATGCAGATGCAGTTCTAAACCTGATTTTAAATGATTGTTTACTACAGATCAATTGAAAACAATGTGTTGAGTGGCTCCATTCCAGCTAGCATTTGGCAGAACAAGTCATTCAATTCAAGTGCGCGGCTTACACTGTAAGAGCTGAGTTCCTCAATTCTTTAGGACTCTGTAATGAAAGTCTTGGTTTTACTAATTTCTTTATTCTGCACTCCAAATGTGCAGTGATCTCAGGAACAATTCATTTTCAAACATTTTAGGAGACCTAAATGTGCCAGTTAACGTCACCTTAAGGTACCATTTATTGTTCCATTTCACTATGAGGTTTATTTAATTTTTCCGTGAATATTGCCTATTGTGTCAATTTCAAATCTAATGTGTTGGGTCGACTGCATATTTGCACCTGAATGTGCCTGGCTTTGTTTTAATCTATTAAATTCTTCTCACATTGTTTTTTTTTTTTTTTTGGGTCTCTGAAGGCTTGGAGACAACCCAGTCTGCAACAATGCAAACAAACCAAAAGCTGCAGAATTTTGTGTATCTTCCACTGGGGGAGATGAACTACTGGAATCTCAAATAATTCTACAACCACATGCCCTGGGCAATCATGTCCAACAGATAATTTCTATGAATATGTTCCAGCATCACCTGTGCCATGCTATTGTGCAGCACCTCTTAGAATTGGATACCGGCTCAAGAGCCCCAGTTTCTTTTATTTTCCCCCATATATCAGTCAATTTGAGGTGTATGTAACTAGGTCTCTTAAATTGCACTTTTATCAAATTGCAATTGACAGATATTTCTGGGAAAATGGTCGTCTAAAGATGTATTTGAAGCTTTTCCCTGCTTTGAATGATTCCCCTTCACACACATTCAATTTAAGTGAGGTTCGACGAATAAACCAGATATTTACTTCATGGAAATTTCCAGGAAGTGACTTCTATGGACCATATGAGCTTCTCAACTTCACCCTTCTGGGTCCTTATTCACAGAGTATGTACTTAAAACCTGCTACCTCTATCTGATGTCAAGATGAATTTTGAATTCTGTGAGAAATGATGTTGAATTGAGTAATAGGCACATCATGTTCACTGAAATGGTATTTGCATCCACAACTAATATCTCAATCTAGAGGTTAGCATGAGCTTTAAAATTTTATGCCTTCCTCTTGGACTCATCTCGAAGTGTTCCCTATGTTTGTTTTCCTTTTTCTGATAGTGAATCTTGGGACTGGAAAGGCTAATATTAGTAAAGGAGCTTTGGCAGGCATTATATTAGGTGCTATAGCCTGTGCTGCTGTAATCTCTGTGATAATAATCACATTTGTGATTTCAAGAAGACGCTTTAGGTACCACGAGAAGCTGTCAAGAAGACACTTATGTAGGTTCTTTGTGGTGACTACCAAAAGTTGTTTCAGCTAGTGCATCATGTGGCTTCACTGAAGCAAGAAGCATGAGATTGTTTTTTTTCATTTGCAGCCTCAAAGGCATCCACGAAAATTGAGGGTGTTCAGGGCTTCACTTTTAAAAATATGGCCCTGGCTACCAACAACTTCAATTTCTCGGCTCAGGTTGGTCAAGGAGGCTATGGAAAAGTTTACAAAGGCATTTTAGCTGACAATAAAGTTGTGGCTATAAAGCGTGCAGAGGAAGCATCCTTGCAAGGCCAAAAAGAATTTTTAACCGAGATCAAATTGCTGTCAAGATTACATCACCGAAACCTAGTTTCACTGGTGGGATACTGTGATGAAGAATGTGAGCAGGTGATGTTTTGCTGCATCAAACTCTTGGATTTTTTTCCTGATCAAATGAGAATGATGTCTGTTCCCGTTCATGCATGTGGCTATAGGTTCTTTTCTATTTGGAACTGTGTTGACGCAAAATAGTAAAGAAAAAAAAAAAGACAGAATAACCAAAGGTTGATTGCTGCCTCCATTTGTTCAAATTACAAAGACCATTAGCCCTTAGGTTCTGGAAAAAGGTCCTAGACACATCGTGAGAGGGACAATGTTGACAGGGATGCTGTGTTTTTATTTAGACAAAACCTAGAAAATTACGTTCTTTTCCTCGTTCTTGTTTATGCTTCACCCAACAAGATGCATCTATTCTGTTCTACAATGTTTTCCAAAAATGCTTCTGAAATATCAAAAGTCTCTGCTTGAATTCTTTGTACATGCACAGATGCTGATATACGAGTTCATGCCCAATGGTACCCTTCGGGACTGGCTTTCTGGTATGGAAATCTTTACACATCCGTTGTCCTCTGCTTCCCCATGTATTCCTCATAAATGTTTGTAGTGATGTTAGAATCCATGGTCTTTAACTATTCATCTGTACTAAATTCAGATTTAAGCAGATTATATAGTTTATAAGTTAAGGCCTGTATAATAAATTCAACTTGGAAGCCAAACATGTCCATTATCAACTATTTCGGGATTTATGGTAATTATGTCATTCATCTTGGAGCTTCAAAATTGATATTTACTGTGGTGTGCAGCAAAAGCTACAGAAGAATTAAACTTCAAGATGAGGTTGAAAATTGCATTGGATTCGGCTAAGGGCATCCTTTACCTCCACACCGAAGCACAACCTCCAGTATTCCACAGGGACATCAAGGCCAGCAACATACTCTTGGACTCCAGGCTTACTGCTAAAGTAGCAGACTTTGGACTCTCGCGTCTTGTTCCTGCCCTTGATGATGAAGGAAACATGCCTACTCATGTGTCCACAGTAGTGAGGGGGACCCCGGTAAGCATAAATAGATTATTAATACTCTCAGGAATTTCTGGAAGGTACTTGTTGGCAGTATTTAATTAATAGTCCTCTGAAATGTATCAATGCAGGGATACCTTGATCCAGAATATTGCTTGACCCGCAAGTTTACCGACAAGAGCGATGTGTATAGCATTGGGATTGTATTTCTGGAACTCCTGACAGGCATGAGACCAATATCACACGGCAAAAATATTGTTCGTGAGGTACTTACCGATATTTATATAGTATCTCGACTGCTGACGAGTGTAACAAAGATGCTTAATATAGTGTTTCGGGGGTGGACAGGTGAATATGGCACACAAGTCGGGCATGATGTTCTCAATCATAGACAGCAGAATGGGTTCTTATCCGGCAGAATGTGTGGAGAGATTCATGGGATTGGCACTTGGGTGCTGCAATGGCAGGCCGGAGAAGCGGCCATCAATGCAGGACGTGGTGAGGGAACTAGAAAACATACTCGGGATGTTGCCTGCAGAAACCAATGACATGCTTACGGAAACGTACTCATCATCAGGAGGAAAGTCAAAATGGACGTCCACTTCCACATACACATCCGCATCCTTGTTTTACACTGGCAGCAGCAGCAATGATGCTCATGGATCATCTAGTAGCTATTCTACAAGCTTGCAGGGAAGTGAACTATCAAGTGGCGTCATTCCTACCATCACACCTCGCTGATATAACCCAAACAAATTTGGATTTATATCAACAAGGACATCGTTCCTCTTCATTAGCCCTGTACAGATACACACAAACACAAATAGGCGTATGTGTAGTGCAACTCAAACAGGACAAAAGAATAGAGAGAAGAAAAGGAAAACACAAAGCAAAGCCGGACGTTTGTCGGCTGTAGGGCATGACTTCTAAAGAAAGGCAGGCATTGGTGCAAATCAAATGATCAGTCATCGTTCTTGCCGAGAAAAGCCCGTCAAAGTGGTTAAACATGTCAAGAAAACCCTTTTTTGTCTTGATGAGAAAAGCAAAGCCATTCCATCCTTGTACTCGTGAATCGTGGAACACTGTGAGCTACTTTTTTGTGCTACTAGGCAAGTGTGTTTATTTTGAGTTGAGGGCAAGAGTCGTACTCTCGAATCAGGTAAATTGTCATTCAGAGGCTGAGCCCGTACTTGTGCAATTGCAGTAAGTGATTTGCTGTAGTTAATCATATTACATCACTGACATAATTGAATTATTATCTTTAATAAACGTCCTAAAAATGTCTACACACACACACACCCATACACACATATTGCAGTCATATATGTGGTCTCATTTGTCATATGTAACAAAATGGAACGCTAATTAAAACTTGATTAGAGCAACTTTACAATTTAACAATTGGATCTTAACGACAACTACCAACCGTGTGTGATTAACCAAGATTCAAATCATGGTACAACCAATACAACAAAAAGGGATCTCAATGACAAAAATTCTCTTAATTCACCTGCCTGAATATGCTTTTTTTATTTTTTAAACCCTTTTTAATATTCTGAAACTAAGCATTACATATCTAAATTTGCAGTTTGGGGAACATCTCCAAACTAAATTCAACGCTCCACTCAAAAAGCCAGAAAGGCATCCATTATTATGTTATCACTCACACAAGAAAAATAACATTGTCTCAGAAGAGCTAAGTTACAACAAATATATCTATATAGACATATATATATTCCACACTATTTGTTACTGGCACAAGAATAAATCCAATGATGAGAGTATTAAGGTTTACAAGGTAAAATAAGAAAAACTTAACTTAGCAAACCTATCCTTAGTAACCAACTATGTAAATTCTTTTCTTTTTCTGATGTTCTTCATTGTTATCCCAAAAACAAAAATTAAGAAAGAAAGGAGAGAGAGTGAACTCCCACCCCAAAGCTCACCAGCAAAATATGTTGGCCTAGTCTCTTGTGACTGTAATGGATTGAAATGCATCGGAATAGACATACACATGGCAATGAATTACATTGTATAGCAGCATAAACTTAATTCACAGAGTCAGGACATCCTTGAGCTCTCAGCGTCCAGTTTTTGCCCGTTTCATTCCACTGGTATTAAATGGAGAGACACTGCCACTTGGTCCGGGACTTTCTTCTCTGAAATTTGAATTTAGCATGGCTAATTCGCGCAACTGCTGCCTCTTGATGTAATCTTGTGACTCGTCCTGCATAGAACCAACCAATATATTATCAGCCAAGGCCACTGATCTTTGCAAAAGCAGCCCTCGTTGTAGGTTCTACCCCAGAATACAATTATACAAGTCCTCGAACCTCCACGCATGCCCAAGAGGATTTCAATTGCATTGCCAATGCAAGACACAGAAAATGTCCCCACAAAATCGTGCATCAGCTTAATACCTTGACTCATGGTTCAAGAACAAAGAATAAACCTCTGAGATACAAGACTACATTGGGTATCACAAGCGCATACGTGCATACAAAGAAAAAAGTGCATAAACCAGTTATGGATAACTACTCGCTTGACTGAAATGGACTAACAGATCTCAACAGACCATTCAGTCCCCCATTTGTTTGATTCAAATGATGCTTAAATCTCAAATGGCATGCATTGCAACAACTTCAAGAAATAATGGTTTCTATTAGCTAGAAAATTACTGCACCTATCCCATTCCATAAAATAGAAAGAATGATGCATTTAGAAGGGCAGGCAGGCTCACTTCTTCTGTTCCAGATTTAAGGCCTCAAATATTGAAATCTAAACCCATAAGAGAGTTTGGAACTTTTAAGAAAGCCATTTTCCCAGGTCAATTTTGGACACATCCTCAGGACAGAGTTGAGTGAAAGAGCAGAATTTCTCAACTGTAATGATGGGTTGTAAAGAATTTGCAGCAGCTTTAACAAGTAAAAACAAATGTGCCATGAATCTTTTGTAACCAAGCACAACTAAGATTGCTAATGCACCATGATGGTAAAAATTTTAGACTTCCAGAAAATGCACAAGCATAGGCAGGAGGAATGGAGATAAATACCACAGGTTTGAGCAGTTCTTCTATGATTTCCTGTGCCTGTCTCAACCTCATATCAACAATACTGGCAGGAAGATCTGCTTCGATTAGGATATGAAGTGGATCATTCAGGTGCTCATAGCCTGGTCTCCCCCTTAGCTTCTCTTCCTTTGGGATGGAAACAGAAAACATTCTTTAGGAGCAGAAAACACAAACAATCAATCTCTAAGGCAACAAGTAAAGTGAATGCAAAAAGAGTTCATTTATTGTTGGATGTATTTTATCAGTCAGTTTTGGCTTCATCATTACTGAAACAAGAAAATATCAAGGATATCACAAGAAAAAGCTTAAAAGTGAACATCCATTACCTTGTCTGGATCTTTTATTGATCCTTTCCCTCTAATGTATACACGGCATCCTGTGGTAGCTTCCACCCGTTTCAGTGAATTTCCTCTAGGGCCCAGAAGTCGGCCAACAAAATTGAACTAAATAACCATAAAGAAGCAGCTCATAAAAGTCTGTACTTACTAAGAGATCCTATCTTATTATAAGGAATATTGAGGATGTGAAGAATGGTTCAGACATTCAGATTTAACATGATAACAACAAAGGTTGATGAAAGGAATCATGCTTACATTTGGATAAGTATCTACTGGAATTTCCAAACGCAAAATCCTCTTAACTGTGTAGGAACTAGGGCTTGCAGGGGCACTTTGCCAGTCCATTGTCATTCCAGGAGGCCCACTAAATCTCTTCACATAAGGAAGCAAAGAATCAAAGGAAGTTCATTTGATAGTTTTGGCCAATCGAAAAGCACCACAAAAGCATGTATAAACATGTATTGTCTCTAATTTGAAGCACGTTCTTCATCGAGAGACTTACTTAGTTAAAAAAAGAATATATACCCACTCTCACATGAAACGTGCTCCTCATTTGGTAACCACTGTATAGTGAGGAATAGGAGAGAATACACACTAACCTTACCTATGAAACTCTCTCCAATCAAGTAATTCATGAACCTATAGCAACCAGTAGTCATAAGGACTAGCATAAATAGGGAAAAGAAAGACATATCTCAGCTACCAACATGGCAGAACATGATGTTTACAAAGTTGACAAAACAGCTCCTTTAGCTTATATATACCAGGAAAACAAAAAAGGAAAAAGAAAGAAAAAAAAAAAAAAAAAAGAAAAAGAAATCATCAAATACAACTGACAGTAAGAACTCTTTACCAAATGTCTCAGATTTCAGGTGCAAATGAAAATGGTGGCATAAAAAAAGAGTACTCAAACATAGTAAGACTTCGAGCTACAAAATTTCAATCCTGACAGAAGCAGTTACCTCCTGTGGAAGGCCATTCCAGCTACCTAAACCAGTTCCAGATATAAGGTTTGAAGAAGCCATCGGACTAGGGCTTCTATTCCGCAGTCTGTCAAAATCACCAAATCCTTGGTTGGACATCATCCCTGACACTCGAAAAATCTCTGCACATAAAAGAGCATTTTATCAGCAAAGCAGATACATCTTCTTATTAAACACTATTAGAAATAATAAATGCAAACCTATCAAAACCCAAAAAAAAAAAGTGCAGCCCTACAAAAGGGCTACATTTGAAAATAGAATTGCTGATGACAATGATGATGGAGGTGATGGATAAGAACAAACTTGAGATGGCACCCGTTTGGATGCTTTGAATTTCCCATCCTCTTCACACACTCCCTTCCCCCTCAAGCAATTAATCTCAATGCAAAGAGACCATTTATATCAATCTCAAACAAATCCTGCAACAGCCTAACATACAATGTACCCTGGCTGAATCATCAAAATACAAATGACTATCATGACTTGATGGGCAAAGGCAAGGATTTTTGACTGCTAACAAGTTTCTGAAGCTATGTTTGTTCCGCATATAGTGCACTTAAGATTGAGCAAACGCAACAACAGACAACAAAGAATCATCACAGTAGACATTGACCACTAACACACTGACTGCAACGAGTACACAGTAAAAGCAATAGTACCGTTACAACAAAATGCAAGAAGAAACAAAGACTCGCGGACCCATTGAAATGCACATTCACAAGACAAGCCTATCAAGACAAAAGCAGGTAGAGATTAGAACCCAAAAAAAAAAAGCAAAAACAATAGGAAAAGCTTAGATCCAAGTACCGTGATTCAACAGCCGATTACATATGGGAAGAACCTGTATGAAAGGTCCAAGCTTCTGATGCTCTGCTAACAACTCTGATAGATACTGACTGGAAAGTAACAAATTGTAACAGATCAAAAAAGCATTCATTCCTCCCAGTAGAGATTGGTAAAGAAGGAAACTTGAACAGCATCAGTCAGTGTTTATGTGATCGAGAGTGGAAATAAGTTGGCCTTTTAACAGCTAGAGGTTGTACCTGTCAACATCTGGCGTGCTTCTAATCTGGGGAGAGGCAGCTCTTGCTGGTGAGTAATTGGGATTGTACAAACCTGACATATCTCTCTCTGCCTATCTTCTCCAAGTCCAAGAGCCCCTCCCTTTTTTTCGTATCTGTTATTGGAGTTTTGTTCTTTCACAAACAAAAGAATGATATGAGGCGGAAAAGAAGGAAAGAAAAGAAAAGAAAAGAAAAAGGGTTTTAGTTTTAGCTGTTGCAGAGGAAAAGTAGAGAGAGAAAGAGACATCCCATCAATAAAGGGTGGGGGGGTTTTGTAACGAGGAGAAAAAAAAAAAAAAAGTACAGGGAAATTAGAAAAGGCAAACTCTGTCATTTTTTTTTTTTTTTAATCCCTCCCTGAATTTATCTCTTCCCCTCCATATTTCCCCACCCATGCTCATTTTTCATTTTTTACCTTGGCCGTTCTTGTAATAAATATATTTTTTTTATTTAAAAAAAAAAAAAAAAGATAAGGTAGAATAGAGCAGCACAACCCCAATAATTAGCAAACCAATAAAATAGCGGGGAATGCTGTCATTACTTGCGGAGAAGTCAGACTTCGTTGAAAACTTTAATTGACGGCGGTAATTCGTTGAAAATTAAATTTCACTGCGATGGCAGCAAAATTTTACTGTTCAAATTCTCACTTTTACTGGTGCTCGGAAGAATGGGGAAGAAGTGAAAAGACTCATTGTTTATCATCTGTCGTCTAATTGCATGTAATATAGAGACCAGAGTCGGTCAAGGCAAGGAGTGGCTGCTTTTGTGTGTGGCAGAACTGGACACGTGTTAACCATGCACAAGATCATCGTTGTCTTGAATCATGCTGCTTATGACCGGAAGAGGATGACGGGCCTCGGGTCCCACTTCGGCTGGAGGCCTCGTTTTGATGTGTTCGGAGGCGGAGATTAATAATATCGCGGAGATAAATCGGAACAGATTCAAAACAATTTTTCGAGAAGATAAATTTTATGAGTAATACAAAAATAAAAAATAAAAAATTAAACATATTTTAATTTTGAATCTAACATTTTAAGTACATTCCCCCCACCCCCCCCAAATTCGCCCCTGTTTCTAAATCTTTAAAACCTTTTTCAGTATAATTTTAATTCTTTTATATTTTTATTTAAGATATAAACCTTTTAAATTCTTCACAATTTAGTTACTTTTTTAGATGAAAAATATTATAAATATTAAGTCTTTAACAAAATATATTTAAAAATATAGATTTATATTGAAATATTTCTCAGTTTCCTTTTCGCTTTTTCTTCAGATCTTCTTCTTCTTCACCCTCGTAATCATCTTTCTTTCACGAAGACTACAATTTTATTGGAGAAAAAAAAAAATAAGATTTTAGTGGGAATTGAGTACTTAGAAAATAATTCAATATATATCTATTTTTTTTTACATATTTTATTAAATATTTAACGTGTATAATAAATTTAGACTAAAATAGTATTAAATTACGAGGGATTCAAAGTATCTAAGACTTAACTAAAAACAAACGAAATATTTTAATTTTTATTTAAGAAAACTTCCAAAAATTTAGGACTAAAACAAGCTTTATTTCTAATATCATGTGATAGTTTCAACCAAAAAGATAAAAATAATAATATCATGTGATAGCGCCAAGCCGACCAAGTCTTAGCTGGACCTTGCACACGGAACCTTCTCTACGCCTTTATACACCCTAGCATTTCCTCTCTCACCGAACATGTTAAAATTGTATACATTTTTTGGTTTTTTTTTTTTTTTGAACATTCTAATTTTACGGAAAAATATATCTGAGGAGTCCAGTTCAGTGCATTTTCTGTTATTATTATTATTATTATTATTATTATTATTATTATTATAAGGTAAAGTGAACGACTAAGAAAGATAAAAAAAAAAAAAATTAATAGGAATGCTTTAATTAGATGAGATAAAAGTATATAAGTACTTTTTTTTTTTGGTTTGTTTCTTTAATTTGCTTTAATTAATTTTCTCTTTTTCTCCTTTCCTTCGCAATGGCACTTATGTTTGGTTTTCAGTCTCGAGTCAATCGGACTAGTTTGGTTGTCCAAAAGAACAAAATGGAGACAACTATTTAGTTGAATTTCAAATCTTGTTCGCTAAAAATTATCACAATGATATAAATTTTATTTTAAATTCTAAAAAATAAGCTAAAGTGGTGTCAAAATTTTTAAAATTTATCGTCAACGTTATGATTAATGACAGATCGTCCCGTCAAAGTCACAAGTTTTTTCTTATTTTTTTTTTTCATAGTAAAAGTCACGAGGTTGATTACAGTATTATTTGCTTATTAAGGCATGAAACAAAGCCCCATCGACTGAAACCTGCCAATAATATTGGGCCTTCAATCAGTGCACATCAAAGGGATAGCTAATTAAAAAGCAACCAAAATAGAAAAAGAAAAAAAAAAGATGAATAGAAATATTTAAAATGGTTTTTATATGACAGTGAAACCCAAAACAAAATTTGATGCCTGTTTGGGCGTAATTGATCGGATGAGATCGATTCCGAATTTGGGAAAGAATTGAATGAGTATGCATGGATTATATATATATATATATATATATATATATATATATATATATATATTATAAAAAAAGAATATTACTGTAATATTTTATATTCTACCAACAAAATTTTTATTTTTATACTAGATTTATTAGAAGAACTTGTTTTAAAATTTTAAAAAAAACTTAATTTTTTTTATAATTATATAAATTTAATACATAAATTTAATTTTATTTAATAATTTATTTAAAAATTAAATTTAAAATTTTATTTATAAAAAATTATTTTAAATATTAAATTAGAATAATTAACCATGATATATTAATAATTTTTTTAAAAATATATATATATATATATATATATATATATATATATATATATAATCATTTTATTAGAAGAATTTAAAAATATAATTAAGTAAATATATAACAAATATAAAAAATTATGAACTAATTATATTTTTTTATTAATATAATTAAATAAAATTAGGAGTTAAAAAATTATTTTGATATTCTCTCGTGATTGTCATATGTACTAATTAAGTTGACTAAGTAGTGATATTTTTATTTTAATTTTTATGATAATTTGAAAATATAGACTCTGGCAAGACACGAAAAGAAAGAATTAAAGGTGAGAAGAAATTATTATAAGAAATTATGATATAACACCCAAATAATAATTTCTTTTTTTTAAAATTTAATGATAGGCTTAAATTAATTTCGGTATTTTCCGTTGAAAGATTCAAAATGGAATAAAATTTATAATTTTTTTTAAAAATAAAATTTAAGACTTTAAAAATAAAAATTTAAAAATTTAATTACTAGATAAGCTTTAATTAATTCGCAATTAATACCACTTGGAAATATGGAGAAGGAATATTTGGGCCGAGATAGGCTTGGGGAGAAGACATTTCGGTCTTGGGCCCATCACCAAACTTGAGAGAGCCGAGTCTGAACAGTAAAAAGAAAAGGGATAAAAGGAGAGACAGAGAGGGGGAATTGAAATAAGTAAAAGGAGGAAGGTGAACGCGAGAGAGAGAGAGAGAGAGAGATCGATTCTGTGATTGTAATAAATCCGAAAAGAGAAAAGAAAAGAAAAAGAAAGAGGGAGAAGAGATGGCGCGGCTGTGGTTGGAACCAGCGCTACCGCTGGGAATCATAGCAGGAATGCTCTGTGCTATGGGTAGCATTCAGTACTACACCCACAGAGCCGCCCATGGCCGGGTCCGCTTTCTTTTCTTTACCCCTTTTCTATTAATTTTTGTCCTTGGTGTTTTTATTTTTCTTTTCTTTTCTTTAAAAAAAAAAAAATCGTTAAGTTAAAAAAACAAAATATCTTCTTTAAATTCTTATTGTTCTTAGAGTTTGATTTAGGATGTTTATAAAATATAAGATTGGATCTATTTATTAAAAATAACTTTGATTCTTGATTTCTGGGAAAACAGCCGAAGCACGTTGGCCACGAGATGTGGGACGTCGCCATGGAAAGAAGGGACGAGAAGCTTTTGGAAAATAAATAAATAAAAATTCTTTCTTCGTTTCTTGTTTTCTTCTCTTCAATCTCAGGTTACTCCTCTCGTACTATACTTCATATTTTGATTTCACTGTTTGCAGCTTTGTGCTCCGCCCCAATGGCATTATCTTTCAGCATACTTGCAAACTGTATTCACTCATTAAGTAAGTAAGCAGCCAATATTAATCAGGGATTAGGGCTTAGGCTCATCATATCACGAATTTTATTATGATTTAGAATTTGAATCATGGCTGATCGAAGCAAAAGATATGTCATTGATGATTGAGCTGAGGTTTTAGGTGTATCCTCCATGTCCAGCGGGATTGGGGTGGAGCAAAGGACTTTAATTTTGCAGGAATCCATGGAGGCATCATTTTCTCATGGATTGATCACAATTAACAAACATTTTGTTGATGTTAAAATCAATAAAATTATGCATGAACTGTCATTAGATTATGTGGAGGATTTCATTCTTGTGTTTATGCTTCTTTTATTTCTGTGAATGTATTGATTGATACATTGTTGGCTGACTGGTGTTTTGAGACTGGAACCAGAAGCATCTGTCCTGTTGTATTTTAGAGCACTGTTATTGTTCAAGAATTTGTTTATTTCTCCTTTGCTTATTCTCCCTCACAGTTATTATTGCAAATGTGTGTCTGCATGCATTCAATATTTTATAGTGGAATTTAATGCTAATGATAGTATCCCATGCAGGAAGCTTTTCATGTGAAGTCCTGAAGAAAAAAATAAATTGCTAATCTGATATTCCACACATGCTTGGATACGGATGATAAGCAGCCTATTCCAATCTCTGTATCTCTGTATGTGGCCTTTTGTTAAATTTTATATTCGGAAAACAAATTGCTGGCTTCTGGATTGAATTTGGATGTCATTCAAGTCTTTCTCTTTTCTTTTTTTTTTTTTTTTTTCCCATCACAGTTTTGCTGGTTTGGTGATCTTGCTGCCTTTGTTTGCTGCAATTATTTGTTGACTTGGATAGCATGGCTGATGAGTGCTGAGACTTGAGAGTCTCAAACCCAAGACCATGGGATAAACAGGGAGACTCAACTTAAGAAGTGGCTAGGATGTGCATATGGGCAACCGAATGTTGAAAAGAAAACAAGGGGAGGAAGACAAAGAGTTGCCCGGTGGGAGTATTTGCGTTCGTTGTTTTCCTGGTTTTTTTTTTTTTATTATTATTTCTTAATTCTTGAATCTTGAAAGCCGAAATTTAGTGTAAACGTAAAGTTACTCTATTGACTCTATCTTGTCGTGGACTCCAATTTTTAGTCATGGAAGCAGCATCTTGCACTGTTATGTCACTGCAGACCTTTTTAATTGTGACATAGACGAATGTCTCAGCCGTAACAGTGACAGCATGTGATCCACTTTTTGAACACATTGTGCGGAATGAAAGTTGCATGGTATAGATATGAATAATAGAGAAATCGATGTATCTATATGGAACGCCCATTGGTTTGTGTAAACGTTGACCCTGGTGGCAATCATTAACCAGTGAATAAACACTTGCATGACCAGAGACAAGTCCTCTGTTCTAATCAAGCGAAACCTGTTCGCTATGTACGTTAAGACTTAAGCAAGTAAACAATCTGACAAGCTAAAGCCGTTAGGATGTAAAGAAGATTAGGGTTAACATGTTCAAGGCAAACGGACTCCTATTGATATGAGTTCCAAGGACGTGTGACGGACATTTCTCGTGGAGAAGGGACTTTTGGGGCAGAGGAGAAGATGCTAAATGCAGTATCTAGATGCAGCTAGTCCCCTGATGGGAATGGGGTGTAAGCATGGTAAATTGTGAAAACATCCAAGTTGCAACATTAATATGACGAGGACAGCTGTCCATCAATCAGACTGTTTTTGGTGGAACTGGATTGGGGCGTGTACTCTGTACATTGCTTGATTAGCTTAGCCGACAGCCTTTCTCCAGCTAATGGAACACTCATTTTGTATTCTATCTCGTGCGCTGTTGGTGGGTTTACTATTTTGTTTACTGAATCCTCGTTCTTGGCTACCAGCACCGTACACTGTATGCACAGCATCGAATCCTTATTTGTGGAACAAAAAACGAAAAATTATTGGGATTACTCTCCCCTTTGGCATTCGAAGTGTTCAAATACAGGATACAGGATTAAACCTTTGGCAAAGGCCTTTTTATATCGTTATTTGCTTTAGTTTTCATTTGTAGCGTGTGGGTTGGCAAAAGAGCCAGCCAAAGTCCAGTGACAAGCATAAATGCATAATGGGTACTGTAATAAAGAAATGGGAGATATGACAAACTATGGACTGCTCGTGTCTAAACAGCTTTAGAGCTTGGAGTATTTTTGCCATTTGGCTGTTTGAAACGAAGCAGACGCAATATTATTATTATTATTATTATCATCATGATGAGGCCGAAAATCATCTGTTGAGTCGTGGTGGAACCGAAAAGGACGGCCCTTTACGCGTCATTAGGTGTGCACGTGGACTCACGGTCTCGGCGTCTCATACCCGCAAACTCACGGTCTGAACGTAGTCGAACCCTTTTACTTGTTGTGAAATCCCAAGAGCGGTCAATCAAATCCCCTTTTACACTACACGTGAATGAGTGTGTTTGTGGATGTGTGCTCGTGTAAGATTGCTGCTCGGACATATTCTTGTCTGTATCCTTCCAAATAAATGAGATGCAATTAGTGTCTCGTCTGTCGTTTTTCGTATGGTGGCATCCATCAGAGGCAACAAACGTCAAGTGTGCATAGAGACTCAAGCCTCAACATAGGTTTATGAACATGATCGACTTGGGCCAGTTGGCCTATACATAAATTCTGTGTTTGTGAGCAATCCATACCGTGACTATGATTATCCGTGCACGGTGAAAATTAGGGCGTATGATCAACTGTGATGTGTTTCAAATGTGCCTTTTCCACTACGCAAATGCAAAGATGAGCAAGGAGACTACCGTCTAGGTTGGCCAGTTAACCAAGAAAAAAACGTAAAAATCGAGCGAGCAAAAAGTCATACCCCATTTGCTTCCTACTCTTTTCTTAAAAGAAATTTGTGATCCTTCCCGTTATCCACATTTTTGTCCTAAACTCATCTTGATTTGATTATGAAAGAAAGTTTACCTGCCGGCGTAGTCATTGCCAGGCTGCCATGAGTTGCAGTATAATCAAATTGGAAGGAGATTCACCACAACAGGTTCCAGAATGAGTGAACAGGAATGAATAAGGTTGTTGCTTGCCGGGGACCAAATAACCCAAAATTATAGCCTCACCTCATCTATCTCAACTCAGAATGCCGTATCACCTACATGCTGCATCTCGAAGAAACAGACAAACAACTCATGGAGAAATGCACCACAAAAATATTTATTCCTTTTTAAATAAGAAAATTAAATTGATGAATGATGAAATATGAAACCGTTTTTGGCTGAACACACACCTCAATGAATAATCAACTGTGGCTGGTGGGGGGGGGGGGATGAAAGATTTACACAAGAATCCTATATTACCCACACTACAATACAAGGAGTCCACCAAGACAAAGCAAGGTGAGGACGGAAACACCACCAAAAAAAGGTGCAACAGAATGAATTTCTGAATGCAGGAATTGAACCTCAACAAGAATGCTTGTGGGAAGGCAGAGAAAGCTTGTACAAGTTGTGAGAGTTAGGGAACATATTCATGCTCAAGTGTTGGTTGCGTCCGAGTTACCATTGCCGCTGGCGCTCTCATTTCACCAACTGATGTCATCTGTAGTGGTTCTCCCACCTCTGCAGCCTCCTCCATCTGTTGCATTTTTTTCCTCTGCTTGAACTTCCATGCCCAGACTACTAAGAATAATAAAAGCACTAATAACAGCAATCCACCCAGCACAGACCCAACAATTATCCACACTCTGGACTTATGCCTTTTTTCCCGTTTCACTGGGGTTGGACTCACATTTGGAGCTCCACCAGATGGGGGAGGAGACACTGGTGCTGGCGGGGCAATAGATTCCATGACTATAGAAAAATGGCCTTGTTGTAGAGTTGAACATACATTACCAGATACATTGCTGAACCTTATCAAGCCATCTAAATTAAATGATACGCACTTTGCAATAGATCCAGAGGGAGCTGATTTCATGTCCGGGAAACTGATGTTTATGGGATTACCAGATGCTCTCATGTCCAATTCTGGTAAGTTGATAGCAGACAAATTTGAAGCATTGTAAGCAAGGAGGCCAAGCACTGGAGCAAGGTAAGTGTAATTGGGCAGCGGATAGTATTTGAGAGATAAATCGCCCAAATTTTGGTATACCAAAACAAGCCTTTCTACATATGGTCGCACAATAACTCCAGTAGGGATGTCAAACTCGCGGTACTTAACACGTCTCCTTCTTAAACTTCCACTCCTTAGCCTCATTGCTGTGATTCTAATCCCAGTCAAATTTGAAGGCACAACCCCATCATAGGGAATGCCTGTCCTGGGGCGAACAAATGCCCTGTAAGCATAACGTTGGAGGAGTGCGTCAAGGGGGCGTGCGGCATGTGTTGGTTGAGCCTCTAGGCCCGGCAACCATGTGAGCAGGAGAAGAGCAAACATCGTAAGAAGCCACATTCTATTCTGTGAAGCCCGGGAATTGAGAACAATGCCACTCTGAATAAGCTTGTAAAACCCCACAATAGAATATCCAGCAGGCCAAAAGAACACGGCAGGGCAGAGCAGAACCTGAGAGCGGAATGTAGGGTAACGGAACTTGGAAGATGTAATAACGCAGTGTGGAATAAATGAGATAACGGGTACTGTATAAAGGAAAACAGATTCCCAGAATAAGAGAGTTTAAAGCAGCTTTGAAGGTTCTTTCAACCGTTGAAATCCCCACCCCGCTTTTCTTTCTTTTCCCTCTCTCTCTTTTAGAATTCCTTGTAAAAGAAGCTCTCAAACCCCAATTAAACCCCTCAACATCAACATTCTGGGACTGTTAACATCAATTGGCAGCTGTTTAGCTTAGGATAATCAAAAAAATGATTGAAGGAAGGGAATATAGAAGAAATGAAAAAAGCTGAAATCTTTTGTCGTTTGGAACGGTGAATTGAGCGATTAATACACAGAGACAGTGGAGCAAGATCACCTAAGCGCAGGGGTAACGCAAGTTTGAGCACTTACTCAAATAACGAAAAGAGAGAGAGAGACAAAGACAGAGACCCAAAGACAAAAAGTACCAGAATTGGGATTGAATTGAAGACATAAGGGGCTGCAAAAACCCAAACCTCCGGCAACCAAACCTCTTAAATCTTGAGCAAAGCCTGAGAAGACCAACAATGTCGAAAGATTTCGGCTTTGGACAGCAGCAGCTTCTTCTTCTTAACCATGTCCATTCACACAGAATCGCCACCCAGGTAATGGCGGATGCGACGGCGGCGGCGGCGGCGGCGTAGGCTGTCGGCAGGTAATGAAATGAATTCACGCTCGACCAGATCAGAGTAATGAGCTTCTGATATAGCAAACACAAAGACTCAAAACACCCACGAAGACCGGCAAATGGTAAAGAATAAAGAATGTGTCTTGATTGAGTCAAAGAAAGGAAAACGCCCAGAGAGACCGCCGGTGGGTGCTGCCAGCTGACCCCTTCCTCCACCTTCTCCTTCTCCTTCTCCTTGCTTGTACTCAAAACCTCGTTCTCAATCAATCGTTTTGATGCCTATTTGGCAATAGGCGTCCCATCATCACCCCACTACAAAACAAAAATAAAATAAAAAAAGAAAGCTTATAATAAGCAAAAGACAACTATTTTTCCTCTCTCTCTCTCTCTCTCTCTCTCTCTATTTCTGTGAATAATATCTAAAGCCAACAAAAGTGAAAAGTTTGCGAGAGTCGGAAGTAAACCATAGTAAGCAGTAAGAGAGGAGATTAAGAATTCAAAGAAAAAGGAAATATAAATGGAGTCTGCAAAATATAAATTCACAGGATGAAAAACAAGAAAGGAAAGTAAAAATAAAAAAAGGGAAAAATAAAATGTAATTATAGTATTATTATACAGGCTATAAAAGACAGAGACAGCAACAAGAAAGATTCAAAAGACAGCTGCAAAAGAAAGGTCGAAAAATCTTGGCTGTCCCTGCCCTTTAAAATTGAATTTTAACTGGTTACATTTTTTTTTAATAATTTTTTTTTTTTTTTAAATTGTGCCGTCCGATCACTTCCTTTCCTCTGTAATTTTGTATGCCTACCAACTACAAAACTAAGAACCACACAGCAGCCGCAGCATCAAAAACCCAAAAAATAATATATATATATATATATATAATTTTTATGGCTTTGTTCAATTTTGTAACTTTCTTATATGCATTTTGCACAAAGAGTTATTATTATATCACCGCCGCCGCAGACAATTTTATAAACTCTTCCTTACAGAAAATTACTTTATATATATATATATATAATTTTACTCACCTGTCCACAATTTTTTTATTCATTCTGTCACTATAACAGTCGTTTTTCCCCTAATTAAAAGAGAGCGGTTTTTCTTTCTTTTTTTTTTTTTTTTTTTGTCAGTACTCCTCTAATTAAATTTATTTTTTACTGTACTAAAAAGCTTAAAACAAAATTAAATTTATATAAAGTCCAATGTTCCTTTAAACACATCTCTAATTTCATCTTTCTACTCTGTCTTTTTTTTAATGGGTTTTTATCTAACGTACACGAAATTCAGTTCGTCTTACATATAGGGCAGCTAATGGTTTTAAAAAAAAAAAAAAAAAAAAAAACACATTCTTTGTCTATCTGTTAATTTTCTTTCGATGTTCTGAAAACGAAAAGGAGACATAGAGACTTTTGACTTGGGATCTTTCGTTCAAACGCCGCAATTCTAACTGGTCTCATAATTTACTCCCTTTTCAATTTCTTTTTTTAAATTATAAAACTTATTTAATTATAAATTATATGATAATATAATTTTATATAAATTTTTAACTATTAAAATACGCTTTAAAAAAATTAAACAGTTCGTATTCAATTCAATTGACAAATGGTACACAATAATTAAATATAAATTTATTGGTTATCAAAGCAAAAGTCTTGCAAATGTGAAAGTGGAGAATAAATGCCGCCGTTAGCGAATGAGTACACGGACCAAAACAATTGATTAGGATGTTTTATTTTCACTCTTTCGTCGTCATCCTCACGCGACGGGGGTTTGTGCAACTGTAAGGCGACATTTGGATTAGTCCACGTAATTGACAAATATAAGACCAAAGTCAATATTTTTATGCATTTATTTATTCGATTTGGTGAACTCTCAAACATTATAACCAAAAATTAAAAAAAAAAAAATAAACACACAGTCCCACCGATCAAAATGCCCAGAAAATTGCCTTTCACGACTACGGTAAAAGGGTAATGAAATGTGTTGAAACGACAGCGTATGCCCCAACGATTTGAAAGTAGAAATGCAAAAGCCACTATGTGGATGTGAAGTACGTATTCATCCCTGCAAGATATATGTAGCCCATTTTCTTTCTTCTTTACTCGTTTTGTAATTATTAATTTTTCTTCCATTTCAGGCATGAATTTATGTTCATCTTTCTTTCTTTTTATCTGGGCTGATTTTTCTGTGTCCCCTTTGTTCACCTTTATTTATTCATTACATGCAAGTTCTTGATCTGCTTTTTCCTCCGTTCTTCTTTGTTTTGGATACTCTTCATTATTAATGAAATGTATTTAAATGATGGCTAATGCCCCAATGATTTAATTTTTTTTTTAAATGCAAAAATCACCACGTGGATATGAAAGTTATTTCTATAATTCTCTTTTTCAGAATTAAATCTTATTTGTTTTGTGGATTTTAGATGTATATTAAATATAAATTGAGAAAAATTCTAATTACTACTCTTCAATTTTCGCAATATATGTTTTATGGTACTTTATTGTGTAAATTAAATGAAGAAGAATATGTAGATAAACGATGGACACTCTAAAATTGTCATCTGACCTGATATTTGGGCTGGGCCGGAGAACCCAAATTTCATTCAAGGAAAAAGAACCGTCGGCTTTTATTTTATTTTTTTAATTCTTTCTTTTTTAGGGAAATGGGATCTGGGCCTGGTGTGGAACTGTCAGGGCCGTTTTTGGCAGGAACTTGGCGTTTATGTTGTTAGTACCCACAGACAAGCGCGCTCTGAAACCAGTCAGCATCTCTCCCCTCTTTAGAGGAAGAAATTATGGGACCCACCGAATGGTCAAATTTGCTTCATCACTCGCTTGGGAATTTTTATTTGTTGGCACGCTTTTTATAGAAATTGTTCAGCTCCTTTAACAAGATGTGTCTGGGGTTTATTGATTTTGTGAGATTTTTTTTTTATTTTTTTATTTTTTTAAAGAAGCCTCTTCTAACATGTCTCAACTGACTCACCGTGAGTCCTTTGACTCCTATTTGGACTCTGCTATCGTTTTGTGCTTCAGCTGGTCTGTAGCCACTACTGCGTTTATCCTTCTTCAACATCTGGAAATAAAGATGTTCGTTTGGTATGGAAATCTCATGTCCCAGCACGTGCCACTTATCTTTTACAGGAGTTTTTTTTTTTTTGGTGCTGCGATTGGAACTTGTTAATATAGCATATGATAGAATAAGAAATTTGATTGATGAGACTTGAAGCTTAAGGTGAAAGAGAGGAATATACCAAACAATAAAAGTCTAAACTGCAAAATTTTCATACTGCATTGCCACAAATATGGCATATGATAAAACGAAGCTTAAGGGGAAAGAATGGGATATGTCAAACAAGGAGAGTCTAAACTGCAAGATTTTGTTGCTGCATTGCCATAAAGATGGAATGTTACATAGTAACTGTTAGGGTGAACATTTTCAAATTCAATTCTCTCAAATTTCTTTCTTTTTTAATTGCACATTTCCTGTGAAGGAGAGGACACAGGCTTCAGAAAAATGGAATCCAACACAAATGACAACCAACTCAAATCCAGGAAGAAGTTCCTGCTTGCATTGAATTGCATAATATTAAATATAGGCACACTTAGAGCATCCCCCATGGCACGGCTCTATTTCATAAAAGGTGGGAAGAGCCTTTGGCTATCAAGTGCATTTGAAACTGCTGGATGGCCATTTATCTTGCTTCCCCTCATTTTTTCTTTCCTTTATTGCCAATCAGTAGAGGGTCCTCAGGCTAAAATCTTTCATCTATGCCCACGCCTCCTTGTAGCTTTTGCTGTTCTTGGCCTCCTTACTCTCCCCTGGTTGATTTGCTGTTTTCATTTGGTGTTGCTTTTCTTCCCCTCTCTACGTCTGCTCTGATGATTGCTACCCAATTAGCTTTTACTGTTGGCCTTGCCTTTATTTTGGTGAAACAAAAATTCACCTCTTAACCCATCAATGCTATCTTATTGTTATCACTTGGATCAGTGTCCCGGCACTTCATGCTAGTTCTGATCACCCTGCGAATGTATCCAATGCAAAGAGTTTCTTAGGATTTTTCATGACTCTTGGGGCTGCAATGCTTTTCTGATTTGTAGTACCAGCAATTGAGCTAACTTACCGTAAAGCAAAACAGATTATCAACCATGCCTTTGCTTTGGAGAGCCACTTGATCATGTATCTCTTCGCTACTGCTGTCTGCTGCATTGGGATGACTTTTCACAAGGTTTTTGAGGTCTCTCTCTTCTCTTATCTGTCTGGCAAAATATGATTTTGAGCTTATTGAAGAGAATCTCACTGTTGCTTCTAATTTCATGTAGGCATTTCCAAGGTAGGCAAGGGAATATGAGCTTGGGGAAGCAAAACATCATGTTGTGCTCGTATTGAGTGCGCTTTTATGGCAATTTTTTTCTTCATGGGAGCTGTTGGTGTCACTTGCTGTGGCTTATCATTGCTCTCTGAAATTATAAACACAGCTTTGTTGCCCCTGCAGGAGACATTTGCTGTGTGGGTTCACCGGGAGGGCTTTATTTCTTGCTTCTACGGTGAGTTCCAGCACCAAAAGAAAAAGAGACAAGCTTCGGCATTAGAGATGCCTTAGTCATGTATTGCATTTTATGTAACCTGATAGTGTATGGTCTTTCCAATAATTAGATTAGGGGACACTCTTATGTAAGTTATTGCTGTAAATTTATAGTGGTAGCCCTCCCACTATGATTCTGTAGGTCTGATGTTTCTCGAATCATTTTACACATTCAAATGGCGATGCGCCCCTTAGTAACAGGTTATGTTATACGAAAATATATTGGCAATTTTGTGCGTTACAATTTGAGGCGAATGATGTGATAAACAGATTGTGAGCTACGAGGAAATAAGACCAAAATAAAATAACTTCACAGGAGGAAAAGCGTTGAGCTGATAACAGGGTCACTGCAATTTGCCACCTTGTAAGTGTCACTGTGGCTATAATTCAAAGGTTTGGATCCCCATCTAACGACGAATCCAAACTGAAAAAGGACAAGGCGGATGGCATACCATCAGCTTAGCTACTCCATAACAGGACATCAGAAAATGTTTTCTTTTCTTCCTTTTGTTTTTAAAAATAATAATGATAACAATAATAAAAACGATAGCTGAAGGAAATCCAGCCAAAACAATAGCATAAACCTTCAGAGCACTCTCTTGGATCATCAGGCCTGCGCCTTCACGACCTTCATCAACTATGAGAGTCAAGGATCGAGTTCTGCCATTTCGAGTAAGCAACAACTATCACAGTAAATGGTAATGACAAGAAATCCAGAGTTCTGCGTTATGTTGCAGTTACTGAAACCAAGCTTTATTGTTTAGATTACGATTTTATGATCCTCCACTTTCAAACGTATCCTTCGACTCGTGATTAAATTCTCAAAACATGTGCAAAAGGCCCTGCCATTTATTGTTGGGCCAATCTAGGCTGTAGTTGAATGCTTTTGTGCTTACTGTCAAACTGAGATTCGAGATGTCCTGTTGTTTTGGGAAATAGAAAAGGATCAATTTTACATGGTTTCATGGACAAAAGCAAAGAAAGCAAGGACGTAAAAGAAAGGAACGTGATGATGGGACAATTTGGACTACATTTTCATTGTTTTCCACACATTCTCTCTCCCCCAATGCCGAGCTCCAACCACACACATGGGTGTGTCCTACGTTTGTGCGTGGCCTTTTTAACAAAACAAAACTCCTCTCCCACCAACATTTCCACTAACACAAATGGCTAATAGCATAATGACTAAGCATCCACAACCATGAGCTTGCCCACCCCAATAAGTGGCTTTACGCCAAAAAATATTTGCTTCAACAGAATTGATAGAAGTGAATTTCGGTGTTTCAAGCTTATGTTTCCTCAACTTCATTATGCACTTGGGAGATTATTCCATCAAAATACGTTATCATATCCAGCTGAAGTCTTTCCCTATTATAATTTATCTTATCTTATGCTTCCTTAGCAAGTAAAAGTACATGTAATCGCCTTTTTTTCAACTCCTTTTTCTGTTCTTTTGCACACCCCACTGCCCTGCTTGAAAGGAAATGGACTAATAACATTGTCTCAAGATGCTTCTCTATTAATTGCAGTTCTTGCGAGGAAGTAAAATAGAGGGTTCAAGACAATGGAAACTCGCGTTGTTGATGGCCGAATGTCAGGTGAAGATGAGAAGATGAGCAAAGGGTTGAAGAGAGTCCTGCTTAAATTGAATGGTGTAATGCTGGGAGTAGGACACTGTGGAGGCCCACTTATCCTGCGGCTCTACTTCCTGAAGGGTGGCAAGGGTGTCTGGTTCTCGAGCTTTTTGCTGACAGTTGGCTGGCCCTTTGTCATGTTGCCTCTGCTTGCTTAATGAAATCGCTACTTGAACGTGCATTCAACATCATCAAAAGGGAGGTTACATGAAATTGTGGATTTTTTGAATGATGAAGATCCATAATTCTATATTGAGTTAAAGTTAAGGCCCTGTAGACTTACACGTGAGAGGGCATATTTTAGTTTATTTATGTGATATATTGACGAACCCCACTCCATAACACAAATACTTGCTTCCTATGTTATTTTAACATTATCTGACGATAGCTACATTGAACACCATGACACAAACAACTTATATGGTTATCAATGTAATTTGAGCTTGGTAAGGCAAAATACTATGTGGCGATCGCGTTCACTGCACTCCTGTGGCGGTTCTTCTTCTTCATGGGAGCAAGTGGCGTCGTTCACTGCGGCTCTGCATAGCTTTCTGGTATTATAATAAGCTATACTCTGCTGCCCGGCACAGAAACTTTGGCCGTCTCATTCTACCATGAGAAATCCAGGGCTGAGAAAGCAATTTCTGTCGTTTTGAATCTCTGGGGTCTCTCACTTCTTACTTTTAATCCCATGACTATGACTGGAGAGAGAGATTAAGTTTGTCAATTCCTCTCATAAATATGAATTATAATTTTGATGTAGTTTTTTTTTATTTTTTATTTTTTTTTGCGAAGTGGTAATTATAGTAATATATGTGTAAAATGGTTAAAATGACATGGTAAGGAAGGATATATGTGAAAGATTATCTGGTACGATTGGTCGAAATTAAGTTACAGGCCACAGCAACATTAACTTCGCCTTTTTATCTTATGTTGATATAGGAAAATCTGTAGTTCCATCACAAAGCTAATCCCCAGATCTTTTCAAAATCCCATATTAAGGGTTTGTTTTCAATAAAAAAAAAAAAATCTTCAAAAAAATTTAAAGGTTTTTTTCTTTAAATAATGGCACGAATTCTTTTTTTTTTTTTTTTTTTTTAACCCAATTATTAAAGTCAAGTAATGATATATTTCTTTCTCCTCTCGAAATAATAATAATAATAATAATAATAATAAAGGTATCTCTTTCCCGTTGTCCCAACAACTGAACATTCCCAGAAACCCAAGCAGGAGCACCATCCATGGCGTCGCGGTCACTCTTCCTCACCCTCAGACGGTAAGCTTTTATCTCTTATTCTTTTCATTTCGCAAATTTTCCGTTGGTTGCCGGAAAAAATGTAGCAAAGATGCATCAATCTCATAATGAAAAGACTTGGATTTGCTTTAAACCGCAAACGGACATTTCCAATGCCTCTTTGCTTAGCACTTTCTGGGTTTCCTTTATCTCACGAATTTTTCTATTAAAAAAATCAGTGAAATTCGATTAATCCATGGTTTAGAGAAAGGTGCGTTTGGTCGATTCCTCTCTTCGGGTGCCTTGCAAAGCGAAGCGGTGCCGGAAGAGGAATTGGGTTCAAAGGAAAACGATGGGGATGACCTGAAGAGCAGAATCTTCAGGCTGAGACTGCCAAAGCGTAGCGCTATTAATGTTATTCGGAGATGGGTCAGCGACGGGAATACTGTGACGGTTGCTGAGCTTCGCCGTATCTCCAAAGATCTCAGAAAGTCTCAACGCTACAAGCACGCTCTTGAGGTTTGCTGTTTAGCTACAGAAAGAAAGAAAAAAAAAAAAACTATCTAGTAGAATGTCTTTATTTTTAATGGCCTTGCCCTCATTGTGATCTTGTGAATTGTGAATTTTGGGATGAAGAATTTGCAGAGTCCTGTGTTTGATGTTCTTTTCTTTTTTCTCTTCAATGAATTGGGTTGCTTTTTAATGTTTCAAGCTGTGATCTTTTGGTTGATTTTTGGAGAACTGAAGTGCAAATGAGTTTGGGTGTCTCAATGACAGACAACATTAGGGAATTTTGTTGGTTGGAACAACTATGCATTTTTCCATTTTAACTGTAAATTTTAGAAAAAAATAGTCTCATTAAAGAAATTTGGAGAAGGATTGTGGTGATTAATGATTGCATTAGGTTTTGTGCTGAAGAGAGGGATGTAGTCATAGATAACTGGTCATTCTAACTGGGAAAGCAGGGAAAATTGAATTTTAAAATTGGGAAAAGTGGCAGTTCTACTGTTGCTGGGTTTAGGATGCATGAAAGGAGTGTTAGTGATGGAAAAATATTGGTTATAGCTTTTGTTAATTTTCATTAGGTGTTTTGGTTTTCTTTTCATCAACGCTTGACTCATCTTTCCTTGAATCGTTAAATTTCCTTCCAAGCAAAATAATTTTTTTTTTAGCTTGAGTGCCGTATGCCTGGATGAACATATTGATTATTACATTACAGCAACAGATAGAAAAGATAAGATCACTTTTTGATGGTCTCATTTGAAGAAACAAGTCTTTGGAACTGCAAACAGCACAAAAGTAGTACCATATTAGACTCTGTAATTATATACAACTTATCCTCCTCTAAAGCCCTTCAGAAACAGAGAGATGGGAGTCCATTTCAGAATCATGAATTGTCCATTTAAACAGTGGGAATCATAAGAGAAAATTTAGTGTCATTTAGTGAGTGGCCTTTGCAAACTGCTACTATGTTTATTATTTATCTCTTTATTTTTTGCTGAAATTGAACATAACTTTCTTAGGAAACATATTAAGCTTCCTCGTTTATATGCGAATCACTTGATGATCATTTGTCCTGCAACTGGTATATGTGTGCAGATATCAGAGTGGATGGTATCACATGAAGAATATCAATTATCAGACTCTGACTATGCAACCCGAATTGACTTGATGACAAAAGTTTTTGGTATTGATGCTGCAGAACGGTACTTTGAAGCTCTGCCAGACACAGCGAAAACTAATGAAACATACACCGCTCTCCTCCATTCGTATGCCAGGGCAAAGCTAATTGAACAGGCTGAGGACCTTTATGAGAGAATAAAGGGATCAAACCTATCCTTCACTGCTCTTACATACAAGAGATGATGACTTTGTATATGTCAGCTGGGCAAGTGGAGAAAGTCTCTTTAGTTGTTGAAGAAATGAAACTTCAGAAGGTTGCCCCTGATATCTTTACTTACAACCTGTGGATAAGTTCATGTGCAGCAATGCTAAACATGGATCAAGTTAGAAGAATTTTAGACGAAATGAGGCATGAATTTGGTTCTAATGATGATTGGCTGAGATACAACAACATTGCTAATATATATATCAAGGCAGGTCATCTTGTGAATGCAGAGTCTAGCGCTGTAGTTGAAGCTGAGAAGAGTATAACACAAAGAGAATGGATAACATATGATTTCCTAATCATCTTGTATGCAGGCTTACAGAACAAAGACAAAATCGATCAAATATGGAAATCCTTGAGAATGACAAAGCAAAAAATGACAAGCAGAAACTATATCTGCATCCTTTCTTCCTATCTAGTGCTTGGACATTTGGAAGAAGCTGGAGAAATTATTGATCAGTGGAAGCAGTCTACTACTACAGACTTCGATATCTCTGCCTGCAACCGGCTTTTGAATGTGTTGTCCGGTGCTGGATTAACTGAAACTGCAAACAACTTCCATATGCTTCTGATTGAAAGGAATTGCCACCCCACAAGTACCTCAAGATGAGTGCTTCTCTCAGTATGCAATGGACGTGTAACAATGCTCTTGAGGATGCTTCTATGGTGTTTGGTGTGTATATATATATATATATATATATACATACACACTGCCATGATGCCATCTACTGGAGGGTGAATTGCCATATCTGGTGCACCAACAGCCTTTTTTATTTATTTTTTTTCCTCTCTTTCGGTCTGTTCGGCCGTATACACTTTGTTTTCAGCCCAATGCGGCTGACATTACTAGAAATGGGTGGGGATGAGAGAACTCTCTGTTTTTGGGGATTCATGCTGTTAAGCTAATAAAAACCATCAATCAAAGTTGACTAAAAGATTTGATGATTTGTTTTTCTTTTATTTCTTTTGTTAATTGACTCCGATTAACTTGGACTCGAATTCTAAGTGTCTAGTGAATTTGATGCGCTGTCTTTGTTCTTCCTTGCCCATTAATTAATTGTTTTTGCAATGCCAAATGCCTCATTTGCCCCCAGGTGCAGGGAGGGATTGTGGTGATACCGTTTTGATTTTTTTAATTTAAATTCGTCCGCCGTCTCTTGTTATTCCCATGGCTTTACGCCGCTAGATCTTGTATCTGGATGGTATTTGGGATTTTACTTACACGGCGCCGTATCAAGTGCTGACGAAGTTGCCCGCTATGTCGCTTACGCGGTGCGGTATCGATGCTTATGAAAACATACCATCTTTTATTCCCTTCCTCTCGTAAAAAATGAAAATCACTAACTTTCTTGATTAATAATTTGTTCCCGGAATTTAAAAGGAATTTCCTTTAATAAAAAATAAAAATCAAGAATTTGTGACACATGTTAATTTCCTTCCTTCCTTATTCGTCTTCTTCTTCAAGATCCGTAAGACCATAACAATTCTTTGACCATTATTTCTTTTCTCTGCTATGCTTCAAGGACGGGGAGAGGCAACCATTCTGGAGTTAGCAATTCTTCTTCCTCTTGCAGTCTCAAGAACCCTCCTCCCCTGCCCACTGTTTCTCTCCTTCTGCGTCCCTTTTCAGTTCTTTCACTGCTGCTAAACGAAAGTTGCAAATGCAAAGACTAGTCAGTAGCCTGGAACAAATCTCAATCAAGAATAGGCTACAAGCTGATGCGTGTGCACTTTTTCTCATCAAATAAATAAATAAAATTAATTAATTTAAAGTCATTATTATTATTATTATTATTATTTATTTTTCATAACAAAGAAATGGTCTCGGGAGACCCAAAGTTGACTCAGCCCTACCACGTCCGTCTGCACGTGACATTCCCGCACTGTCTGACAAATTGGACATACGGGTCTCTAGTGCCAAGAATTTGTAGTTAATTAATAAATTATTATTTTTTTTTTAAAAAGAGTTTTTATTTTATTCTGTTGGCTTTGTTGGATGGATGCTTAGTTCTTTCATTTCGATGGCAAGTAAAGCCAGCAGTAGATTTTGTTTTTTCTTATTATTATTATTATTATTATTTACCCAATTATCCTTTTCGACTGGATTTTTCTGGGTTTATTTCGGTTATTATTGGCTGGCGGTTCGATTTGTCTGAGAGCTCGGAGCTGGGTAACACCGTATTTGTTTTATGATTTTTTTTTCTTTTTTTTTTTTTTTTTTGGATTTAGGTTGTGGTGAAACATGTATTGGAATAAAAATGATATGTATATATTTTAAAACCATTTTATATGGTGAAAGTGTGCTTCAATCTCTATCCTTGTGCTAGAACTGCAGGATGTATGCAGATATCCAATCTCCCCGGACAGTGGTTATTGCTTTTATTGGGTCAAAGAGACTTTTAAGCTTGAAATTGTTAGCTTGTGGGTTTTTTTTATTTTTCATTTTTTTGAGCAATGCCATGAGTTCAGAGATGTAGAAGTCTCTGGGTTGCATGTCTTTTGGAATGCGAGGTCAAAGCTGGGACTTGAATTTTAAAGGAGGCCTTAAGAAGGAAGAGAAAAGGGCAAGATACTTTTCCATCATGTGGTGGCAGGTCCTTGACTCCATTGACATTCATGTGCTCTCATCTCATCCGTCTCTGGGAGATAATGTGAGGCAAAGGAAGAATTGCAAGGAAGATGAAGGTAAAGGACTTGTTTTTCCTGGTAGGAGTAGAGTCAAAAGGAATTGGATCTGCCCTGCCTTGCAGGAGTGCCTCTTTGGATCAACCGTATAGGGGCCTTAAGAGGAAAATTGGATGCATTGAGGCAGCAACCTAACCAGGCAGGAAGAAAAAGATTGAGAAAAGTATAATTTGGGTGTGACAATTGGACAAGGAAAGTTTGGATCTGTAGTGTTCTGCAAAAGTAAAGTTAACTGGAGAAGTGCTTGCATACAAAATACTGCCAAAAGGGGTAGGAGATTGTGCATCGGAAGGTGGAAATAATGCATCACCCCTCTGGCCATCCAGGAATTGTGACATTGAATGCAGTTTATGGTGATTTAGAATCTTTCTACCGTGGGATGGAGCTCTGCCCTGGAGGACGGGAGGGGCAGTATTCAGAGCATCGAGCTGCCAGCATTAATAATTGCTACGATGTGGGTGTTGTTCGTCGTGACATGAAGCCTCGGAATATCCTCCTTTAACCAAAGCTAGGCAGGTGAAGCTTGCAGACTTGGGGCTATCCGTGAAGATCGCAATGGGGTCAATTGCTTTCCTCTTAAAATTATGTGGTTATTAATGGGCAACTCATATGCTCAATATTTATGATTTATAGCTGGGAGTGCCATGGCCGCAAGCACAGGCCACTTCCATTGTCACAGTATTATTCCTTCTGTGCTGTAGAAATTTTATTTTTCGCTTGGGGTTTTATTGATGTAATGAAGTTATGACTTCTCTGCTTTTCCTCTTCAAACATGTCTCTGCTATAGCATCGTCAGACACTTGAAAAAAGCTTCAGATTTCTTTGTTTTCTTGAACAGGTTTTTGTGGGCATCCAGTAGCTCTCTCTTGTGTCGACTATCTGTTCTTGAAAAAGCTCGAAGGGAAGTCCAGTAGAATCGAGGGTTTATGATTTTAATCAGAGATTTAATTACTCCCAACTTCTCAAATCCATGGTCTCCACGGGATTTCAAACTTACAACCTCGAAGATGGCATTGAAGTGGTCAATTAGATTGTTCGTTTCTGATCTTAAGGTACTCCACCTCATCATTTTATTTTATTTTTATCTTTTTTATCATTATTATTATTATTTCGAAGTTAACTACGTTTTTCATAAAATGTATGGACAAAAAAAAAAATTAAATTTTTATATTGTTATTTAAATTTTATATTTTTAAATTATTATTTTTAAAATTGAATTAAAATGTTTGAAAAGCATATATTAATCAAACAAATTATTAACTGATTTTATTTAAAAAAATTAATTTAAAATAAATTTTTAAAATATAAAGTTTAAATAAAAATAAAAAATAAAAAAATTTATAATAAAAATTTATAATTAATTTTTATATATATCTCTCTTTTTTTTTTTTATTTGATTGAATACATTAAATAGGGTTGAAGCCAGATTGGATGCCCACTGATGAGAACATAGCAGAGGGGGATAGAGAGACCCACCCAAGTTACAGGAAGCTTGTGACATACAAAGTCATCTTGGGTTCTACCTCAAATCTTGTATTGTCTGGCATTAGAGACACTATCCACTATCTTGTTCAACTAATCTTGTATTCGATGAGGTACAGTAATCATTTATGTTTTGTTTAATTAGAAAGTCAAAAGGAAAGAAAAGAAAATTGTTCTTTCTTAAAAGTAATGTTGTTGATGATGGGAGATAGGAAAGTTAAGCTTTGTCCAGCATTCACAGCGACATTTTTGTTTGAAGTGAAAAAGATGAGACATGATAAATCGAAAAAGCCAATGGAAAATTGAAAAGTAACTTTCAGTGGAACATTTTTGTCTTGTTGTGATGGGGTGTATGACACTACTTTACAAAGGAACTTGATGAGACGATTAGGTCAATTCCCACCCCCACCACCCCAACCACCCAACTATTACTCTCACTTTCCCCATTGATTTTTTTTTTTTTGAATTTTTTGATCGTGGTCTTATTGTATTTTTAACTTTAATTTCTATTGTAAAAAACCAAAAAAAAAAAAAAAAAAAAAAAAGGGGTATTTTACAAGTAGCTTTAATCCCACTCTAGTGGATGTCTTTCTTTTATTCCTGGACCTTGAAAGCCATAGAATGTGCTGAAATCGATCACGAAAAGCTTTGGCACTCGGTTACATTTTTCCCACTCGAGGACTCGAACTATGCAGACAAAACCCTTCAAGGCCACATGTGGTTCATGAACTCTCTGTTTGATACTCAGGAAGAAAGTGAGGCACAGTATCAACAGTTTAGAGTCATTAAAAGGTAGGCTTCTTTGCTTGAAAGGGAGGGACACACATGATGGGTCATGGAAATCCTATGCACTAGCATGGCCTGAAGCCCTGCCGTTCAATGCCACACTCGCGAATGGACTAACCTTGGTATCATATAATCATTACAATTATGATAAATTCTGGCATGGAATATCGGTTTTGGTACCATTTGTTGCTTGGCATAAAAGAAATATGGATGTGCCTTGCCAGACAGATGGATTTTATACCATTGTGGTGAGCTCAGGTTCAAGATGGGCCTATGGCTGAGGACACCAACAAAGGCAACGTTTGATGGGGAGGCCTATGTTTAGGGGTCTGAGTGGGCTAATAATAGTGAGCCAGTTTGTTTTGAGAAAACTGTGGGGATGAGGCACAACGAGGGGGGCATGTCAAGGGAGAGGAGAATGGAGAATTGTGATCTGATAAGGTGCAAGGCTAGGGCTTTTTGTAATGTAATAAGCATGGAAGATAGGATTGCCGACCGGCCTGGATTGCCGGCAATTGGGATTACCTTGTTTGCGAGGACTAGCCCGAGATCATTTAGCAAGGAGTCCGCCGTGACTCGAGTATTTGAAAAGGAGTGGAAGGTTGCCGGTTGATGGTGGCCACTCCAACAACCCAACATTTTGTGAGCAGGTTCTTGCCATATTTTTCTAGTCCCACAGTGTTACTTCTTCTATATTAAAAAATGTTGCCTAAGAAGACATCGACTTAAGACCCATTAGGTAAACGTTAAAAACTAAAATCAAATATTTGGATCCTTACGTTGCTAACGAACTTCATGATCAACAGTTAACGATTTTCGATTAAAATTTAATAGGACTATTCCCTGAAGAAAAGCTCAAAAGCTCTGCAGGTCACATGGCAGCACACACCTTAAATATCAATAATGAACTAACTCGAAGAAATCTTGTATGACTTCCTATTTGGGAAATCTCAGAGTCATAGATAGCCCCACGTTATACGATAGCTTAAATTACCCACCAAAATATTAACTGGGGTATTAACAATGTCAAAAGTACCACCAGTTCTACAAATTATTTGTTATTTTTCAGCTTTCGTAATCATCAATTTTCATATCCTACCAAGCCTCACACCAATGAAATTTTTGTAGGTAGAATTCATATAAATATTATTAGAGTTTTATAAGGTGATTACGATAAATAAATATGAAATAATATATCAATTATTATTAATAATTATAATATATTAATATTAGTGGATTTTGGGAAGTCTATTTTAGTGATTAGTGTCTACTGGTTAATTAGTAGTCGCAATGGAACATGTTAACTAACGTTGAACAAAATATGGGAATTTATTGTTTTGAGTCTTTTGACATGCAGGTGAAGATGAGCTTGACAGATATTCTGATATCTCCCCGTGGTGCTCAATTAACCAACATGTTCCTGATGAACAGAAGCAGCAGCAGTGTCATGGACTTCTTCTACAAAGGGTGGCTAAAGCTCGCCGGCGTAGGCCAATATGTTTATCATTGGATTGCTAGCTGACAAGGGATAAGACAGGAAGGCGCATGGCGAGACCCTAATGGCGATGACTGTCCCTACCCGGACGAGGACAGCCGGTGCATGTCCATTTACAAAAGTTGGCAGAATTGGATTGAATGAGACCCACTTTGCTGAGTGGGATGGAGATTGGAGGAATCATCGAGCAAGAGAGGTTCTTCAATTTCTCGTCGTGCCTGTAGCCAACTTGAACTTATTTAAAAAATTGTTATGGACAAACAAAATTGTTCATTTATGGTGAGTTTATTGCGTTGTTTACATGATACAAGGCGGATTCACAACACACACCAATATGCCATTCATTCCAAAATGGGAAAAAGGACAAACAAAATTAGAATATTTAGTGTGGTGGTGTAAAACGGGAGATGGGCTTTTGTGGCCTTCGTAGGCCCAATGCAAGTTAGAGCTAGGGTTTGGGCCACAAATAAAAATGGAGCATTTCAGGTTATTGCAATTGCCAGTAGGCCCCAGCACAGTTGCAATTGATGCTTCATGTGTTCTATGCCAGCCTTTTCGCTTTACTAATTCAGAAAGATTGGGCTTTCTCAGTCGACATTGGAATGTCTCCGTGTAAATTTCAATTAAATTAATTTTTTTTCAAAAAAAAAAAAAACGAGAAGGTTTTTTTTTTTTTTTTTTTAGCATTTATATGTAAAGATTACAATAAAAGAAAAAGAAAATTACTACAATACCCATTCTATGGCGTGGATTGTATGACACGGTCATCAATGTGAAGCAAAATAGAAATTCTGCATCATGTTTATGTGAATCATAATTGAGATTAAAACTTTCTTATTATCTTCTTTTAAAAAAATAAAAAATAATAAAAATATATATATATATATATATATAATTGAGACCAAATCATTCTCATCAACATTAATGAAAGGACTAATCTAGAATGGAGCCTCCAAATGGAGTGGACCATATTAAAGCAAAACAAGTGAATCATGGGTGGGCTTCGTGTCTTAAAGTAGTGTTTTTTGTCTTTTTTTTTTTTTTTTTTTTAAGGTTTTTGGCAACTCGAAGGTTGAGTGGGTCTATGTACAAACAATTTGCACGGTTGGATTGAGATCCGTGCTGGGGCTGCATTTGCAAAGACAGAGCAACAGCTCACAGCCCAAAGCAAGTGGGTGTTCGAGAACTTTACACGATGAATGAAAGAATGAGAGTTGTTGGGAAAAAATGCTCGTTTAAATGATCAAGACGGATATGTGTAAGAAATGGACACGTATGTTGAGGGCAAGTGTGTGTACATCATGTCTGCCCAATCCCCAACAGCCAATGGATCCATGGGGACAAGCACGTGGCAGAGAATTAATGGCAATGTGGCTCGACTCCCAACCCCCTCTTGAATGCTTATTTTTTCTGAGTTCTTCTGTCTGGGGTTACCACATGTACAATTCAACCAAGCACTTGGATTCTTTTTTTTTTTTTTTTTTTTTACTTTTTAAATAAAATTTAATTAACACTTAAAATAATATTTTAAGTATTAAATTCATCATTAAATTAAAAAAATTATAAATTTAAAATTTAATTAATTTAATTAATTTAATTATTTTAATCAAAATTAATATATATTATTAAATATATATAAAAAATTTAATACTTATATATATTATATAAAAAAAAAATTAATAAATAAATTATAATTATATATATAATAATAATATTATTATTATTTATATTATATTATAATATTTAAATAATTTAATTAATTAATAAATTATATATATATATAAGTCTAAAAATTAATTAATATAATATATTTATAAATATAAAATACTTTTAGTCAAATAAATTTATTATAAAGTATATTATAATTTATAATATTTTTATTTTATTTTATATATATATAATTTTTTTAAAAAAAAAAAATAATTTAACTTAAATAAAAAATAAATATTAATATAATATATTTTTTATATAATTTATATATTTTATTAAAATATAAATAAATTTATTATATATAAATATTTTATCTAATTTTTATAATTTATAATTTAAAAAATTATAAAATAATATAATTTTTATTTTTATAAAACAAATAAAATATAAAAAAATATTTTTAAATTTTTTATAAGTTTTTGAAAATAAATAAATAAATTATGATTAATTTATAATTTAATTAATTTATTTATTAATTTAATAATTAATTTTAAAAATAAATTAAGATTATAATTTAATTTTTAATTTTAACTAATTCATCTAAATTAATTTTAAAAACATTGATTAGGGGATGAAATGCAAGAAAATCTTTAAGAATGGAATTGAAGATTACTCTTTAAAAAAAAAAAAAAAATTAAGCGGAGCCGATTGCGGAAACGTGGAAACGAGAATATACACGTCACTCACAACCCTCAAGAGTTCTCGTGGGTCCCACGGCCTTATCTGCATCACTGTCAGGTCGGCTGGTTTTTTATTGCACTTTGTCCAGCTGTCACTTCAAACGAAGAAAAAAAATAAAAAAGTCATCACCCCAGATGAAATCATGGAAATGAATATATATATATATATATATATATAACAGCTATTATTGCTGTTTTTATGGTCAACGCAATTCATCCCAAAAAAGAGGCTTTTTTATAAATTGAAACCGGGGAAAGAATGTTACGTCAAGCAATCTCCAATCCAACTCGGGTTTATATAAGTAACGAGAATGTTTGAAACATGCATGTGGCAACCCCATTGATTAGATTTTTGAGATTTTGTCGAGTTCAATTTGTACACATCATGATTGGCAACCAAAATATTCATATGACACCCTCTTGGCTGACTTAAAATCTTTAAGGATGTCCAGTCACCCGATCGAACCCTGTATGTTGTAGAAGTACTGGAAAGGAAAGGAAAGGAAATTATACATGGAGGAAGGCAAGGCATGGCATCATTCAAATGCACACGTGAAAACAGTATAAAGTGTGAAGATTTTAGATTGTATTTCGGGGGAGAAGAAAGTCACAACCTGCCTCACGAATAAGGGCAAAAGCTCACTGTAATTCCAGCCGGTCTAGTACACGGTGGTGGGCGTGCCTGTCATTCCTTCCTGCACTGCAAAATAAACCTTCTTTTGACAGAGACAATGAACCTACCAATCAGGCAGTTGCGTGCATGCATGTAAGTAGCAATCCATCATTAAGAGGGATTATATTGTTTTACATGCTACATATTGTTCCATCATAGTCTACCGAGCATACTGTGTGGTCCACATCAATCAGCTAAGCAACTCATACAAAGGAAAACGGGGCAATCACCATCCACAAATGGCACCCGTCCCTCTTCTCTCTCTCTCACACTGCTTGGAAGCAGTCAATTGCATTAAAAGTGATGGTCCATACCCATGGCTCCTCGCATAGTCTCGGTGGCAATTTCGTAAATTTCACGTTTTTCCGTGTCCCATACTGCTCCACCAAGATTTAATTCTAACCCAATGGGTCATGGCCCTCATGGGTTGCGGCTTTTGATAAAAGTATGGCAAGCAAAGTGGATGTGAAATACCATAGGCTGAACCTCAAAGTCTCGTCTTGATGCACAGAGAAAAAGTGTCAATTAAAAATAAAAAAGGCAAAACTGGCAGAAAAGAAATGGAAGCAAAACTTTAAGAAGATCAAACGCAAGTGCTGAGCATCATATGCCCATTGCTTTGCAGCCCGTAATGTAAAGGGTCCTTGAAAATGGTCAACAAACCGACAATACAAGATACTTCCAAGCGTCCCATGTGGGATTTTTACTGTTTTCTTGGCTTTTGGAGATTTTCTGTCACTTGCTGAATTGCCTGCTCTCCCACTCATTTTCTCTGCTCCAACCCCTAATTAGAAGCAGTTCTTTCTGAGAAACACCTATCAAAGTTTTTTTTTTATTTTTGTTTAGCATCATGTGGGACTCAGAAACCGAACTCGCTGGCGGTAGAGATTATGGAAATGGAGTCCTTTCCACGAGCAAGCATGGTGTCAATACTAAAGGATTTGAGCTAATGGACCGGTCATGGTAAGTCGTTGAACTGGAGTTCTAATGAAGCTTTTGGTCCGCATTTCTTTTGTCTGTAATGTGGATATTCTCTTGAAAATAGTTATATGTATACGTTGAAAATTTCTGGTATTTTTTCTAGCAGGTTTTTCACATGTTGAAAACATTTTTGTGATGTTAAACCACTGATGGATGTGATTTATGTTTAGGTACGTTGCAGCCGATATTCCAAGTGATCTTCTTGTTCAGATTGGAGATGTCAAATTCCACTTGCACAAGGTAGCTTTTCAATCCTTGGTTGCTTTAAAGTCACTTTTCTTTATAAGATCCCGAATCCATAATTCAATAACTATCAAGATAGTTGCTTGAATTGTGTGGCTTACTGCTTTCCATAATGTCTGTTCTGGTGACAGTATCCACTGCTTTCTAGGAGTGAAAAAATCAACAGATTAATATATGAATCACGTGGCACAGACCTCAACAAGATTGTATTGGATGATCTTCCGGGTGGTCCTGAGGCATTCGAGCTTGCAGCAAAGTTTTGCTATGGAATTGCTGTCGATCTAAAACCAGCTAATATCTCTGGCCTTAGATGTGCTGCAGAGTACCTCGAAATGACAGAGGACTTGGAAGAAGGCAATCTAATTTTCAAAACTGAAGCTTTTCTCAGTTATGTGGTGTTATCTTCGTGGAGGGATTCTATATTGGTACTAAAAAGCTGTGACAAGCTCTCACCATGGGCAGAAAATCTTCAAATAGTTCGGCGATGCAGTGAGTCCATTGCTTGGAAGGCTTGTGCCAATCCGAAAGGAATAAAGTGGGCATACACAGGAAAGCCACCTAAGGTTTCTAGTCCCAAATGGAATAATATGAATGATTTAAGTCCCAGTAGTAGCCAACCAGTTCCTCCTGATTGGTGGTTTGAAGATGTTTCACTCCTTAGGATTGATCACTTTGTTAGGGTCATTACTGCAATCAAGGTAAAGGGGATGAGGTTTGAATTGATTGGAGCTGCAATAATGCATTATGCAGAGAAATGGCTTCCAGGTTTGACCAAAGATGGGGCAGGATCAGTCAATGAAGGAGGAAATAGTAGTAATAGTAATAGCAGTAGCAGCAGCAGTTGGAAAGCGGGACTCCATATGATTGTGGCAGGAACTAAAGATGACCCTCCTTCAGTTCAGGCCAAAGATCAACGTATGATCATTGAAAGCCTGATCAGCATAATTCCACCACAGAAAGATAGTGTTTCTTGCAGCTTCCTCCTTCGCCTCCTAAGAATGGCAAACTTGTTAAAAGTAGGGTCTGCTTTGGTTACTGAATTGGAGAAACACGTGGGTATGCAATTGGAACAGGCAACATTGGAAGACCTTCTAATTCCTTCTTACAATAAAAGTGAGACATTGTATGATGTCGATCTTGTGCAGAGGCTTTTAGAGTATTTTCTAGTTCAAGAGCAGACAGAGAGTTCGAGTCCAAGCAGACAATCATTTAGAGATGCACACATGTATGATGGTACTCAGAAGGGTACAAATCCAAATGCAAAGATGAAAGTGGCAAGACTTGTGGACAGCTATCTTACAGAGGTAGCCAGGGATTGGAATCTTTCTCCGACAAAGTTTCGGGTGTTGGCGGAAGCCTCGCCAGAATCTGCAAGAACCTGGGATGACGGAGTATATCGTGCAGTCGATTCTTACCTTAAGGTAAATCCTTACCTGTGCTTCTTCTCTAGATTATATTTATCTTTAACATGGTGTACCTTCGTTAACTCTAAAAAACGATGAGCCTCTTAACGCTTCAATTTTACATTGAACTGGATAGCTTCTGCAGCAACTTCCTTGCATAACTTCAGGTAGAAACCGATATTTCTTGACAGAAAACTAGTTAAATTATTTCAGGCATGAAACATAGGAAAAATTCAAGTCTGTTCTCAATCGATCAATGTTAGATCACTACCATAGTCTTTTTGCAAGATGTTAGAAATCGAATAAACATGTGTGTACGCTTCCCCATTTCTTTGTAGGCAGATCAATACATAAATGTGAAAATTATGTTCATTATAACAAGTTGCAAATGTGGGTAAGGCACACCCAGCGCTAGGAATGTCATTTGTAGTAAGATGCTGTCAGTTGAAATTCTTATCTTAGACCGGGTTTGGAGAGAAAAGTGCAAGAATTTCTTCGAGTTAAATTCAACAGGAAAACAGATAGTCTCATCAATTTGTTGGTCTTAACATGTAATAAATTGGTTCCTAAGAAAGTTCAATTATTCATTAATCCAAGGAGTTTAGGGAACTTAATGTCAACAACTATAGAAATACAAAGTGTAACCTTCTTCAGCTCGGAATGGAACTCTGATCCGTTTCACAATTCGACAGGCCCATCCAACGCTGTCTGAGCATGAACGTAAGCGCCTCTGCCGTGTGATTGACTGCCAGAAACTCTCAATGGATGCCTGTATGCATGCTGCTCAGAATGAAAGACTGCCACTTAGAGTAGTTGTACAAGTGCTCTTCTCTGAACAGGTGAAAATAAGCAATGCAATAGCCAACAGTTCACGGAAAGAAGCCGGTGAAATGCATTACCAGCCCATGATACCAAACCGGAAAACACTACTTGAAGGGGCACCACAGTCATTCCAGGAAGGGTGGACAGCTGCTATAGAAGACATTAACACTCTTAAGTTTGAACTGGAAAGCGTAAAGACTAAGTACCTTGAGCTCCAAAATGACATGGAAATTTTGCAGGTACAGTTCAATAAGATGAAAAATAAGAAACAGGCATCACCTTGGGCCACCGGGTGGAAGAAACTGAGCAAATTCACCAAGACTGTAGAAAACCATGACATTGGACCTCAGGTACCAGCTACTGGAGATCAGACTACTAGGACTCCTAGAAGGTGGAGAAATTCAATTTCCTGAGACACAACATGGAGAAGGGTGTCATGAAAAGGGGTCATTTGCGTCTTCAATTCTGTACTCCAACTGTTTTCTTACTTCTTCTGTTTCCTTGTAAGTGGAGTGATCATCCTTTGTTTTTTTTTTCCCTTTATCTTGTAATCTCCCTTTTTCATACCTTTACATCTTTCTGCACCTGGCAATAAACTCGGAAAACTAGAATAGGTAAAATTTATCTCCAAGTTCTATTATTGCTTTGTCATGGGGACATCTCCATAGTTTTCCCCTGGCGTACAAAACGGAGGCACTTGCATATTTTCTCCATCTCGTGTGAAATATCAGCTTAATTTGAACAATCAATTAGAAGTGAAAGGGAAGCCAAATAAATAAAAATAAAGTAAAAACATTACTGCGGATGCCGAATATGTGTTTCTGTGTAACCGGGGAATTGTACTTTACGGATCCCTGTCGTCTGAAGCAATGTCATTACAGGTTTTACACGAGTATTTACTCTCTTGGCCACAATGCTCACCAAAGCCTAGCCTAAATAATAAAAGCTTAACTATATACTTGTGTTGTGCAGCGGACTAAAGGAGACATTAAACCAACTTTAAATCTTGATTTTATCAAGAGGGCAAAATGATTGAAGACGAACCTCAATTGGTAGAATCTAGTTAGATTGAGGCCTACCAGGAAATGGGTTCAGTTGGGTAATAGCAAATAATAATAATAATAATAATAATAATCCCAAATAAACCCCGAACTTAGTTTCAAGATGGAACTAAGCCCCGCCAATCTCTGTTGATGTTATTTTGAGCCCTTAAATGTTGCACTTTAGATTTATCTGAGAGCCCCATTTTTTGGGTTCCAGCACACCTCACCCCAACTTTGGGTTTTACAGAAAAGGCATCAGTCTTTGCTCTTTTTTTTTTTTTTTTTAACAAAAAGAAAAGAGAGGGAAAAAAAAAAACAATTGGGTGGATTCATTTACAAATGGAGAGGGACCCGTTTTGTAGATCCAATTTCCCATCAGTAGCATTTTTCTGATAATTTTTTTCTACGTAGGAAAACTGATCATCCAATTGTTCATCGCAAATTCAAGCAATCGGTTGTTGCCCTACTCTTTTGTCTTATTATTATTTTAAGTTAAAATTAAATGAAACTTAAATTCGAAAATTTCAATATTAAGAGAACAATTTCAAATGTCACTGGAACACAAAAGGATATAAGTAAGGGTCTTAATTGCATATTGGGCTTAAGTTCAGGGGGGCTATGTGGGCTCTTTTGCCTCATGGGTAATCAATCTATGGCTGAGGTCCGCAATCCATAAACTTATCCAAATTAACCGAAACCGGTTGAAATAAGGAAGCTCTTGTCTTTGCTCGGATTTCCAAGCCTCTCTCTGCAACTCAAAATCCCTGGGCCAGGGGCGAAACTAGAAATGTAAAGTTTGGTGGCCGAAATGAAATATAGCTGGGATGTAAATGAGCACCTCTATGAAGTTGAGGGAGCTAATGTTAATATACATCATTTTTTTTGGTTGGAGGGGAGGGGTGTTTTTAAAAACTTCAGCAAACTTGGGTGTTTAATTCGTAAAATCCCGCAATTATTGCAGGCCATGGCCACGCTAATCCCTTCCCCGTCCAATGCACCTGGGCACAAGCCAAACTAGTAGTACTACAATGTCAAGGTTTGGCATAGCCCATGTTTTCTATCCTTTTTACTAACTCCTAAAACAATTTGACCTGATGTAAATTTCAATGGGTCGCTCGTGGCCATTGAAATGTGATACTTTAATGCACAATCATCGGAACATGTAATAATTGACTGAAGGGAAATTTGTGTTGTTTAATGCTATGCACTGCTGGACCTATGCATATAGCGGTAGATAGATTGCATCTCAGAAAGGGCAGGTGATAATTGGCCTAAAATATATGCGGGCATTGTCCAGGGGGAGTCGTGCCAACTAACACCAATTTTGCTTTGCCTGTACAACTTGCAACAGTCACTAATTCAACAAGGATATTGGCCAACCCCACGTGGTGGGTCTTGGTCAACATGCATGAATTAATGAAATTCAACGTAAAAACAGTTTTTGGTCTGGTTCATTTCAAAGCATGTAGGCGACGTCAGATCCCAATATGGGGGTGGATCAAAGTGGAACCCAATTGACCAACAGGATTTGTTTAAAAATCCCCATTCAGATCCTAGAGCTCAACACTGAGTTCAGCGGCCGCGAATTGTCTCCTGAGGAAACCTGTCTAGTTTCAACGTCGGGGGCCTTGAATTCCATATCCTGTTATTCGTCTAGCTCGCCTGCAACGTCTCCGTGAAAGCCCGTACTTGGAAACAAATGCCCCCCTACCCATAATCCATCTTAAGGGCAATAGACAAGCCACCAGCTCTAAGCTATATCGTCTCTGAGACACGACATATATCAGAGAGATCAATGTAATGGCGATGAATCAAAGAAATGCATCGCGCAAACAATTTTTAAAAATAATTGAAAAAAAAAAAAAATCAAGAGGCTTGTTGAGTTTGCAAAATCAGACTCTAAATATTTGGAAAAAAAAGTTAATTAAATACTTTATTCTTTTTAGTTCTTATCAACTTGAGATCTACGAGACTTTAAACCTCCACGAACGGGGCTTACCTGGTCAACGATCGAACTTGAATTGATTGACTAGGCGGGACATGTTCCGAAATTGAATCACACCGCTGTTGACTGCGAACAATCATATTAAGGGTCTCTCTTATTTGCCAAAGAAGTTAATCTGACTTTCGAATATGGGCACCTTTGTCATTCAAGTAAAAAATAATAATAACAAGAGAGAGGGGGAGAGAAGCACTATAACACCACCACCAGAGTTGATGCCTTCTTTAGCTTGTTAAGGAAGCACTATAAGGGAAAGTGCACCCTTTTCTGATGCTAAAGTCAATTGGACTTCACAAATAAAAAATTGAACAAAAAAAAGGTGAAAAACTGGAAGATTTGATAATGATTTTTCTTTTTTTAAAAAAAATATTCGTTTTAATTTTTTTTAACCGTTAGATTTACTTTATTTGTTATAACCGCTAGACTGATTTAGGCCGACTTGGCTTTTATGAACAGAAAATCTTGGCCACATAAAACAATGGCCTACAGTCAATGGCATTGGCATCACCGCTTCACAGGTTTCAGGCATTGACGCAGGCCGGAACGCAGGCCAAAATTTTTTTTACAAAAAAAATACGTAAAACTTACGAAAATAAACACAATTTTATGGTGATTGTGCAACTCACAACCCCCTGATGAAAAATAAAAAACAAAGATCCCTTTGCCCTTTTATGGCTACCCACTGCCAGGGAAGATTGGTGTCAAGCACACATCTTTGTCAGATATTTCCTACCTACAGCGTGCATAAAATCAGCTTAGGATCCATCAGGCCCCACAGTACTCATCATGGTCACAAGAACACATTCATACAATAAGGAGAATACAGTACATTATGTTCTTTCGTCGGGACACATACAATGGATCATACATGAAACAACAACAGCAGCAAAATGTGACACGACGACAATCCCAAGCACCACTCACAACACAACACGTCAAGACAAAACAGTTTCACACTTTACAGACACAGACACTACCTCTCTGCCATGGACTTCACAAACTGGCTATAATCACACGACTCAGCATTACTCCACACTCGTACACAAATCATTGTGAAAACAAACGAGCCTTTACCAGATCATTTGAAGCACGCGCGGACCCCCACAATTGATAACGGCGTACTGCTTGTCAAAAGTAAACAGCCACAGCAGAAAACTCACTTTGTGCCCCCTAAGGGCTTAATTCCAACTTGATTTATGTGGGTTAAAGGGGAAAGGCAAAAGAAAGCATAGAATCAAAGTAAAGAAAGGATGGAAAGTGGGACCCAAATTACCTAACGCGCATGCACTAAACCCACGGGAGTTATCAACTCTTGAGGAAAAAGAAGCCCTCGTTTACGGCACAGCCCACCGCTTCTGTCACCCCATGCGTTCCAAATCTTTACGACTTTGGTTAACCTTTAATCCACAATAAAAGGTAAAATATAATCATTTCTGGTCAACACACATTAATCCCAATTTTCTCTGCTCCTTCAAATAAACTGATATGTCATGCCACCACCACTTATACCCTTTTATTACACCATTATGTACATCTCTTACGGAGGAAAAGGTCTAAAAAAGGAGCCCCCACATGAGAAAAGCTTGTGTAGCCATTTCAAACTCTTCAATCATTCACTCCAAGAACTTTTAACATTACTACTTTTACTTCATTCTTCCTTCCACCCCTTAGCCAGATGCTACTATTGAATTTGAAGGAATGCAACTCAACAGTAGCCTATTCCTAGACTTTTGGCTTTGAGCTTCAAGAATTTCAAGTATTCTATGGCCTCATCAAGGACCAACAATGGGTCGGTATGCTTTGAATCAGGAACTATGCTTTTGAGAATTTTCAATGTTGTACGAATCTTATCCTTCCTCAATTCCCTGTTTCCCAAATTGAAAGCAATTTCCTCTTCATGGGTTTGGCCTACAGATTCTGCACACCCATGAGGTCTTTCCACTTTAATTGACCTTGCAGTGTCTGCAAGTGATGATTTCTTGTACCCACCATCCAGCAATTTCTGCCTTTTGTTTTGAACATCAGAACTAGCAACTTCCTCTGTTGTTCCATCCACCTGGTTTTGTGTGCCATAACTTAGTCCAAATGCAACCGGGGAGTGACCAGTGCTGGCTACTTCATCATCATCCTCACTGTAACTATCATAGCCATCCTCATCTGAGTAAAGCAAGGCATCAATTTCTTCAGTGTCTTCATGCATCTGAGTTTTCTCAACAATTAAGTGATTCTCATCCAAAACATCATGCAATGTTGGCCTTGCAAGATTCATTGGCTCAATTATAGCTGCACCTTTTCCATTCTGCAAATCATAGCCAAAAGGAGGTTTTGTGGCAGCTGCAGCTGTTCTTGGGATAGTAGATTTTAAGGGACTGTATAGTACCCTTGTTCCATTTCCAGACCGATCAAAGATGATATATCCCTTCTGACATTGAGGCGTTGTATTCAGTGCAGCCTGCATGTCAAGCCCACCAGAAAACACAGATGGTTTTTCATTGAGACAAGGGCTTGCCACATGAAGCAAATTCTGGAAGTGAGGAAGCAAATGATGAGGAGGCAAAGCATGGATTTCATTGCTTTGCTGTGCCTTCAAATTTAGGACCCTAGTAAACCCCGGGATTGCCACATCTGCAGAAAACAAGCAAGTGCTAGGGCTCATGTCTGCTGGTGCTGGCAAACAACCCTGCAGTAAATGCTCCGGCGATGAGCTCATGAAATTCAAATTTGCTGATTGCCAAGTACAATGCGATGGACCACGCCAAATATGGTCGGTAGCCTTAACCATCCAACTGAATTAGTTTCCTGCAGATGTCAAATTAAAACATACAAAAAAGTAATAACCTGGAGTTGAACCTCAGATTGACTTAGCTTTGGAATCAATAAGATATTTGAATACATACCAAGTGTAGTGCTTCAATATTCAGTGACGAATTAACTGCAGCTTCTTTCAGTTCTTTCAGGGACAATGAGAAAAATGGAAAAAACTACAACTTCCAGCTTGATATTATAACATAAACTCAGAATCTATCTACGTGACTGGTTTAAGCAAATGACGGAAGTACTCAGCCTGTGAAAAGCAACACCATCACCAAATGGTTTATTCCACAATCTTAATGACCACCATGCAATTAAACTTGAGGAACGTTGTAGCAAAACACATGCAAGAATTTAGCAACTTGACCAAACAGTTTGTAACTCAAGAGCTAGGACATGCTGACTAGCTCTATTATACAAACAATTGAGTGATTAAAAAGGTATAAGAATTGTATGATACTAACCTGGCAGTCCTGCAACGGTTGATAACATGCAATAACTCTAACAATAATAGTTGGTCTCCCAGCAAATCCATTCTCATACTTTAACGCCCGAAATCTTGTTTGGCTTGCTGCTTGGCACACCATCACTTCTTTTGACACCAAAATCTCAGTCTATTTGCGTGTAGGTTATGAAACAAAACAAACACCTAACAGTAGAAGAAAAGCGGACAAACTTGGTGTGAAGAACGGATATAGATGATTGGAATTACAATGAAGAGAAACTGGATAAAACGAGAACAGAAACCTTGAGATGAGATCAAACAGAAAGAGAAAGTAAGTAAACACAAATTCTAACTGATTCTTCCTCTTGTCTTCTTAGCTAATCCTATAAATATCACGTTAAGAAACATGGAAGAAATGGAGTTCTGTGAATGGTTTTGAAGGCTCAAGTCACAAGGAAAGGTCCAGCAGAGAGGGAGGTTATCTACAGAATAACCCTGCAATACAAGTTCAAACGTGCAACTTTGCGGAACACACCAACTGATCTGGTCAACCAAGGCATCTTTTTTTTTCCCCTTCACTCCACTGTTGAAATGTCCACAGATACCTAAACTAGGAATATATGCAAGTTCCCTGCAAATAAGTAAGACACAAACTAATAAATCAGATAACTCCTATCTTGATTAATCACAAAGATGGCAATGTGTATTGAGTCAAAACTTGTCAAACAAACAAAATGAAAGAACGGAGCTACAGCCCCCATCTGCAAAACAACAAGAAACAGAAAATTGATGGTCTGATTTCCTCTTTGACACAAACCACAAGCATATGAACATGACAACTCCCATAAAGAAAAAGAAAGGACATGACTGCATCCTTAATTAACAACTTCCAAGATTCCAAATCTTCTAACCTTTTCCATGCTCATCCAAGAAAATCTACCAAGAAACGGAACAAAGGAACCCAAAAGAACATGGAAATTTTTAAAGGGCGAAATTAAATTTTGATTCTCTTTCCTTTTATCCTCAAGAGTATCATCAAAAAGCAAGAAGATTCATGGTGCTTCAGGCTTCCAAAAACATCCAAAACTTTCAACTCAATTAAGCCAAATTGCGAGGATCAACTATTAATATTCACGAACAAAAAAAAAAAAAAAACCCAGAAAGCAAAACATTTATCTTCACCAAACACTCCAAGACCCAATCAAAGCGGAGGAAAGAAAACCCAGAAACAGATCAAGAACAACTATAATGAAAAGAACCAAATTCAAGATTTTTCTTAACCAAATCCAAGATATTTCTCCTTTCCATTCTTTAATTTTCTCATAAAAGAACAAAAGAAAAATCAAGGGATATTATTCAACTACTTACAGTGGACACTAAAACTGCTTTCTTTACTTAGATCCACCCAGCAGAGAGTTAAACAGATGTCCAAGTTTGAGGAAAGACGGCAACAGATAGATAAAGAGAGAGAGAGAGAGAGAGAGAGAGAGAGATAAAATGAATGTGTTACTGTAAAGCGAAAAGGAGCTCCGACTTGTGTCTAAAGAAATGCGTGAGTTAAGGAATGTTCAGTTTATATAGAAAATTTTCGTTTCAATGGCAAACCTAAACACAACCAAAAAAAAAAAAATATATATATATATATATATATATATATATTTTTATTTTATAATTTGTGTTCAGTGTTGATATCTGACTGTTGTAGAATAGTGGTTGACCTTTGTGAAGGGTTAAGGCCAACCTGACATCAGTTATTTTGCTTTCCGTTGATTAAGGAACTTTTCATCAATTTTAAAATATAATCATGATACCACCATAAAAATTCTGGTGTGCTCGAGTGCACCGTAACTGCATAGCCTTTCGCCATGTCATGCATCAAGCATCCTTATGCTCCCTTTATTTTCTGAATAATTATTTTTAGAACAACTTCATTTGGCATTCAGACGGTTTCAAAAAAAAAAAAAAAAAAAAAAAAGTAAAAATAAAAAAAATTAGTTAAAAAATTAATGTAACAAAAAAGCAAGTTATTGTAAAGAAAAGTTTTATAACTTGTAAGGATGGAATTAAGGAAAGAAATGCTTCCAAATCGTCACTTAGTATTAATAAAAACCATAATTACCTTTTAGTCACCTGTACGTTTAGCGACTAAGTTCTGATCCCCATCATAATTGAATTTATGAATAGGTGCAGATCGAACTGGACTCACATGTATTCCAAGCTGACCGTTGAGGAAAAAAAAAAAAAAAAAAAAAAGGATGATTTCAATAAAAGTAAGTGCTATGGAAATTTTACTCTAGTGGGAAAGTCAAAGGTCATTAAACCAAGAGGTATAATCTGAATCTAGTGGACTTTAGCCTATCCACGTTTTTGGTTTCGACAATTCTGTGTGTAGATTTTTTTTTTTTTTTAATCGAGTTGCGTATAGACGTCGGTAATCGTTTTGTCTGAACCAAAACATTCAAAATTTAAGGATGATTTAACCTAAATTTCGGAGTTAACTGGTTCAATGTAATACGTAGTATGAACACAACAAATTTCTTGGTAGGACCGTGGGGGAACACACCCTTTTTGTTTTTGTTTTTTTTTTTTTTAATTATTTTTAAGTGACCAAAAAAAAAAAAAGAAAAATGTAACAATATTACATTATTGTTATACTCCTATAATAGGAACGTGGTCGAATTGGTTTCATTGTGGGGGTTATGGGTTTTGGCAACCAAGTGCAAATTCTCTGGGCGGTGGCGGTGGCGGTGGCTGAAAACTGTGTCTTGAACTAACAAATTAATGATAAGCTGTGGTAACCATCAATAATGTTATCAATAATAACAAAACATGAATCATAAGGACAGGAGGGAACATGTGCCATTTATTCTAAAGTATCTACTCTACTCATTGGTAATCTAATATGATCATTGGCCGTGAACTGTAAATAGGGAAAACAAAAAAATAAAAAATAAAGGAAAGGAACGTTGGGGGGGGGGGGGGAGAAAGAACAAGAAAGCCTGCAGGTTCCGTTGACCCCATGAGAGATGCAGCAGAGTATCACGAGTGGGCATATGCATTAACATTTTTAATAATGCAGCAACGTTTCCCATCCCCAACTCATGCTTGCAATGATATTTCTTCTAATTAATATTATACATCACAGTTGTGTAATCAATAAAACTAAACGATTTATAATATATATAAGTATGATTAGCCTAATAGTTAGGAAGAATTTGAGACTTTGTAAGCAACACGTCTCACATTCCTCAGCTCTATTTTATGAAGTAAGTTGAAGTCATGGGGAAGGGTTTGTTCCAGGAGAACTTTCTGTCATATAAAAATAAATAAAAGCAAAGGGAAAAAAAAAAAACAAAAATCAAGCCTACCTAATTGATAATGCAGATATTATTTAATTAATTGTATGTGCAGCAAAAAATGGTTTTGTGCAATGTGTTTGCCTGAAGTGGAAGGAACAAAAGTCATATACCCGAAATAGATTTATTCGCTAACATTATGAGGTCCTCCCTTTTGGAAGCACTCAAGAAATGGGATTAAACGGGAGATGAGGTTGCAGTCTCCACTACTCTTTTTTTGTTATTAAAATACGCTAAAATCAATTGATTCAATAATATATCTTTAAGTGCATATCTCTGTGTGTGTGTGTGTGTGTGTGTGTGTGTGTGTGTGTGATGCTAGGCATTGCCTTGATTGCTTAAGGACGTGATAAGGGCAAAAGATTAGAGATGATGTTAACGTTTGTGGTTGATGATAGGAAAGTGGTGAAAGTAATAGGAACATTATTTAAGTAAAAGCACTCATAACTAATTGGAATATGAGAACCTCTTTTTTTTTTTTAAAAAACAAAAAAAAAAAAATAAGAAAAGCTAATCATAGAAGGGAAAAAAAAAAAATTAATGAGTATTATATTGAGCTCAGTGCTCAAATACCCATCTTCTGTCATTTCACATTATAACAATCAGAATTTAGCATTCATCTCATTAGCCCTTTTCTTTATGCAGATTCCTAAAAACTTTGGATTCCTTACTGTAAGTTGTAGCACAAAGTACTGTCCTTAAAGCCAGTGAATTCTGGGAGAGCAATTGTAGAGATAGAAAAAAAAAATAAATAAAAAAAAAAAAGGCTGGCTTGTGAAGTTGACATAATTGAAGTACCTAACTGATCTCAATAACTTTTTGTTGTTTAATTAAGCTGATCAATTATCGAGAAATCTCGTTAATGAATATTTTATTCGATTTGGTGAAACTGATCCATACCGTTAGTTCTGTCTGCAATTTATCTAAAAGAACTACCCAAGACACAGGAAAAGAAAGAGTCTTCTTTTGCATGTGGTCTCTCTAAAGAAGAAAATTGTAACATTATATGTACTACATGAAGCTAATTGTCCCATATGCCTATATTAAATTACAAAATTTTTTCGAACAGTTTTGAGTTTAGATTATTTGACTTTTAAATTAATCAGGATTCTGGTTATTTCAATTTTAGATATTTCAAATTATAATTCATTTAATTAGTAAAATAGGTGGAATTGAATTGAATTTTGAATGAGTTATGCCAGATTATTTAGAGTTAGTTAGCAGAGAACCGTCCGCAAAAGTGAGCACTAGAACAGAATCGGACCGCACGCAGTAGCAACCTGGAATATTTATTGTTCAACGGCCTTCGAGTAAACTAAAATGGGCTGGGCCTGGGCTCCAGCACACTTTTTTTTTTTTTGGGTTTTCAAAAGTCCTTGTTGGGCCATTCATTTGAGCATAAATGGAATATTTGATGGTTGCTCTATCTAGCTTTTGTTGTCTGTTTGCCCTTTTTTTTTTTTTTTTTTTTTTTTTTAACATTCCCTTGTGCCAAAAAACAAAAAGGCCTTATACCTTGGCGGGGGCTACTTTCCAGTAACTTTAAATTGACACACATTTTTGTCTCTGGGGATAAACTTGAAGTAAAACAAGATAATGAAAAAAGGAAAAGCCCAAGCCCAAGACCAAGCCCAACCCAACCCAACCCAAACCACGTAGCAACCAGAAAATCCCAAATATCTTTTCATAACGATAATTAAGAAGTCAAAAGTACACCCCAGGTTGGATATATAATATACTTAAAAATAAATAAATACCATCTTGAGTGTTAGGTGATATTTTCATCATTTTGTAATATTTGAATTTAATATTATCAAATAATAGGTGTCTATCCAAGCAAAAACCCTCCACATATCTCCCGTTCCACTGAAACTCACACAGAAACCCTGAAATGGCTCAAACCGTGGCCCGCTCCCTGACTTCGGCCGCGGCTCGCCACCTCAGCCTGTCCCTAATCGTCCCCAAGCGCCTCCTCTCAACTGCCTCCATAACTCTTCCTCCATCTCCTCCCGCTCTACTCTTCTCCCGTCGATCTCTGCTCCCACTCTCTCAAGCCGCCGCCTGCTCGATCAAGCCCCATGGCCTGACGCGTTTTGCTACTATTCGTTGCCGGGTGAACCGCTCCGGAAACGTGCCCTACTCGCCCTTGAACTCCGGGTCGAACTTTAGCGACCGGCCGCCCAACGAAATGGCACCGCTTTTCCCCGGATGCGATTACGAGCATTGGCTGATAGTCATGGACAAGCCTGGTGGTGAGGGTGCCACTAAACAGCAAATGATCGATTGTTACATTCAAACTTTAGCCAAAGTCGTTGGCAGGTCAACCTCTCTCGCACTTTGTTCCCCCTTCTCTCTCTCTCTCTCTCTCTCTCTCTCTCTCTCTCTCTCTCGCGTTCTTTCTGTGTCTTGTAGATTCTATGGTCAGCGTATGTGATCTATTTTCTTTTTTTAAATGCGTTTGGTGTTTATGGGCTGCATTTGTTTATATGTATCAGTGAGGAAGAAGCGAAGAAGAAGATTTACAATGTCTCATGTGAGAGGTACTTTGGATTTGGATGTGAGATTGACGAGGAGACTTCGAACAAGCTCGAAGGTCTGTTTCTAATTAATGCATTTCTTTTTCTTTTTTTTGGGGGGGGGGGGTGGGGGGAGGGAGGAGGGAATGATATGCCTCCGAGTTTGCTCTGATTTGTTATTGGAGAAATGATTTCTTAGTCATCTGGTAACAGGGTTGCCTGGCGTTCTGTTTGTTCTCCCTGATTCTTACGTTGACCCTGAATACAAGGACTATGGCGGTAAGCTTTTGTGGTTATAGTCCCTGAGAATTTCGTTTTATTTTTGTTGATCCGTGGAATTTTGCATTTTGACATTACATGTGACTTTTCTGTCAATTGGCCAAGTGTCTATGCATTTGAGATGAGTTTTGCTAGCCTAATATTTCTGCTTTGGCTTTTCTGTTTGTGAACAATGGTATACACGCTTTAATAACTCCGAAGCTGTCTTTTCTTTTCTACTCTTTTGATTATGGTGCGCTATCTACTACATTGCTGAGGAGCATAAGACACTTGAATTTTTTCTGGAATAGATATGTATGGTGGAATGGTTATTGAATATTCCAAGAGTCTCATTGACAGTGGTTAGCTTTGAATGCTAATGGACTCACATCAAAGTTCCTCTTTTTTTTTCATTCTGCACGTATTAAGTCATGCGGATGTGGGGGGTGGGCTGCAGACCATTAGAGGTGAAAATATGATTTTTACAGCATTTGTTAGATGTTAGTGATGTATGTGGTTGTGCCTTTTGCGAGTAATCTTGTTCTTTTGTTATTGCACTCTTGTTGTATTAGTCAATGAGGATTTATTCAAGTGTGAAAATAAATAACATTTTGTGTTTTCAATGTTTCTATTGTTGTGGATTGTTTCTAATGAGTATTTTGGATATCATTGGTCTATCTTGGCTAACTAAAAAGTCTTAGGCGCTATCTGTAGATCTGAATGTAAATGGACATGTGCCACCTCTCCTTGTTTCAATGTTCTATGCATCATCCTCTCTGTGGGGCTATAGATAGAGGCAATGTTTTATCTTTCTTGATCTAGGTCATATCCTTCTATGCCCTAAATTTACACTTCTAACCCTGTGCTAGTCGATCTTGGCAAAGCTAGTAGCCTCAAAATTGAGGCAATGTCTAGTTTTGAATGCTAATGGACTCACATTAAGTTTCCCCCTTTACCTGTTCTGTTCTTCTTTTTCCAAATGGAGCTGCAGACTCATTAGAGATGATACACCAACTATTTTTTTTTTCTGGCACTGAATTTGGTTCATTCTTGCTAGCATCTTTGTATCAACCTTTCAAAGACTATATATCTTTTCATGGAGTCTTAACAGTATGCAAATTTAGAGATGCCTGTCTTCTTGATGATTGAATCTAAAGCCTTTTGTTATGTTGCAGCTGAGTTGTTTGTGAATGGAGAGATAGTTCAAAGGCCACCTGAAAGGCAGAGAAGGGTAGAGCCACAGCCCCAGAGAGCAAATGACAGACCAAGATACAATGACAGAACTCGATATGTTCGCCGCAGAGAAAACATGCGGTGAAATGCCTGGTGGAAAAGCTAGTTGTACAGTTTCTGTTCCTTAACGCCTTATTGCTGCTTGTTAATGGGACATAGATGTACTACTGGTTGAACTATGAAATATTGTATGTGATCCGTCTCTGTTCCTTTTCTGGGCATCTGAGATTGACAATCGAAGGTGCATGAACTGAATATAAAAATCACTACCCTACAACACTTGTGCTTTTTAGATAGTTTTTGTTGCTGCTTTATAATAATCGTTTGGCTTTGTGCTGAATAGATGTTGCAACAGTCAAAACTAAGGTCTTATCTATCTGTAGTCATTTAAGTTGAGAGGAAACAAGTAAAAAGGAACGCAGCAGGATTCTTCTTGGACTGCTCTATTCTGACTTCAAGATCCTGCATGACCCATCTAGTGGTAAGTTTGTCTCCGACCTAGTCTCCATGCCCCAAAACATATCAAGTGTCATAAGTCACCCGCTCGCGTACTGTTTTCAGGGATCTTTCTGGGCTGTTCGTGTTTGACTTGGGAGCTTAAGTGGAGTTACGCTGCCACTTCTGGTTGAACTAAATAGGCTATCAGCCACCGTTACGATAAAGTAAAGCAATCGTTGCTTCCCAATGATAAAAGTGAATTAAGATGTTAATGTTAACCAACGGTAGGGGACTCTTTAACATGGGGACGGCAGCGGCTTTATTTTAGAATGCAAGTGTATATACGGTTAATATTCTCAATTATTCACCCAAAAAAAATAAAAATAAAAAATCTTAGGAACTGTTAGGTTTTTTTTTTTTTTTTTGGGGGGGGGGGGTATATTGCTTTTATATCGTTGACAAGTCTTGTTACTAAAATTCTGTTAGGAGATCGAATTAGATTTTTTTTTTTTAAAACCTTTTTTTCATATACTGCACACAAGCTGGACTGGGAGATGATCTGACAAGAATAACCCGGAAAAAACTTTTTGTTTTATAATTAAATCCTTATGCATATCCTTGACAATTAAGGTCCTCCCTCTTTTTTTTTTTTAACACAAAGATGTGTAGAATTTTACTCCGCTCGCTGCATTTTATGCACTTTGATGCAAAGCCGTAAAAAAGGATGAATCTTAACAATAAATATGAATTTTCTAATTATGAATCTAATAATACCCCATCGACCATCTTCGCCATGTACAAAATAAATCAGAAATCTTTGAGTAGCTTTCAGACTTGCTCTAGTGTGACCAACAGCACCACCGTGAAAGGCTCTTGCCCTTGCCCTGTGAAAGGCTCTTGCCTTGAAATTGTTGGGATAAATCCTTTGAACAGAGCCATGGGTCCCTCTGCCCTCACCGTCTTCAACGCACAATCTAATGCACCCTTGTACGGTGGTGCCCCCGCCCCTGCCTCCACCTTCACGTGCATAACCCTGTTCTTGATCACATCAATAGGGTTTGAAGCCACCGCCGATACAAGCCCCTGAGCAAAGCTCGCTGTCACGCGGGTCCCAATCCCGTCTCCCCATCACACCCTTTTGGAGTATCATTTCCTTCATTTGATCATACGACGCAAGCTGTGACGCGGTGGCAACCATGGCTCGGTTCACCCTAAGACCCGAGCCACGCCATAAGCTAGCAATCCCCTCTTGCTTCGCCCTTTGATTCAAGGCATCAACTAGACTCTTATAGTTCCGGCATTGGTCAATGGGGAGACGTCCCCATCACCCTGCATCCTGATCATGGCCACGTCGGCAGGGTTCTCGACCACAGCCGCGACGCCACCGGAGATAAGTCCGGGCACTATCTTGCGTACTAGTGGCATACTACCAGTGTCCGAGTCGTTCCATTTCTTTTTAAGAATGACATTGAGGCCCATCCCAGTGGTCGAGTAAAGGGTCTGACGGAGCACGGTGGCGGACACACCGGAGAAAAGAGCGCGCCATTTTGGAACTCTACTGTTCGAATATCCTAAAAGAGAATGATCTTATCCACGTAGAGGAAGAATGAATCTCAAAAAGGGGTGAACTTCTTAACGGGCCAAAGAGATAAAAAGGCAAAACAAAGAATGAATGAAAATTATATAATGCAGATTTATGCAAACATTACATGAATAGGTTAAAAGATGTTAGAGATAGAATATACGTATTCACGGAATAAGTAAAATTTTGCTCACTTCATTTACTACTTGACCTAAAATATCACGAGTCTAGTCAAGACTTTAATGATAAACTTAGCCAGGAATGCGTAAACCCCATGTCAGACCATCTTCCAAAGGTCACGAATCTATGAAAGCGGGGAGAAGCGTTAGTAAATTAAACTTAAACGGTGGGGGTATTTTCAATGATAGGCCACATGATCTCGAGCATTGCTAAATAGGGTAATGCCCCCAGCAAAATTTCAAGAAATCAAAAGGGTAATCCAGTAAAGGGCGTATGCAGGGGTACTCATGGACTTAGAGTCTCTTTCTCACTTTCAATGCAAGCAAATGATCTCATCCACCGTAACTCACGTCCCCAAACATTAAATCGGCGGCAGAACACAGTTAAGTTCATAATCAAACAGTATATCCATAGATAAGTTTTGGTGTCAAGTAAGTCCATCACAAGATGGTTATTATAGTCTAATATGGTGAACTAGAGAGTTGCCAGCCACTATTAGGCAGTCACTCCACTCGAAGGACTTCAATCTCAAAATCCAGGACTGAGTTAGGTTGTATTCCCCAGGCTGCAAATCCACTAGGTCCATAAGCATAATCGGGAGAGCACTGAAAATTCATCCAAGAAGATCATTACACTAAGAGAAATGAACAAAATGATGGTCATAATCATCACATGATATGAAACTAATTCAAGAATAATCCATGACAGGCAATAGAATTTATAATCACACTGCAACTATCCATCAAAGCAACCCAAAGGCCTATTGGGGGTGGGGGGAAGGGGTTTGCGGGAATCAAATACAGCAACAAAAAATGAAGAAATATTGCCTAAGGATTCATTTTGGCAAAGTGTGAGCTTATAGACTGAAGAAGTGAGTAAAGTGTATAATATTGTGTCATGAAACACTGATTGTCCATTTGAGGCACATCTGTGCTTTAGAGATTGATTTGGCAAGATTATAGAGAATTAAGATGGGAAATCAGAAAAACTAGACAATCTCCAGAGGCAGCCTAATTAAACGAGGACAACAAAGAAAGAGAAGGATTGAGTAGTACCCGCAGACGAGCAACTTCTCCAACTTGCATTCCCAAGACACCTTCATCCCATCCTACAAAACAAATTGAACAGTCAAATGAAAGTTCTTCAAACATAACATACATCATTTACAGTAAATCTGTGGGATGGAGGGAATGAAGATTGCAACTCCAACTGACCACCCAAATCATGCATCCCCCACCCAAAGGAAGAGAAAACCAAAAGCCTATCTACCCAACTAAATGCAGGCAGGGAGGGATAAAGAAACTGCGATTAGTATAAGGTGTTCCAAAAAAGTGGACAAATCCTCCCACATGATGTCCAGACCATTGATTGGAATTGATTCCTCTAGGCAAGGTCAAAAGGAATGCAATTTATGTATCATTTAGAGTACATCTTCAACATTTTCAGTTGGACTAATCATTCATAGATTGTTTGAAATATGTTAAAAGGGTCTTCAGTGTCACAATTTCAGCTTTGAAGAAACAATATCACAAATGTTGAGGAAGCAAGCAGATATAAGTCAAAAGGCTAACATGACATGAAGTGGCACTTCCAATAAAGAAAACAAGTACAAATTAACTCCAACATGACTAACTCTCAAAATATAGTCACTACTGTTCACAACAACACTTATGGCAAGTCAGGCTTACCCTTTATTACTTTTCCCTGCCCAATCTTGAAAGAGAAAGGCTGCTGTCCAGGATCCTTTGTGCTGGAATGAGAATTACAGGAAACACAGTAACTAGATTTAAATATCCAAGTAGTGAAATTCCAAAGTACACTTAAAACAAAATGGCAGCAATTCTCACCTCCAGAACTTCTGACCCAAGTCACCATTCTTCCCTGCAGGGAACACACAAAAAAAAAAACAAAAAGAAACCTCTGGCATTATACATCATATAGCTCTCATCAAACAAAAGCACTCTAAAACTTTGAATTTCCTTTGCTTATACGCGCGCACGCACACAAAAACCTGTGCATAAATGAATAATCTACGGCTTACAACTACAATTATCTGCTACCAAATCGTATTTTCTAGTTCAATTTTTCGTCAATTACAGTACAATAATTACGATCTTCCTCAACTGAGAAAATAAAAAAAGAAAAAAGAAAAGGAAACCTCTTAACAACCTCAAATCTTATCTCATTTTCCATACAATTTCCCAGAAACCAAACAGCAAGTAAAGTCAAAAATTTGACGATTTTGTGGAGTGAGTGAGAGCGAGAGAGGGGACTAACCGTAGCCGGTGCAGTGAACGGTGACGTTCTGACCGGCAATCGGCTTGGGACCTGTTCCAGGCCTGAGCAGCTGCTTCTCCACTCCCATATCTTTTAAGTCTTTCTGTCGTGTTGTAGTGCGGACCGTCTTGCGACGATATCTCCGTCGCCGCTTCGGTTTATATCGATCAATACAGATGTGTGGTGTGATGCGTGTATGTATGCCCCGCCGTTCGATCTCGCAACCCAACGAAAAGCACTTTTCTTTCTTTCTTTTTTTTTTTTCCCCGGGAAATAAAATTTAACATTTTTTTTCGTCAAATTATTTTTTTTTTGGATTAGTTTAAACCTTGTTCGCCACGATCACACGCGCCTAATGCAACGTGTCTACTATCCATACTGATGTTTTTTTTTTTTTCAATTTTAATGTCTTGCAAGACACATTTGCCTTTGATATATCAAAAACAACTTGGCTGCTATCAATGCAATGGGCAGTGGAAGGAGGGTAGTTTCTTTAATAATTCATTCACATATATATATATATCATTGTATTGTTTTTATTGAGAACTATCATTTAATTTAGTTTCTAAGGCAATCCTCCGAAAGTTGTCTCGTTCTTCCTTCTAATTTCTCTTGAATTATTGGAAAGCGAAAAGCCGGTAAATAAATGTAATTCTCACATGGCATCCAAAAAAGGCAAAAAAAGGCTTTAAGGAATAGTATCTGCCACCTAAGCCCAATTCAGTTTGATTTGTGAGTGCAAGCTCATCGTGTTTATTGAGTAGCTAAGAGGGTGACAGATTTTTATACCACTCCGCAGCAAGAGCTATGCAATTATGACGTTTTTAGAATATCTTTGCAGATCGATTTTGTTCTGGAATCTCATCTGGAGTAAGAAAGCTTGCTATCTGGGAGTGCTTGGCTTTGAATGGAAGGCGCTGAGAGATGGGGGGAGTGGCTGTGCGTCAATGGTGTGGATGACAAGGACAGGGAAGGATGCCTAGACCGCCTAGTCGCTCTGTTTGGTGTGTTTTGTCTATTGCGTATGAATATTATGCTGTTTTCTGAATCATTTTCTATTTATGAATTCGTTTGGCCAAATCAATTTATTTGCATTCAATAATTAAGAACGTGGTTGGTGTTTTGTCACGTCAATGCATGATGCATTGTGCCCGGGCGTTCTGTGCATTTCTTGTTGAGCTCGCTGCCGAACGTGTTGAAAGCGTATCTCTACTGGCTTCTTCTGCATTTCTTTTTCTTTAATTTATTATTTACTGTCTCAATGAAGAAATTGGCCTTGCCTGGCTCCTAGTGGATGAGGTGGCATGTACAGCAGAATAGAATTAGCCACATTATTATGACGATGACAAGGGCGATCAGTGTTAAAGAAAATGAAACTGTAACAGTTATGATAACTGAATTGCAGGACGCCCTCAAGGAATTGGGTTTCTCGGTGAAGGACCCAGGGTGCCGACGCTTTTTTTTTTGGGTTTTGTTTGGGGACATTCCGTGTGCCGACTTCGCAATGGAAGAAGGTCAGACTTACACGATGTACCATCGTACGGGGGCATGCCGCATAAAGCTATGTACCCCTGGCAACGAGGTCAAGGCATCTGATGCGAGCGCTTGTCAGAGTCCCAACCGGCTACTACCAACATGAAAATTAAATTCGCAGAGTCAGATTCGAGGGATACCCATGCGAGCCGACTTTTGTACGAGTAAACCATGAGACCATGAAAATTAAAATTAACACCTCACATTCGTTAAAATGGAAACAGAACAATAGCACTATGGGAGTAAACAGGAGAACGGATCGATCCAGAATTCATTATTTTCTCATTCAAAGAAAGCATTCGTACTGGGATTGGAGCATCAGCGTGCTGAAAATTGGCTTAAATCAAAACTGGCATCCACAACTGATGCCCCTCCGTAATTTACACCATGGATTGAGGCGAAGGAAACCATTACCAAACAATCCACCGGCTAAGCTCATGTATTGAAGGCCAATATTTGACATAATTACTCTTTATTTACAAATGGGCGTATAACTCGTTATGTACAATGCGGGCACCATTTTTGTACAAAAACCAGGGGCCAAAGCGATCCGATCCTTGCAAGCCCTAAGAACCCCTCAGAGATAAAGGAAAGAACGAAAAATAATTGCTTTGGCCACCTGTCAAATGGGGCAACCTGCTTTACAGTGCTTGGATACTATTCCCTAAAACTCAATGCCAGCCTCAGCTTCAGATAGTCTCTCGTCATGCTGCTTCAACAAGTAGTCACAAATTTCTAAAAGCTGATCGGCGAGGGGAGGAATACCAGGATTGCGGCCATCATTGTATGCATGGGCATTGTAAGTAATCTGCCAGACATCGTGTCTGAATTCCTCTCTATTCTTATATTCCATGTTCCTTGCCTTATTCCTGATTGTTGAGAGATCCATAGGACGCTCTATGATATCCAAGTAGTCAGGAGCCTCCTTCTTGGACACTGGTTTTAAAAAAAGATAGGACACATCCCGCCTCTCTTTGAGAGTATCCACAATTTGCTCCAGCACGTTTGCCAAGCCAACCTGTAAGGAATATGGAACTTCATGAATTTTGCTCAGGTGTACATGAAAGTAAGAGGGATCCAAACCCAAGAAAAACAAAAAGAAGAAATAGACCCTAACTACCAGCCTTGACCCTTAATTGAAATGTCATATGGAATAGCCTCGATTAATGGAACGGCATATTAGTCCTCAAAGGCATCTTTGAAATAGCCCCGATTAATGGAATGGTAAATTAGCCCTTAAAGGCATCTTTCCAATAACAACATGAAAGTAAAAAAACATGACCAACAACATACTATAAAACCAGACTGCCCAGGCTGGTCTGTTTCTTGAATTGGACCATTACATACAATGAACAGAAAAAACCCAGACGGTGTTTGTTGATCCAGTCAAACAGTATGACCCAGTGAGACCCAGTCAATGTACACTATTTTTTGGTCTCTACAAATCTTTTGGTCAAAATTTCAATATTGATTTCAAGTTTCAACCATCAATCTCTAAGTTGTTCATCAAACTTAGTTGCATTCTCTTCCCTGTCTTACATCTATTTCCTATCTAGAAACCTCCACACAAAGGCTCCACACAAAGGCTCCATCAAACCCTAACAGAAATGGAAGAGAATACTTGCGAAGAGAACTTAGAAGTGACCAATGACCCAAAAACAGTATGATGTGAGAGCCGTCTTTGTGTTTGCATATGTGAGATAAATGAAGGTAATCCAAATTTTGTGGCTTCTTGACAAAGCATGGAAGAGGAAATAGGTGATAGTCAAGTCACAAGTGATCTTTCAAATTTCAAGGTCCCTTCTTCTTTTGTGTTTTATTATTCCTTTTTACCCCCCCTCCTTCTCTTGACCTTATGAAGTTATGAGATGCAGTGATGAGCCTTTTGTTTTCTCCCCTGGTCTTTCATTCATTTAGGCGTCTTTGTGTTTTTCTTTGACAACATTTGCATATACCATAATGGTTTAAAGGCTGTACAAGCTGTAAGACCCAACTTATAGAAAAATGATAACTCACAGTCCAACATAACGGTTGGACTGTTGACCTAGCAACCCAGGTACTTGTCCAGGCCAAAGCTTGGGCCACTTTTTGGCAATTATGAATACCAGTAAGCTTGTACAATCTCGAAAATGCAATGCAAGAAATGCATGATGGTAACTAAACAACAACAACATGCAAAAGGAAACAGAAAAAGCTGGGGCTTGAAGCAAAATCTGATCCCATAAATCCATCTCATCAATCATCATCTAGAACAGAAAACATACAAAAGAAAATGCTATGCAGCAACAAGATTAGGATAGTCCCTGGCTATTGAACTGTATCCGTTGTCCATCTTGGAGGATACGTATGATGGTAGATGAGAGGCTATAATATAAATTGTGGCCACAGAAACAGCATATGCATAAAACAAACCACATGGGAGAAATAACAAGAACAAGAGGACAGCATACCTCTCCACCTCTCCGTCGTTTTGTCATGGGGGCATACTCAGCACCATACCTCCCCAACTCAGCAACAGGGCGCCTCTTTGCACCACGATCTCTTTCTGCCATCCTTCTGTCATTCCTTACCCTGAAGTCTTCCAAGTAGTCATCATTAATTTCAACCTTCTTCTTTTTCTTCTTTTTGGCTTTACGTTCTTCCTCCCTCTCCCTTCTAATGGCTTCTTCATATCTTTTAAGCTCAGCTAGTCCTTCTCGTCCATCCAGTATCCTGATCTCTTCTTCACTAATCCTCCTGGTTCTTGTTTCTCCCCTCCCTGCAATACTTCTCTTATCTTCCTCTCCCCACCATCTTCTCTCATCCCTAGCTTTCCGCTTAGCAAACTTCCCAGTGAAATGTATGCTCTCTTGCTTCCTATGATTCTCAAAACCTGACAATTCAACTATTTTTTTAGTTTTTTGGTACTCAAATCCAGTGCTTCCATCCTGACTGAGCTGGTCCAGATCAATGAACCCTTTGGGCCGTTTGATAACTATTTTCTTGTGAGCCTGCTCTCTTTCTTTTTCTGCTGGTGGGCGTATTACAATAGAAGGCTTATGAGACTCAACATAATCTCTATCTGTGTTTGTTGGTGGCTTTATAACAATAGAAGGCTTATGAGATTCAACTTGGCCTCTTTCTATATCCATTGGAGGCCGTATCAAAATAGAGGGCTTAAGAGATTCAACTCGTAAATCTTCAGATTTTAGCTTCTTGGAAAATTTTATTTTGTTAACTTTAGAAACAGACTTATTTGCAGTTTCAGCACTGGTACTGGTAAGTTGGACTTCAAAAGGGATACGTTGGTCAGAAATTTGTCCAGCTACATCTGCAGGTTTATCAGAAAAATTTTCAGTGGTGCCACATTTAAACTTCACTGGGAGAGTCTTGACCTTCAAATTTGATTTTTCATCCTCAGAAGCTTCAATTTTGGATGCACTCCTGGAAACGGCCTTCTTCTTTTGCAACTTCTGCTGTATTTTACTAGAAGGTTCTACAGAATTTGATTTCCCAGAAGGCTTTTCCAGATCTTTAGGTTCAATCTGCATTTCAGGCTCTTCCCTATACTTGGGGCAGTGCTTATTGGTCCTCATGTGGCCAAGCTGGTCAATTGAAAGGCAAACAATCAGAAATCTTAGGAGATGATGAGGCACTCACCAGAAAAACTGCCTTGATGTACTCACCTGACCACATGCTCCACAGACAAAACTCTCTCTTGATGATTTTTTCTCTTTAAAAATCTGAAATTTAACATGAGAAAATTGAGGTTCTTTCCAGAAGTAAAAAGAAAAACAATTGAAACCTTGTCCAGCACTTTTGCAAAAAGCTCTTAACATGTCACAAAATGTGATGCCTAAATAGATATTCAAGCCAGACAGCCCCACTCTCCACCACTAAACTTCCCAACACACAAACACAAAGTTAATAATAAAAGGTATCCCAATGCATGAAGCTCCCACGCTGTGGAGTCTAGGGAAGGGCCAATTACCCATAATACTCTGTTTTTACAGAGAGAAGCTGTTTCTGTGGCTTGAACCTGTGACCTCTTACACCAAGCCAATATAGCAGTTAAAATAGTTGAACCCTTGTTAAGTGAATATCTAAACAAGAGATGCTACTTTAGGTAACAATAAAAATATTAAACACAGAGAAACACAGATAAAGATCTTTCTGGGCTCAGCCAAGCTAATTCTTGAACCTAAAAGCAGTGCTAGTACAGCTGATGGTAAACTGTCATGTGGTCTTTTTTTTGAGCAATAACTGTCTTATGGTCAAGAACTCTAGAAATGTATAAATACTAAGGCTTGTAAACAAATAGGACTTGTGAACCATGTACAGAGGCAGTAATAATAAAGTCTACCTTTCTACATCATGCAGAATCAGAATTGAAGCAATGAAATGAAAAAAGTTGAAACACAAAATGATAAACCCATTTTCTGCAGGACAAACATTCCTCTAACGTGTATAAAACCTCAATCCAAAGCATAGTTAATTGATAACAATACAAGACAAACTTGCCATCAAAGCATGGTTAATCCAACCAGCTCCCCAAGCAAAAAAGGCCAAAAAACCAGAGAAGATAAATACGCTCACTTGCCTTAAGTCCATCTCCCAATATCTTCACCTTTGTTTTAATTTGAGGCATGTTTGAATCACCATCCCTTTTCATTTCTTTCACCTTCTCAGATATCTTACTTTTTCCAAACGAAGTTTCCACCTGCTACCAAAACAATGCAAAGTCACTAAGATCCCTAATCTTCTTCCTCTGCAAAGAGAAATCACGTAATGATGCGATATAGCTAGAGAATTGAACTAGAATGGCCAACTCAAAAGGAAGGTCCACATCATTGAGCAATATACACTTGGTAACAAATATTTACCTCTGTTGATTCTCTAATGATGCCCCCTTTAGGGGCATATAATCCATTGGTTTGAGCTTGTTTTGTTTTCTTAACCCTTTCTGCATTGTTGACAAATTTTGATTTAGAGCCAAGTTCCAATCCTGCAGTAAGTGCTACAAATTTTGATTTCTTCTTCGTCCTCTTTTGCTCAGTCTCATTGTCTGCAGCACAGTGGTCCCCATAAGTCATATATCCTAACTGTAAATAATTCTTCCCACAATACGCTGACCAGGTATATGTGGTTAGTTAGATAACCTAGCTTATAGCATCATCATTTTGCTTATGATATGATATGCAAATTATCATAGAAATATTTTGCTACCTCTTCAGAAATTAATACACAAATAAATCATTAACCATATTATCCCAATAACTTCCTGTGTGGAGACATACAGATGCCACTGCATCCACCATCTGGTTCATTGAAACAAGCTATCTAATGAGAAATAGATTTGAAATGTTTTATTAAGGTCTAATTATTCATGAATCTACAAGATGATACAACCAATCATTTATTGGAAGTGACCACGAAAGGCAGTAGAAGACAAGCATACCATCCATGAGCAACCTGCACAATTCAGCTGCCTCAGCAGCTTCATCTTCAATTTCCTCCTCTGCCTGAGTTTGTGATGGGCGCCTTCTCATTTTCAGCCCCTTAACACCATCTTGTTTCTCACGCTTGCTTTCCTCAGTACCCTCATCCCCTTCACATTCCTCTGCATCAAGTAAATTTTCTAGGTCTCCAGCAAAGGAATCCAGATCACTATTTGCTTCAGAGTCACTCTCATTTTCGTCAACATCTACTGCTGATAGAGACTGAACTTGTCGATCCCAAATTTCTTGACACTTTTCTCTTGTTTGTTGTTGCAGCTGAAGAAAGGACATCCGCTGACCACGTGCATATTTGCTGATAGTTGTCGGATCAACCTTCACACCCGATGCAGCTTGTTCACTAGAAAGCTTACGTATCATAGCAATACGATGCCACCTAGTCTGTTTTGCAATTTGTTCCTCAGGAACATTGAACTTGAGAAGAACCTGCAATCAAAGAACAATTAAACGGACTAGCTTCCTTCCTTTTTTTGTCATCTACATCTGTTACTATTAGCAAAACATAGCAGATAAAAATAACAACTTAGAGAGTTTGAATGACAGAAAGATGAATCCTTTGTAGAAAAGTAAAACGTGAACTAATGCTTGGTGGCAAGTTTTTTCTTGGATGCAAGAAACAATGGCAGAAATGGCTACAAAAAGGCAAAAAGACAAGAAGAAAAGAGTGAAAATTATTAGGAATGTCAAAAGTAACACATGCTACATTGACTAATTGAGATATTCTTGTATCGCTTATGATATCTAAGCAATTTACTATCAGGTTCTTGCAACTTAATATCACAGTTTGGCTCACATTTCCATTCTTTGAAATGAGATTCAGCTCAGAATAGCCACATCCTAACAGCCTGGTGCAGTGGTTCAGGCTTCTCGTAAGTCCAAGATGGACTCATATTAGTTCAATTGGGACAGCATACAAAATAGTAACTTTAGCTTTTAGTTTGGCATGTACTTTCACTATGCAAAATATATTATTTTTGTACAGTGGTTGAGCTATTGGGGGAGTTGATATTCATCAACAGCAAGATGTGAGAAAAAGGAACTTTGTAGCTAGATGTTTGGTAATTTTTTCTGTCATGTAAGAGTTTGGTGATAGTTTAACATGTTGGACTCCAGCAGCTAAGTCTACATGACAACCCCAGATTGGAAAAACGAAAATATGTGTTGTGAAAAGTATCAATCTTAAAAGATTTCTTTTAGATGGCAGTAATTTAACTTACTAGAATTTTATTGGGGATTATGGAGGTTGCAAGACAGGTTTCACCATTCCACACCCATTCTGAAACATTTCACATTCAGACCAACATGTACTACTTCTTAAGGGAGTTGGACAACAATCAGCCCCAATAATACTATATGGGTTGGTTCCCTCACTATCATTTCATCTATACACCACAATCATATTCATTTGAAGTAAATTGTGGCCTATTCATATAACTTATTGACAAGTTTTTATTTCAAGTTTATTGGGATCAAGCTCACAAACAGTTTTAATAAAAACAGAGTACCAATAAACAGAGATAAAATCTACCTCACGTGCAGCCTCCATGCTTAATCTGCGGAGATCAGCATCTGTCCCAGTAACAGTGGAACCTCCCCGGCCAGCTGCAGCTTTTTTCTTCATCATTGCATTCGACACAGGTGCCTTGGGAGTGGCCCGAACATAGCTAAATCCTAGGCCCCGTCCAGATGGATCGCCAACACCAGTGATCTCAAGACGCTCGATATTGTCTCTATCCTGAAAAGGCAGAAAAATAAAAACTTGAGACCTTGCACTTAAACGATGTGGCTATTTTGATAGCTCAAAGTCTCCATTCATGCAACTTTAGGTAAATGATAAGATTTGTGTTGAGTGGATGGAGATCTTCAAGCATGAAAATTAGCTCCCCATGCATAAATCATCAATGCATGATAAGATTTGATTCCTTTTTGCACTATGTAGAAAATAACCTACAGATCATCAATGCACTTAATACCTTTTTATACAGTTGTTCCAAACAGGTAGCACACTCAAAAATGCTTGTCCACAGAAAGTCAGGGACAATTGCACCAGATTCCAAGACAAACATTTAAGGCAATTCCAACCTCTAATACAAAGAGAACAGAGATATTCTCTCACAAACCAGCAACATAGTTGTCTTACCTGGCTTGTGCAAGCAACAAAATTGCTACTCAGGCTCCATGGAGTAATCTGCAGCTCCCTCTCAATGTGTGATGCAGCAGCTAGAGCAATTGCCTCGTCAGGGATCTGGCTCATTGCAGTTGAGACGCTAGTTGGTAGAGTTAACCTTGTAATGCCCAAGTGCTTGAGACGATATAGACCAGCTTGCATACTCTCATAGGCACAAACCTAAGCACCAAAAGAGATAGTAAAACATGTTTCCAGTATATAAACTGATGGTATGCTACTAAACATTTTCTGCATGGTTAGTGGAAAAAATACAGGCCAGTGCCAAATTCTAAAAGATTGACTCTCTTTTTCCTTTAATGACTTCGTTTTGAACAAACCAGCCAATGGCAAATCTGAACTGTTGTTTTACAGAAATGAAGGTGCCCCATAAACTTGATGATGGTAGGGCAGATAGAAATAGAAGACAATAGCAGAAGGGGAAAAGGAGGGAAAAACTTGAACAAAATTCAGGGTTGGGGGGAGAGATAATAGGAACAAGAGAGATAATCATCCTCAACATTACTTCAATAACTTAATAACCTCTCAGATAAAATTAACTTAGGCCTATCTGCAGGCAAACATAAAGAAAACCTTAAAGTAAAAATACTAAAAGATAAATTACATATATGCACCACTTAAGGAAATTACTAAATAATGCATAACTAAATTCCCAATAATCCTAACTAAAAGTCCAATAAGCTTCTGAATTAGTTAAGTGGGCAATTTTAACTTACAAACATTTTGTACACCCCATTAGTGATTTACAATTCTAAAGCTTTAACAGGAAATGATAGATAAAAACATGTGTCAGCTTCATTCAAGCAATTGAAGATAGGATATCCACTGTATTTCTTACAAAATTGTATCCCCATCCTATCCAGACTATATGTCCTAATTAGCATACTGCTTTCGCCATCTATGCTAGGTGACCTTATAATTGCTTATCATTTTAATCTGGAACAGCTGCATTATTAGTTAAACACATACCTAGAAAACATGCTTCGGATAAATTAGTTCAAATCAAACAATGGAAATGATCCAAGTGACCAACAGAAACAGAGAATATATCATCTCCATGCAATGATAAAAGATGCTGCCCAAAGCATTAGATAATGGGAACATAAAACAACAGAAGGATGATACTCACATTCTCTGGCAGCACCAACTTTCTCAAATCCTCTTCAGATGGAATGGTGAAATCACGCTTTTTTGCCCAAAACAATTGTCCATTTGCATCTCTCTGTATGATGCATATCCATATGAAACAGTAAATTGAGCATAAATATAACCATACAACAATCAGAACAAAATGTCAACATCAACATCAAAGCACCAACAAAATTTTCAAGCAAAATAATCAATTAGTACGAACACCATATATAGAGTATAGTATAAAGCAAACATACACGCAACACAGAACACTCCTTAAGCTTCTTTCGTAAAATGGCATCTGAAAGGTTTGGGAATTGAGCTGATAATTCATCTGCACGAATCCAAGGAATCATGCCACATTTTTCAGCAGCTTGGAACTCACGATACACATACACTAATAGCCTCTGTGTAATGTATGCCTGAAGATTCTTAGATCCAGGAGAAAATACCTCCATAAGGGGCTCCTGCAAAGGAAAAATAATAAAGTGAAATACGTAAGCGGATATCTGCGCCAAAGAATCAATGAATATCAATAAACCAACTCAAAATATCATGAAAAATCATCCTCTGGCAGATTGAAAATGGAAGTTTGGCAATAAAACTGGCATTCCAAACTAAATCAAGTACTATGAATAAGAACCACTAATGCTAAAATGTTGCCTTGTTCCCACCCTCCAAATAACTATCCTTTAATTATAAATTTATATAGAAATAGACATAAATGAACCTCTCAAAATGTTGGAAAACTTTGGTCAGTGACATGTTTAACTCAGCAATCTAATGAAAATTCTAGCCAGATTTTTGGTGAAAAGCTTACAAATGGACAAACCAAAACTCAACATCAGATCAAGCTTGGCCAAGATAAATTGATTGAGTCAAAGACTATCTCAACCTCAAATTGAGATCTAAAAGACATCTGTAACTCGGCTAAAAGGATATTTAGTGAAACTGTTGATTAAGTTTAAGCCACATGGAAAATCAGAAACTTAACATTGCAGGTGATAAAATACAAAACATTCACAGAGAAATTGAGAGACACCAGAAGATTGCATGAAAAACTGCTTATACCAACAGGTCAATGACAATAATATAATCGACAGTGCAAAACAAATAAAAAAGACAATTAAGGATCCAAAACAGGCAACCTTAGCCATTAGCACAGAATAAAATATTAAAAACAACTAAAAACCCAAATTGAGTGCACCACTAAAAAAATCAAGACAATTTTCAGCAAGAGTCCAAATGATGAATCTATAACAGACCTGTTGTCCAACAACAGCAATTCTGTCAATGCGTCTCACAGAAAGCTTTCCTTTGGCAGAGCGAACCAATAAATAGTCAGTGGATGGCACCTTGTGGGGAAATACAGCTGCTTTATACATGTTTGTTTGAAGAGATGATTGACTGCAACCAGCTGTTATGTCTCCAAGGAAAGGAGATTTATCATTAGGCTCTAGTATCGCAACATTTCCCAAGCTGTGGTTTCCATTCCGCAACAAGACTCCAGTTTGATCGCCAGGGCTTGACTTTTGATGGTAAGTACAGAGGTTTGCACCCATGCCAGCATTGCTCAACAATAAGGGTCTTTCTTCACAATATCTGCATTTACAGAAAATAGATCGGCCTCAGGAAATCTCATTTTCAAGGACATGAAAGGAAACTCCATTAAACTCCTTGCATTTAGAGCACATTTTTTTCTCCAAAAAAATAAAAAAATAAAAACCAACTGAGCTTAAGAAGCTCATCCTAATAGAATAGTCAAGATATATGCATAAAAGGCCTCCTAAAGAAATCAGGGTGAGAGGACTTCTTTCATACCAATAAAAAAAAAAAAAAAGCAAAATCATGAATGACACATAAAGTTCATTCCTTCATTAAGCTAGAATTAGAAACAACAATGAGGAAATAGACCTGCAACATGAAAACTGAAAAACAGAAAAAAAAAAAAAAAAAAAAGGCTGCGGCTCATACCATCAGAGACTGATACCAAAAACTCTATATCTATTAAAATGGATTTTCCATTCTGTGCTTCATCAACATTATTAAGCCAGTTTCACAACAGCTTAGGCTTTTGGAGGTACCAGAAAACCAATAAAGTGTCCAGACTATGTAGTACCACAACTACAATCATCATCACAAACATCCAACCTACCAAAAAGAACTAAGATAAAAACCAAAAGTGTTGTAACAACACTTAAGCATCTTTGCAAAATTTGTCCTATTTGTACAGTGAAAAAGGAGAACAATCCATAAGACTAACTTGAAAGAACTAGAGAAATTTGGAAAACTTCAGGTGACATAAACAAACAAAAGGCATGCACTACTTGTCTATAGTGCTTGTTTAAAAAATATGATGCCTATTTCTGAGGGACCTCCATAAATAAAAGATCACTGAAAGGACGTACAAGAATTGATAACATTTCAATATGATAATTTTGATACTCAAATAAGATCAAAGAGTTAAACCTAATTTATAACTTCAACTTCCATACACCATCTCTAACCATGAAATACATGCAAAAGCTCTTTTAACCATCAAAGACACATAACAGATTGACTTATTCGTAGTCATATTTCAATAAAAAAACACAACAAAAAACCTTTTATCTTTTTTGACCCTTCATGTATTTTTCAACCTTGTGGATCCAACATAGCTAATTGTTAACTCTTAAAACTAACTCTTATGAGCATGAAGTATAAAAAAGTTAAATAAATTATGGGAGAAATGAAGTAGACAATATTTAGAAAACAACTACAAATTAAGAGCATTTTTCCCTTTTACTCCATCAGGTTCAGTTATGGAGCCACTTTCTGGTGAAAACAATGGCCCCACCAAGCACCAAAGGCTATATAATCCTTCCACCGTATTTTGATTAAATCCATACCAATATCTTTTTGCTCTCACAAATAGATTTATTATGGTTCTCAATAACAAATAGATCATTTGTAAGAGATTGTAAACTTCCTGCACCATGTTTTGACCAATAGACATTAATCGAATCCCAACAAATTTAGTTTGTGAGAGATCTTGAATTCTGTATACATCATGCAACCAGCTTCCCATAAACCCAAATTATTCTATGATATTGGCCCTCTTTTCTCCTTTCATGTTTTTGTTAAAAACAAAGAAACTATTTTAAAATAACAGGTGTACCACTTACTCCATTAGAAAGATATGCCCATCTTTTGTAGAAAGGTCAGATTTTTTCTTGAATGCTCCAGGAGGACGCAAAGACTTGTTTTCACCCGGAATCCTTTGTGCCCTAGGCAGCAGATGAATTTTTGTTCGAACAAGATGAACCAAGGAGTTTGGCTGGACATTTTGGGCAGCAAGAGATTTATGATCTTCAAGCTCCTTCCCCAAATAAAACAACTTCACTGTTTCTGATGGCTTGAAATCTGCAAGACAGTACCTTCACATAAGATCATCCTTCTCACTTAATCTAACACAATACAGATGCAATGAGTACAAACAAGGATATTAATCATCATAGGTTAACAACAAGGTATATTTAAGCAAATGCATTAGACCAGTTGCATGCAAAAGCGAGATTACAACCTAGCTTTTTTGAAGCCTTTGCTTTAACAGAAGATAAAGTTTCCTCAGCATCCACATGTAGCTTACTTCCTTTTCCTCCCAAGCTTTTCAATATGATTTTCATAGGTCCTTGTGTAGGCAGCTTCCCTTGCTCTTTGACAGCCACCTCATTATCATGGGGGTACCATAAAGCTTTTGGTCGGTGGAAATTAGCTAAATCTTTACTGCACAGTGGCAAGCCATATTCAAAGGAATTGAAAAAAGTAGAGAACAAATTAATAGGTCAAGTCAGCAAGCGCAATTCCATGAACCATACTCAAGTTCAACAAACACAGGTACCACCGCCATCCTTGGACTAACTCCCTAAATCCCCATTTCACCCTCAAAGCAGAATCTAAGGGCAGATGATCCTACAAGACTTCACAACCAGTCCAATTAAAAAATCACACTGACATCATTGCAGCATTCAAAGCTAGCTTGCACTGATTATGGTTGAAACCATATATCTAATAAGTTCATGGCACCATTATAAGCAATGATAAAGCAGGGACTTTAACAACAGAACAATGAAGCAATCAACCCTGTAACATCCACCATAGGAGACTCGAGATAGGAGATTTTCCTACTTACAGCATCTTAATTGAATATAAATGAATGTGATTGGGAGAATATCCCAAATATATAAGGACAAGGTTTGAGATAGCTATATTACTAGACATACATTTGAATAAAAGTTTACCAAAAAAATTAAAAAATCTGTTCCTTTTTCTCTATTCTCCAATTCTCTGTCATTAGTTCATTCCTCTTTGTAGCAAACTATAATTTCACCAGACCAAAGATCATTATTAGTTGTACTCTTAACTCTCTCCTAACTGGTAAGCTTTTCCTTTATGTATAGCATAATCCAAATTCTAAGACAAGTTCTCCACACAAAGCCAATCAGTTAACCAAGATCACCAACGCAAGGAATCTAATTTAGGGTTAAAGGACTTCTGATGCTAAATATCCTTGTCTATGATTGAATTTAAAATTCTTCTACAACATTAAGTTAACTTCCATATTATTCAAAGTAGGAAATGCTACCGTGACTAGTCCAAATGGTACATGCTAGATAACACACCAATGATATCACACATAGGACATAAATGATGACTGTGAAAACAAAGCACTCAATCTTACTTGCTCAACTTCAATTTCATTGTCTGCAGCTTGATTGCAGGTGCAGAATGATGAACTTTAGAACCATAAGCAGTGCGCTTACTAGTATTTGATTGCAATTGCTGAGAAAGCTTCCTATTCATATAAAATTTATCATTTGAAATATTGAACTGCCAACCAGACTGGTATCCATGACCCAATTGCTCAGGAGAAATCCTGCTTTTTAATGGCCGAGTTATAATCATTGCACCTGAATGGAGCTGAAGGTGTTTACTATCCTTGTTATCCAGAATTTCAAAAAGCATCTGCTCATCTTGCAGATCAAGAATAAGCTTGGGCTTAGGTTTATGCAAGTCCCATATTATATCGTCTACCCAAGAACCTCCCACAATTTCCCTGTTTTGCAATGTCAGTTGGCTAAAACGCCTTACAACATCACTTTGAGGAGGCTCTACACTATTGTTTTCCCTTCCACCATCAGCATGATCATGACTATCCACTTCCAACTGAGATTCTAACCTCAAAATTTGTGGATGGCATCTGCTTTCAGAGGACGACAGGTTGCCAGGTTGTGAGGGTTCTCTTGATCCAAAAGATTCCAAAATAACAGATGAGGCACTCAAGAAAAAATTATTTCCTTTTTCATCTAGCTCTGCAGGGAGCTCTGAACTAAGAAGTTTCGGCCCAGTCTCCCGTTCTGTTTCTCTAGTAAATGATGAACCCAAATCAGATCCAAAGGTATCATAACTCTCCACTGAATTGTCACTAACAGTGGGTGAATTGTCCCAGAGAATTCCATCCTCCCAATCTTGCTGATCGAGGGAGTAAAATCCAGGGCACAATGGTGACTGCCACCCTGCTGAAAGACTTATGGTGATATCATTGTTCAGGGGTTCTGCACTAAGACAAGAGTCATATCCTTTTTTCTGACTCTGAAGAGACATCTCAGAATTTCCCCGCTCCACACCAAATTTTGCTAATTCCAAGTCATCATCAGCAGATACTGACATGTCAGGTTGAATTGCATGTGAGTTTAATGGAATCACATGACTGGAGACCTTTAGAAAGGCCTCTTCATCGTCTTCAACAATGTGAGAAACATCCATAGACTTGTATTTATCTGAAAATGAAGGGAAAAAAAGTACAGAGAGAGACATGAAAATTGGAAAGTATAGCCAATCATAAACATGGTCAGCAGAGCAGATCATAGACACAGCAGAGGTGTTCATTGGGGATAGTAAATAGGATCTTCCTTTTTAGAAAATGCACAGGTTCCAATGCATTATATCCACCATGGAATTGCTAGGACAAGTTATCAGATCAGATACTGGAAGAATATAACTCAAGTAAGAGAACATGCCTTTGAAAAAGGAGTATCTGTGGTCTCTTTTCCCCTCTTTCTTCAAGGGCTCATGGATGCCAAATATTTCAGAGAACCGTAATATCACCATTCCATTCTCTATGCACAAAATAGGCAGAGGTGTGGAACCCTTACCATCTGGTGGCCCCTTCTCAGCATCTGCTTCCTCCTGTTAAAATGACACACAAAAGCATCAATAAGAGAAGGAATAGACAGACACCCACTTTATGGACACATCATAAAAACAGAAGCAAAAAATCAGATGCATGGTTACTGCTTTACATGGTGCAAACCATTTTGCAGAGAGAGTAAATTCATCCAATCATCCTCAATATAAGTCTTGTCCAGTTAGCATTGGAGACAGCAAAAACAAATTAGCTGACAGGATAAATGAATTTCTATCCTCTCACCCCAAACTGAACAAAATATTAACATCAATACAAAAGACCTAATTAATGGATAAAAAAATAAAAAATAATTTTAAAATGCCAACTGAAAAAAACCTGAACCTTATGTGAAAAACAGTTGAGTTCAGAAGATATCATTCAACCACAAGTTATAATTCTTCAATGTAGAAGATGCCTAAGATAAAAGAGCATGAATCGTGAACAAGGCTCCCTGAGTTTGCAAGGATTGGGTGAGAGTCATGCATCATAAGCAGCCTTCCCATCACATTTGGCAAACAGTCTGCTTCTTCCATTACTTGAACCATGATCTTCCAATCACAAAGGAGCAATCTTACCAGGACAACAAAGTTCCCCCTCTAAGAAAATGCATGAGATATGAATATATATTTTTCTTTTCTTTTATTGCTAGAGAATTACAGGCAGTATGACCCACAAGGATTTGGCAAACAAATGGATCCTACAAAACATGTTTGAAAGAATGCAAACTCAACTAGTCCTCTCTATCATATTATTGAAAAAAAATACATTAGGCTATGCATTGCACACCTAAAACAATCTATTACCAACTTGCATGGACCCATCTTCATTCAAATTGTCAAACTACCTAGACCAAAGGAATTTTTGCACTGAATTCCTTTCATAAGCAGCATTGCTGTTTTTAATGCACAGGATGAATCGTATGCAATGGTTGCATCCAATACCATCCTTCCAGAAAATTCATAATCCAACCATAACTTCTTCATGCCTTGCTTGGAAGAAAAATCAGATGATCTAGCCCAAGTTATGAAACATGATTGAAAACAGTTCCTAGCACTTGTGTCAGTAAGATCTAAGAGCTATAGATGTTTCAAAACTCTAGAGAGAAACTGAAAGTCAGTACATCTAAGAGCCGTATTGCTTAAGCGTGACAAAAAGGGGGGGGGGAGAGAGAGAGAGAGAGAGAGAGGAGAATTGCAAGAAACCTCCTGAGAGCCTTCCAAATCAGAATCCAAATTCTTGGAAGCCAAGGAGCATGGTTGTATATGATCCTGTGGAAATTTTTCTTCTGAGATTGCACCAATGGCCTGCTCACCTGAAAAAAAGCAGCTGAAATAAGTGAAATGTTAAATGTCTAATCCATATACAGTAAATTGCATTGCATCTATCACAACACATGACTATGTGAACCAGAGCAAAATTTTAAAAAGAAAAACCAGAACCAAGGCCCTCATTTACATCCATCTAATCTTATATTTGCACTGGCTCAACATAAGAGGCTTATGAAAAAGCCATCAAAATGGTGTAGACTGAATTCATAATTCTGTATGATTGGGCTGAGAAAACTGATAAAATAAATTTCAGCTCATCTAATGCAATCCATTAACAGACCCACAAGATTTCAAAAATACTAACAATTTAAGACACAGAAATGATTGAAAAGCAGTGATGACGGACCTAAATTTACTATGTAGAAGTGTGTTTGAAAGTCATTTAGGCAAAAAGAGATCTAACCAACTAAAAATGTCAGTATTTATTAACTATAAATTTCATAGCCCTCAAATGGATGAAAAAGAGAAGCCTAGCTGACAAAAATTAATAAGTAAAGAAAAAGAAAAGAAAAAGATACTTTACACGCAATAAAGAACCTGATAAAGAAATAGTTTCAACTTCAAGTTCTGTATCCATAACAACAATGCCCTTTTGAATATCCTCTTCCTCCTTTTCCTCTTCATCATAATTCTCATCATCAAACACAGAAGCTCTAGGCTCCAATGTTCCCATAGAAACTCCCGAAGCAATATATTCCTTTTTAGGTAACAAATGGTCCTCCTCGGTAGCAGCTTGAATATCCGGATCCTCATACTGCTCATCAATGTCTTCATAGTCAACTGCATCTTCAGCCTTCTCATCATAATCTAGCACCAGAAGCACACAAAATAAATACAAAAGGAGAAATTTAACGAAAAAAATTTCACCAGACAACAACAAAGTAGGTACAAGTGATGGAATATGCACAAACTCACTTATCACCACAATAAGTTAAAGATGCATCCAGGTTTTGCCCTACTTTTGTCCCTAACTAATTGAGTGCAACATGTATATTCTTCAATAATGGCATTTTAAACTTTCACAGAAAACCATTCCTTTTCTGGGGCATGCAAGTAGTTATATATACATTGAACAGAGAAACTTCACATGATATTTCCTGAACATCACATTGAGTTGGAAATATTCACAATTCTTTTACTGAAAGCAAAACTCATTATTGTTTTTCCCAGCCCCCATCTATCCATGAAAAGAAATATTCCAGTGCATGATACTACTAGAAAAAATTAACTAGGAACTTCTACTTCAAGTACAAAGTCAAATTGTAAAGGTTCACCACCAAATCAAAAAATAAATCAAAAAATAAATATGGAGAGAAGCTAACAGTTGAAGAAGCCAAGATACTAACACAACATCAAAAACTGCATGAGATAGTTTTTTCCTGGCAGACAACATCACCTTGTTCTGCAGTATCAGCTGATGTTTGTAGTGATTTCACCGACAACTGGAAAAGAAATAACATGTGAGGATGTACAAAAGGGAAGGTAAAAACAACAAAACAAAGGGAAGGATGGGAACCATAACCCCATAGTATGAAACATAGATGGCCATAGTTAAAGCTAAAAGCCTCTTGAAATATCATAAGAACAATCAAGCTAAAATGCATAACAGAGATTTCCATACATCTATTTCTGTCAACGATGCACCCAACTTGTCAGCTAGTGCAGCAAGATGCTCCTTTGCGTCCTGAAAATATGAGCATTAAAATGAAAGAGAGAATAAACTAAATGAAAAGCCCTTATTGTAGGAGAAAAAGGAAAAACATAATTGTTCAATCTCCAAAAATCTAAGCAATTGAACAGATGCTCTCCTATTCTTACACAATAAAGAACACGCCACATGCATAACATACATGCACAAACATAAGCTTTTAAAATTTTGATATTTTGCATGAATTTTGAAAATACAGTAGGCTTGATCTCTTGACAAACTTCACATGAACCATAAAGTTCTAGCAGTCACTGCAGAGATCTTGCAAGTAACATGAAAATTTTCAATAAAATGTTAATTCCTTACAAATTCTACAGAATTGATAAACAAGGAATAAAAATAATATGTTTGCCTTTTTCTTCCTGGTGCAGAATATTCTTAGTCCTATATCAATTTGAACTAACAAAAATGCCTCAATAGTACAACATGTAGCCAATTCGTTGAAGAAGAGAGTCCAAACCCACTTGAAACCCAGGTCTAGCTATCCACAAAATAAAGAGTACCCGATAAACAACCCACATTACTGGTATAAGCACATTCATGCATCAATGAATGGGCATAAAACTACTTATATTATTATATCTACTGTAATGCAGCACAAATTAATAGAAACAAAAAAGAGACATTAAATATCCACCTCATCAAGGTAATCGGCATCCAGATCACCAGAGTTGTCAACATTGCCAAACATAAACCCCAAAGTCGGTTACCTGCACCCTCATACTCCTCCTCGTCATCTGTCAGTCAGTCATATAACACATTAGCATTAAATTAAAAAGAAAAAAAAGAAAAGAAAACCGTGCGCATGGGCATGTGTGAAAATAATCATATTTACAAAGTTCTATAAACCGGAATGGCTAATTTTCAACAAGAAGATGATCGAGGCCTTCAGATGTATTACAGGAAATACAGGCAAGATGCTTTAATTCAGAAAAGGAATGACCCACCTCACAATCAAAAAGTGCAGGTTACCCAGCACATGATGTCTCATTTTTCCCTTTAAGGCATAGACACTTCTAAGATATTGGTAATTGCCTATCAATATTGATCATGAAGGAGGAACGATGCAAGACATTCCTTGCAACACTATAGAAACACAAATATAAGGAAACATTGATCCAAACACAAGCTTTGCATAGTTTTATCCTAAAACCTACTAAGGAAGCATGTGATGTGTCTAATGTGAGACATTAGAAGAAATTTATTTGATATTGACTGGCAGTGTAGGAAAACAGATGACTGCTAGCATGTTGCATAAGTGATGGAAGAAGCAGTAACAACACTGCACTTAAAACACTGTTGCTTATTTGTAATAGACCCAACATGAGAATTCCACTCAAAATATGTCCCAAAAATTAAGTAGACCAAACAGGAATTAGAGACTTCATTGAATCAAGACCTCCATTAACCAACCAAAAATTGTCCACACTCAACAGATAAAGAAGAATTCTTAGCTCTTAAATCCCTCCAATATGATGTTTGACACTTAACCTGTATCTGTTACTACTAGTAATAATGTACCATCAATTTAAGGGCTTATAGGCATCCAAATGACATATAGACACAAAAAAAACATAAACACATAAATAGGTTCAAATGACAACGCAATAATGTATCAGTACATTAAGCAACCAACTCACCTTCCTCATGCCCATCAGGTGAAGCACTACCAGACTCATAGTCATCCATGCTTCAGTCACAACTCTGCATGCATAATCAAATTTTTAAACCCAATGATATACGAATAAACACCTAAGACAACCCTATCAACAGGCAGCTGCCAATTAATTGCTTGCAGCACCCGCTTCCAAATAAATAGCCCAACAATAGGAAGCAACTCTCAAGAATGGCCTGCTTCACTATTTGCAAGTATCATCCAAGTGAAGGCCTAGATAATTCACCAGTACTAATCACAAACCAACTGTCCTTTACAATTCCTAATCAAACCCAAATGTACTTACCTAATTTCCTATTTCTAACTGCCATCCAACTAAAAAGTGAGATCGCAAACACATAGCTACTTCACAGTTTATTCTTGTCAACAAGTTAACATGCCACTTGTAGGCTTTGGGTAAAATTAAGTTAAAAGGCTTACACAATATAACTGGGCCTGCATTGGGTTGGTTCAACCATTTGGCAGGTTGCATGTATTACAGATGATTTAAACTAGGTCTTTGTGTATTTGTTCTCTTAATTATATATGCATGTATGTGTGTGTGTGTGTTTGTGTGAGAGTAAATTCAAACTCCTAAACACAGAATTGGCATTGAAAATTGTAGAAACAAGATGGGGTGGCCCAGCCATTTTGCTTGCATGTGACTATAAGTTCAAAAACCAAGATTTGTAAATTCTGGCTCAGACAACACGAATAGGAATATTAGAAGAGAAAAATAAATTACCAAATTACCTCAATAACTATGGCTGGATTGGGCCCTTAAATCTCAAATGTCGAACAACTGTTAAGGAACAGGAAAAAAAAAATGTAGGAATTGTAAGGGAATGGCTGATTTAGCACAAGAAGGGAGACATGGGGGTTTCCCAATGGATAGGTTGAAGAGAACAGGGGACGTTTCTTGAAAAGGGTCAAATATAAACAGCTTTCCCTTATTTCCGTAATTGGGGAGATGATTCCCTCGACAAGAACCCTGCCCAAACCTCAGCCTCTCCACCTCGATTAACAAGATTATGACCCAGAAAACAAGAAAAAACGAGCAGGCAAACAAATATCATTCATATTGGAATTTTAACATAACCATTACAAAAACCTAATTTCTCACCTATTTTGGCTCCTTTTTCTCAAGTTTTCTTTTTTCTTTCCTCACAGTTTCACTGTTTCTTGTTCAAAGCTATTATTTTACTTTCAAGCCAAACCTAAAGGTCGACCAAATTACTTAACGCTATACAAAGTACTTGGCCAACGGAATTTGAGAGAAGAAGGAAAGAAACAAAAAAGAAAAAGAATGTAAGATAATTACCTGCAAAAAGCAGAGGTAGGGTTGAATCAGGCGTTAATCTCGAAATCTGAAACCAAATTTAGAAAGAACAATCCAACAGAATCATAACCGACGACAGCGGTAATTTAGCCGGAAAAAAGCCGATGAGCTTGCCCAATCGGCGACGAGGAAGGCACGCCACGCCGGTCGAGAAAAGAGGTAGAAGATTGGAAGAACTAGGGTTTTTGGTTGGAGAGGCTGGTTTTTTCTTTTAGGCGCTCTTTACCAAGAAAACCAAGGCGCTCTTCATCAAGAGAATCAGGACGCTCTCTATCAAAGATTTATGAAAATCAAGAAAACGATAACTACACACTCATTTCATTTGTACGCTTTCTGCATCGCCAATCGTATTGGGCATAGTGTGATATTTAAATTGAATTGGACCAATTGAGGAGGTGGAGACGAAGGTGATCAGTGGGTAAAAATAAAATAAAAGAAAAAGAAAGAAAAAGCAGGTGAAAGGGTGTGTCGAGTTATGAGTCGGCAGCCTTCGGATCCTTCGCGGAGTTGGGCGCGGAGCAAACCAGCCCATTAGGATTTGGGCTTAGATTTGTGATGTGTGAAGAATGAAAGCTAAAATATATGTAGAACTCGTTCGAATTCAGGATCGGGGCCGATCGCGTACAAGCTACGCATGACGCGAAAGCCCAAAAATGCCCCCCTTATAGCATGGTGGTGGATTTAATAGACAAAACGGGAATTTTATTTTTTTTCTTAAATACGCAAGACACGTCTTTTAACCGTACATCTAATTATTATTACATTAGAAAAATGAAAAACATGATTTAACCCCTGACTATCCGTTGGTTGTCGAGACCAATAACAAGCTGCATTTTTTTTTTAAACGTAACAACTTACATCTTACTATTCGATTGATAACCAAAACAAAAAAAAGTACATCTGGCAATTCTTTGTTAAAAAAATTGGAAATAATTTCAAAAAAAAAATTAATTTTGAACAAAGAGTGTACTGTTTATATTTTTTTAAATAATACACATATAAATATACAAACACAAACAGTTATCAATGAATTTATTTTATATATATATATATAATAAAAATAAAAGAAATTTCGTTATTGTTAATAATGTATCAAAATCAAGCCTCCTCAGTCCGGGTCTCCAAAAAGATTTTCGCATGAAACATCCAGAAAGAAGGAAAGATAATACAATCATCATCCTCGGAGGCAACGCGGAAATCACATTATCCATGTGAATTCCAATCAAACTCGAAAATAAAATTAAAATTAAACAAAGATCAGTCAGAAGGAAAACTGGAATCAGAAGGAAGAAAACATCAAAGTTCCTTTCTAATTCCCTCCAATTTTCATGGCTTCCAACAATACGAGAGACCCTCTTAAAAAAGTCAAAGAGTCATGGGGGACCTCTTTCGGAGACTTTCACCAACCAATATCAAGAACCCGACAAGACCCAGAATTAAAATACTCGATTTGATCGATCTTTACGAATAAATTTAACCATCGTACACGCTTACAAGATAAATAATATTAATTCCATACCCGAAGCAAGAGAAGCTGCTACCGTTGACGGTGGATGTGAAGGGGAGATTTCGATTTCGATTTCGATTTCAATTTCCCAGGAGGGGTTTTAGGATTTTGCAAATTGGGTGTAGTTGATGAGGTCTAAGTTTCGCGCTGTGCAAAACTAGACAGTAGATGGAAAGGAATATAACGGAGGGTAAATTAGTTTTTTCATAATTTTGTGGTCCAAGTTGACTAAATTGGTCAATTATAAATTGCAACGTGTTATAGATAAAAATTTATAATATGATTTATTAAAAAATAAGAGTATAAAATATAAGTTTTTTTAAAAATAAAAAAAATTAAAATATTAATATTATAAAATGAAATTACATATAATATAAATTTTAAATAATATTATCATATTAAAATATTTTAAAAATACATTTATTTACTATTTTCAATTTTTTGTTGAGTGGAGTTACGAGAATTTTTAATTTTAACTACATACGGCAAAAATTGTTGTTTTAGAACTCTAAAGAAACGATTTTCCTTTAAAGTAACGATTTTGACTTGACCTGGACGAACAGAAATTGAATAATAATGTTGTTTTCAAACGAAATTGTCTCCTTGTTACCTAACCCCGCTGAATAGTTGATATTGCATCTCTTATCAAAGATTTTTTTATTTAAGGTAACTTGTGTAAATAAGTAAATAATAATTTATTTTATTTTATTTTAATTGATATAAATTAAAATTTTAAATTAAAATTTTTTATTTTAAAGAAAAAAAAGATATATATGTTTTTGGATGTCAAAAAGGGTGCATTGAGGGCTAAAAAGGAAGCCCATAAAGCACTGCACAAACTTCTATGGTGTCGATCATTTCGCTGGCCCACAAGAGCTCTTCACAAACAAGCACCGAAACGGATCTACATGCCGGAACCGATCCGTCGTCTTCGAAAATGGCCTTTTTGTTTCCTCCTTGAGCTTGAGCTCGAGCTTAGATGATCGTAGGGAGTAAAGTAATGAATACATAGTTTTACATGTGTTTAATTCCGGGAAGCATTTCGGAGGTTGTCTGGTCACTTCATGATTCGTTCAACTCAATTTGTAGGGCAAGCTGCTCTGTCCAAGTGCTACCGGTAGCAAAGAAAGAAAGCGACTGAAGCTGAGGAGGAGGAGGAGGAGGAGGAGCAGCAGCAGCAGCAGCAGCAGAACAGTTCGGAATCGGAACATGAACGCCAGGTTTAGCACAGGTTTTTCTTAATCTGAAATAGTTGACTGAAAGTCCATCTAGGTGGTCATTTTTTTTGTTATCCATTATGAAATTTGTCTGGCTTATCTGGAGATTCTGTGCACTAATTATTTTATAATGCATTTGATTAATTTAACACTCATTCTTTAATCAGATATAAAGAGTAATTTTGAGCGATTCTTTGTCTGAGATATGCCGGCTTGGTGTTTGTTTTTGGATACCAAATGTTTTCTAGTTTCAGGTTTTCTGTGGGATTTCCCAGAAATCATTAGTAAGAAGGTTCCCTTAAATTGCCACAAGCCCTAAAATTTCAGTCCTGTTTGTTAAGCAAAATTTCTGCGCTTTAAAAGCTCAAACATTTCATTACTTTGGGAATATCCATAGCTATAACATTTCGATCTTATGCGCTCAAAACGTAATGAAATAGATCTAAGATTCTCAATTATGTATGCTTGGTAAGCAAATCTTAATAGAAATCATCATGCATGATATTGAATTGTTCTGTATAATTTTTTCAACCAATCTTATTAATAATCATTAGATGTTAACTTTGGCATTTCTCTTACAAAGTACTGAAAAAATTAACAACTGTGATAAGGTTGTTGCTAAAACATAAATTTGTGTTATAACCAAAAAGGAGCTCTGTAATATGATCTCCTCTCCTGCTAAAAAGACAAATTTATGGTTGTGGCTAACATTTCCAAATTCAACAACACAATCAGTCATATCTAGAGTAATGGATGTCCAACATGATCATATCCATAAGATACCATGTTGGTGTTGAACCCACTATTGTCTGGCTCAAAATTTGGAACCTCGCCAAAAGAGTCTGGTGTGAAATATTGAGAAGGATTTGAACTGGGAATTAGAAGCTGCTCAGCTTGCTGTGTCACTTTGCTCTTGAGATCTTCTAAAGCCATCTTGAGCACCTCAAGCTGTGATAAGTCAAGTTCCTCAATGGAGGCCTCCCACCAGCATTGAGTCCGACTTGCTGTCATGATTTGGTCAAGGTCTTCACCTTGCTTCTTCTCCATTTCCAATTCATTTGATACCTAATGCAAAAATATCAGTGACAACTCAAAAGCAAACAATTATGCTGCTTAGAGATTCTGAAAAGCATATATACATTAAAATGCTAAGGTTGTCTTTAGAAAAAGGAAAGTCCTTAGACTACTACAACAAAAGAAAGAAAATAGAGAAAGATAAGAGCAAATTCACATTGGGATGTTCTAGTGTCATGATACTTGGTTTAGCTGCATGTTGAGTTGATTGATCCTAACATTACGCTGAGCCTCTATAAGTTGAAAAGAACTAGAGGTAGGGTGTGGATTTCTGTTGACATAATGATCAATGACCATTTCAACGGAAGGGTGGCCAAAAGAGAAGACATTTTGGCTAGGTGAGAATATTTTGACTGCTGTCTCTGCGCCACAAAGTGTGGAAAGTTCACTAGCCTTCTTAAATATGCCAGTCTTGCGCTTTGAGAATGTAACTTGTTAGTTGCTGTCATTGGATATTTTTCCATCTTCATTTTCTGACAACCCCTAGTGCTTCTTGGCATGGCTAAAGCCTATAACAATGCAACCAAAATGCTTATAGAAGTGAAAGGTGGCTTTGCTAATATTTTGGATGGTAGGAAAAATGATTAGCATTAATGGAATCTTGTAAGTTGGAACTCCTTAGTGTGTTTCTGAAATTTAATGTCTTACTGCTTTTGGTGTTTCAGAAAATCTGCCAAGGTCTAGTCTATATGGTATTAATACTAAGGATAATTAAAAGAGTATGACTACTCTTGTTGTTTACAGCCTTCTGCCAATTCATCATGACTATATACATGGAAGGTAATTTACTCAAAGATGCTTTTCACAATCCCTCTCTGTGTGTTGTCTCAAAATGAGTTGAGACTGTAGTCCAATGCTGTTAACTAATCGTTAACCAAAGCTTTTTGCAGATTCATTGTAACTATATACATGGAAGGTAGTTTCCTTGAAAATGCTTTTCATAATCCCTTTCCATGTGGTGTCTCAAAATGTGTTGAGACCATTGTTCAATGTGATTAACTAATCTTAACTGGAACAACTATATCATTGTTCTATTCTTATTTTAATGAGGAAATTGGTTGGGTTCAAATATTTTTCAAAATGCAATATTTCATATGAGATTGTGGATCACTTGTGATCATAAATTCATGAGTGTGCATGGGCATTTCTCTATGGTTTAAAACATTTTCTGTTTTGAGTTTTCCACTTGAATAATTTATTTTTGTAATTTATGACTAAAATTAGCTGGTCCTTTTAGCCTGCCAAGTTGAAAATACATAAATGCAGGAGCAGTTAGAAATTTGTCACAGGACTGCAATATGCAGATGTTACTTTCCTCCACAAAGTTTGTCATAATAATTTCCTTATGCAAGGCTCCTATGCTACTATCCAAATTTCTTACTCTCATGAAGTTAAGGTCATGTGAAGTAGAAATGTATGAAGCACATGCTTTGTGATACACGTATGGTGTTTCAAAGCAATTGCAGCTTGGAATGAGCCTTTATCATTCTGATCCTGCAGAACATGAACACTAGGTTTATAACAGATTTTTCTTTATCATCTTTTTTATTCTAGTTTTGTACTTGAATTTGGCATTATCTATCAACCAATAATTGTTATAGTTTACTTAAAATTCCTCTTTGGGGTCATTTGTTTTATTATCCAATCCAAATAAATAAAACAAAAGAAACATAAAATAGAAAGACAGGAAACCAGATCAAAGTTTCTCTTTGTTAATTATTTTTTTTTAAAAAAAAAAAAAGAAAAAAAATCTTCTCCATTGAGTCCCTGTGGGAAAGTGCCAAATAGTGATTTTCATTCATGGCTCTAGAGTAGAGCTAATCAACTCTTGTGCATATATATCAATACACTTGTTTTTTATAATGCATTTGCATAATTAACACTCATTCTTAGATTAGACCATAAAAAAAAAAAAAAAGAGGTTCTCTTAATTTGCCACAAACCTTAAAATATCAGCCCTTTTTTCAGTACATAAAATTTCTGCGCATTATAAGGTCAAACATTCCATCACTTTGGGAATATCCATGGGTATAACAATTTGACCTTGTGCGTTTCAGGAGGCAATGAAAAAGATCTAAGACTCTTCATTATTTATACTGGCTGGGAAAATCTTAATAGAAATCATCTTTCACAGTATAGAATTGTTCTGTATAATAATTTATTTCAATCTTACAAAGTACTGAAACATTACCAACTGTGATATGGCTGTTTCTTAACCATACATCTGTAGTATCACCAGAGAGGAGCTCCCTAGTGTGATCTCCTTAGTCTGATCTCCTTTTCTGCTAAAAACATTAATCTGTGGTTGAGGTTAATGCTTTGAAATTCAACAACACAATTAGTCAAATCTAGAGTAATGGATGTCCAACATGACCATTTCCATAAGATATCATGTTGGTATTGAACCCAATATTCTCTGGCTCAAAATTAGGTACACCACCAAAAGAGTCTGGTGTGAAATGCTGAGGAGGATTTGAACTAAGATTTGGAAGTTGAGTAGGATTCAAATTGGGAATCAGAAGCTGCTTAGCTTGCCATGCCACTTTGCTCTTAAGATCCTCTAAAGCCAATTTCAGCACCTCAAGTTGTGACAAGTCAAGTTCCTCAATGGGGCCCTCCCACCAACAATGAGTTTGACTTGCTTTCATGATTTGGTCAAGCTCTTCACCTCGCTTCTTCTCTATTTCCAATTCATCTGTTATCTGATGCACAAATATCATGACAATTTAAAGCAAACAATTATGCCTTAAAACAAATATGTGTGTGTGTATATGCAAAGCTTGTCTTGAAGAAATAGAAAGTTTGTAGTGGAATAAAAGAAATAAGATAGAGAAAGAAAAGTGCAAATTCACATTGGGAACTTTAGTTCCGGTATCATGGTACCTGGTTAAGCTGCAGGTTAAGTTGGTTGATCCTAACACTGCGGTGAGCCTCTATAAGTCGAGAAGAACCAGAGGTAGTCAGTGGATTTCGACTGATGTAACGGTCAACAACTGTTTCAACAGAAGGGTGGCCAAAAGAAAAGACCTTTTGGCCAGGTGAGAATGCTATTACTGCAGTTTCTGCACCACAGAGTGTGGAAAGTTCGCTGGCCTTCTTAAATAATCCAGTCCTGCGCTTTGAGAATGCAACTTGTCGGCTGTTTTCATTGGATATTTTTTCCATCTTCATTTTCTGGCGGCCTCTAGTGTTTCTAGGCATGGCTAAAGCCTATAACAATGAAACCAAAATGCTTGTAGAAGTGAGAAGGTGGCTCTACTCTAGGAATACTTTGGATAGAAAGGAAATTGGCTAGCATTTATAGAATTCTGTGGGTTGGAATTTCTTGGTCTGTTTCTTGAATTTAATATTTTACTGTTTTTGGTGTTTTAGGAAATCTGCCAAGGAGTAGTATATATGGTATGAATACCAAGGATAATTAAAAAAGTATCTCTTGTTAGTTACAGCCTTTTACCAAATTATCATGACTATATTGATGGAAGGTAATTTACTCAAAGATGCTTTTCGTAATCCCTCTCCATGTTGTCTCAAAATGAGTTGAGGCTGTTGGACTATGCAATTATTTAATCATCAACCGCAGCCTTTGCCGATTCATTGTGACTAGATACATGAAAGGTAGTTTCTTTTAAAATGTTTTTCATAATCTCTCCCTGTGTGTTTTCTCAAAATGAGTGGAGACCGATGTTGAATGCAATTAACTAGTCAATAACTGAAATGACTATAATCATTGTTCTGTTTTTGCTTTAATGAGGAAATTGCTTGGGTTTGGATATTTTTCAAAATGCCATAATTTCTAATGAGATTGTGGATCACCTATGATCATAGATTCATGAATGCGTGTTGAGATTTTCCTGTGGCTTGCAATATTGGCTAATTTTAGTTTTCTTCTTCAATAATTTGTTCTAGTAATTTAGGACTAAAATTAGCCGGCCCTTTTAGCTTGCCAAGTTGAAAAGACTTAAATACAAGACCAACGATAAATTTGTCACAAGACTGTAACATGCAGACATCACTTTCCCCCACAGAGTTTGTCATAACATTTTACTTGTGCAAGGCTCCCATGCCAGTATCCAAATCTCTTACTCTCATGAAGTTGAGGTCATGTGAACCAAAAATGTATGAAGTGTGTGCTTTGAGATATATGCATGGTGTTTCAAAATAATTGCAGCTTGGCATGAGCTAAAAATTGTTATGGGAGTTCTAGTTCAATCACATTATCAAGTGTAGCCCTTATCTGAAGGAACAACTTGATTTTCAATTCAGTTAGGCGCAGGAATTCAAGCCTTACAAACAAGGAACAGAAAAGGAAAAATCATAACATATGAATGTTACTCCATATTCTTATGTCAAAATAGAGCTAGCAATAGCAAACTAGCTGTCACAAGAAGAAGCACAAATATTGTAATATGCTGAAGTGAAATCAATGGTTGAAAAGCTATTATAACTTCCTTGAAACACAAGAAGAGGGAAAACTCCACCATGCAGTGGGCTTAGTTTCCTAGTGGTGGGGAGAGGAAGGGGATGGATGGAATAGCAGTGGGAATAACATGGAAGGAGGCCATGCTTGGCACTGGAGGCAATGTGACCTTTGGGACAACAGGCATGGTTGGCAAGCTTGGAAGAGGAGGCAGTGTGGGATTAGGCAGAAGAGTCTGCTAGGTGTTTTGCAGGGTCTGTAATGTGGGCTGTGGCAGAGTTGGGACAGCCAACATTGGTGGAAGTGTGGGATTCAGCAAATTGGGCACTAAAGGAAAAGGACTAAAAGGAGGCAATTGCAGAAGGTGATGAATGGCTAAGCTGACATCTGTGCTTGAGAAAAACCAAACAATGAAAATGGTAATGAAGCACCCCTTGCAAGAGGCTGTCTTTAAGTCAATTTTCTTCGGCTTCAGATGTTAGGAAAATCTGTTTGTTCTAGATGGGGAAAGATATGGTCCATTGCTTGGTTTTTATACCAGAAGAGATATCCATTCCAGCCACAAATATTTGGCAGTCTGAGCATCATGTTTGGGAGGGAAAATTTGGTCCACAAATCCATTTCTGTCATTTGTTTGTTCACCCTCTTATGCCAATCTTTCACTTTGTTTGGCTAGCTAGTTGATGACTGTCAAACCCATTAGCATTTATACTACAAGTCAAAAATGTTTTGCAAATTGTCGCTGTTTTTTTTTTTTTTTTTGGATTAGCTCCAATGGTTAGGCTAATTACCAAATGAACGATGACATGTATTTTTCCTTCTTCTGGAAATGTGTATGACAGGGAAATTATGAGATCTTAATTGAAGTGATATTGTAGTGGAAGATTGTTATTTTTCTTGTGCAATGAATATTGAATAGCACTAGTGATTATCCAAGGACCTTTTTCTTGTGAACGAGACCAGGCAATGAGTAATATGGGAGGATTCATTTGGTATTTATCCACTATAAAATAGAGATTGGTAGATGGAGTTTGGCTGTAAACCTAATTATTTTGATTTTTCTAGACAACAAAGATTGGTGCTATACCTAATTTTTTTGAATTAAATTAAGAATTGTTTTTGTATATTATAATGATTTTTGATCAAATATTTTTTTTTTTAAAAAAAAATTACTCCCTCATATTGTAAAATTTTTTAATTTAATGATTTTTTAAAAAACTTTTTATTTAATTTTAATTTTTTTTAGTTAAAAATATTTTTTTATTTTTTTATTAAATACTACATGATTTGTGTATTGTAGTTATATTTTTTAATATTTTATATTTTATATGATATTTAACTAAAAATTAGTTACACAATAAATTTAATAGAGAGTGAAATATATTTTTAATTAATAATATTAATATAAAAAAATAATTTTAAAAAATAAAATTTTAAATTAAAATATTTTATAATATTAAAGTAATTTTAAAAAATAAAAATAATTAAAATTTATTAAATTATAAAAATAATTTTAAATTTTATTTTATTTTAAAAAATTAATAAATTATATATATTTTAATTATTTAAAATATATAATATAATTTTTTAAAAGTATATATTTATTTAATAAAAAATTTTAATATTTATTTTTGATATAGATTGAGATTAATATGATATATATATTGTGTTTTTACTATAAAAATGTTGAAATAATTTTTATTTTTAACTTACTCACATAGATAGATAGATGATCATATTACAAAGTACATTACTATAAAGATGCACATAGAAATTCCAAAGCAAGTTTGCAACCACGTTTTGGTGGAAAGAAACTACACGGGATTCTTGGATGTGATTGCCATGTCGAGACATTAAGAAAAAGTGAATAACCATTTTCATGTCTAATTTGATTACTTAAATATGGAACCATTGTTTTCAACCCCTTTGTGGGAGGTGTCCTTCTCTTAAAATTGCCAGTTCTATATTGGTGTATAGAAGCAAAATTGTTGTAGTTTTCTTTCGAAGTAATGAACTTTAAAGGGAAGCTAAAGTTGTCTCTTATGCTAAATACTTTTTCAAGAATTTTTTTTTTTTTTAATTTCCACTTACCTATTCCAGAAAAACAAAGAGTCTGAAAAGTGATTAGGAAAAAATATTATTTTTTGACTAAAAAATATATATGTAAATAAAAATTCTTAGAGAAAACACGATTTTTTTTTTTTTTTGTCAAAATGTTCAATCAAAGGCTAAAAAGTACAAGCCCATAATAAAGCCCTCGGCCCAAAAAACATACAAACGAAGATTTCACTGAGCCGTAAAAAGCCCTCCTGAAAAACAAACACCGGACCGGATCTCGACACTGCGAACGACTCGTCATCCTCCAAAATAGCCTCTGTCCTTCCCCCTCCGGCTTGCAGTAGCTTGGATGATCGCACGGAGTACTGAACACACACAGTTAACATGTGTTCAATTCCAAGAAAATTTATGAATGTTTTCTGGTCTCGTCATCATTCATCCAAAAGCTGATCTATTGCGGTGCTGAGTCGTTCTCGGAATTGAAGGTCTTGAGTTTGAGTCTTAGTAGGAGAGAATGAAAAGAAGAAAAATTTCAATTGAAGTCAAGCAGCAGCAGCAGCAGCAGCAGCATTGTGACCACCATCAGATTCTCAACAGCTCGCGAATCGGAGCAGTTTTATCCCTCAGAACATCAAAAAACAGGTTTATCACAGATTTTTCTTAATCGTCTTTTTTATTCTGGTTTTGTGCTTGAATTTGGCGTTATTTATGAACCAAGAATTGGTATCGTTAACTGAAAGTTTCTCTCTGGGGTGGTCATTTGTTTCGTTATCCAATCTGAATGAATATAACGGAAGAAAAATAAAAATAGAAAGATAGGAAACAAGATCAAAGTTTCTCTTTGTCAATTGTGTAGTAGGACAATTGAAAAATGAAAAAGAAAAAAGAAAACATATCTTTTCTATTGAGTGGTGGTGGGAAAGTGCCAAACTAATCACCAATAACACGTTTCACAAAACAGTGATTTTCATTCATGTCTTTAAAACACAGTTGATCAACTCGTGTGTGTGTGTGTGGCTACACTCTTTTTTTATAATGCATCTGCATAATTAACACTCATTCTTTGATAAAAAGAGTGATTGTGAGCAATTCTTTGTTTGAGATATGTCGGCTGATTGTTGTGGCTGTTTTGTTTCTCAATACCCAAATTTCTCTAGTTTCAGGTTTTCTTTTGTAGCATTTCTCAGAAATCATTGGTCCTTAATTTGCCACAAGCCTTAAAATATCAGCCCCTTCTTTTGGTACATAAAATTTCCGCACGTTATAAGCTCAAACATTCCATCACTTTGGGAATATCCATGGGTATAACAATTTGACCCCATGCATTCGGGAGGCAATGAAAAAGATCTAAGACTCTTCATTATGTATACTGGCCGGGCAAATATTAATAGAAAACACCATTCATGATATAGAATTGTTCTGTATCATAAGTTATTCCAATCATATTAATAATCATTAGATGCTAACATTAGCTCTCTCGTACAAATTACTGAAACATCAACAACTCTGATATGGCTGTTGCTTAAATAAACATCTGTGGTGTGACCAAAGAGAAATCTGTGGCCATGGCTGTGGCTAATATCTGTTGGTGTTGAACCTCTCTATTCACTGGCCCAAAATTGGGAACCCCACCAAAAGGGTCTAGCGTGAAATACTGAGGAAGATTTGAATTGGAATTTGGAAGTTGAGCAGGATGTGAACTGATAGTCAGAAGCTGCACAGCTTGTTGTGCCACTTTCCTCTTGAGATTCTCTAAAGCCACCTTCAGCACCTCAAGTTGTGACAAGTCAAGTTCCTCAATGGGGGCCTCCCACCAGCAATGAGTCTGTCTTGCCTTTGAGATTTGGTCAAGCTCTTTGCCTCGTTTCTTCTCCATTTCCAATTCATTTGTTATCTGATGCACAAAAAATGCAACAATTTACAGTAAACAATTATGTTGCACAAAGATTCTAAGAAACATATATACATTAAAATGCCAAGGTCATCTCTGGAAAAAAGGAAAGTTCCTAGTGCAACATAAGAAAGAAAAGAGAAAATTCACATTGGGAAGATCTAGTGTTATGGTACCTTGTTGAGTTGTTGGTTGAGTTGGTCAATCCTAGCAGTGCGGTGAGCCTCTGTAAGTTGAGAAGAACCAGAGGTAGGGGGTGGATTTCCACTGATATAACGGTCAACGACCGTTTCAACAGAAGGGTGGCCAAAAGAGAAGACCCTTTGGCCAGGTGAGAATGCTATTACTGCAGTTTCTGCACCACAGAGTGTTGAAAGTTCACTGGCCTTCTTAAATAAGCCATTCTTACGTTTTGAGAATGTAACTTGTCGGTTGCTTTCTTTGGATATTTTTTCCATCTTCATTTTCTGGCGACCTCTAGTGTTTCCAGGCATGGCTAAAGCCTATAACAATGCAACCAAAATACTTTTAGAAGTGAGAAGGTGGTTTTACTCTAAGAATGTTTTGGATAGAGAGGAACTTGGCTAGCATTTATAGAATCCTGTGGGTTGGAATTTCCTTGTGTGTTTCTTGAATTTAATACTGCACATCTTTTGGTGTTTCAGAAAATCTGCCAAGAGCAGTATATATGGTATGTATACTGAGGATAATTAAAAGAGTGGTCATACTCTTGTTGGTAACAGTCTTTTTCCCAAAATACCATGACTTTATACATGGAAGGTAATTTACTTGAAGATACTCTTCATAATCCCCGTTTGTGTGTTGTCTCAAAATGAGTTGAGACGATTGTATAACGCAGTTAATTAATCATTGACCACTGCCTTTTGCTGATTCATTGTGACTACATACATGGAAGGTAGTTTCCTCGAAAATGCTTTTCATAATCCTTCTCTGCATGTTGTCTCAAAATGAGTTGAGACCATTGTACAATGTGATTAACTAATTATTAACTGGAATGACTATAATCTTTGTTCTGTTCCTGTTTTAATGAGGAAATTGCTTGGGTTCAGGTAGTTTTCAAAATGCTGTATTTCATATGAGATTGTGAATCACCTGTCATCATGGATTCATCAAGGTGCATGTAGATTTCTCTATGGCTTGCAATATTTGCTGTTTTGAGTTTTTCACTTGAATAATTTGTCATAGTGATTTCTGACTAAAATTAGCTGGTCCTGTTAGCCTGCCAAGTTGAAGAGACGTAAATGCAGGACCCTTTATAAATTTGTGAGACGTTACATCGCCCCACAAATTTTATCACAACAATTTACCTATGCTAGCCTCCTCTGCTAGTATCATAATCTCTTAGTCTCAGGAAGTTAAGATCATGTGACATAGAAATGTGTGAAGTGCATGCTTTGAGATTATATATGGTGTTATGGGAAGTTCTGGTTCAATAGCATTATCAAGTGTAGCGCTTATCTGAAGTGAAGACTTGATTTTCAATTTGGTCAGGCATAGGAATTCAAGCCCTAGAAACAAGGAACAGAAGGGAAAAATCCTAACATAATGAATGCTACTCCATATTCATTTGTCAAAATACAGCTAGCAATAGCAAACTAGCTGTCACAAGAGGAAGCAAAAATACAGTAATACACTGAAGTGAATAGATGGTTGAAAAGCTGTCATAACTTTCTAGAAACACAGGAAGGCTAAAACTCCACCATGCAATGCACTTAGTTTCCTGGTGGTGGAAAAAGGAAGGGAATGGATGGAATAGCGGTGGGAATAGCAGAAAAGGAGGGCATGCTTGGCACCAGAGGCAATGTGACCTTTGGGACAGCAAGGCATGGTTGGCAAGCTTGTCAGAGGATGCAGAGTGGGATTAGGCAGAAAAGGCTTCTGGGTGCTTGGCAGGTTTGGCAATGTGGGCTTTAGCAGAGTTGGAACAGCTGGCATTGGTGGAAGTGTGGGATTCAGCAAGCTGGGCACTGAAGGGAAAGGACTGAAAGGAGGCAATTGCAAAAGGTGTTGAACAGCAAAGCTGACATCCATGCTTGAGAAAGACCAAACAATGAAAAGGCAATGAAGCACTACTTGCAAGATGCCATCTTTAAGTCAATTTTCCTTGGCTTCAGATATTAGGAAACTCTGTTTGTTCTGGATGGGAAAAAATGAGGTCCATTGCTTAATTTTTATACCAGAAGAGTTATCCATTCCAGCCAAATGGCAGGTGGCCTGAGCATCACGTTTGGGTGGGAAAAATTGTACTGAACTCCATTTGTGCTGTTTGTTTGTTCACCTTCCTTTGCCAATCTTCCGCCTTCTTTGGCTAGCTCCTCGATAACTGTCAGAGTCCTTAGCATATATTCTTAAAGTCAAAACAGGTTTGCTAATCCGCTCTCTCTCTCTCTCTCTCTCTCTCTCTTTTTTATTTTTTTTGGACTAAGTTCCAACAAGTAGCCTAATTACCAAATGAACGATGCAAGTATTATTTTCTTCTGGAAAATTGTTATGGCAAGATTGTCATTTTCTTGTGTGACGAGTAACATTGGTGATTATCTAAGGACTCATTTTTACTTGTACAGAGAAGGGGCAAAGATTAATGTTAGAGGATTCATTTGGTATAAAAATGTTAGCATATCTATAATCGTAAGTATAAATTAAAGATTGGTCGATAGGATTGGCGGTATATTTAATTATTTTGGATTTTCTGGACATCATTGCTAGGCGTCATTTTTCTAAAGAGTGATAGGCCTTGCGAACTTTCCTTCATTAATTCACTCTCACTGGGATCCAAATGGTAAAAAGAATTGTTATTTTCAATTCTTATCCGGCCAACTTCCAACCTTTACGTGGGTCGCGGAATTTCATCGGTTACAGAGTAAGCAATTTAATGTTTGCCACTGTTTTGTCATCCCGAGATAAGATGACGTAATTAAAATAGATAAATGGGTCAAAAAAACAAAATGAGGGACCGGAATTTGGACGAAACATCTATCACCATGGACAAAATTCCAAAACATACCCGAGAAAAACACACGAGATATTCTCAGGGAAACACCGAATGCCTGTCAGTAGACAACAGCGAGAGGAGGATACTCCTGTGTGCATTTCACAACCGAATGAGCTTTTGGTAAAGTTAGAATAACACGTAAATCGTATCCCCCGTTTTCTTTTTGAAGATTGAAGGCATAATATTGTGCCTTTCTCAATGCTTTCAGTAAGTAAGCTCTTTTCTCTTTTTTTTTGGTATGTGGGAAAAAGCATCCTGGTATTCCTTTGAGCATACATAAAAAAACGTAATATTTGACTTTCTCGAGAAAAATTGGTAAGTTTCTCACTAATCGCAAAATCGAGTGTTAAAATTGTTTGAATTATCGGTTTCAAGTTTTGGATTCACATCTTAATTTCTACAAATATATATAAAAAAAAAAAAAAAGGCAAGTTATTATTATCTTTGTATAACATGTTCAATGGGATATCCCAGCACTTACAGGCAATATTAGCAGGCTGTTAGAATTTCCCTTTTTTTTTTTAGTTGGTAGGGTTAAGTAATGAATTTTCGACCTGAAATTAAAAATTCATGTGAATTTATCATTAGATTTTGCTTCCAGCAGATTTTTTTTAACGAGGTTGTCAACATTTTTTTTTTTTTGGATGAATAGTACGCTGTCAATATATATCTATGCTAAACTATGCATACCGTTCATATCTTTAAGCTCCACTTATGCCTGGGTTGAAATTAAATCGTATCGGACGATGAGATTTGCTGCTACGCTCAGTACAACACCTTAACCCAAGTTTATATGCATTGGCGACTAAGCAATTATCTGCCAAATATTAGATAAATAACACCAAAAGGGTCAACCAAAAAACAAGCCGAAAAAAGAAATCGACCGGTATACAAATTATTCACATAGATATAATTACAATACAAGTACGTGTCCCTCAGCCGCCAGCCAAATTGCCCAGCTTTTACTCCTAAGAGCTACGATCCAATACTGGCACGGAGGAACAAAAAAAATAAAAAGTACCAAGACCCTGGAATGGAGTTTAACATGAAACAGTGACAATCATAACCACTGACGATAAACAAGAAACACACAAATGCTCAAATTGAGGGAGTAGAATAAAAACAGAATGCCTTATACTCGAACAATCTCTCTATATCGCTGCTGCAGGGAAGAAATGTGAAGTTCTAATAGTAATATACGAATTCCAATATCTATAGTCCAATCCAATCCTGAAGCCAAACTCCACAGAGCCTTGGACATGCAAAAGGGTCGACAGTGTTGAGACTTAGTTTCCGGGTGGTGGAGAGAGGAATGGGACGGATGGAATGTTAGTTGGAATACCTGGGAACGAGGGCATGCTTGGCATTGGAGGCAATGTGACCTTTGGGACAGAAGGCATGGTGGGCAGGCTTGGAAGAGGAGGCAAGGTGGGGTTAGGCAGAGGCTGCGGGCTAGTTGGCAGGTTCGGCAAAGTGGGCTGTGGCAGAGTTGGAATAGCTGGCATCGGTGGAATTGTGGACTTTGGCAAGTTTGGCACCGAAGGCAGAGGGGGTAATTGCAGAAGATGACGAGCGGCTAAGCTGACATCCATTCTTGATGAGAACGACAAGACAAGGAGAAAACCAAAGAAGAAGATGTTGCTAGAGGCCATCTTAAATTAAGTGGATGTTGTTATACTTGAACTATTAACTAGGAATCTCTGCTATGATCAGGAACTCTAAGATTGCGTTTTTATAGCATCCATCCCAGCCAAATCATAGGTAGCCTACTCATCACATTTGGTTGGAAATAAGGGACTTTGCTTTGTGTTTGTTCATCTTCCTATACCAACCTCCACTTTGTGGTAGGCCGGTTGAAGATATGTATTTTATTCGACACACGTCAAATGACTCTGCTAATGAAAATTTTACCGTTACAGTTGCTGGTTGGTAGCTTTTTAGCAATCATCACGTTTAAAATTTAAAAATTTAAATTTCAAATTTTTTTAAAAAAAAATGAAATAGTTCGGATTTGAAAATTTTTAAAACCTTTTTTTAAAATTTAAATTTCAATTTATTTAATTATTTTAATTAAAATTAATATTTAATATTAAATATATCTGATTTTCACTTCTATAGGTTCGGATTTGATCCAATTTTTAAAACCTTTTTTTAAACAAAGTTTCATCGTGGATGAACAATGACTTCTCTGTTGTAATTAATTATTGGCAATGGTTAATTATCTACTATAATTCTTGGTTTATTCTAGAAATATTAAAGTAATGAAGAAACCAGAATAAAGAAGAAAATATAAAAGAAAACAAAAGTTGTATTAGTACGGTCTCGATCAAATACATCTACAATGACACCCTAATGGGTGGAATTAGGTGTCCACTGTTGTCGTTAATAATTAGATATAACCGATTTCAAATTGCCAGTTCCTGGTTCTATTTTGATCAGCGAGCACATTGCTATAAGCTAAGATTCCAAGTTGGTACCCCTAAATCCTGGGTCCCGAAGAATTTCCAATGCCGCGTCAATTAGAACAGTGTATCCTGCTACATTTGTCGAAGCACTGAAAAAAAATACCAGGGTGAATGGATAAAGTAAAGTAAGAATGCTTTGCATTGCCAATGTGAGGTGGATATGGCACATTGAGAGTTACATTGTTTACACTCTCACTCTGACAAAATAGGGAACACAATTGATAAAAGTTGACTGCTAACAATCACTTCTTCCTTCCAAAAAGCGTAATCTATCACGTTGAATTAGCATGAGAACATGCAGATATTATGTGTGACATGCCAATATCAAAGAGATACCTCATCAGGAACCACCTCTTAAACCCAATTAGCAGAAGAACATGCAGAATCTAGACATGATTTAAAAATTAAAGGACAATGGTACACAAGACTCCCACACCGTGGGTTTGGGGAAGGGCCGATATCTTACAGTTGTTTTTACAAAGGATTGTTTCCGTGAAGAATCCATGCATGATGAAAAAAAAAAAAAAAACTCTAATATCCAAAGAGATACATCTCTGGGAACCACCACTTCGAGTTCCATGCCATCTTACGTGCAAATTCCATGCCACCTCTGGAGTTGCTTTGATCTTGTAGTCTTCAGAAATGTTAACCCATTCTTACTGTATGTTATACGAGATTCTGACACGGAGGCTCAAAACTCAAACGTGGACTGCCAGTGATAATTCTACCCTTTGAGCATGGATTTACCTTCAACAATGTCAAAGTATAGCTATTAAGAGGGGAGACATGAGAAGATAACAATTTTAGACTGTTTAAACTTGATGGTGGTGCCATCATTGATTGGTTGGTCCATAGAAGGTGCAGTGCAGTGCACAGATCTTTTCTGATTTACATCCTCTTAACTTCAGAGGCACAAGAGAATCAGCACAACACTCTGCTGTTTTAGCTAAAGGAGAACTATTGGGCACTCTGCTGTTTTAGCCAAAGGAGAACTATTGGGCATCGAAGTACACTTTCCCGACATATTCTGTGATCCTATCATCTTGAACCTCGCGCGTAACTGATTGCATTTTCTACTAACAAGAATCCCCTTCTTCAAGTTCTCCAACACCCACAATCTGCCTTCCAATAATAATGTGATTTATAATACTCCTGCCAAATTGGGATAAACCAAAATCCAGGGAATCCAAACCTTATATCACCGTTTGAAATTGACATCCGAAAAAAAAAAAAAAACTAAAGAAAACCAAGAGAACAAGATAAAGAAAATACCAAAATTTTCTTCAATTCCACGCAATTGTAGCTTCTAAATTCATTATACGTTCTCGAGAATAGAAACTGACTCCCAAGGGTAACTAACTTTCAAGAAATCTGTAAAAAGAACATAAATTATATACGTATTTTCAATCAATAATACAATGTGTAAAAACAAGACACATGTTTTTAATAAAGAACGCTATGTGAAGAAGGAAAGTAAAGCGCTCTCATTCAAACAATGAACATAAAAGGAGTCTTGGTGTTTTCGCTATACCTCCTCACAGGAGCTTTTCTTCTTCTTCTCCTTCTTTTTTAAGCGAGAGAGCAGAAAGAGTTGTTACTAAGACCACAACAAAAACCGTAGATCCAATGAGGTGGCCATTAAAACCCACTGATACCGGCCTCGTCGAACCAGCCGTTTCTTGCATTTTCTCCGACACCGAGGAGGTTCGCCGCCATTGTGCTCGCAAACCAAGGAATTTGCTTCGGAGAGGGGCGGCGAGACTGGGCCAAAATTTATAGCCGCGGTTGTTTCTTTAAATCATTTTTTTTAAAGAAAAAAAAAAAACGCAAAGATGGAATCCTCCTGCGATGGGAATTACGTAAGCCGGTGGTGTTTTTTAAAAAATACATATGTTTATTATTATTATTTTTTAAAATTTTTATTTTTATATATAATTTTCTAACCGTTGCAAATATTGGTTTCAAAAAACATAGATCAAATCTTTGCCTTGAAAAAAATGGGATCTTTGGAATCCTTTTGCGGTGGGATTACGTAACGCTGGCGAACAACCTTAAAAAATTTCTCTCTTTTTTATGCGTCTAAGTCTCTCTCGCAACCAAGAAATCCAGTTTGAGTTCTCTTTGCCAAAAAGACTCCTCCGCGCTTCTTCCAGAGTCCTTTACTCCGGGCTTTTTAGCCAGTTAAAGTCAAATTGTTGACAAAAAATCTTTTTATGGTTTTTGGCTCCGCTGGTTGAATTAAAATTTCTGCGTCATTTATTTTTAGTGTTCTGTGATTGACCGGTGTTTCGTTGCTGAGAAAATGAGGGAATGAAAATGCACTTCTTCAATGACCGGTGATTTCTTCAGCTGCTTGCATTGTTCGCTAATCAGTGTTCAAGTATTAAACTAGAAATCTAATCGACGGTAAACCATCATTGTTGCAATTTGATGTAAACGCTACCTTCTCTATTCTATCTTCTTTTCCTTTTCTTCATTTATTTGCAAATTGTATAGTTTTGTGTGTGTGAACGGCAGAAAAATAGTTACTTTTGGATTAATTTTAGCGGTCTTTGATTACAGGTTGGATTGTGCCACGAGGACAACAATAAAAAATGTTTGTTGCTATTTCGGTACAGCAATCGAGAGGGGATGGGAAATGAGAGACAAGGACAATTACATCCAATCAAACCGAACTGGAAATTTTATTACCGACTAAAATCAGGACAAATAGAAAACAATACATGTATAATCAATCTCCTGGACAAACAGGTAAAACGATGCATAGAATTCTTTCTAATCAACAACGCTCAAACGTATGGAATAAACAGTGCAGAAAGCTTGACAAAACTCACCGCTAAAAATGATATCAGCTTCACTTAATTTCCAGGTGGCGGGGTGAGGAATGGGATAGAAGGAATATTAGTTGGGATATTGGGAAAGGAGGGCATGTTGGGCAATGGAGGCAAAGCTGACTTTGGGATATTGGTAGGCAGGCTAGGGAGAGGAGGCAGGGTGGGATTTGGGAGAGAAGGCTGCTGGGCAGTTGGCAAGTTTGGCAACGTGGGCTGCGGGAGTGTTGGCATCGTAGGCTGTGGTGGAAGGGTGGCCTTCGGCAAGTTCGGCGACGTGGGCTGCGGGAGTGTTGGCATCGTAGGCAGTGGTGGAAGGGTGGCCTTTGGCAAGTTTGGCACTGAAGGCAAAGGAGCTAGTTGCAGGAGATGACGAGCAGCTAGACCCACGTCCATGCTTGCAAAGGACATGGCAATGCAGAAAGCCAAGATATTAAGGAACTTCAAGGAAGCCATTGAGTACTAACTGGATGTTATTGTACTTCAGATATATTGCTCTCTCTAAAGGGAGTCGTGGTCTGGATGATGAAAATGAGATCAAGTATTGGGCTTTAAATAGATAAAGATTTCTGGACTTGTCATACGGTAGGTGATTTTTAGTTAAACTATCATATTTGATTTCTCATTAGTTCAACTTCTCATGGTTCTGCCTTAAAAGTTTGACTTTAGATATATTAGCAACATATTAAATGTGATTTGCATCAAAGAATATTTGCCAGAAATCTGCAAGTTAAAGAGTACTGTTAGTGATCATTCTATTATGGTATTATGGTATTGGTGGCCAATCTTACTTACATTGAGATTGGGATAGTTTCCAAGCAAACACGAGTCCGAAATGGTTACGCATAACAGAATGCAAATCAATTATATATCATCGTATAGCATGCTGACTACATTGTCCTCTGTTGATAAAAAAAAATTATTATTTATATATTTAAAATATTTAAATATTATATATAAATAGAGGTACACTTTATCTCTATATAAAATCTAAATAATAAATTATAATTTTTAAATTTTAAAACTAAACTGCATTGTTAATTACAGTTTAATTTGATTTAATTTATAATTAAAATAATATAATATATATTTTAATTATTATATTTTATTTTAAATTATAAAAAAAATTATTATTTTTTGTTTAGTGTGGGCTCATGATAATATTTCAATAAGATATTGTGAATGGTAAAAAAGATGTTTGTAAAATTTATCACTAAGAATAGCATACATGGCAACTTTAAAATGGAAATGCAAGAAAATCATATGCAGTAATCAGGGAAGAGACAGCTTAAATAACTTCATGATATGAAGTCGGAGAATGCTTTCGCCTGGAAAAAAATTTTCAAAAGGTCTGAAGTTCAACAGGGCGTCGCATCTTTACACTCAAAAATTCCTTAATAAATGCAAGTACGAGGAACTGGGAGAACTTACAAGTTATGATACTGTGTTGAAGTGGAGCCACTAGTGAAACCCAGCTATATCCTTCTGTCCGCAACCATCATCCAAAGAGGTCCAGACAAGCTTGGATCACACCAAAACCTAGAAACTTCAAATGGTTGTCGTCAAGGTAAAGGAAAACCAAAAACAGACCCCAAACCCACAATTATAATGAAGCTGCTGAAACTACAAAAGATGCATCTGAAATGTGAAGCAGTAGTCTCGGAATGCATGGCTTTTCCACTAGCAGTTGGAATAAGCATTGGAACTTTTCTGTTAAGCAATACGATCTATGATCTATGCTCTCATCGGACAAGACAATCATTTCTATTAAACATTGTTTTACCTTCTTAAGATCAACTGCTAGCAATTTCAGCAAATAACTGTCTAGTTTTGAAAAAAAAAAAAAAGTGTTGAGTAAGAAAAATGAAATGAAGAAAGGAGTCAGGAATAAAATTGTTACTGTTTCTCAAGCCATGGAACAAAACTTGCACTTCTATTCTACCCATACATGTAACAAACAATAAAAGAAAATTTAGTGGATGAAAAGTAAATGAAAGAAAGAAAAAAAAATCATCCAAATCTTCTGGGTAGACCAATAGGACCCTGTTTATACGTGGATATGAAAGTTAGGGAGGTATTTATTAATATTCGTAAAATGAAAGCCTAGAAATGTGTATCATCATCTAATTCTAATTCTTGCCATTTGTCGTTAGTACCCACGTATAAAAAATTATTCAGAGCACATTACACTAGTTTAAATGAAAATTAGTCCGGATCCCGGAAGGGAAAATTTCAGCACATTACACTAGTTGAAATGATTATCGGTTCTTTTTCCCTCCCATCAGATGCAAAGTTACAAAAGAAAAGTGATCTGGCAAAGTTTCAGGGATAATTCAATAAGCATCAGCTTGTGCAAGCCTCAATCAAAAATTGTGAGTTGTCAGATGGATATCTGTTGCGTTAATTTGTTTTCTCACTAAGATATCAATCCAAATATACCAAAATGTATTTATGGTAGGTGTAATGGAACTGAAAGATTAGAAAAAGCAATCACACCCTAATGGGTAGAATTAGGTGTCCACTGTTGTCATTAATAATTAGATATAATTCCGAATTAAAATTGGTTTTGGTCGCATTGCTATAAGCTACGATTCGAAGCTGGTACCCCTAAATCCTGGCTTGCTGAAGAATTTCCAATGCCGCGTCAATTAGAACAGCATATGCTGTTACATTTGTCGAAGCACTGATAAAAACCAGTGTCAAAGGATAAAGTAAAGTCAGAATGCTTTGCATTGCCAATGTAAATTGGCTTAAGAATGACAACCAAATGATGGTGGACATAGCACATTGAGAGTAGCATTGTTTACACACTCACTCTAGCAAAGTAGAGTACACAATTGATAAAAGGTAACTACCAACAATTACTTTTTCCTTCCGATAAGAATAAGAAGCTAGAATTGCTAATCTATCCATATTAAATTAGCATTAGAACATGCAGAAATTATGTGTGATATAACAATATCAAAGAGATACCTCATCAGGAACCACCTCTTGAACTCAATTAGCAGAAGAACATGCAGAATCTTTTGAAGAGCAATGGTACACAACTCCCACACCGTGGGTTTGGGGAAAGGCCGCAACCTTATGATTGTTTGTATAAAGGGTTATTTCCGTGAAAAATCCATGCATGATGAAAGTAAAAGAAAATTAAAAAACTCTATTATCCAAAGAGATACCTCAGTGGAAATCACTACCTTTAGTTCCATGGCATCATACACGATATGTGCAAAATCCTCGTGCAAATGAGCAATGGAGTTTTCAGGAATGTTTTGCTATTTTGACTATATGTTATACGAGATTCTCGCGGAGGCTAATAGACTGTTTAAACTTGATGATGGTGCCATCATTGATTGGTTGGTCCCATAAACGTGCGCAGATCTTCTCTGACAGATACTTGAAAACGCCAAAAATAGCCGGAGAAGTCACCCTTGTCACCAGATACGTGATCTACGGGAATGGAAGCAACACTCTTTATTGCTGGCCCCGTAAACAGTTTGTTTCCTCCCATTTACTCAGATATTCTTGTTGTGAAGGGTAATTGGCTTTTCATCTTCTTATTCTTCTCTTTTTTGGTTCAGGTGCTGATTCAAATACAAAAGCGAGAGAGCAGAAAGAATGGTCACTGCGACCACAACGAGAACCGTACTCGGATCTAATGAGGCGGCCATTCAAACCCACTGATACCGGCCTCGTCGAACCAGTTTCTTGCATTTTCTCCGAAACCGAGGAGGTTTGCCTGTGCGCGCAAACAGAGGAATTCGCTTCGGAGATGGGCGGCGACTAGGCGAGGAAGACATGGTAAGAAAGGGAGGATGGGCGAAAATTTATAGCCGCTACTGGTTTTTTAAATTATTTTTTTAAAAAAAAAGGAGGAATCATTCCGGGAATGAGTAAGCAGGCAGTGGTTAAAATTTTTTTTTTAATTTTTATATATAATTTTCTAGCCGTTGCAAGTGGTTTCTGAGAGGTCAAATCTTTGACCTGATAAAAATGGGATCTTGGAATCCTTTTGCCATGGATTACGTAAGGTGGGTGGAACAACCTTAAAAAAGTATCCCTGATAGCCAAAAAAATATAGTATGAAATGTGCTCAAAGCGGCTGCTCCCTCTTCCAGTTTGAGCTCTCTTTGCCAAAAAGACTCCTCCGCGCTTCTTCAAGAGCCTTTTACTCCGATCTTTTTAACCAGTTTAAGTCAAATTGTTGACAAAACTCTATCCGTGTAAATCTTTGTATGATTTTTGGCTCTCTTTGTGGCCTGTTTGAATTAAAATTTCTGCGTCATTTATTTTTTATGTTCCGTGGTTGGCCTGTCGTTGCCGAGAAAATGAGGGAATGAAAATGTACTTCTTTAATGCTGGGATTTCTTGCGCTAATTGGCGGCAAAGCTATCATTATTACAATTTGATCTATGCGCCACCTTCTCTATTTTATTTTCCTTGTCCTTTTATTCATTTATTTGTAAATTGTATAGTTTTGTGTGTATAAATCCCTAGTCTGACACAAAAATGGTTTCTTTTGGATTAATTTTTGCTGTCTTTGATTCCAGGTTGGATTTTGCCACAAGACTACAATAAAAGATATTTGTTGCTGAGAGGAGGGGAAATGTGTGACAAAGTCAATTATATCCAATCAAACCAAACTGAAAATCTTATTACAGACAAATAGAAAACAATACATGTATAATCTGGAAAAACAGGTAAACGATGCATAGAAATCTTTCTAATCAACAACGCTCAAACGTATGGAATAAACCAGAAACACTGCAGAAAGCTTGACAAAACTCCCCGCTAAAAATGATATCAGCATCACTTAATTTCCAGGTGGTGGGGTGAGGAATGGGATAGAAGGAATATTAGTTGGGATATTGGGAAAGGAGGGCATGTTGGGCAATGGAGGCAAAGCCGACTTGGGGATGTTGGTAGGCAGGCTAGGGAGAGGAGGCAGGGTGGGATTTGGGAGAGAAGGCTGCTGGCTAGTTGGCAAGTTTGGCAACGTGGGCTGCGGGAGTGTTGGCATCGTAGGCTGTGGTGGAAGGGTGGCCTTCGGCAAGTTCGGCAACGTGGGCTGCGGGAGTGTTGGCATCGTAGGGAGTGGTGGAAGGGTGGCCTTTGGCAAGTTTGGCACTGAAGGCAAAGGAGCTAGTTGCAGGAGATGACGAGCAGCTAGACCCACGTCCATGCTTGCAAAGGACAGAGCAATGCAGAAAGCCAAGATATTAAGGAACTTCAAGGAAGCCATTGAGTACTAACTGGATGTTATTTAACTTCAGATATATTGCTCTCTGTAAAGGGAGTCGTGGTCTGGATGATGGAAATGGGATCAAGTATTGGTCTTTAAATAGATAAAGATTTCTGGCCTTGTCATACGGTAGGTGATTTTTTGTTAAACTATCCTATTTGAGTCCTCATTAGTTCAGCTTCCTATGGTTCTGCCTCTTAAAAGTTTGACTTTAGACATATTGGCAACACTGGTTTGCACCAAACCTAATTAACAAATTATAATTTTTAAAAATTTTAAATAAAATCATAATTTTTAAACTTTCTAACCAAACCAAATTTTTGATTTAATTTATAATTAAAATTATATAATATATATTTTTAATTATTATATTTTATTATTATTTTATTTTAAATTATGTAAAAATTATTATTTCTTGTTTAATATATTAACAATTAAGTTTTGCAACAATATTTTACATATTATTTTACATATTGTGAATTGTGAAAAAGATGTTGGTAAAATTTACTAGTAAGAATAGTAAAGCTTTTATTTTATTAGAATCGAGAAAGAGCCCTAACCATCCTTCTCGTCTCTTTCCACGTGGCAAATAATGCATGGAACTTTAAACTGGAAACGCAAGAAAATCATATGTAGTAATCAAGGAAGAGACAGCTTAAGTAACATCATGATATGAATTCGGAGAATGCTTTCTCCCGTCATTCTCCTGGAAAAAAATTTTCAACGCCAAAGGTCTGAAGTTCAACAGTGTATAAACAAATTTCTTAACAAATGCAAGTACGAGGAGCTGGGAGAACTTACAAATTACGATACTTGGTTGAAGCGGAGCCACCAGCATATGAGATTGAAGTGAAATCCAGCTATATCCTTCTGTCCGCAAGTCCAAAGAGGTCCAGACAAACTTGGATCACACCAAAACCTGTTGTGGTAGAATCTTCAAATGCTCGACAAGGAAAAGGAAAAACAAAAACAAACCCCAAACCCACTGTTATAATGAAGCTGCTGAAACTGCAAAAGATGCATCTGAAATGTGAAGCAATAGCCTCAGAATGCATGACTTTTCCACTAGCAGTTGGACGCAATGGAACTTTTCTGTTAAGTAATACGATCTATGATTTATGCATCGCATTTATAATTTAATTTATTTATTTAGTTACTAATTTTTAAAATTAATATTTTTAAAATAAATAAAATTTAATAAAATTTAATTAATTTTATTAAATTAATTAATTTTATTTTTTAAAATTTTAATTTAATTATAAACAGTTAATTATTTATTATAATTTTTAATTTATTCTAGAAATATTAATGTAACGAAGAAACCTGAATAAAGGAGAAAATATAAACGTAACGAAAAAAACAAAAGTTGTACAAATACGGTACGGTTCAAATACATCTAAATACAATGACACCCTAATGGGTAGAATTAGGCGTCCACTGTTGTCATTAGTAATTAGATATAACCCAGTCCGAATTAAAATTGGCAGTTCGTGGTTCTATTTTGGTCAGCGAGTGAGCCAAGATTCCAAGCTGGTGCCACTAAATCCTGGCTTCTTCAAGAATTTCCAATGACGCGTCAGCTACATTTGTTGAAGCACTGAAAAATAGCAGGGTGAATGGATAAAGTAAAAATGCTTTGCATTGCCAGTATAAATTGGCTTAAGAATGACAACCAAATGACGGTGGACACAGCACATTGAGAGTTACATTGTTTATACTCTCACTCTAGCAAAAGTAGAGGACACGATTGATAAAAGTTTTAACTGCCAACAATTACTTCTTCCTTACAAAAAAGAATAAGAAGTTAGAATTGCTGATCTATCCACATTAAATTAGCATTAGAATGTGTGATATGCCAATATCAAAGAGATACCTCATCAGGAACTACCTCTTAAACTCAATTAGTAGAAGAACATGCAGAATCTAGGCGTGATTTAAGAATTTAAAGACAATGGTACACAAGACTCCCACACCGTGGAGCATGCCATAAATGAGCAATAGAGTCTTCAGGAATTTACCATTTTGAAGCCATAAATGAGCAATAGAGTCTTCAGGAATGTTTTACCATTTTGAATATATGTTAAACGAGATTCTGACACGGGCTCAAAACTCAAACGTGGACAGCTAGTGATAATTCTGCCCCTTTGAGCATGGATTTTCCTTCAACAATGGCAAAGTATAGCTATTAACAGGGGAGACATGAGAAGATTAATAATTTTAGACTGTTTAAACATGATGGTGGTGCCATCATTGATTGGTTGGTCCCATACAAAGTGCACAGATCAAAACAAGGCAGAGAAATCATCCTTTTCACCGGATTCGCGATTTACAGGAATGGAAGCAACAGTAACATTTGTCTTTATTGCTGGCTCAGTAAAATCAGACAATTTGTTTCCTGCCCATTTATTCAGATATTTTTGTTGTGAACAGGAGCGGTACATCGTCTAACTTCAGGGCACAAGGGAAGGTACGCTTTCATAGTCTTCTGAGACCACATAATTACAAGTATTAGAAGCAAGAGAATCAGCAGAACACTCTGCTGTTTTATCCAAAGGAGAACACTTTGGCATTAAAGTACACTTTCCTGAACCTCGCGAAACTGATTGTTCTTACATTTTCTACTAACAAGAATCCCCTTCTTCAAGTTCTCCAACACCCACAATCTGCCTTCCAATAATGTGATTTACAATACTCTGCCGAATTGGGATAAACCAAAACCCAGGGAATCAACACCTATATCACCGTCAAAAAGTTTGAAGTTGACATTGGACTTCCCAACAACTACAGAAAGAAACCAAAAAAAACTAAGGAAAGCCAAAAGAACAAAGTAAAGAAAATACCAAAATTTTTCTTCAATTCCACGCAATTGTAGCTTGAAGATTCATTATACGTTCTTGAATAGAAACTGACTCCCAAGTGTAACTTTCAAGAAATCCGTAAAAAGAAAATAAATTACATAAGTATTTTCAATCAAGAACACAATGTATAAAAAAAAAAAAAAATATTTTCAATAAAGAACACAATGTGTGAAGAAGGAACTTTCGCTCAAACAATAAACATTAAAGGAGTCTTGGTGTTTTCACTTTACCTCCTCACGGGGTTTTCCTCTTCTTCTCCTTTTTTGGTCCAGGTGCTGATTCAAACACAAAAGCGAGAGAGCAGAAAGAGTGGTCACTTTGACCACAACGAGAACCGTACTCGGATCCAATAAGGCGGCCAATAAAACCCACTGATACCGGCCTCGTCGAACCAGCAGTTTCTTGCATTTTCTCCGAAACCGAGGAGATTCGCCGCCATTGTGTGGGCAAACCGAGGAATTCGCTTCAGAGATGGGCGGGCTAGGCGAGGAAGAAGAAGAAAGAAAGGGAGGATGAGCGAAAATTTATAGCCGCTGCTGTTTCTTTAAATTATTTTAAAAAAAAAAATGCAAAGTGGAATCACTCAGCGATGGAATTACGTAAGCCGGCAGTGGTTTTAAGAAATATATATATATATTTTGATTTTTATTTATATATATATAATCTTCTAGCCGTTGCAAGTCTTGGTTTCTAAAACTGGAAAGGTCAAATCTTTGTCTTGATAAAAATGGAACCTTGTAGTGGGAATTATGGAACAATCTTAAAAAAATATCCCTATGAAATGTACTCAAAGCGTTTGCTCCCTCTTCCAGTTTGAGTTCACTTTGCCAAAAAACTCCTCCGCGCTTCACTTTAACCAGTTTAAGTTAAATTGTTGACAAAACTCTATCCGTATGAATCTTTTTGTGGTTTGGCTCTCTTTGCAGCCCGCTGATTGAATTAAAATTTCTGCGTCATTTATTTCTAATGTTCCGTGGTTGACCTGTGTTTCGTGCCGAGAAAATGAGGGAATGAAAATGTACTTCTCTAATGCTGCAAGTAAGTTAACCATTCTGATTTCTAGATGAAAAGACAGGGTTTGTAGCTTTGTTTGCTGTTAATGTTAAGTATTAAACTGGAAATCTAATTAACGGCAAAGCTATATTGTTGCAATTTGAGGCGCCACCTTCTCTATTTTATCTTCCTTTTCCTTTTATTCATTTGTTTGTAAATTGTATAGTTTTGTGTATATAAATCCTTAGTCTGACAGAAAAATGGTTCCTTTTGAATTAATTTTTGCCGTTTTGATTACAGGTTGGATTGTGCCACAAGAATACAATAAAAGATATTTGTTGCTGGTTCGGCGCACTGCTGGGAAATGTGTGACAAAGTCAATTATATCCAATGAAACCAAACTGAAAATCTTATTACTGACTAAAATCAAGACAAATAGAAAACAATACATGTATAATCAATCTCCTGGAAAAACAGGTAAACGATGCATAGATATCTTTCTAATCAACAACGCTCACACGTATGGAATAAACCAGAAACACTGCAGAAAGCTTGACAAAACTCCCCGCTAAAAATGATATCAGCATCACTTAATTTCCAGGTGGTGGGGTGAGGAATGGGATAGAAGGAATATTAGTTGGGATACTGGGAAGGGCGGGCATGTTGGGCAATGGAGGCAAAGCCGACTTGGGGATGTTGGTAGGCAGGCTAGGGAGAGGAGGCAGGGTGGGATTTGGGAGAGAAGGCTGCTGGGTAGTTGGCAAGTTTGGCAACGTGGGCTGCGGGAGTGTTGGCATCGTAGGCTGTGGTGGAAGGGTGGCCTTCGGCAACGTCGGCTGCGGGAGTGTCGGCATCGTAGGCAGTGGTGGAAGGGTGGCCTTTGGCAAGTTTGGCACTGAAGGCAAAGGAGCTAGTTGCAGGAGATGACGAGCAGCTAGACCCACTTCCATGCTTGCAAAGGACAGAGCAATGCATAAAGCCAAGATATTAAGGAACTTCAAGGAAGCCATTGAGTACTAACGGGATGTTCTTTAATTTCAGATATATTGCTTTGTGTAAAGGGAGTCGTGTTTTGGATGATGGAAATGGGATCAAGTATTGGGCTTTAAATAGATAAAGATTTCTGGCTTGTCATACAGTAGGTGATTTTTGGTTAAACTATCCTATTTGAGTACTCATTAATTCGGCTTCTTCTCGCCTCTTAAAAGTTTGACTTTACATATATTGGCAACATATTAAAAGTGATCGAAATTTGCAAGTCAAAGAGTACTGTTAGTGATCATTATATTTTGGTATTGGTGACCAATCTTACTTACATTGCAATTGCGTGGAAGCAAACCCGAGTCCTAAATGGTTACGCATAACTTGGGGATTCTAGTTTACGCTTGCATAGACGCCAAAAGCAATTAAAAGAATGCAAATCAATTATATATCATCGTACATGCTGGCTACATTGTCCTAAGTTAATATATATATATATATATATATATATATATTATATAAATAAATTATAGCTTATCGACTCCACCAAACCTAAATAACAAATTTTAATTTTTAAAAATTTTAAACAAAATCATAATTTTTAAACTTTGAAACCAAATCAAATTGTTAAATACAGTTTGGTTTGATTTAATTTATGGTTAAAATTATATAATATATGCTCTTAACTATTATATTTTACTATTATTTTATTTTAAATTATATAATAATAATTATTTCTTATTTAATATATCTACAAATAAATTTTGTAACAGTGAGATCATGACAATATTGGAATGACATCTTGTGAATTGTGAAAAAGTTGTTTGTAAAATTTAGAATAGCATACCTTTTATTTTATTAGAATGGAGGAAGAGCCCAAATTACCCTTCTTGTCTCTTTCCACATAGCACATAATGCATGGAACTTTAAACTGAAAACGCAAGCAAATTAATCAAGGAAGAGACAGCTTAAATAATTTCATGATATGAAGTCTGAGAATGCTTTCCCTGTCATTCACCTGGAAAAAAATTTTCAATCACCAAAGTTCTGAAGTTCAAGAGGGCGTCGCTTCTTTATACACAAAAGTTCCTTAATAAATGCAAGTACGAGGAACTGGGAGAACTTACAAATTATGATATTTGGTTGAAGTGGAGCCACCAGCATATGAGCTTTAAGTGAAACCCAGCCATATCCTTCTGTCCGCAACCATGGTCCAAAGAGGTCCAGACAAACTTGGATCACACCAAAACCTGATGTGGTGGAAACATCAAATGCTTGTTGATGAGGAAAAGGAAAACCAAAAACAGACCCCAAACCCACCGTTATAATGAAGCTGCGGGAACTGCTAAAGATGCATCTGAAGTGTGAAGCAATAGCCTCAGAATGCATGACTTTTCCACTAGCAGTTGGACCAAGCATTGGAACTTTTCTGTTAAGCAATTCGATCTATGATCTATGCTCTCATCGGACAAGACAATCATTTCTATTAAACATTGTTTTATCTTCTTAAGACCAACTGCTAGCAATTTCAGCAAATAACTGTCTAGTTTTGAAAAAAAAAATGTATTGAGTAAGAAAAATGAAATGAAGAAAGGAGTCAGGAAAAAAATTGTTACTGTTTCTCAAGTCATGGAACAAAACTTGCACATCTATTCTACCTATGCATCCAATTCTTGCCATTTGTTGGTAGTACCCATGTATAAAAAGATATTCAGGATCCTGGAAAGGAAAATTTGAGCACATTACACTAGTTTAAATGAAAATTAGTCTGGATCCTGTAAGGGAAAATCTCAGCACATTACACTAGTTTAAATGAAGATTAGATCTTTTCCCTCTCATTATCAGATGCAAAGTTACAAAGAAAAGTGATCTGAGAAAGTTTCAGGGACAATTCAATAAGCATCAGCTTGTGCAAGCCTCAAATCAAAAAATGCAAGTTGTCAGATGGATATCTGTTGGTTTAATATGTTTTCTCACTGAGATATCATTCCAGATATACCTGGGTTTAAACAAAGTTTCATTGCGGATGAACATATAATTTTTAGTTTATTCTATAAATATTAAAGCAATGAAGAAACCAGAATAAAGTAATGAAAAAAACAAAAGTTGCACTAGTTTGGTCCAGTTCAAATACATCTAAACACAATGACACCCTAATGGGTGGACTAAGGTGTCCAAAGTTGTCATTAATAATTAGATATAACCCCGATCCGAATTACAATTGGCAGTTCCTGGTTCTATTTTGGTCAGCAAGTGCGTTGCTATGAGCTAAGATTCCAATCCTGGCTTCCTGAAGAACAGCCAGATACAATTGTTGAAGCACTGAAAAATAGCAGGGCGTAAGAATAAAGTAAATTAAGAATGCTTTGCATTGCAAATGTAAATGGGCTTAAAAATGACAACCAAATGATGGTGTATATAGCACATTTAGAGTTACATTGTTTACACACTCATTATAGCAAAGTAGAGGACACAATTGATAAAAGATAACTGCCACCTATTATTTCTTCCTTTCAAAAAGAGTAAGAAGCTAGAATTGCTGATCTATCCACATTAAATTAGCATTAGAACATGCAGAAATTAAGTGTGATATCAAAGAGTTACCTCATCAGGAACCACCTCTTAAACTCAATTAGCAGAAGAACAAGCAGAATCTAGGCATGATTTTAGATTTGAAGGACAATGGTACACAAGACTCCCACATGGTGGGTTTGGGGAAAGGCCGCAACCTTATGATTGTTTTAATAAAGGGTTGTTTCTGTGAAGAATCCATGCATGATGAAAGAAAAAGAAAATAAAAAAGCTCTATTATCCAAAGAGATACCTCACTGGAAACCACTACTTTTAATTCCATGACATCGTACACGATATGTGCAAAATCACAATCACCAATCTGGCAGACAATTTCACAGCAATAGTATAACCTCTGGAGTTCCTTTGACCTTGTTCACGTAGAGCATGCCATAAATGAGCAATAGAGTCTTCAGGAATGTTTTACCATTTTGACTATATGTTATACGAGATTCTGAAACGAGTGCTCAAAACTCAAACGGGGACAGCTAGTGATAATTCTGCCCTTTGAGCATAGGATTTACCTTCAACAATGACTAAGTATAGCTATTAAGAGGGGAGACATTAGAAGATAACAATTTTATACTGTTTAAACTTGATGGTGGTACCATCATTGATTGGTTGGTCCCATAGAACGTGCACAGATCTTCTCTGACAGATATTTGAAAACCCAAAAATAGTCAGAGAAGTCATCCTTTTCACCCGATTCGTGATTTACAGGAATGGAAGCAACGGTAACATTTGTCTTTATTGCTGGCCCAGTAAACTCAGAGTCAAACAGTTTTGTTTCCTACCCATTTACTCAAATATTCTTGTTGTGAACATGAGTGGTACATCGTCTAACTTCAGGGGCACAAGAGAAGGTACGCCTTCATAGTCTTCTGAAATCACATAATTACAAGTATTCGAAGCAAGAGAGTCTGCAGAACACTCTGCTGTTTTATCCAAAGGAGAACTATTGGGCATCAAAGTACACTCTCCTGACATATTCTGTGGATCTCCTCACCTTGAACCTCGCGTAACGGATTGTTCTTGCATTTTATACTAACAAGAATCCCCTTATTGAAGTTCTCCAACACCCACAATCTGCCTTCCAATAATGTGATTTACAATACTCCTGCCAAATTGGGATAAACCAAAACCCAGGGAATCCAACACCTATATCGCCGTCAAGAAGTTTGAAGTTGACATTGGACTTCCCTACAACAGAAAGAAACCAAAAAAAAAACTAAAGAAAGCCAAAAGGACACGATAAAGAAAATACCAAAATTTTTCTTCAAGCAATTGTAGCTTGAAGTGTAACTTTCAAGAAATCTGTAAGAAGAAGATAAATTACGTAAGTATTTTCAATCAAGAACACAATGTGTAAAAAAAAAAAACATATTTTCAATAAAGAACACAATGTGTGAAGAAGGAACGTAAAGCACTTTCATTCAAAGTCTTGGTGTTTTCACTTTACCTCCTCACGGTCAGAGGTTTTCCCCTTCTTCTCCTTTTTTGGGTTCAGGGCTGATTCAAGTACAAAAGCGAGAGAGCAGAAGGAGTGGTCACTTCGACCAATGAGGCAGCCATTAAAACCCAATGATACCGGCCTCGTCGAACCAGCAGTTTCTTGCATTTTCTCCGAAACCGAGGAGATTCGCTGCCATTGTGGGCGCAAACCGAGGAATTCGCTTCGGAGAGGGGCGGCGAGACTAGGCGAGGAAGACAAAGAAAGATTTGGGCGAAAATTTATATCCGCTGCTGTTTCTTTAAATTATTTTTTTTAAAAAAATGGAAAGTGGAATCATTCTGCGATGGGAATTACATAAGCCGATAGTGGTTTAAATGTTATTTTTATATATCATTTTCTAGCCGTTGCAAGTGTTGGTTTCTAAAAATAGAGAGTTCAAATCTTTGACTTGATAAAAATGGGATTTTGTAATAATCCTTTTGCGACGCGGATTACTTAAGGTGGGTGGAACAGCCTCAAAAAAATATCCCTCGTAACCAAGAAAATATACTCAAAGCGGTTGCTCCCTCTTCCAGTTTGAGTTCTCTTTGCCAAAAAAAAACTCCTCCGCCCTTCTTCGTTCGATCTTCTTAAACAATTTAAGTCAAATTGTGGCTCTCTTTGTAGTCCGCTGGTTGAATTAAAATTTCTGCATCATTTATTTTTAATGTTCCGTGCTTGGCCTGTGTTTCTTTGCGGAGATAATAGGGAATGGAAATGTATTTCTTTAATGGTGTAAGTTAACGACTCTGATTTCTTGCGCTGAGACGAAAAGAGTTTCTTGCTCGTTGGCTATTAAACTAGAAATGCAAAGCTATCATTGTTGCAATTTGATCTAGGTCTCTATTTTATCTTCCTTTTCCTTTTCTTCATTTATTTGTAAATTGTAAGGTTTTGTGTGCATAATTCTTTAGTCTGACAGAAAAATGGTTCCTTTTGGACTAATTTTTTGCCGTCTTTGATTCCAGGATTGTGCCACAAGAATACAATAGAAGATATTTGTTGCTGTTTTGGTATACTGCTGAGCAATCGAGTGGGAGATGAGAGACAACGTCAATTATATCCAATCAAACCAAACTGAAAATCTTATTACTGACTGAAACCAAGACAAATACAAAACAATACATGTATAATCAATCTCCTGGACAAACAGGTAAACGATACATAAAAATCTGTCTAATAAACAATGTTTAACGGATGGAATAAACCAGAAACACTGCAGAAAGCTTGACAAAACTCTCCGTTAAAAATGATATCAGCATCACTTAGTTTCCAGGTGGTGGGGTGAGGAATGGGATAGAAGGAATATTAGTTGGCATATTGGGAAATGAGGGCATGTTGGGCAATGGAGGCAACGCTGACCCCTTCGGGATGTTGGGCATGTTGGTAGGCAGGCTAGGGAGAGGAGGCAGGGTGGGATTGGGCGGAGAAGGCTGCTGGGTAGTAGGCAAGTTTGGCAACGTTGGCATCGTAGGCTGTGGTGGAAGGGTGGCCTTTGGCAAGTTTGGCAACGTGGGCTGCGGGAGTGTTGGCATCGCAGGCAGTGGTGGAAGAGTGGCCTTTGGGGGCTGCGGGAGTGTTGGCATTGTAGGCAGCGGTGGAAGGGTAGCCTTTGGCAAGTTTGGCACAGAAGGTAAAGGAGCCAGTTGCAGAAGATGACGAGCAGCTAGACCCACGTTCATGCTTGCAAAGGACAGAGCAATGCAGAAAGCCAAGACATTGAGGAACTTCAACGAAGCCATTGAGTACTAACCGGATGTTATTGTACTTCAGATGTATTGCTCTCTGTAAAGGGACTCGTAGTCTGGATGATGGAAATGGGATCAAGTATTGGGCTTTAAATAGATGAAGATTTCTGTCCTTATCATACAGTAGGTGATTTTTGGTTAAACTATCCTATTTGAGTCCTCGTTAGTTCAACTTCTCATGGTTCTTCCTCTTTTAAAGTCGGCTGATTTTAGATATATTGTCAACATATTAAATGTGATCAAAGAATATTTGCCAGAAATCCGTGAGTCAAAGAATACTGTTAGTGATCATTATTGGTGGCCTATGTTACTTAGATTGAGATTAGGATACTTTCCAAGCAAACACGAGTCCCTACGCATAACTGGGGATCTAGTTTACGCTTGCACGAAAAGAATGCAAATCAATTATATATCATCATATAGCATACTACATTATAAAAAAAATAAAAATTATTATTTATACAAACCACAAAATATTTAAATATTATATATAAATAAAATTAAAATTTATCGTCTACACCAAATCTGAATAAAAAATTATAATTTTTAAAAATTTTAAATAAATTCATAATTTTTAAACTTTGAAACCAAATTAAATTGTTAAATATAATTTAGTTTCATTTAATTTATAATTAAAATTATATAATATATATTTTAATTATTATATTTTATTATTATTTTATTTTGAATTAAAAAAAAATTTTTTTCTTATTTAATATATCTACAAACAAATTTTGTAATAATGATTTCACGTCTTGTGACTGAGAAAAAAGATGTTAATAAAATTTATTAGTAAGAGTAACATATCTTTTATTTTAGTAGAATCTAGGAAGAGCCCAAACTACCCTTCTCGTGTCTTTCAACACAGCACATAATGCATGGAAGTTTCAACTGGGAACACAAGCACATCATAGGCAGTAATCAAGGAAGAGACAGTTTAAATAACCACCTGATATGAAGTCAGAGAATGCTTTCCTCTGTCATTCTCCTGGAAAAAAATTTTCATCACCAAAGTTCTGAAGTTCAACAGGGTGTCGCATCTTTATACACAAAAATTCCTTAAAAAATACAAGTACGAGGAACTGGGAGGACTTACAAATTGTGATACTTGGTTGAAGTGGAGCCACCAGCATATGAGCTTGAAGTGAAACCCAGCCATATCCTTCTGTCCGCAACCATCATCCACAGAGGTACAGACAAGCTTGGATCGCACCAAAACCTGTTGTAGTAGAAACTTCAAATGCTTGTCAACAAGGAAAAGGAAAACCAAAAACAGACCCCGAACCCACTGCTATAATGAAGCTGTGGAAACTGCAAAAGATGTATCTGAAATGTGAAGCAATAGCCTCAGAATGCATGGCTTTTCCACTATCAGTTGGACTAAGCATTGGAACTTTTCTGTTAAGCAATAATAAGATCTATGATCTGTCTTGAAGAAAAAAAAAATGTATTGAATAAGAAAAATGAAATGAAGAAAGTAGTTAGGAAAAAAATTGTTACCGTTTCTCAAGCCATGGAACAAAATTTTTACATCTATTCTACCATGCATGTAACGAACATAAAAGAAAATTTAATGGATGAAAAATAGTGAAATAACGGAAAAAAAAAAAACAAATCAATCCAAATCTTTTGGGTAGACTAATAAGACCCTGTTTATATGTGGATATGAAAGTCAGGGAGGTATTTATTAATATTGCCTAGACATATGTATCATCATCTAATTCTTGCCATTTGTCGGTAGTACCCACGTTTAAAAAATTATTCAGATCTAGTTTAAATGAAAATTAGTCCAGGGATCCCGGAAGGGAAAATCTCAGCACATTACACTAGGTGTAATGAATATCAGTTCTTTTTCCCTCCCATTATCATATGCAAAGTTACAAAAGAACAGTGATCTGGCAAAGCCTCAGGGATAATTCAATAAGCATCAGCTTGTGCAAGCCTCAATCAAAAAATACAAATTTGGGTTCGACAACAAACTCAGCCACAGCGTTCTGAAAGCAAACATGTATATCCTCTGCATTCCGTATGGCTTGACACCAACTTCTCATTCAGTTCTTGTCATGATAAATACTTTCATGCCCATCTTTTTTTGACTGGAAGCTAACAACAAATTAAAACAAATTGAAGAAAAAAATCCAATGAATAATATGATACTCCACAATCATCACAAATGCTTCCTTGCAACCACCAATAGGATGATAAATTCTTAAAGCTGTGTTTAGAATTATCAAAAAATCAGCAGGAATTAAGATTTCTAGCTACAAATCAAATTGCTTGATGTGTTTGAAGGTGGATTAGTAGAAACAAATGATATCCTCCGGCATCAGCACAAGCTCACACATTACTTGTAAACCATATCTTATCAGTCACTTGGGATCATAAATAAAAGGGAAAGCACCTGCCCTGTCACTTGTAGTCAGCCTGCCGGCAGATTATAATCTCGTCATCAGCATCAGCGCACTTGACATATTGAGTAACTGAGCAATTCATGATCAAAATACTGTTGCATCCTTTGAACTTCACACGATCTGTATTTCACCAGTTGATATCCAAAATGCATCTCAAAACATATGAATTATTGTCAACAATAACAAAAATGGACTTCCCGTTCAAACGTTTTCCTCAACACTGTAATTTCTTTTCCATTCCACCCTTCGGCTTATGCATAACACCAAATCTTCCACTGTCTTTGCAGTTGAACAACCAGGATTGATTCATATAGGAATTTGAACAACCACGGTTGCATAACACCAAATTCCACCATATAGGAATTTGATTCATTTAGTCGTTAACACTTCTTTCCCATATAATCACCCTCCAATGCCACTTAGATGGCATATTTCGGACGGCAATGGCCTTTCCTTATTTAGGTTGTGTGCTTTTTAATATGGGACTAAACCTTTTGAGTTCAAATGATTGCAGAGTTCAAGTATACAGCACTGCCATCAGAGTTTATAAAGCAGGGCACCTCTGGCTCAGAGGTCACTATATATGTGAATATCTGATTGTATTCCTGAAAATAACATAAAAGCAATAGATTATAAACTTATTTACATGGCTTTTCTATCTGAGCCGGCCAATCCAGAATGAACGTAACAGACTATGATGTTGATTAAAGGTTTTTGTTTAGCTTTTAAAGTTGCTGGTTGTACCGAACTGCAATTCATTCAAGCTGTTATTTTCTGCGTTCTCCCTGTCAAGCGAACCAAAAAAATACTTGATGAACGTCCGAATATTAGAAACATTAGCAATAAATGGAACATTAAGCTGGAGTGGCGCAAGTACATGACATATGGAAGAACCTTATTTCAAAAAAAGGGGCTTGAACAAAAAGAGCAGATAATGTTAACTTTAACAGAATCGTCTTCAGAACAATTTAAGCAAACCATACTTTATTAATTGTACCATGCACTCAAGAAGAGCACTAAAGCTGAAGTTTCACTCTATAGTAGACATATACCGTGCAACTGTAAAGTAGATAATATTCACTTGTCTGATATTGAAACCAGAGCATAGCTATTTTTAATGGACTGTGATAGGACTTGATTTAGGCTAATGGATGAGACGAGAATGGACTATGTTGGGAGTTGATTCAATTACATTGATGGCATGAGGATGGACTCCTATAGGACTTGATTCAGGCGAATGGATGGCATGAGAATGGACTATGATGGGAGGTGATTCAGCTGCATTGATGCCGTTAGGAATAGCTGGCGGGGATGGGAATGCGAGGCTTGGGTTTCCAGGAGGCCTGGTAAGTGAAGGCAAAGCAGTTTTTGGCACAGGAGGAATCCTCCGCAGCAGACGTCCTGCCTCCACCCTGATTGCTTGACAGCGCATCAATGATGAAGTGATCAACAGAATTGGCAAGATGCAGGATGGGAAGCGAAGGTAGCCCATAGTGGTCTGAAGCAGATGGCAGGAGACAAAGGAATGAACTTTGTGGGAATTGCAAAGTGCTTTGGTTTCTATAATCACTTCTGCACTTTAATTTTCACTCGATACTGGCCTTGTATATGTGGGAACTGGAGGTGAGATAATTTTTCAGGTAACTGTTGGTGTGATTAATGCTGGTTGCCAGTAGTTGAGCTCTACCTATTATCCTTTCACAAGCAATTATGGGTTTTCAAAAGATAATCATATTTGTAGACAATCTGTTGTGCAGTCCCAGTTAATTTTCATTTCCATATTTTGGTATCGGAGGATTAAAAGAATGGCGACCTGAAGTTGCTAAGTTCCTCAACAGGCATTTCGTGCACGGTCCATCATTAAACTCAGACCCATCAAATGGGGCAAAAAACTTCTGCCACTAAAACAACCTACATTTGGAAGATACTTCCCTTTTAGTTATCCTTTAGCTGAAATCTAGACTTGTTATGTAATAGTACGCGCGTCTTTTCTCTCAAATCAGCCGGTGTCCCTCTTCCAGCTTCCTTATGCCTTCTTGCCACCTTGGGTATGGTTGGTCCTCTTGAGATATTAAGAATTTCTTCTTGCTTGCGTAAATGAAAAGGAATTCTTCAACCTAGCATCAAGCTTATCTGATTCTTCCTTTGTTGCCTGCTAGCAGTTGTGCTCATATGGACATACTTGTGTCAATAAATGAACCAAAATACTTCTCTTCTGTCGTGCATTGAGTTGGTCAGTTAATCCATGTCCCCTGTTGTTGACAATAAGGTGAGAATTTAAATGTCGTGCGAGGAAATTCCCTTCATTACTTGAAACCATTGATCTAGCCAACGATACCCTTAATTATCATCTTAAGTCCGAACCACTATTATTTTGCCTTTCTAAGTTCGTGTTTAGCACAAAATTGAATATTTGCGACTTTCAACTTCTCTTTTTTCTTTCAAGCCTTGGCAGAGTGACTCATGCCGGAGCATAAATAGATTGGAGAAAGCCAAACGGTTCTGCCACTATTTCATTCTTTAGGACTTCTCCTATCCTAAAGACCTCAAGCATCTACCATGGTTGAACCAATTCTACCAAACAGCAGGTAGATCAACACGATGAAAGGCAGGATTATTTTATTGCATATTACGAAAGACCAAATTTTTACAACACAAAACGGGGCTCTTCAAAAAAAAAAAAAAAAAAAAGTAAAAAACAAGGGGAACAAAGCCATTTTTACACCATTTTGACCTTTATAAACGAATCATACAGGGGAAGGATACCATTATAACAGAAGGGAACAATACAGATAAGACTGAAGTGGAACTCAGCAACAAAATTCCAAGTTTATTACTGCAATTCTGCCATCTGGCCCCTTCAAATTGCTCGTCTTGTAATCCAGCGACCATTTCTCAAATGTGCAATCAACAGAGTCATAAATAGCCACCACGAATAAAAAGATTCCCATTCCTCACCTTTTCTTCTATCCATGAGTAACCGACGAAGGGGTATCAAGGAGCAATTGATTGATTCCTGCAGAAAGCAAAATTACGGAAAAAAATTTACTCAACGAAAGCAACTTTCTAAGCATTCATTATTCTGCTAGTCATCAAAGAACCTCTCCTTCACCTATTAGTTTCTGGTCTTAACACCTCTTTTATCAAGTAAAGCACAAGCACAATGGCCCAGACGTACGAGTTTCACGGTGCAACAGTAACAAGAATAGACAAAAATGCTTGCAATTGTAAATCTAGCTTCCTTATAAAAGTTCAGCTTATATATAAATAGCACATCCATTGCAACTTCAGCATAAAAATGGGTATATCTACAATGGAAAATGGAAAAATGTAAGCCCCATAAAGAATCACCTTCTCGCAGTGCCTACATTGGCAGTCAAAGTTGAGCTCAGAAGCAGCCGCTTCTGTCATAGCCTTGCATTCATCCCCACTGCAACCCATCTTCCAGTGAAGCTACTGAAAACAGGAGAAACAATAACTTTAGCATTGGGATTGAAAGGCAAACCTGGATGGAAAATCAAGAGAATGAAAAATGACTGCAAGATAAATGACACAAAAGCCAAAAGAAGTGTCAACTGAACCTGTTTCCACATCATCATGCATATACTCATTAGGGCACAAGTGCCCCTACAACGACTGTGGCCAATAACTAAAATGTTTTCAATCTGCAAACAAACTATGTATGAATCTCAAAGAAGGATACAGATATTTGACTGCATAAATAGCTGGCTGGTCGTATGGTTTTCTAAGAATATTTCAAATTGAATACATCATTTACCTCATATGGGGGCACCATATTTGCAACGTTACGTACGACAAATGCTTCTTCTGGTTGGAATCCCAGAATATTCGAGGGGCAGACCCTGGAGTCTGCACAAGCAACCACCCTAAACTGACCATGAAATTCAAGATTTATATTTTAAAATTTAATATTTAAATTAAAAAAAAAAATAAAATGATTTTCACTTCTTTCAATCTAATTTTTCTGATTGGATTAATTTTGGACCGATTTGAAATAAAAAAATAATGGTAATAATAAAATGACCATTATGCCCTCAAGCACAGAGTCCTGCTGGGATTGCCTTGCCTATTTCGTCTTCCTCTATTAAATGACCATCACTGGAGTGGAAGCAGATTCAGTGAAAAACCCAAAATGCGCGTCTCGAACTTACCTTAATTAGTGAAAAGTGCTAGCCACCATCTAAGAAGTCCTGTTTATTTTGGTCCGCATGACAAACGCAGCTGCTGCTTGACCCTCGCCCGGTGGCCCTCAAAAACGGCGAATCGAGCTGAGAGAGAGAGAGAGGTGATTTATTTTGTTTGTAGAGAGAGAGAAAGAAATGGCTAGCGGTGGTTACCGGGTGGAGGCGGAGCGGTGGCTGACGATTGCGGAGAAGCTACTGTGCGCACGCGATCTCCACGGCGCCAGGAGCTTCGCAATCCGGGCCCGGGAGTCTGACCCGAGACTCTACGAGCTTGCGGACCAGGTTATCGCTGTCGCCGACACGCTTCTTGCCGGCGAGTTGAGGATAAACAATGGAACTCACGATTACTATGCTATTCTACAACTCGGTCGCCTGACTCAATCCATGGAGCTCCTCGCAACTCAGTACCGCAAGCTCGTGTTGATACTAAATACTAGTCGGAATCGGCTGACCTTCGCCGACCAGGCCTTCAAGCTGGTGTCCGAGGCCTGGTTCGTTTTCTCAAACCCGACGAAGAAGGCAATGTACGATCACGAGTTGCAGCTGAGTCAATTCGAACAACTCGGTCCACTCGGGCAACGCGTATCTGGTAGTCATCAGCTAGGTCAACATCCTCAGGGCCAAACGTCACAGCCTCAGGCGAGGAGTAGTCCTAGACCCAACATGGAGGAGGCGGCGGTGGCTCCGCTATCATCTCCCGATCCAATTTGGCAGACCCGGCAGCCTGCACCGCCAAAACCCATTGAGTCCCCTCGGCCACCTGCACAACAGCCGAAGCCTACCGAGTTGTCCCGTCCGCCTGCTCAGCCTATGAGTGCGGAGTCAAGTCGGGCAGTTAATAGTACACAACAGCCCGTTGCTGCGGAATCAATGCACAGAAGTGAGTCTGAGGCTCAGGCGAGAACGACCGAGCCGCGGGTACCGAGTTTCTGGACCACGTGTCCTTACTGTTTGATTCTCTATGAATATCCTAAGGTCTATGAAGAGTGCGCACTTAAGTGTCAGAATTGCAAAAGAGCCTTCCATGCGGCCGTTGTACCTGCGCCACCAGTGAATGGTAAAGACCAGTACTTTTGTTCTTGGGGGTTTTTCCCTCTGGGGTATTCAGGCATGGCGAGAGATCCAAGTAAGGTAGCTTGGTCGCCTTTTTCTGCATTGTTCGCTACACCATTGCAAGCTGGCGGTGTAAAGCAAGCTAAGGCAAAAGTAATGTACAAAGATGATGTATATATAGACCTTTCTGACCCAAGCGAGGATGATTCTGATTTTGACGATCATGAGTGGGGTAGCAAAAAGAGGAAGTCTAAAAATGAAAAGGGACGAGAACCCTCAAGTAAAACTGTGAAGAAAATAGAAAATGAGGGGCTAAAGAAGCGAAAGGCGGATGGTGGGTGTAATGTACAAGAAGATGTGATGGGGAAGGGGGAAGGGACTAGCGGGAGAAAGTGGAAAGGGGCCAATAATTTGGGAAAGTTGGATTTGAATGTGATGTTTAGTAATGAGGCGGAGGAGACAGTGCCGGCAGCACACGACGGCCATAGGGCTGGAAATGAAGTGGAGGACTCAGGGGTTGGGTTTTTTGAGGGTCTAGATGAATTTTTGAGTAGCTTGCCAATACTCTCGGTTGTTGGGGATGACAAGGTCAAAGCTAGTTAGTGCAATAAGGTCCAACTCTTTTTTTTTTTTTTGAAAAAAAAAAGTTCTCTATTTTGCTGCTACTGCTCTTGTTGTTGCTCTTTGTTGTATGTTTATAGTATTTAATTATGTAGAGCTAATAAGATTTTGTTCTCTCATTTGTCCGAAATCTAATATAGGGGGCATTTGTCTCTCTCACTTTCTTTCCATCTAAAATCTCCCATCCCTTTTTTGTATATTATGCTGTTGAAGAATGATGCTTGGCACATTGCAAGATATGATAGAAAATTGAAAAAGGTTTGTTTCAAGTCCGAACTCAGCTTAGCTGTTTACTCTATCCTGCCCTAAGAACCTTATGTACATATAAAAGAGTGTTTTAGTTCACGAGGCTACCACACCGTAGGTGTAAGAAAAGGTCAAATTTATGTAGCTGTACCTGGCTTTAAATACAAAGAGATTGTTTTCGTAACTCGAAACTATGATGTCCAAGTTATGATAGAGTAACCTTATCATTACACTAAGGCTTGTCCTTCTGTGAATTATAGTCTTGCTAGATGAGAGTATAATCATAGGAGTCATTTTCTGATAGATATATTTCCTCTTTTTGTGCTTGCTTCATTATCTTGTTCTTGACACAAATGAAACACAGTAAACTTAAAGTTGCAGACAAGTGAAGAGAGGCAGTTGCTTGTCAATATTGATTCTTATTGTGTGAAATGCTTACTGCGATAGACCTTTGGCGGGTGACTTCCACTTTTATACAGTTGCTTGTATTAAAGTCAAGGTTATATTGTCAATATGAAGTGTAAATGGGGAGCCACCAAGATTTTGAAGAATCTAGTGGATGTATGCAGAACCTGTAAAGGTGGACTTTAGTTAAGCATAACAGCCCTTTTAACCACAAGCCTATGAGCTTATTCTCAAAATGAGAATGCTTTTGATGACTAGGAAATTGATTATAAATAGACCGTACTGTCTCTGTCTTTTTGATACTTGCATGGAAGTAATTAACCCAATGTTGTTGAACACTGTGAGTTGGCCAAGTCTATTTTTTCCTCCCTGAACAATTTCCTATAATGTTCTTTGACCTCAATTTTCAACAACAATGCCTAAATGGCGGCTCCTGCTGTTGCTTTGCTTTGTCTCGGTTCATTTCATGCAATGAACTGAGCACCACATCCATGCTAGTGTTATTCCTCAGTTACTAAGGTAATGGTGTTCTGTTGATAGCCATGCCACTCTGATGGTCATGTACTGGTAGTTCCATTGCTGCTACATGAGAAATATTTCATTGAAATCCTGCCAAGGAGCTTGTGAACTGTGGCTCTTTCTTTTCCCCTTTTGAGGGGGCTCAAGAGCTTAAATTTGAAAAGCATATGGTTTGAGTTAACTTGGCCTTCCTCTAGGATATAATCTGCTACTAAAAGGGCCTATAATTCACTTCCTTTGAAATACTCAGTTTTGAGTCTTCTGTTTGTGCTTGTGAAAATTTTTCCTTGGTGGTTCATGATGTTCGTCTTTATAAAGCTCCAACCATAAATCTTAGTATTTGTGCCAGCAGTTGTTCTTCACATGTAGTGTCTAAGCCATCAATGTTCCATAACATTCCTACAGAAACACGTTCTTCTACCCCTCCTTCAATCTACCTCTTGGCCTCATGGTTGGATTGCTTAACTCTCTGTGATATTCTTACTATTCATTAAGCAACAGGATTCTTTTTATTAACTTCTTTGGAAGTGGGAATCCCATGTGATGAAAATCTCTGTAGAAGGACCAGAAAAGAGAATAGAGAGAAGATTTCCAAATGAATTTCTGTGTCTGTCAATTGTAGCATTACTTTTGAGCTTGGATGTGGAGTATGCCTTGGTACATTCGTTGCCTTGACCATGATCTGACCCAATTCAAATGATAGAAATTGGTGAAATCTCTTTCTTGTTTTCTTTCTGCGTTGCATATTGCGTAGTGTGGCCACAATCAAATTCCTTTATCTGTTCAAATTTTGTTGATTTCAATTTCATTCTGAACTTGCTATGGGAGTCTTTCCATACTTCTTGATCTGTTGGAAACTTTGGTACTTGGTTTCAACTAGACACAGGGGTCACACTGTTTTCACTTCGTTAAATTCAGCTGTGATATCAATTTGATCTGCTGGATACAAAAGTATTGTTCTCTGGTTATAGACACTATCACTATCCCATTCCATTTGTTTTTTACTTCAGTTGCCTACTCACAGCTAACTATTTTAGGCTTCAACGTACGGCTACCTGCCCACTCTACTTTTTGTGCTGGATTCCCCGTTTGGTGGTCGAAGTTGCGCCTGGAATTGGATTAGATGCAATATCCTTCTGGCAACTGTTTATTAAATGTCTTTTAGCAGTGGTTTAAATCTTTTAGAGGGAGTGGGGGTCCTTACAGCTAGTAGTTGGGCTTTTGCTTTCTTTTCCTTTCAACATCTATGCTTCCTTCGCTTCGGGCTCTACTAGAAGTTGCACCTGGAATTGGACTAGTCGTAGCTATTCTGATCGAGTTTCAACGATGTTGGAACGCTATGGGCCACATGTCTCGATTATTGGTCTGCTGGATTCCCATTATCGTACGTGTTGTCTTTTCGACATTGCGATCTATCATTTTAACAATACCAAATATGTTTTTTATTTTTCTTTTTTTTAATTGGGTTCGATCGAGAGACTTAAGTTAGAGAAGACTTACCAAGTCAACATGGAATAAAAAAGTTACGTACGATCTGTTTTTCTTTCCTTGACAGGACATGGCATCCCCAAGATCAACGTGAGACTTTTGAGATGAAAATATCCGAGATTCAAGCTCCAAAGACCTCTAGGATTTGCAATGATTTTTTTTGTTTTTTTTTTTTTGGGGGGTAAAGAAACAGGGTGAGAACACCCAGTATAATCGAGCATGGATCGAGGCATCGAGACTCCAATACTATCCTCCAAGAGCAACCACCTCCCATCCCAAGCAACTACCTCCCATCCCAACACAGGAGGTTATTGCAGAAATTGAGACCCAACAAGCTGTTGCCGAGCCGAAACCAGCCATGACGCACGCCCGCCCACACGATTGCCTTCATGGTAGTGCAATTGTTACTTATTTAACAAATAGTGACGGGAGGTCATTGGATGGGTTAAATTTCCTGGCCCCATTAATTGAACGAGCTGAAGAAATTTCGTCCTCACATAGCTCGTCCTCCTTGATTGCACCTCACTTGCTAATGTGCCATAGGGCAGGCCTAGTGGGAAATAGAATGGTCTAACAAATTAGGATGGATTTGGTGACAAAAAAGTATTTCTCGCAAGTTACAAATTCTTAAAATATAACAAAAAAAAAAAATCTATGTAATTAATTTAATTAACAAGTAAATATAAATATAAAAATATTTACTAATGTGCTATAGGTAAGAGTAGTGGGAAATAAAATGATCTTCCAAATTAAGATTCAATCAGATGTGATGTTTGATATAAAAAAGATATTTCGCTCAAGTTACAAATTTTTTAAAAGTAATATAAAATTATTTGTAATTAATTTAATAAATAAATAAATATAAAAATATAAATATTTTAAATATAATAAATAAATATATATATATATATATATATATATTTATATAACATAATATTTTTAAATTTACTTAAAATTTTTTATTAACTATATGTACGTAAATGTCTGGTGATGTATATCTGACGGGACAGTTGATGAGGCAGCAAACCTGACTTGTACGAGGGTACAAACGTGTCATTATCTCTGACAAGTAAGGCAGCATGGCGCCCTGTACGGAAACCACTTTTTTCAACGTGTATGTTCAAGGCATTAAAGTTTAAATGAGCACTCCGACGATGGACTGCCGTCGTATTAATAATGTATGTACTTAATAATTATATATATTAAATATATATAATATTTACATAAATTATATTTATATATTTATTTGAACGTAATCCCTATTTATCAAGAATTTATACGTAAAATGTACACGATGAGTTGGGGGCAATGTGAACCATGTCCCCTTTAATAACAAATTTTTTAACATCTTTTTGTTTTTGGCTTTTTATGCGGCTATATCGATGGGAAATATATGCAACCATTAATAATTTGAAAGGCTAAATGCTAAATGTATAAATTTAAATTTATATTTAAAATAATTTAATTAATTTATAATTATATAATATATTTAATTTATTTAATAAATATTTTGTATTAAATTATTTATTAAATAACTATTTTTTAGAGATAAATTCTTCGGTAAGTGGAGAAGTAATTATAATATGTAATCTTTAAATATAACATTAGATGTTAAAGTAACAAATTAAGGAATAATAATTAATAAAAAATTTATTTAATAATTAACTACCTAAACGTCGATCCCCGACTAGCTGCCTCTGAATTCAATCCTTTTATGTCAATCGCCAAAATATCAAATATAATCAAATGAAAAGACTTGGTTTAGATTTTTATTTTTTTTTTTTTTTTTTTGTAAAAAGTGAAAAGACCTAACAAATGACCTGATAATATCTTAATTATACGTTTAGGGTTTTTATTGCTAATGAAAGTTGTGTGTTTACTAAGTATAATTTATAACGAAATATGCTGATATTATTTTTATAGTATTTTTAAGTTTATTTATGAGTATATTAATATATATATATATATATATATATATATATATATATATATATATATATATAAATGAAAAGAAAAAATCTCCGATGTGGGTCCGTGTGTAACATTTTCGTCGGTGAATTTTCCTTGATATTGTGTGCATTGCCAACATCGGTGACACGTGGAAGAAAAGAGGAAAATAATACCAAAAACGGTAATAATATACCAAGAAAGAAAGAAAAAAAGTAGAAAGCTAAGTAATAACTGAAAGTCTGAAACCAAAAATAAGCGGCCAATCCTGGCAGCTCTCGTTCCATTCCCATGGTCAGTTAGGTTCTGACTGGTGCGTCATAGGTAGGTGTCTGTCATTTTCTTTCTTCAACTGCCTTTCTTGGACCAATGGCCACTTGGGTTCTTTGCTTTTTGAAATTCCAAGGGCTTTTATTTTTTTTTTACCCTCAATCTAGGGTTCCATTCAAGATTGTTTCTTGCACTAAGCTGAACTAGTTTCAGATTCTCAAATAGCTCCATCTTGTTCCTTCCATCCAATACCCCCACATATATTCTTTTGACCTTTATTTTATTCACGATGAGAAACAGTTTTCCTGCATTTCCATTATAAAGAAATATTCTTTTGCTGAGGTGCTTGCTTTTTTTTTTTTTTTCTCTATATATATATTCTTTTGCCTTTCGATAATAGTTGAAATATATATAGGTAGATTTTCTCACGATTGCAGCCCTTTCTCTGGGCGCTTGCAATTAGAAGACCTTTATATTGCTAATTTTGACTGCTGGGATTTTTGGGGCACCTTTAGTTCTTGTTGAGATCCATTCTTGATTTCTTGAGTCTTTAGAGGCTTTTCTGTGCTTTTTGGAACGCTTTGTACGGGTAGATATCCATCGATTAAGAATTAGATTTTTCTCCTTTGCTTGTCTGTTTCCCACCTCCTTGATCGGCGGGTGTGATTGGATCTCTTAATTCACGGGATTCTTTGCATGATGGCATGTTAGGTTAATTTATTTGTAGGATTTTAGCACTTAACATTTCTTTGCAAACTCAAACAAGCTTCTTAGATTTCTCTGCAAGCTCAACAAGCAGGAAAGTTTTTCCTTTTCTTTTTTTAATCAGATTAATCATTCTTTCTTCTTTTTCTTCTTATTCAAATATAAAATTTCTGTGCTCAGTTCATTTCAGTTTGTTATCTGGGGAAACTCAAGGAAAATGGCAAGACAGAAAATCAAGATCAAGAAGATAGACAATATCACAGCGAGGCAAGTGACTTTCTCTAAGAGAAGAAAAGGGCTTTTCAAGAAAGCTAATGAGCTCTCTACTCTCTCTGATGCTGAGATTGCTCTCATTGTCTTTTCCACTACTGGCAAGCTCTTTGAATACTCCAGCACAAGGTATTCTATTAATAAAGCCTTTCTTTTTTTTTTTTTTTTTTTTTTTTTGCATGTGTCAATTCTTGGTATCCTTCTTCTGCTCAGCCAGTCTAGGATGGGATTCTTTTTAAATTAACTCGAGTCTCAAGTCTCAACACTATAAACAAGAGAGAGAAAGTAGAGGGGATAGGGGAATTGGCATAGGGAATCAATTTGGTTAACTTGCATCATTGTTGTGTGTTAAACCATTTTTTGAGGACTGGACGCCCACCTCTTGTCTCCTGTCTCCTGTTAATGCTACTAATATTAATATATACGGCTTTGCTTTTGAAATTTTATTTTACTTGGTAGAGGTGCTCTAGTTTTAATTATCGAAAAAAAAAAAAAAAGGTGCTCTAGGTTTTATTTTTGCTATCAAATAATATTGTTCCGGCACCCCTACACGGTCGAACAGTACGTTATTTTAGGAGTATTCAGAAAAAAATTTTGGGTAAACAAGGATAGATTCATTAGGAGATATGGTTTTATTGAAAATAGATTATTACTTTCTAGGGGTTCTCATGTAATGCAGGGTACGTGCATCTGATTGAGTTCAAAGTACATATTTTGGTTTTTAGTGGGCTACTAACTCTTATATGTTGAATATTTAGTTTCATGAGTTTGAATTTAAGTCTCCAAAGGAAAAAAAAAAAAAAAAAAAGCACCAGACTCCTACATGTTGAATTAGTTGGAATGACCATTGACTCCAATTTAACGCCTTTCCCCTCACTAATTACTATGCAGTAAAATAGTGGATTAAATGTGATATTGGTTAATCAAATTATTTCTTAGGATTTAGGTAATTTATTTATAATACAATTTTATTTGCCTGAGGCATTATTCTCAGAGTTGCTTGAAGAACTTGATACAATTACATCTACAGGTTTTAATTAAAAAATTAATTGCACACGATCATGATTGAGCCACGTTAGCCATAATTAGACGTACATTAAATTGACTGCAATCATAGTATCACTTGTGACTAGAACTTCAGTGGAATCTCATTGTGATATCCTTTTCTTCTACATATTCTGCAGCCAAAGAGACAATTCAGTACTCATTCCCTTATTCCAAGAACTTTAAAAGTGGGGGTGGTGGGGGGGGGGAATTAAGTATTGTCTTTGAAACAACCAAAGTGAAGTGTTTTGATAGACATTTTTTTTTGCTTGGTCTAGTTGAAGAAGCATGGAGTTTGAACTCAGATTTTCACTCTAAATTTTGTTCTTAGTGGCCATCAGTCTATATTTTATAATTATACTAATCTATTTCTAGTGGTTATATGAATTCAATCACTTAAACCCTGATTTAACGAGACAATGGGCGTGGACTTTTCACTTTTTTGGTCTCTATGAACAAAGCCTAGACACCCATGAATTTACCATAATTTGGGGTTTTACCCGGTCGTTAATTTACTAACTCACTAACGAGCAAGATCATAACAGAGAAACAATGATCATAATTTTCTCATTGTAAAATAAAAAAAAAAAAAAAGATGAAGTTGGTGAGCTCGCATCACCACATTATCTCATTGTGTTTTGTTGATTGCAAATTAATCATGAATGTTATATATTTCAATTTAGTCATCTATCACATGATACACAGCTTTTCACTGGGCCAGCAAGAAGATTCTATATTCTATTGAATATTCATGCCTATTATATGGGTTGGCATTGGCTTAGCATGTAAGACCCAAGGCTAAGAGGAAATTAACAATCTTTTTTCACAAAACCCCAATCTTTATGAAAAAGTAGTAACAATAATTGACCCTTATTTTGTTGTTGAAGTGTGAGGGAGGTGGTTGAACGGCACAATCTTCTTTCACGAGACCACAGCAAATTGGTTCTACCGTCTCTTGATCTGCCTGTAAGATGTTTTTCCCTCTTTGTGTTACTCCATGCATCCATGGATATTTGTGTTGGTGCCATTGAGATTGTAGATGATTATATGATCATGCTAAAAAACTGAGTGAAGGAATGAAAATTAATGAAAATAACATTCTTAATGACTTTTATTAACCCATATGAAACTATACTTATTTTTTATATCTATTTGGAAAGAAGAAATTGTATTTCAACTCATCCACCATTTTGCAAATGTACTCATGCCCTTTATGACCACATGAGATGACCATAGAGCATGAGGCTCTTATTTTTCACTTTGGATGCTAGCTAGCTGCTGCATATCTCAGTATGCATAACGCCAACTTATCAATAAACTTGTTGCAGCTCCTATATGTATTATGACATAATCTTCCTGTAAGCCGACCATTGTGGGACATATCCTGCATCTGCTTTGCAAAGGCATAGACAATAACTTGTAAATAAATAATGTTTTTGATATCCCATTTTAATTCCATTTGTAATTTGTAGTCAAATAATCTCAATTTGACTGAAAGTAAAAGAAGAAAAGCTAGGAAATAGATTTTGGTTAGAAAGTAATCTGCATGTCACTCCGCTTCTAGTAAATCTTCCCTTCTTTGGATCTCATGTTTCATTTCAGCAATATGATGTTGCCACCATATAGTGCTCCTTATGCTGGCCAGATTGTGCAAATAAGAATGGAATTTGACTGTCCAAAGTTGCAGGATAGCCTGATTAAATTATTAAGGGCAATTTTTTTTCTTTATTTTATTTTATTTTTTGTTTTTTTTCTGTTTTTGGGTCATTTTAGGTTGATGATGCCTTGTGTACCATGTTGAACAAGGAATTTGCAGAGAAGACTCGTGAACTGAGGTAGCCTTGCATGGCCCATATATTTACATACCTTAAGGCTATCAATTTTGTAGCAAAATTAGATGTATTTTCCAATTATTTTTTAAAATATATATATATACATATTCTGATGGATCATCTAATGATGGCAGGCAAGTGACGGGTGAAGAGCTCCAGGGGCTGAAAATGGAAGAATTACAACATTTAGAGGGATTACTTGTAGGAAGTTTGCAACGTGTCGTGCAAACAAAGGTTTGTGTAGCTCTCTTTATGTAGGTTAAATTGATTGTCTGAATTAGTATGTTGGAAATATAACTTGTATACTGTGAACGTAAATTGTTCTCCTGTATATGCGTTTCAGGGTGAAAGAGTCGAAAATGAGATCAGCACCCTCAGGAGCAAGGTCACTCTGGAGCTTTGAAATCCATTCACAGAGTTTTATGATCACTAGGAAACAAAATTATAATGTTTTCTCAAGATATTAAACGTGAATTGTGTTTTGATTGCTGTCTTATCTTTTTTTTTTTTTTCATCTCTTAATTTGCAGAAAATCCAATTAATGGAAGAGAACCAGTGGTTAAAACAGCAAGTGTGTTCTGAGATCTTCTATGTTTCAGTTCTTTCTTGTTGCCCACTTTCTCACTTGCTGAGTTCTCCATTTGGCAGGTTATGAAATTACCAACTGGCCAAGCCCATTCAATTGAACAAGGCCAGTCATCAGGCTCAGTGATGACCAATAATAGCAGCTCGGCAAATCCTGCTCAAGACTGTGACACCTCTTATACTTTTCTTCAATTGGGGTTGGTTCCATCTATCTCTCATGCAAAGAGCACAGCTCTGCACTTGACAATTAATATGAATCCGGTTTTACACTAAATAATATGCTTAATAATCAGTTTGGTACCACAGAACCGCAATGAAGTTTTTTACAATAATTTTTTCGGACCACTGGGATATCCATTGCATGAGAAACTATTAATATCGTATAGTTTTACCTTATTCATAAATTTACTCTCATTCCACTTGGTGGTTTGATACGCAAATCTCAAGTCTAAATTCCTGATCACCGAGGTTTTGGATGATTTTGTGCCATTTAAAGCAAGAAAAAGAAAAGAAAAGAAAAATTATTCTCGATAGCAAATTATAAAAGGATTTTATGGTTTTGCCTAATAGTTAGACATTTTGATGAGAAGTAGCTAGGCTTTTGGGGAATATTGGCTGACTGCAACTTAAATGTCTTGCAGGTTACCTTTTCCTAACTGAATATGAAGGAATCAATGACATTGCAGCTCGTGTATATAAATTAAGGCTCTTTCTCGTATTCTTATGCTGAAGATGATGACGGTAGCTGTTGAAATTAAATGAATGCATGGTTTTAGTATCTCTAGTCTGATCCCTCTGATTATTGGAAATGCAACTTCAATATGAGTGGAAGTAAGAAGCATTTGCTAGAAACCAAGTTCTTACCAAGTGTATGCACGCTTTTACTTTTGTCCTAGACTCTATTATTTACAACCCTCCCAGGAAGTTCCGTGGGTTCTAGGAAATATTGTTGTTTGTGTGTATTGTGGTGCAATGAAACTGAATAAAGTGTATAGTGATTATGATTGTGATTAAATTAGAAGGCAATATTGTAATGTAGGGAGCAATGCGACTTGTTTGATTAAGCCTCTAATGTACGAACCACGTATTTAAATTTCGTAATCTCGATGTGGCAAAACTAAATGTTTGGTTGTTGAATGCCGGTGCAAGTCAAGTTATGAAAAGCCCCATCAAGCGTGCACTTTGGATTTTCCCTTTGTTGTTGCACCGCAGGCTCGCTGGGGTGCGGTGTACATTAGGCTTGATCAAACAGGACAAACTACTAGTACTAGATCCAACGGTCCTAAGTCATCCGCTGGAGCCAGGCCCTCCAAATCATTCTCTCTGGCCTTTAGGTCACAAAAGGAACTTTGCGTCTGTGACACAAGCGCCCACATTAAATTTTGATTTAAAAGTTAAAACAGGTTAAAATTAACGTGGTGCATAGCACGCGCGGGAAGGGAGCGTGGGAATGAAAATCCTACTACTTTTGTGCGTCATTGTCGTTGGTTCCCGCTAGAGACCTGCTCCAAATTGCACAGCTCAAAAAACCAAACCCCTTTGATCCATTCCTTCCCCTTTTGCACATTTGTCTGTCACGCACACACTCTCTCTCAACAGTATCTGAAAGTTGCGGTCTCTCTACTGGGGTCGAGGTGATTAGCAGCATGGATGAAGAGTATGATGTAATAGTTCTTGGTACTGGCCTCAAGGAATGCATCCTCAGTGGTCTTCTTTCTGTTGACGGACTCAAGGTAATGCTCATTTCTCTTCAAGCTATCCGCAAGCATATATGAACAGATAGATTCGATCCCATACTCCTTTGTGTCTTCTTTAACATTCATGTATAGAATAATAGTAAATTTGCCGCGGGACTGCTTTGTTCAGTTGATCGAGCATTCTAGGTTGACAAGTTTATATTTTTATTGAATTGGGAGTTGCAAAGAGGCCTGCTTGTTGTTTTCCTTTGCAATGTCATTCAAGTTCTGAATTTGCATCTGCATGGATGGAGGATCTTACTTTTGGTGCCCACTTACTGTATGCAATATCCAGAAGGGCTCCTCGAGCAATCCATCTGCATTATAATATTCTGGAGTCTAGTTCAAATCAGAGACATCTGAATATGTTGTTCTTTGAATCCTTGTTTGAAACAGGTATTGCATATGGACAGGAATGACTAGTATGGCGGCGAATCAACTTCTCTCAATCTTAATCAGGTGACTAAGCTCATAGCACTACTGCTGTCCTGTTCATTTGCTAATTTTCTCTACAATCTTCCTTTTACCTGACTATCAGTTTTCCTATTCTTGTTTCTGCCTTTTCTTTTTTTCTTTTTTTATAACTCTCTTGATCCTTGTAGATTTGGATTTGGAAGCACTTCAGCAGACGTGATAAGCCACCAGAACGCCTGGGCATAAGCAAGGAATTTAATGTTGATACAATACCGAAGGTACATATCCCAGATCATACTTAGTAGTCTGTTTGTTTACAGATGAAACATGCTTACTAGCTACTGCCTCTGTTGCTCTGATGCCTCAACACCCACTTTAGATATTTTTAACATGCCTTTCAGGTTTTGTCACTGCACGATGTTACACAATTTGAACCAATGTAAATATCCTTACTTCTGTTCTTCCCCGCATTACTGTAAGCCTTATCTTCCCAGGTTCTTTATTTGGGACTGCACCGGATAGTGTAGGAAAATGAATGATGTTGTGAGACTAAAAATTCAACAAATTAATGTTTATATCTGAACCTGTAATTACTATGAATCTTTATGCAGTTGAAAGCTTTTTCCTTGCATGAAGTAGCATAATTGTCCATCGTTTGCAGTAAATTTAGTAATTGCTTGCTTGGCAATGAATTGGCCCTTAATATGTTATACATATGTCGTCCTTTTTTTCTCATTTCCCTTTCTATTTTGCTGTGGTAGTTTACTATTGCCTATGCTGGTTTGGTTCATATTCTCATCCACGCGGTTGTTACCAAGTATCTCAATTTCAAGGCTGTTGATGGCAGTTTTGTGTACAATAAAGGAAAGGTATAGCGCATTTACACCAATTTAGATTGTCTATTTTCTTTGAGGTGGTTTGTTGTCTCAGAGTCAGCCAAGTGACTTTATCTTTTTGCTCAAAAGCTACACTGGTATTGAACCATGATTTTCAGATTTACAAGGTTCCGGCAACTGATGTTGAAGCACTTAAATCAACATTGATGGGACTGTTTGAGAAGCGCCAAGCTCGAAAGTTCTTCATTTATGTCCAAGACTATGAATACAATGATCCAAAGTCTCATGAGGCCCTTGATTTGAACAAAGTTACAGCAAGAGAGCTTATCTCGTAAGAGTCTTGTCCATCTGGTTGCATCTAGATATGTGCATGGTGTGTTTAGATGTATTATTGCTCATGAATGAACTGTGTTGGACACTGATGTTAGCTGATATTTAATTATCCCAGAAACTACAAGCTTGAGGATGATATGATTGACTTTATAGGTCATGCCTTGGCACTTCACCTCGATGACAGTTTCTTGGATCAACCAGCTCTGAACTTTGTAAAGAGAATGAAGGTTTATTTGCAAATGTATAATGCATTTGTGTTTCTCAATAATAAAACAATTTCTGATTTGAAGTTCTGATCTCTAAGTTCCATTGATATTAAAAGTTGTCTTTTATTTTTTTATTTCCCTGTTTCCCAATTTGTTTCTAAAGCTTTATGCAGAGCCTTTGGCACACTTTCAAGGTGGATCACCCTATATCTATCCACTGTATGGACTTAAAGAAATTGCCTCAGGTTTGCTTGAGTCTTTAATTTCTCTAGCTTTAGGCGAGGAACATAAGTTGCTTTGACAGCTTTTAGTCTTTTGGCAGGCATTTGCCCGTTTAAGTGCAGCATATGGTGGAACTTACATGCTCAGCAAGCCAGGCTGTAAGGTAAATCTGCCATGATATTTCTTTTCATGTCCTCTTTTGCCCTTCCATCATAAGGATTGTGAATCTCTCACAACCTGGTGTTAGCCTGGTTTCAAGCTTCAGACTCAACAGAAACTTTTGAATTCTGATTTATGTTAGTCTTTGTTTCCATACAGATAGATCTTAGGCCATATTCTAATTCTTTTTGATGACAGGTAGAGTTTGATGCAGATGGGAAAGCCATTGGTGTAAACCTCTGAGGGGAAAACTGCAAAATGCCAAGAAAGTTGTTTGTGATCCTTCATATCTGCCAGACAAGGTACCTTCCAACAAGCTTGTGAATGGTTGGTTGAGAAGAATCCTGTAATTTTCCACTGGTGGAAGTGCCAAGATAAATCCTTCTATGTACATGGCATTTTAATATGACAGGTTAAGAAGATTGGAAAAGTTGCTCGCGCTATCAGTATAAGGAGCCATCCTATTCCAGACACCAGTGATTCTCACTCAGCCCAGGTTATCCTGCCACAGAAGCAACTTGGCCGCAAATCAGACATATATGTCACACAAATTGCACTTCACATATTCTTTTGCATAAAAACTTGATCAAATATCAAAGCAAAGAAATGTTTGAATGAAGCCAAGTAGCTTCTAAGGTACATTTCTTGACCAACTTTCCACATTGCTGCAGGTACCTCTTTTGTTGTTCTAATGCACATAATGTTGCTCCAAAAGGAAAATACATTGCTTTTGTTTCAACTGAAGTGAAGACTAACAATCCTGAAGCAGAATTGAAGCCAGGAATAGATCTGCTTGGTGCCGTGGATGAGATATTCTATGATACTTATGATACATTTGTACCTACAAACAATCCCGAAACTGACCGTTGCTTCATGTATAGGGTAAACTGATGTGCATCGATCAATTACTCACTTTCTTGCTTTCCTCTGTGAAAAGATAAGCAATTAGTTGCATTTGTTCTTCAAGTTAGTTATCTTCTGTCAAATGCGTATAGATGAGCGTCTGCACATCATAAGTCAGACATGTAGAAGATCATAATCTTATAGAACGTATTGAATGCTCGAGCAGTCTGGCTTCAATTCATTTCCTGGAGATTTCAAACTAAGCATTGAAATGTTGATATTCTTTGCAGAGTTATGATGGAATAACGCACTTTGAGACCACAGTTGACGACGTGATCCCAATGTACAGTAAAATGACCGGAAAGGTACCTTCCGATGACCAGAAATATGCATTGCATGCTTCATTAGACTGCCATGATGCTGCTGGTTGTTTTCAACGTATAGACAAGAGAAAGATAAATGGGAATCTTTTGTTTGCAAAATCAGAACTCAAAAAATGTGGGTTTCTTTGCAAGACTGACTGGGGTTCTTCTTGGTTGTGTGGTTCAGTCTCTTGATCTTTCTGTGGACCTGAGTACTGCAAGTGCCGCTTCTGAATGATTGGCAATTTTAAGTGGTGATCAAGCATTGGAAGATCGACACAGACCATTTTTTCTCTTCCAATTCCCTTTCGTTGACCAAAAAAAGAAAAAAACAAACCTTCTGGATATCCATTCCATTACAGGAATCTAGCATCTGAGTTACCGTTGCAATTTGAAGTCCTTTTCTTTCTCAAAGTTTTCTTTTTGGTTATCTTTATTCCTTAAATTTATTACTGATATTAAAATTTAAAATTTATTTTTAATTAAAAAAAAGAAACAATGTAAATGTCCAATCCTACACAATGATACGATAAAACGTCAACCATTCCAGGTAGTCGGTGGCCGTGTATCCTAGCTTTAGTTTTCCTAAAATTTGCCTAGTGGGACCAATTGGCCGTTTGGCGCTAATAATCAAAAAATATCTGACGAAAATAATCCAATAGAAAATGACGATAAAATGCAACAAAAAGGAAGTCAATGTTACCGTTATAACATTAAACGAAAAAAAAATCAAGAAACCAATGTTTTTGCGTGTGGGCCCAACAGGCTAAATAGTTGACTGCCCAATGCCCCACTATAAAGATGGACTCTCTCGCACCGTTTGCTGTTCACAGTTCGCAAAAAGCTTCTCATGCAATCCCTCCCAAATTACAAAAAGGTTTTTATTTTTTCTTGTAATGGTTGCATTTGCGACTCAGAAGAACGAGTGAGAGCAGCGAGTCATGACTCGGCCGGCGAGTCCGAGGAGGCGATTCAGCGTGTTCGAGTTTAGCGAGGAGGACGAGCGCGTGGAGAAGACGTCGGAGAGGCTTCTTGTAAAGTTTGGAAACCCTAAGCCTAAGAAGATTTGCAGGAGGCGAAAGCTCCTCCGTCAATCTTCTCCTGTCGAAAAGTACACGTTTCTTGAGTGTTGTAAGTTTCGCTACCATTCTTTTCTCCTTTCTTTTTACCGATTATTTTTTAATTTTCTCCTTCAATTCTTGGAAATTTGAACGTTGGATTTTGCTGTTTGCTGGATGGGGAAACTACTGGAAAATGGGGGGTGAATCTTGAAAATCTTGAATGTTTGAGTTTTCTAGATGTCTGCTCGCTTGGATTCTGGTAAAAGTGGGGGCAAATTAATGTTAAACTGGGCTATTTGGGTGATGTGAAGATTAGGAAAACGCGAAAGAAAGGGAACTTCGGTTTTTTGTGTGATTTTGTGGGTTTCTTTTTAAATTGATTTTCGTACAGATATTTAGATGTTGTTATGAGTTGATGTTCTTTTTCTTTTTTTCTTTTTTGCTTTTTTGTGTCTAAGAATGAGGTTCTTTATGAAGTTGAGCCCAATTGACAATGAATTGCTTCTGTTTGGTGAGGGAAAAATTACATAAAAATAAACTACTTAATGCACCGACTGTTTGTTTCAGCTTTTCTGTTATATTGATAAAGATTAAATCACTCAAGAATGATGATGATGTTCTAATTACTTGTCCTTATTTTCCTTTTTTCTTTTTGTTTTTTCTTTTTCAGTTGTATCTTCTAAAACCTAATGTGGCTTCTGCCTGCTCAGTTATGAACTATGGAACATGGGTAGGGTTTGAACATGAATTCAACTGCATTTAAGTACAGTAGGGTTTGGAGAACATTTAGTTAGAAAGATAACAGAAAATGTATAAATTTCTTCACTGTATTTCTCAAGGTTTGCCCCTCTGAGCCACCCAAAAAAAAAAAAACTAGTGACTGTAAAAGAGAAAAGAAAATGCACAAAGTATTCACATCTTTTCTTCTGCCATGCTCCTTAGTCCTTATGACTCCAATGATTGAAAGTAAGAAAAAAACAAAAGGGATTGATGGCTATTTGTTTTTCCCCAGTTTGGGCTTTTCCCACTAAAGATGAATTTTTTTAGATCAAAATTAACAAGTTTTATCATTAAAATTTGTTTACAGCTTATTTTAATTCTGATTAAAAAAGGTCTTTTGTTGCTTTTCAGCTTTACATCTAAAAATTTTCTTAGGAAAAAGTTTTGGTATCCTAGGAGTTCTTTAAATACTAGCTTATGCAGACCCGCACACATGCATTTATGTATCCGTGTATATACCTACCAGGAAGGGTATTGTTGTGCATAGAATTCCCAAATTGCAGATTCTGTGGAGGGTTAGTTGCAGCCTTCCTTCTGCTCTTATAAAGAGATTGTTTCCATAATTTGAACCCTTAATCTTCTCTATCACAATGGACTAATCGTACTGTTCTGGGAAGGCTAATCCTTGTATAAATATGCTATGAAATCCTCCCATAAATCAAGTGCTCATGTTTTTGTGGACGTGTGCATTCTATGCACTTCTATGAATGTTGGATAAAACAAGTTTTGTAGTATCATGAATCTTTTATTGGTCCTTTTTGGTTAAGGAGAAATGAAGATGAAGTCATTGGAAATTTAATCTAAAGGGCATCTTTTCTTTTTCTGCACCTTATTTTCTTTTATTTTTTGTGGTTGACTAGAAAGTCCATTGGCCTTTGCACAATAAAGCCGATGCAGCTATCCCCATAACACAAGCTCCTAGTCCATCCCAGGAATACTTGTCCATTTATTTTCCCATGTAGTCATCAATTGTATCAGGACTCTAGAAAAGGAAAGTGGGAATGATCCTGTCAATGTTTTCCCATGTAGAGGCTCATGAATAATCATCCATTTATTTTCCCTTGTAGTTGCAGCTTCTAGCAGGGCTCTAGAAAAGGAAAGTGGGAATGATCCTATCAATGTTGATGATGAACCAATTGTTGTTGGCATCGGAGGTAAGGGACATTAGTGTTTGATTTGCCGAATCTCTCCTTTGCAGCTTTTGTGCTCATGGATTTAATTGTTGCTTCATTCTTTTATCAATACTTTGTTCTTCAAGAGATTCATGTGTGCCCATTTAAAATTCCACAAAGTTTCAGCTTATACAGGGACTCTAGAGAAGGAAAGCAGGAATGATCCTGTCAATGCTGATGATGAGCCAATCGATGTTTGCAGTGAAGGTGAGGGACTCTACTTCTCAATTTTCTTATATTTCTCGACAGTTTGTATTAAGTTTTCTATTATTCTTTGCTGTATTTTCCTCTATAATTGCAGAAGGGACTGACACTCCGTCTTGGGGAATTTGCAACCCGCCAGTAGATATTGACATTAATGGTGTAGGAGATTGTCACCAATATTGTGTAACATGTCCTGTGTCCACTCCGCAGGAAGGAAATGCTGTTAAGGATGAAATTTCTGGAGGGGATACTTTTGTGCTGTCAAGTTCTTCCATTTGTGAGGTGCGCTAACACCTATCCTAATTGGCTTGGTACTTCTTTAATTGTTGAATTCTTTTTCTATGGATGGTCAAAAAAAACTGTACAGTGAAAGCTATCTATTTAATATCTGTTGCAGACTGAGCAAGTTGGTGTGATATCAGATGAGGAAGACAGGATTGAGACGAATTCATCCTCCCCTGTTTCTACTCTTGCTAAAAAAGAAGGTTCTCCTTCATCATACGCTAAACTCTTGTACATTCTTTTGCATATTTTTCTAATTTCAGGCTCTTTGTCCTTAGCTTGGCATGCAAGAGATGGAGTTTATAGGGTATAACTTCAAGTTTTATGAAAGAGTCGTAAGGGACTCCTTGTCATGCTACTTAACTGTCTTTCCTTTTCTTTTTTCCAGTTTCGTTAGAAGAACATATTGCAGAGAGTGGCTCTGTTGGACATGAAATTGTAAGTGGGTGCAATATAATAATGCTTAAGAATCTTTATTATTTTTGTTTTTTTATTGGATCTGACAAGGTAGAACTCCAAAAGTTTTTATGGGCAATTAAGTTTTCATAGGAAAAAAGTTGGAAACATCCATTGTCTTTATGTTTAATTGAATGCCTGATATTCAATTGGACTAACACACAGCTAACTCTGCTCTGAATGAACTGCTTCTTAGTTGCATTGAAATTTTGTGATGAGTTTTATTGGTTAGACGTCATGTAGCTAGTTTAATGTATTGTCTGGAGCATTCACATTTTAAAATGGAGGAGTCTATTAGAAGAATTCTCATGTCTCGTCACCTTGAAAAGTGGTCAGCTTTGATTTTGAAAGAAATCAGAATTATGAACCATCACAACTTTTTTTCTTTTTTTTTTTCAATATTGCAGGACTTTGTGAATAAGGCAGTTGTTGTTTTCCCTGATTTCGTATTGTTTGGAGACTTGTATTGCACACAGTCTCGCCTAACCTTCTCATGCTGCTGCATCAAAGTTGAGGGTTCAACTGTAAATGGGGAAAAGGGAACATTTAATGCTGAGTGGCCTGTTGGTGATATAGTTAATTTTGAGTCAGAATGGTGTGGTGTGGTAAGTTACCCTATCTTGTCATCCTGCCATAGCATATTACTTGCCGTAACATATTTGATAGTTTGGGTAACTAAATATCTTAGCATCACTGGATGTAGGTTGAGACTGCTATTGTTAACATTCATTTTAAATCAGAGATTTCTAAAGGAGAGGAATATGCAAAAAAAAATTCAGGTTTGTGCATTCTACATAATTACTGTTGGTTCTATTTTGTTTGGTTTATCTTGATGGGTCAACCTGAGAACTTGGTGCTCTATGCTCTTGAAGCATTACTTGAAAGGAATCTTTCTGCTTCCCAGTGTTAGAGAACACATAAGAAATTCCTGGTTGTCACTACTGAACTCCCTCAGATTGCTTATTGTGTCAAAGCTCCCAATACTCTGCAGCCTTTTTTTTCAACTGTTTCACTCAATTTTATATGGGGTTTTATGCCATACATGAAACATGTGATATAAAAATATTTTCACAGATAAACTTCAATGATGCTACATTGCCTTGTGAGGAGATCTAACTTGTTTGTAGCTTTTATGTAAAAGCAGATCATTAATACCAATGCCTTACAATCTTCTAAGATGAAAACCTTGTTGTGAATAATTCACATATATTCACTCTGTTATGAATAATTATATATCTGGTTCTCATAAAAGTTGATATAATGATGATCAAAATGCTTGACCTCTTCCTATGTCTGGATTTTTTGTTTATATGGCTCAGTCTTCTTTTATTAAAGTTTTAGTTTCTGTGCATCTCTAAAAAGAGTATTTGATAAAATGAAAGTCGAACTTTTTTGGTGCTTGTGACGAAATCTGCTTTTGACAAACCCTTATTTACATTTTTTTTTTCCTCTAGTAAATATGGTTTTGTTTGATTAGAGATGTTTTGCAATAATCTTGAAACATTCAAAAGTCATTCCTGATTCCTCACTAGGGAACATATATTGTCAAAACTCCTGCAGGGATCAAGTTAAAATTTTCAGTTTATGATCCTCGTTGGTATGAAGGACAAGAAGCAATCAAATCACTGGACATCAGATACAGGGATATCTGGAGTCTTTCTGTTGAGTGAGTTTTGATTGGAAATTATAGATATGTTATGTGGGGTGATATTTCTGTGTAAGTTCTCTGGGGGTTGATGGCTGGCTAAGTATCTATTAAAAATTTCAGGGTTTCATTTATTGTTGTTTGCCACACTACACAATCATTAAAATTTCTAGATTTGTCATCAGATGCTCTGTATCCTCTGTGTTAATTCTTCCACAAGATCTGATAGTAGGCATGTTCAACCCTGGTTTCATATCTTTCTATTAGCATTTGCTTAATTTAATTTGATACTTTTTTTTCCTTGACAGTACTTACAAGGAATACAATGAAAATGCCTTGCTTGGGCATGACTTGGCCATCTCAAATTCATCTATTCCTCCGTAAGTCCTTTGCCTCAGAATGTAAGCCTGGTGTGCATGTCGGTGTGTGAAATGTGTGAGTTTCTCTTTTGTGGAGTATTTGTGAAAATTTATGAAATATGAATTTTTAGATTTTGTTTTATGCTAGTGTCAGGCTCTTTGTTTTGCATATCTTTATTCTATAAGCATCAAAAGAATGCAATTTTTGTGCCGTATTTATACATTTGCTTGAAGCAGTTTTACTCATTAAACATAATATGCTTTATCTAGCCACACTCTTGTACTCTCTGACTGTCATTTTTTCTCCTTTATTTGAATCCTAAAACAATATTCATATGGTCTCTTCAAGATTTTGCTTATATAGATGTTTTGTTTCAGTCTTGGTGAGAATTTTGGAGAAATTGTTTATCCAAGAGGTGATCCTGATGCTGTTTCAATTAGTAAGAGAGATGTAGAGCTTCTTCAGCCAGACACATTTATCAATGACAACATAATTGACTTTTATATAAAGTAAGTTTGAATCAAGGTACTCCATAGCTATGTTTCACTATGATGGAACTTGTTACTTGTTTCATGTTGATTATTTGCTCCTCTGGGTATGCCAAAAGCTCATATGTAAGCATATATTTTAGCAACACTTGAATTCATTTGTTGTTTAAATGTACTCCAATTTGACCACCTTCTAGATTGTCCTAAAAGAGTAATTACATTTAAAATTTGAAGCCTGGGCTCATAGGAGTTTTGAAACTTAGAAATAGTAGTTTGGTAGGATAAAGGAGGGAAGCTGTACAAGGTTCAATGTTGCACTAGCATCTAGTCTAAGGTGTTTGCTTTCTGATTCTCATTGTTCAACACCCCGGTATTGAAATTTTATCACCAGGTGTTGCTGTGTTATCTTGCTATGCTCTTCAAAGACAGACTAAAATGTAGCCTTTTTTTCTAAATTTTTTCTGTGATTCCTACAATACATTTTAGGATCCTTCCAATGTGGTAATTTAAAATTAAAATACTAACTGCTCACTGTTATGATTAGAGTTGTTGCCTGGACAGTCTAGATATTACAGTGCTATAAATCCATTTCATATAGGTTCTTAGCATTATTTTTTGTCAGATTTCTCACATGAATATTCAGTTACCATTCTGGCGATTGTAGAAATCCACTCTATGACTGGGTTGTAGTCAGTAGTGTAATTATGCTGGTACTAGTCTGGATTTTCCAATACAAGGAGTGGTTAAGAAATGAAAATTGGGTTGAATTGAGGTGGGGAAGTTGAGCTGTGTACATTTGACCCTTCCATTCATATTGAACTTTGGTATGTCTTAAGGCTAAACCAAACAATATGCATAATGTTAGTAAATATATCCTTTTTTTCCCCTTCACTCACTGATTAGCACTCTATTGTTCCTGGAGCCTGGTACCAAGTTATCAACAGTAGAGAATATGGACATTATTGCGCTTAGTTTTCAGAGGCTTTGGTTGCTTTTAGTCTTCAAATTCATTGCTGTACAACAAAGTTTGTCATACTTGGAGCACACAGTGGGCTTTCTTGCATCTGTTTTTTTTTTTTTTTTTGCATTTCCATTTTCTTTCCTGTATGAAATGTGATTGAGGATTCTTTCTGGGTTCAATTCATTTACCTTAAGATTCTTATTGATACATGCCATTTTGTTTATGCATGTACAATAAATGAATTGTTCTATGCTGACCTACCATGTCCCTTTGGCAGATATTTAAAGAATAAAATTCAATCAGAGTACCAGCATCGGTACCATTTTTTTAATAGCTTTTTCTTTCGGAAGCTTGCTGATCTTGACAAGGACCCATCTAGTGCTTATGAAGGCAGGGCTGCATTCCAACGTGTTCGCAAATGGACAAGGAAAGTGAATCTTTTTGAAAAGGATTACATTTTCATTCCTGTAAATTACAGGTTAGGAGGTTTGTATACACATTTTCTTCCTTGGAGTTTGGAGAAGATCTCTTGTTACTGCTTGCTGATATGAATTAATCTTTTTAGCAGTCTTCACTGGAGTCTGATTGTTATTTGTCATCCGGGTGAAGTGGCTTATTTCAGAGGCAAGGACCTAAATTCTGCAAAGATTCAGTTATGAACTTCTGATGGGCATGCTAGTATCTTACTTTTGCATTTTAATTATCATAATGCAGATGATGAAAGTGAAAATTCGTGTAAGGTACCATGCATCCTACACATGGATTCTATCAGGGGAAGTCATCGGGGCCTCAAGAATCTTGTACAAAGGTAAATTGTTAGTCAACTTCTAGTAACTTATTTTCTATCTAAATCTCTATTAGGTTGAAAACATAATGTGGTAAAGGGTTACATCACTTCTGATTTAACATTTTTTACAAGGAGTAACATTTTGTCCCATGAGGGATGTTGACACTTGGATCATGTGATGCAACTTTTTAGTTTGTGTTTGAGGATCGTGTGATGCAACTTTTCTTTTCTAATTCATATTGGCCTTTTAGTTTTTATGTAAATTATTGGCATGTGAATATATAGGCATGGAGATAATTGAAAAGGCACATTTGGGGAAACAGATCGTAATACAAAAACAGCAGATATATACTCTGAACAGAAAATGTCAATAAGACTCCTCAACCTATTAACTAAATGAGAGTGAATACCTTTTTTCAGATGAAGAATGTTGAATCATGCTACAATTCTTGAAAGTGACTGTACTAAGTGCAAAATCTTTCACAGTTGTGGGTGCGTTTTTGCTTTAGTGCCCTTATGGTTTTTCTTCTTGACTTCCTGTCTGTAGTTTGAGATTGAATGCCATTGTGTCTCAATGCAATAACCTGCAAGTGTTTCCAGTTATGGTGGAAAGAATTCTTATCTTGCGGCCCCAATTTTCAACTTAATGGAATTCACATGTGTTCACTCTTGTCTGAATATACTGTTTCAAAATGCTTTATGATGTTATTGCTTTCGAGTCTTACCTTTTTCTTTTGTATGTCATGCAATGATAGTTATCTATGTGAAGAATGGAAAGAAAGGCATAATGAGGCTGCAGATGTGACTTCAAAGTTCTTGGATTTATGGTTTGTCCCACTGGAGGTACTGCATCTAAATTGGCTATGATTTGCCCTCCCCCATAGTTCTGGTACTAACTTTTTTGGGCCTTAATTCTTCATTTTTTCTCTGTCAATAGATGGCTAAACAGTTTTGCATTAAGAAGCCAATGAACTAATCTGAATTTCATAGGAATGTGTGATGTGGGAACAACAAATGAGATTCATTTCAAATACAAGTTATTTGATCAGAATCTATCTAGGATGAAAGTAGAGCCAGGATGGCACCCAATTGGGAGATGTGTTTTTGGCTGGGGAATAGGGGCAAAGAAAAGATAGCAGGTCTGCATTTTGTGGATCATCAATTGTGTGGGCTGATACCAAAAGTAATGCTGTTGAAGAATCAAACTCAAACTTAGGAGCCAAAAGCAATCTAGATATGAATGTGTGGGCTTGGTATAAGGAGTGCAAACAAAAATGCTTTTGTGAGGGAAATAGGGATCCAGGGTTGATTACCTTGGGGGTTGCCAAGTATAACTCTCACCCTTGCTCTTGGTGGCTTTTGTGGCTGAAAGTAGCACAATGGAGGCTAGTCTTTAGTCTGAACTCCACCACTGTAGACATGAACAAAACAATTGATAGAATCTTGTCTTTAATATAAACAAGCTCCTCCCATTTATGTGAGTGCATGGGATAACTCAACAATACTTGCAACATCTTTTGTGGTTTTTCATTTTCTCAATGTAAGTGTAGTACCATTTAGTAGCTTTTTTGTTTATTTTTGTTTATATTAGATTTAAAAAAGACAACAGAGATTTTAAGGGGGATTCTTTTGGACATAAAAAGGACATAACAAGTCTAGACTTCAAATTATATATTTTATACTTATGTTGGGCTGAAAACATGTGAAAACAATTTAATAGATGAAGAATTAAAGGAAATAATTTTCATTGCTCGGCATTTAAATTGAGGCTCCCGGATCTCAAAAAGGGCTTTGGAAAGTGGGGAAAGACCTCAAAAATTGGTTGGGGGGCTTGAGGAGATGGTGGGAGACCAAGGTCTCACCCCCTAGATCCATCTTGTTTCTGAGTTTTATGTGAGGGGCTTCCCAGAATCTATGTGTGGAAGCATCAAGTATTTGATCCAATTGTGTTTACTGTAACCTCAATGTGCTTAGGTGACAACAATATGTGTCTCATATTAGACTGTTATGTACAAGATGCTCATAACTCTTACCATGCTGTCTATGTTGTAATGGCTGCATGCTTCCAGTTGCTTATGGGTACTGTCCGGCAGAACTCTAGCTGATTATATTGAGATGGATTGGGTGTGGGCCATATAAGAAGATCAAGAGTTGAACTATTTGCAGTTTTAGAATCTTCAGGGAGATTAATTACATAACATATTTGCAATCATCCTTAATTTAAGGGTCAGATTATAAAATTAAAATGATAAAAGCCACCTTGAGCCTATGCTTTGTTCTGCTTGACTTTTTACGCAAAATTGGTTTTCATTTGCTCATATTAGACTGTTATGTACAAGATGCTTATATAACAATATGGTCTCATATTAGATTGTTATGTACAAGATGCTCATAACTCTTACCATGCTGTCTATGTTGTAATGGCTGCATGCTTCCAGTTGCTTATGGGTACTGTCCGGCAGAACTCTAGCTGATTATATTGAGATGGATTGGGTGTGGGCCATATAAGATCAAGAGTTGAACTATTTGCAGTTTTAGAATCTTCAGGGAGATTAATTACATAACATATTTGCAATCGTCCTTAATTTAAGGGTCAGATTATAAAATTAAAATGATAAAAGCCACCTTGAGCCTATGCTTTGTTCTGCTTGACTTTTTACGCAAAATTGGTTTTCATTTGCTCATATTAAACTGTTATGTACAAGATGCTTATATAACAATATGGTCTCATATTAGATTGTTATGTACAAGATGCTCATAACTCTTACCATGCTGTCTGTTGTAATGGCTGCATGCTTCCAGTTGCTTATGGGTACTGTCTGGCAAAACTCTAGCTGATTATATTGAGATGGATTGGGTGTGGGCAATATAGGATCAAGAGTTCAACTATTTGCAGTTTTAGAATCTTCAGGGAGACTGATTACATAAAATATTTGCAATTGTCCTTAATTTAAGGGTCAGATTGTAAAATTAAAATGATAGAAGCCACCTTGAGCCTATGCTTTGTTCTGCTTGACTTTTTATGCAAAATTGGTTTTCATTTGGGGGGAACCAAATGTTGAGTCAGGTATTGTCTCACATTCCATGTTATCAATCCATAACAGATTAGATACTTAAATTCTATATTTTTTTCATTGCCAGTTATAGATTCCTGAATAGTATTCTCAAAAGTAACGCAAGCAAAGTTTTAGTCTTAAAGTCTTTTCACTGTTTATCTTTTATACATTACTGGGTGAACATGAGACCAATGATTTCTGCATCCTTGCTAAATTTCTTTATATACTTTTTATTGATTTACATTTTCAGAAATGCTGTTGCCTATCTTTTGTAAAATTGGTCAAATGCTACTTAGTTTAAACTTTTCTTATCCACTTTGTTTCAGCTGCCACAGCAGGAAAATTCATTTGACTGTGGACTGTTCTTGCTCCACTATGTTGAACTTTTTCTGGAGGAAGCTCCTCTTAACTTCAGCCCTTTCAAGATAACAAAGTCCTCGAACTTTGTAAGTCATCTTATCTCCTTTCAAGCAGCTCTTATTTTGAATGTCCAGAGCGTAGTTTTCTGTTTTCCTTTTTATTTTAGCTTTGAATTGTTTCTAGATCGCATGTTAAGTTTGGGCTCTCCTTCCTTTAGCTTACCTTTTACATGCATGTTTCATTTATGTGTGAAAAGTACCAAATTTTTAATTGTATTTATCCCAGTTGAACATTTACGAGACAATTGGAGGAATTCCACTGGTCTCTGTGTGGTTAATCCTGTATTTGCATTCCCATTAAATCTCAAAGTGGATTTGATTAGATGTCTTGTCTTTTAGGAGAATCATAAGTTATTTATGTTTTTTTGGTTGAAATCTATCAGATCCAAGTCTTAGGGGTGAAAGTAGCATCAAATGGAAGTTGAGCTTAAGAACTCACATTCTGTGGTTGTCCTGGACATTTTGGCGGTGTAAAATTTGTTACTAGGTTAGGACTTGTGTTTGCAAATAGACACCCTCATAAGGTATGTATGGTGTTAGTGGATTGTGCATACATTATTAGATAATGCACTGTTGTTGTGAAGCGTTGTGCATTGGTTAACATGCTTAATGAATAGTTTTCCAATCTCCACCTTGTGCAAGTTAACAAATATTTATTTTTTGATCAGCTTAATAGAAATTGGTTTTTGCCTGGGGAGGCTTCATTAAAAAGGGCACAAATCCAGAAGTTAATTTATGAACTGTTTGAGGATCAACCTCAAAAAGCTTCTCAACTGGTCTCCACTGATATCTATCACTGCTCCCAATTTCTTGGCTCCAGTGGGCGAGAAACTGGAAAAGAATTTATTGGGGAGAGATGCAGTGTACCAAATGCCTGTCAGGGTTGTTGCCCTAGCTCTTATACTGATCTGGGGATTGGGATTTCACTCTCAGTGGTGTCTCCTCTGAGTGTTGTAGAGGAACAGATTAATGAACTGGGGATGAAATCAAAAGAGTTGTTTGATCCAGGAAATAGTGGAAGATGGCAAACAGCAACAAATCATTGGAAGAGTTGCTTGTCACCAATAGAGGTAGCAATTTTTTGTCCTTACCAGGAGCAAGGTTTTAGTGCCAGGAATCACTGGTTGCTGTGACTGTTGAAGCATATTCCACTCATTTTATTTTTCTTGGCAAAGTGAATAATATGTAACTGCCTTTTATAAACCTATGATGTTCTTGCTACTTTCTCGAAGTCAAGTCATTTTGTTCAGTATCAAGAATCCAATACAATTTTTAGTTGATCCCTTGTTGCTGCCATTGCGTAAGGAGCGATAGGGAATGTGTACTGTATTAACTCAATATATTTTATGAATGCAAACTTTCACATCTGAGTTGCATGTTAAACTTCATCAATGAGATTCAATGCTGAGGAAAAATCTCATAATCTGATTGCTTACCCTTTTTTAGGTGGTTCTAGCATACACTTTTGGTAGCATGATTTGCTAATTTGCCCTCTGGGGATTTCTGAGTCAGAAGCAATATTTGTTTGTTTTCATATGAGTGAAAAGATAATAATTTTGTTGAATCTTGAGGCAGGAGTGGGTGAACTATGGCCCTCCTGGAATGATTTCCAGCTTTTTAGGGATTCGATGAAGTAATTGGTTTTTACTGTTTGCCTGTTTGCAGGAAGCTGAAGGACGTTGTGAGCAAGTTACCAATTCATCTTCAGATGCAGAAGATTGTTGGCACACCACTGAGCTGGCTACTGAGTCTCCCACAACTTCATATTTCTGTAAAGACTTTACATACCTGGGGACATCCTGGAAACAGAACTGTAGACAGTTCAAGGAACTTAATGAAGACAACTTGAGTTCTGGAACATCCCCATCTGGAACTGAGAAATCATCAGAGATAGGAGTAGAGAAGGAATACGATTGTCCAGAATTTGATGGGTGTGACCTTGCAAAAGAAGCTGATAACCAGGAATCTTCTTCAACCTCTACGGAGGATCTTGCAGCATTTGTTGTTGAAGACTCACAAGAAGCAAACTCTTTGCACAATGACGGGTAGGATAAAGATCTGTCTTTTCATGTTGTTGGCAATGGCAGTGGCCTTACCCCACGGAGTAAGGAATTTGACTCGATCAAATGCATCATTAAACATAATAATGCCAAGGCTCATCTCCTGAGGATAAAATGATGATCCATGGAAACTTTGTCAGAAGATTTGCAACGACGCAATGTAAAGTGATGTCGGCCGAGTAAATACTATGGAAGAATGTGGGGGTAATGCAGCCATATTTTGGACCTTTGAAGGTAAGGATCTTCATGGCATGTAAATAGAGAGAGAAACGGGGTTAGGGGGATGCACATAGGGAGGGTCCTTTTGTGATAGGACCTAGGAAGCCATCCTTGAACAAAGAGATTCTTTTGTAAATAGAATGATCTATAATTTTTTTCTCCTTGGTCTAAACTGGGTTATTTTTTCCCGCACTGGAACAGCTGTTTCCTACCATCGACGGCAGGTTATTGGTTTTTCTTGGTATTTAATTCTTGCATAGGCTCTTACATCACTTTAGAAGTAACTATATTACTGTTTGAAATATACGATCATAACAATTCTGAAGCGTAATATTATTGTATAAATGAGTTTCACTAAAAAAAATAAAGATAATTCTGCTTTTATATGTTTTTATGTTTAAATCAAGATGCATATAATAATTCTATTAATTTTCATATGAGAATTATACGGATGTCTTTTTGATGGGATATTTAAATATATATTTTTTTTGATCTAAACAATGTATTTATGCTCATAATGGGTTTATGAAAAAATTGTATATTTAAAAAAGTTATGTTATTTTCAAATTAAGCACCAATGATAAGTATTTCATATTTTTATTTTTACTATTTATCTATATAATATAAATTTGATATATGGGAATTATTTTATTTTATTTTTTTATTAATTAAATTTAAAAATAGAATTCCAGATTTCGACGAGGCGTAAGACACCACAAAACCTTGTTTCCGGGAAGTTTGGAATTTAAAGTGCACCAAATAAGCTCGGATGCGATGCAGCGTCGTTTTGTTTCTGCAAGGAAACCGGTATATGAGAATCACGTGTCAACGAAGAAGCGACACGGTGGTGATAAAAGGTTCAAGAAGAGAAAAAAATCAAAATAATAATAATAGTAAGAGAGTGGGGGGAGGTGGACAAATAAAAAAACGAGAAGAAAAATTTTTTCTCGTTCTCTCTCTTCGCAGAATAAGAAAATCGCCCGAGAGAGAACGAGAGAGAGAGAGAGATGGGAGACGAGAATGTGAAAAACGAGGCACTGCAGACGATAGGAATGTTTCAAGTGTTGCCCAGATTGGTCGTCTTCGATCTCGATTACACTCTCTGGCCATTCTACTGGTTATTACTGTTCTTTTTTTTTTTTGTTGGTAAAATTAAAGATCTTTTTTTAAAAAAAAATTTTTGTTTCCGATGCTTATTTGGACTTTGTTATTCACTTCATTTGCTCGGATCATATGTGGGGTTTTAATTATTTTTGTTATTTCGAAAATTATTGGATTCATTGCCATTGTAGTTATCTTCTGCAGTCTAGAAAATGGCCCTTTTAGTTTCTTCTGAATCTGCTCGTCTTGTGTATGATTTACTCTAGAAAATGGGATTTTTAGTATTAATACCTTCATTTGTTCAGTTTCTATCTCCATGTTTAGGTTTTTTAAGTGGGAATAAATTGAATAATACTAGTCTACGAGTCTCAAAGGATTTTTGGTTTTGGGGGGTTTTGGCTGGTCATAGTTGTTAGAATTCGCAAAGGGGGCTTATGAATGCATGATGGAAGACCAGCTTTTGGGCTACCCTATTGGTAATGGATTGATGATTGATCGTTAAATGAAACCAGACATGCTGCCTGTAATTGATTTGCAGAGAAATAAACATAAAATGTTTCATCTTTTTCATTATATTGTTGGTGACTTGTGCAAATTCTTTGTGGCTTGATGATGTTGACTGAAGTACCTTTTGTCTTTTGGTTACGCAAGATTAATGCATAGGTGTAGCTTACACGATTTTGTGATTATATTTTAGTATTACTCTTTTTGTACGCTGGCTGGAAAATGTGTGTATGGTTCTAAACTTATGATCAACTCTGGTCATTATTCAGTGAATGTCGCTCAAAATATGAAAGGCCTTCTTTGTATCCGCATGCTAAAGGCATATTGTATGCCCTCAAGGAAAAGGGGATAGATGTGGCCATTGCCTCCAGATCACCAACTGCAGATATTGCAAGGACTTTTCTTGACAAATTGAGCATTAAGTCTATGTTTAAAGCCCAGGTGGGTGGGCAATAATCTCCTTTTTCCTGGTTATCTTAATTTGTGCTTTGTGCCGTTCTTCGCCATTTGTTGCATGCTGAAATGAATTTTGCTTTTTCCTTTTTTTCTTTTCAAGGAGGAATACTGGGTGTTCTTAGATCTCTTTATTATCAGACGCAATAGTTACATGGACGGGTATATTCTATTTCCCATGTGCTTTCTGCCTGCCATATGGATGTGATAAACATCTGTATATCATGCCTAGTCAACCAGTAATAAAATTTGGAAAATTTGGTTGTCACCCTAGCATTATTCAGCCCTTTTTTTTTAGGCCTTTATGACCACCAGTGTTACTGGGATTGTCAAATGTTGTGATGGAAGAGAATGAGAAAGATTATGTACTAAATTATTTTTTGTCCTTTCTGGTATTAAAGGAATGTGCATGTTCAAATCTCCACATCTTCTGATTCAAAATTTTGCATAGGATCCCTTGGCAGTCTAGAAAAGGGTGGAAGGAGGCTATTAATGGGTGCAGGGATCATTTCAGATGAATTTCTTATTTTTCTTTGAGTTTTTCCAATTAATCCAAGATAATGGATGATCAGTGAAATGTCTTGATTAGAACACCCCCCTTATCTTGGCGCCTCTGCCTCAGGCCCCAAACAATCTGCTTTTTTTAGACTGTTTTTCTGTTGACTCATTTTTATGATTTATAACATATTCCTTTTTCCTTTTTCCTTTATCATCTGGGTGAACCTTACTGGGCTGTTTGATACTTCATGATGCAACAAATTGGCGAATGATTTGTATCTTACATTTTTCAGGAAATCTTTTCCAGTCACAAGACAGAGCATTTCCAGAGGATTCATTTGAGGACTGAGGTTCCCTTTAACTCTATGCTATTTTTTGATGATGAGAATAGAAATATCGAAGCGGTAAAAAAGTTTTTCCCTCTTCTTCTATCAATATCTTACATTTTTTTTTTTGGCTCTTCTTTTGCCTGTGAGCTAGCATCTCACTCTCGAGGATCTTCAAATCTCATCAGCTTTGTAGTGAGCTGTTTTAAAGTCTTTTTAATTGATTTTTTTTTATTTTGTGTTCACTTCAGTCCATGCCATTGAACCAGAACTGTATTATTCAAAATGATAGGTTTCAAAGATGGGAGTGACAAGCATTCTGGTTGGTAATGGAGTTAATCTTGGAGCACTGAGACAAGGGCTCACAAAATTTTCGCAAAATGTGAATGCAGCAGAGAAGAACAAGCAGAAATGGTTGAAGTTCACACAAAATTCAAGTTCATCTGATAAGAAAGTGCAAGATTGACCCATGAAATCTTGGACCAAAAAAGGCACCAGTATGCTTATCAGTGAAGAAACAAATTTAACAGTATTATTCATTATATAAACTAAGATCTGTTGCTCTATAAATTATACCAAATTAATAATTTCTGAACAGCTTCTGGTATATGCTTCTTGGAACAATCCGAGACCTCTGAGATTCTATATAGGATTCAGCTTTTACGCATTTCTCACATCGATGTTCTAATAGCGGCTGGGGTAGCTTTTTGTTGTTTTTTTGGTTCAACTGCTATATTCCCCAGCACCACGCCCCCTCCCCCGCCGCGCCCCTTCCCTCTTTTGCCGGGCCCGAGTGGATTTCAACAGTTGTATTGTGAAATGTGTGCTCATGTAGCTCACATCATCGTATCCTTAAATATCTGCCTTCCCTTAGCTGCATTAATTTTCGGCGATTCGGTGTTGCTGGGGTAACTTTTACTAAGGATACTTTTATAGTTTAGCTGAAGGTAGGATAATTGCCACTACTACATTCTCGTTAGTCTCGTAATCTTGTCAATGCGGTGGCTACCTCGTAGGAGATTTGCAATAAATTCACTTACTCGTTTTCTTGTTGTGAATTGGAGCTTTGGTCAATAAAGTGGGGATCGAGAGAATTCGCCGACGAAAAGAGCAGAATCGATGCCACCTAAAAGAATTCTACGGCTTCCTCATGATAGCACACCAGAACAGTCAGAGGACCCATGAATAGAAGTTCAAGTTGTCGAGCGATTTTCCTATTACTAAAACCTATTAAATGACCGTTTGCACATCAGTGTGGTTGCCAACAAATTCTGTGTCCATCTTCAAGTAAAAATGGAATATCATTACATATATACCCATAGAAAGGGTTCCTGAATGTTTTGTTATCTGGGTGTTGAAGCCGGGGCAAATTGGGTCGTTGAAGTACACCCAACATCTTTTATCCCTCATTCCTTTGGGTTGTTGAAGGCGCTTTACGATCCCTTTGGCGCATCTCAACAAGGAGGTATTCAGAAAGCTTCTGAAAAGGTCTTGAGGATGAGTTTGGACTGCAGGGTGATGGACCAATTAGCAGCTAGGAATCTGGAGAAACTGTTGCTTTCGGCAGTTGGTTCCACCCCTTGCGACTCTTCGCCATTCGTCAATCGCTTTCGATAAAGAACAAGGGAAACTAGCACGAGACCATCTGAAAATTGTGAAATACATTCTGATCAGAACTCTCTTGTCTTGGAAGTTCCAAGCGGGTTGAAATCTTTTGTCCATTTTGATCCACCACTTACCATGCAAACAGCTTTCGGTCAAGATGTTGAGTTGGGTTAATGAATGTGATCCTTCATTATTTTCATTCATTTCAAGGTTGTGGATGTAGACATGGAATTAAAGTTGTCATCTTCAAATAGCAATGGACAAGGAAATGCAAAAAGATGTGGGGGCCAAAAGAAAAAAGGTTAAAACAAAATAAAATGTTTAGTAGAAAGAGAGAGAACATAAAAAAATAGTGATAAAATAGAATCAAATTCTAAATTTTATGAAAGACTTTGAATCGCCGCGACGAAAGAGAGCGCTTTTAGTCTTGACATAATCTGGTAAACCTCATGCACCTGGCAAGTGGTACACCAGAACTCGAATTCAATTCCAACGACGAGTAATGCTATAAGGAGTCTTTAATTATAATACTTTTCTACCTCAACATAGTATAAATGCTTAATCATTTATCTTATAAGTCTGACATTGAAATTCTGACAAGATGGTGGGAGAGTTTGATGGTTTAAAGAAGAGTTACAATCCTTACGTACCTCAGACACAGATGGAACTCTCGATGAACCAAAAAGTTACAGCCATGTGAACAAGGAGACGATGGGACAATAAAGCTGAAATGCCCATCTTGTAAACAACAATATGCAACGGAGTGCCTGCGAGGCCCGTACTATGTATAATAACTGGCTCACTTCCAGGCCAACACTAACTCAAGCCCAACAACTTTTCGCTGCTGACAGTTGAATATTTTGAGTGTTAGTTTTCTCACCATGGAATCCCTCAAGATCAACAGGCTCATTGTTATGGCCAACAAGTGCAGGAAGCTAGTTGTTATTAAGAGGAAAGGGAATTCTCTGCCATGGAGAAATGGTGGAAATGGTAACGGAAGTACACCATTGGTAGGTAACCCAGAAAGGACATTTTGCGATCTACACGGCTGATGAAAGGCGCTTTGCAATTCCCTTGGGGTATCTCAATAACAGGGTATTCAGAAAGCTTCTGAAAATGTCTGAAGAAGAGTTTGGCATGCAAAGTGATGGGCCTATCACATTGCCTTGTGATGCCTTTTTCAATGAGCATTTGTCCACCCTTTAATCCAACAAGGAGGAGCAAAAGTATTTGGGGAAATCACTGCTCCTATATCTATTGGTTCCATCCCCGGCAACTCCTTGCCATTTCTAGGAAGAACAAGCAGCGTTTTGCTGGGGTTGCAATCACTTGGCGGAAGCGGAACAAAGCAATCTTGCTCTTGAAATTGACAGTACAAAAGAGTCGGCCGCGAAGAACTGAATGGTGGTGATTTCACCATGTCAGGCATTTTTGCATGGTGTTCATGAATGTTCATAGAATGAGAATTCATTCGTGCATGGTGAGAGCTTTCAGGGAAAAATGGTTCTCGTTCTCATCAGTGCCTCTTCGAATTACAGCTCATCAGAACTAAAGAAATTGTCAATTTTTAGTTACGTGAATTTCTTGTAAGAAATTAGCTAAGGATACGGTCCCTGTGCAGCAAAATTAATGAAAGAGACCCTCATTCCAATGTCAAATATTCTTTCGTCGTCCAAAACTTTTTGAGTCAAAATCTTTATCGTGTAAGAAACATTCACAAGCATTGGAATAAAATGTCCGTTTTGTACTTAATTGGGAAAATAATAGTTCATGTTATATTCACAAAACATACGGAATATATTCAAAAACACAATAATAAAATATTATTAAAGTAAAATCAAATCCCAAGACACACATATTAAAGCAAGTACCAAATTGATTTTATTTAACTTTTTTCTTTAAAAAACAAAATTCTGTGTCTATGAGCGTATCTTTTTTATATTAAATTTTTATCGTCAATTATATCTAGTGTAGTTAGGCTATAGAAAATTAACAGCACGATGTATCTATTTAAAAAAAAAAAAAAAAAAAAAGCTGAGAGTTAATAAAAATTGTGTCCTTTTAATACAGGAAGAGCGTTTGCATTAAAGGGGAAATTATTTATTATATAGTATATAGATCGACGGAACATCTGAAGAATTTAAAAAAAAAAAAAAAAAAAAAAAAAAGAGAGAGCATTGCTTTTGTTGATAGGTTCCAGCCACTGCCACCGTCGGCAGCATTTGTCAGCTGCTTTCCATGAAGAACAGAGGAAACAACGCCTGCTAGTTTGCAATCGCTTGGTGGGGCAATCTTGCTCCTGAAAATCTAGGCCAGAGTTCCTAGAGAGGAAATATTCCTTGCTCTTCTCATTTGTTTCACATTACAGCTCATTTCCATGTCCCTGTGAAACTGGTATAGCTGTGCGTGCTTCTCTTTGAACAAGAGAAAAAGACACTGGCAATTGTGAATAGTGAAATATGTTTAAAATGCTTATATTTTTGTAGATGGTCGGTGTGTTTTTTTTTTTTTGTCCACAACTATTAAAATGCAAGTAAAATGCGTTTATTGAAATACATTCCTTAAGAAAATAAGCCTAAAAATAATAATATATTTTTTTTCTTTTTTTTTTTTTTTTTTATCAGATTAAAGCACTAAAGGCCAATACAAGAAAAAAGCAACAAAAAATTAAAATTTTTGAACAGATGGGCGTATGCAATCCGGAATCACCGAACACGTCCAACTGCCTACGAATTAATGGAACTCTTTTTCAAATTGGAATCTAGAATGGTCTCGAGTTCTGAGCACGTTCTTTAGAAGTGAAAAAACAACATTTATCTTAGACTGTTAACTAACCGTTGGTCAACCCGAATTTTTTGAGCAAATCCAAGAAGATCTTGTAATCAAGGGAATCTTCCTTTTCTATCAATAAAATAAATCGGAAACGGGCACACTATATACTTGGCGCTGTAGAATATACCGTATCAAAAGGGTCAGTAATTTCTAACGCTAACATTGCATTCTACACAGAATTCCTGGTGAAATGTGATAATGTGAAAAACAAAGAAAAATTTTAAAACTGAAGCGGCTGAATTACGAGAGCACACGCATCTTTCTGGTCCAAGAGAAGCATTTAGAGAGTAGGCATGGTAGTTTTAGTTGATAGTCAATGAAACCAAAAGCGAAAAACAAGTAATAAAAAGAAATCACTCTACTCCGTAATCCAGTCAAACGATGGAATAAGAAGAAGCCAGACTAAAGGGGTTATCAGCAAACAATACGTTCAAAGAATAGAACCAAATTGAATACACGTCTTCTCACATGAACTATACAGCTTTAAAAAAATAAAAGTCGTTTTCAATGTCCATCTGATGAAAAAAAAAAAGAAAAAAAAGACAGTTGATGAGTGGAAACCCATGGGAACAACGAGATTCAATAGTGCAGTATAAAGTGACTCTGCTTGTTTCTGATTATACCACAAACCTCAACTCTCCCCCATCTTCATCAAACCCTTTCTGCGATGAGCAGCTGTTCAAGTTCCTCCCTTCGCCTCTCCAACTCCTACAAGTGGTATTCAATGTTAATTAATACAAGAAATCAGAGCCACACGTGTGATTAGAATGCAGAAAAATTCCACTTCAAATATAGAGCCTCCATGGGAACCATGTCCGAAAAGTCAGCTATCACCTTGATCAACAAAGCTGAAAAATCTGACTCATATACACCTCAATCACTTTGAGCTGTTGATTTTCAGATTGCTTTCTATATTTCTCAGAGCTTTTTCCATATGCATTATCGTAAAAAAAATGGAATGCTGAGCAAATTTAGTTCTCCCCATAACCTGTAAGGCAGGGACTTCATGAACTGTGCATCTGTTTCTGTTAAAAGTTATAAATATTAAGAGGTGAAGGCTTGATGCAGTCTGTCAGAACCTAGTGGAGATCTAAGAACTGATAATCCATTTCCCCATAAAAGAAGCCATGCATTAGCCTTCAGGGAGTCATATAACAACATTGGCCTAGATGCACAAACTGGACAGTAATGAATGCACAAACTGGACAGTAATGAATGAATCCCCACACTTCCAAAACACAGCCTAACCTCCACAAATGAAGCAACAGCCACATTCATAATCCCTAAAGATACAGAAACTTTAGCTTACCTCCAAATCCTTGACTGCCTGCTCTCTTGAAATTTCTTTCTGCTGACGTGCACGTTTGAGAAAGCCAATGCAAAAGATTCCCTAGAAATTGGAATTGCAGTTAATCTGATCAGAACTTTTTGAAGGGTAAAGTGCAGATGAACTTTTAAATTTTTGTGAATTCAGTCAACCTATATGTCTTGTTTCATTAACTTAACTCAAATGCAAGATTATTTTGAAAACAAACAAATAAAAACATAAACAATCGCACAACAAAGAGAACTCACAAACATCACCTAAGAGAAGAAACAGTTCTGTGAAAGGAAATTTAAAAGTCTCATTTTTGAGCCAATACTTTCCTTCACCTTCAGGCTTGCAAAATGTAACTTATGAGTCCAATTGATATGAATCAGTCTCAGCATAGCACAAAATTGAGACATGTGTTCCTTCAAGTTGGCAAGTACTTAGATTTTAAACTGTACATATTATGAAGGCAACATTCCATAATAGGAAAAGGAATTGGATGAAGATCTAGTTCCTTAAACTAGGAAATTGCTGTTCTTCAGTTCTCTTACCGAAATAACATAAACTAAACCACAGGCAAGAAGCATATAGCTTGCTATATTCTGAAGGAGAATGAGCTCCTGCTTGCCATCATAGTTAGGGAAAGCTCTTGTCATAACTGCAACACTGAAGCATAGAACCACAGGTTTCAATACAGATATTTCTGGCTGCAGTCATCCGTGTGTGAGTTTTGTGTGTCTGAATAGACAGAAAAAAGAAGATACTTCCAAAAACACAAGACATACAAGATCTGCAGCATGCCTCTACCAGCCCAGTACTCCAACACCTGCAAAAGATAGCCCAAATTTTGATATGATGCAATGCAAGCAAACATTTTCAAAGTATCAATTATTTTGCATGCCACATGAAAACTTTTCTAGGTTTAATTCTTCATTAACGTCTTTTGCACCTTTCCTTGCACTTATGTAGGTATATCAATAAGGACAATGGATTTAGAACAATTAACTTCCGCACCAAACTTAGTTCATCATAGAAAGAAATGTTGAGAAAAGATTCATGTAATTGACTCCAATTAAGCTCGGACTTAAGGCTTGATCATTGTTATTGTTGTTGTAATAACAATAATCCATGAGAGGGCGAGTCTGCGATAAATAAGTGCATGGTAGAAATAAGATCTTGCAGGACATTGTTGGCTTAATTCCGCTCAAGAATATCTACATGAAGGAACAGTATACTAAACAAATCTCTGTTAGAAGAAATTGCCGAAAGGAATTGGAAGCACATGCTTTCTGGAGAGTTTCTTTCCCTCTTCTCCCAGTTGGATGTTTTTATCGACAGAGTCAAGCGTGGAGGTTCTATCACTTCATTTTCCATTAACAAGACCTCCAAAAATTGTGATTTGAAAAAAAAAAAGAAACTGACAACGACTCAATGTCAGTGTGAGAGGAACTCTGAAAACTGACTTAGACGAAATCTTAATTCGAAATTTAAATAGAAGAAAACTAATAAACTAAAATCACATTTAATTATATTTACGGTAACGAAAAAAAGAAAGGAAAGTCACGGCAGAGTATAAGAACAAGAGGAAAACGAACCTTCCAGAACTTGATAATAAAGCCCCACTCCGTCTCGGCTACGACCACGATAAATGTTATCACCACCGCGTAGCACCGAAATATCCCATCAAATACCTAAAAGAAGCAACGGCTGCATGCATCAGGGAGAGAGAAATATTTGTGTGTAGGGTGCACAGGCTGCACAGCCAGAGGTACATACGTCAGATCCGTCCTTGAAGGATCGGACGGCGGAGAGAACGTTGACGGCAATGCAAAGAATGGCGGTGAGAGCGGTAATGAAGCTGAAGCACCGGCATACCACCAAGAACGGGTCAGGTCGAACCCTCAGCGGTCTCGTGCCCGCCGGAGACGGCAGGGGAACTGTATCAACCTCCCTTTCTCCGTTTCTGGCCATTTATTTAAAAAAAAAAAAAAAACGCCTAAAGAATCCAAGAACCCGCTTCCATCACTTCTGAACCTTTTTTATTTTCTGTTACTTCCCCTTTAATTTTTTTTCTTTTTTTCAGTGTTTCTGAAAGCGGGAGAGATATTCTTTTCTTTCACCTGCTGTTCAATGCGAGAGAAGCCAGCCAACAGAGACCAAAACGTGGCGGTTGTTGATTTTAATTAATTAATTAATTAATAATAATAATAATAATATTATTATTATTATTATTATTATATATAGTCTTTTCCACAGAGAAACAGAAGAGAAGAGACCGGAGTTCGAACTCCGCTTCCCGCTAATTCAAGGATCAAGGGCCCAACTCTATAGGCAAACCAACGTGGATTTTACATCGGATTTCTGGGGCATTTTTAAATGGGTCAAAAACAAGCCTGCTCTTGTCTTTACAGGCCCAATCCTGGCTCGAAAGTTTGGGCCCAATTTTTTGTTAGCCCAGGCCCATATTGCAACGAAATTGATGAAAAAAAAGAAATCAGAACAACTAGAGATTGGGTAATGTAAATCTTAAGCTAGCTTAACCTACAAGTGTATGCGTTGATTCCCAAAGCCAACGTCTCATTATTATAATTATTTTTTTAATATTTTTATCGGGACTAAATTTAATTTAAATTCAATGTTTGTTGATTTTGCTTGTTAGATGGAAAGGATACAAATCTTATATATATTCGAAGATATGCACGTTATAATGTGATAATGTTTATCTTGATTAATTTTAGGGTTAAGAAAAAAGTTATTATATTAAAAATATATTAACGAAACGAGTCTCTTTTAGAATAATATAATAATAATAATAATAATAATAATTTCTCTTTTTTTTTTTTTTTCGAAACAAGCATAAAAATTAAAAAGATAATAATAAGCACATGTGTTAGACCATACACTTAGGGCCTCGGTGTAGGCCTCTGCTCGCATTTGCCCGTTACGTTTCGTGGACTCTTGGGAATGAAAGAAAAACTTAAAAAGAAAATCAAAACAAAGCAAGAGGGAAAAGAAAAGAAGAGAGAAAGAAGAAGAACAAAAAAAATGAAGAAGAAAAGAGGTGGCGTCCTCCTCTCTCTGGAATGCAAGCAAGATTTTTTTTTTTTTCTCTTTTCATTATTATTTTCTTTTAAGATCTCTTCCTACTCTATTTTCTTTACGGGTTTTGAGTCTTTGACCACTATGGTATATTGAATTGGCCATTATTCCTGGGGAAATCTTGTTCTGTGTTCTGTGAAAACGTTTGGCTTTCAAGGTTCTCGGTTTTCTCACAATGTGAACAATGGGCTACTACCGTTCAATAGGTAAAATGTATAATATTGAATTATTGAGGTTTCCAGGATCTTGAAATTCCTAATAATTTTATTTATTTATTTACTTAGTTACTGAAAATTGGTGATTTTGAATTTCGTGGGTATTTCCTACCTTTGATTTCTAGAGTACCACTGGTGTGACTAAATTGACCCTAAAAATTTAGACCCATCTTCCCTTGCAAATTTCCTTGTCCTTTTCTTGTATCTTGACAGGGGCATATTGCGAATCACAGTCAACAAGATGCCGACGTTCGACACCACACAAAAGAGAAAAGAAAAACACATTGATGTGAAATGCAGAAAGATTATCCAGCCATTTGGAAATCCAAATGATCAGTACCACCACCACCATCGCTCTCCTCCTTTAAATTAAGCCACCAGTCTCTCTCTTTCTTTTTTTTTTCTTTTTTATAAGGTTAATTACATTATTATATTTATTCGAACCATCCATCACACACGCGGGCGCGAGAGCACATGCAACACAGAACAAGAAGCATTTTTGTACCAAGAAAAGCGAGAGACGTTCCATTTCCTTGTGTTATCCTATTTTTTTCCCTCTCTTTCTGCCTAATCTATGGCTTCAATCGCTTCGCCGCCACCACATACACACAGGCTATCCTTCTCATCAACCCCAGCTCCATGCAAAAAGACCGTTCTACTCTCCCCAAACTGTCAATCTCCTATCCCGCTATCCCTGCATCTCCTCTAGGATTTCCGATTCTCCTCTCTGTCGTTGCGGAGGCTCCCCGTCCTCCTCCTCCTCCTCCTCCTTCGATAATCCGCCGAATCAGTGGCGGTGGGATGCGGCGCTCCAGGATGTGGTGAGGAGCGTCATGAAGCGGTTCGATTCGTACATGAATTCGGGCAGGAAGCAGGCCGGAGACGGTTCGAGCGCCGATAGGGGGAGCGGAGCGGAGGATGATGTCGATGGAGATGATGAAGAGTGGGATTGGGATCGATGGAGAAGGCATTTCGACGATGTCCATGAGCAGGAGCGTCTCGTTTCCATTTTGAAGGTGATTTCTACATATATTCATTCGGAATATACAAAATATCCATAACCGTTTGTGTATATCTTGGTAGCCTAATTCTTTGTTATATCCAGCTAACTGGTAATAATAAACTGAGAATGTTGGAGTTTGGGGAAGTGGGTATAACCAAAAAAAGGGAAAAGAAATTACCTTTGGTGGTGAAATGGGCAACCTAGATTTAACATAGAATGGGCTTTTTCATTTACCAACCGCCCAAAATGGCAGACTTTGCTGGTTATTATTGTTAAGCTACTTGGGCCCTGTGTTTCTATCGGATGTTAAGAAGTTGCTTCTAGTTTAAGTGGAGAGTGTGGTAAGAAATACTAGTTTTGTGGACAACAGATGTTTTAGAAGACTGGCATAGTAGGGAATTTTTCATCCAAAATTATAAAAAAGAAACACGGAAAAAGTAGCTGTTTGGTTGAAGGCTTTTTTTTTTAACCCTTCTTCTTTGAAAATCATTGCGTCTGTCCTAGAGACTGAGTTAGTTAGCTTTAGACGTGGAAATATAAACCTTTTTTGCCTTACTTTTGCATGTTTTCTATGTCAGAAAAGGAATGCAGTATTCATGGAGTACTATTTCGTGCATGTTATGGTATTTTGAGTTTTGATGTGTCAAAATTTCTCTCTTTGCAGTCCCAATTAAATAAGGCTGTACACAGGGAGGATTATGAAGATGCTGCTAGGCTCAAGGTGGCAATTGCAGCTGCAGCAATGAATGACACTGTTGGCAGAGTGATGTCACGTCTTGATGTACGTGATTCTGCTTGCTATTTTTTCCTTTGAGAGGGAGAAAAATGTGAAGATTCTTATGCTTTATGTATCCCTGTCTTTTCCCCTTTGTATGTTGCTTTAGAGAGCACTAGCAGAGGAACGTTACCGAGATGCAGCTTTTTTACAAAATAATGCTGGAGCAGGACTGGTGAGTTAACAGTCACATTCCTTCTCAATAAGTATTTTTATACACTGTTGAAATTTTCCTTATGGGGATTTTCCGTTTGTAAGATAGCTATTAACACTTCTAGAAATATGGGGATTTTCCATTTGTAAGATAGCTATTAACACTTCTAGAAATCTTGAGATACCAAGGCTAACATGCAGAAAATGTTAAGAAATGGCTTTGAGTGTTGTGTGTGTATGTCCTTGAGAGCAAGAATGAAGATCAGAGGGATTTTGTCAGGAAAAGAAGATTGGAGGGATACCATTTAATTGGTGTTTTATGGTTTCATGGAGAGATGTGGAATTCAAGGGCTTTTGCGGGTAGGAAAAATCTGCTTGGTCTTTTGTATTGACATGTTGAAGCATTCATGCCATAAGGTGTCAGGAATTTGAGCATTGATCTTGGGTTTACTTTTTTGTCAATGGCTTGTTTTGAATGTGGCAAGGGAATGGGTCCTCACTACCTTGAAATGTAATTTGGCCTTTTCATGAACCCAAAAAGGCTAAAAAGAGAAAAATAAAAAGGAAAAGGAAAGGATAAATGAAAACTCCTAGTAGTGACTATGTATTGTGTGCTTTACCCTTAAATGGCTGATAGCTTCTGCCTTTATCTTGATTTTGTCTATGTAATTTTGTTTGTTATCCAGTTATGAAACCAACAGAAATACATTTTACTTTTTGTCTGTTTTGATGCCTTTGTTCATTCTATTTTGTCCTCAATTTCTGGAAATGAGGCAAAATGTCTTCTTGGTTTCTGGTTATGAGGCTTCACATCTATGTCCACTTTGTGGTTGATAGTTGTTTTTGCATTGTTGGCTTGCAGGTGGGATGGTGGTCAGGGATATCAGAGGATGTTCACAATCCTTATGGGCTTATTATACGCATAACTGCCGAACATGGAAGATATGTTGCACGGAGTTACAGTCCCCAGTAATTAATCACATTCTCTCACAAGATTTCAGTTCAACTTTTCCTTAGAAAAAGGGTGGGGAGGGGAGGACAGAGAGAGAAACCAAACTTGTGGCAGTTGTTGAGGACAATTCTTGTGTGGCTCCTTTTAGTAGGTTATCTGAGTTTTACAGGAAGGATGCATTTTTTACAATATGTGATTCACAAACAATCTTGGAATTCTGGATGTGTTATATAAGCAAACCTTTTTTATGATGGTAACATGCCATGTAGTTATTTTCTTAAGTCTTCTTACCAAATTTGAAATTGCTGCTTGCTTTTCTTACTGCTAATTCTTCTGTTGCAGACAGCTAGCTACAGCTGCTTCAGGCATCCCAATCTTTGAGATCTTTCTTACGATGAATAAGAAAGGGAAATACAAACAACAGGTATTTTGCTCCACTGCTTAATCTGTTATGTGGTTTGCATATCATTTTGAACTTTTGACTTGCATTATGTTCTTGATGCAAAGGATACAATTTTTCTTCAATTTCTCATTTTTTATATATTATTCCAAAACTGAGTTAGTGAGAAGAGAACTATAAGAATAGGAAGACACTGAAGAAGTGTGAGTAGGTCAATTTTTACTTTTTGGTGATTTGATTTGACAATAGACTGACCCCTATTTATGACTGATGTCATACATTTGGAAATTTTGGCCTGCTTTCCGTAGGGCTGATATAGTGGTATGTGCATTGAGACAGTTATTTGCATGCTTGTATACAGCTATCTTTATTTTCCTTTGTTGCACTATATAGTGGCATTGTCACTTTTACAATTTAAAGTTGAACTTGTGGAGGCTTTTAGGCATTGTTTAATGTCTGACAGGGTTATTACAACATTGTAGGCTGTGTATTTGAAAAGAAAAAGACTGCTCCAAGACCTTTCAACAGTATCCACTAAATCATCAAGGCCCACTAGCCGCTTCAATCTACAAGCAACAACAGATGGTAAAGGTGACCCATTTGTTGTGGGTACTGAAGACTCTGATGATGTTGATGATATGGATTCTGATATAACTGAGGGACTGCATGGTTTTAAGAATATCTTGAGTGATATGATTCCTGGTGTGAAAATCAAGGTTTTGAAAGTGACAGCACTGGCAAAGGTAGACAAGGAATTTATATTGAAGGTGATAGAACAAATTATGGATGAAGAAGATGAAGAGAATAATATCGATTTAAAAAGCACAGAGTTAGACGATGTAAAGGGATCGAGTGACAAGGAAAGAGACAAGACTGAAATGGATGCTGGTCTTGGAATCATTGATAATCAAGAGCAAAGTGAAATTGCATTCAAAGTTGTTGTTGGAGGTCTTTCCCAGAAATTCATGGGTAATTTGGCTGCTAAAGATTCACTTAGAATTCCTGCTAAGCTTGAGAAAAAGGGGCGCAGATCATTTTCCCTCTCTGTAGAGAATGATGTCAACCTACTGAATTCTGGTGCCAAGGAACCTCAAGATAGAAAAGCTAAGTTTCAAGGTCAATATAGTGCAGACCCTGTTATGTTTGATCTTGCCAAAGTCATTGGTAGGGAGAAGATACCTTTGAAGGTTGGTTCACATTATAGATGGCATCTTTATTGACAGATTTCAACTTATTATTGGCCATCAATTTTTCCACCAACAGATGATAACTCTGCTTGAACTGTACAGGTTCTGAAAGAAGTTGGTGAATTGATGAATCTTACCCTCAATCGAGCTCAAAATCGTCAACCATTGTCTGGGTCTACAACTTTCAATCGGATAGAGATATCAGCATCCCCAGATCCTCTAAATGGTGATTTGTTATAGAAGTTGAATAATTTTTGGTTACTTTCAGATGCCACATTGATTTCTCCTCATAGCTTTCTTTTCTTTTTCATTATGCTTAGAATCTTCGACTCCTTAAACCCAACATTGGATCAAAGTTTTAATGCTATATGAAATTTTGCAGGACTATATATTGGTGCACATGGCCTGTACATTTCTGAAGTAATACATTTCCAGCGTAAGTTTGGTCAGTGGCAAGAAGATCATGTTAAAAGGGAGTCTAATCTTGAGTTTTATGAATATGTGGAAGCAGTAAAATTATCTGGAGACCCTTATGTCCCTGCAGGACAAGTAAGTTATCTTTATTTCTTTAGTGGTATGCCTAAAAAGGATGAAAAACTTGCTGTCTTTTATTTTTTATGATTATTCTTTGAGTCCCATAATATGGGATCTACATATCAGTTGCACATTGACTTTTAAATATGCATTATTCCCAATCACATAAAGTTTATTCATAAACATATTTTCCTTCCTTTTCCAATAATGCTTGTCCACGCATTGCTTTAGAATCCAAGACTACCAGTATTTGATTCTAAAGCAATGCGTGGACAAGCATGTCGACCTTTACTTTTGAGGTTCTGGGTTTTAATCCTAGGAGGCATGAGATTTATGGAAATGGGGTCCTCATTGTGTATCTTATGGTCGAATGGGCCTTCTAATGGACCAAAAAATAAAAGGACTACCAGTATTATTTTTTAGCTTACTCCTTGGTAATCTTGCTTTTTTTTTATTATTTTTTTCTTCTCGATAGGTTAGGGTAAACTTGGTGATTCAGTTTATTTGTTCTGAACTTTGTTCACCTTTTGTTCATTCTAAGTCTGCATCTAGTTTTCTTTTCAGACATTGATTGTTGTACCTTTTCTAATATCTATAGGTAGTATTTCGTGCTAAGGTTGGAAAAAGAGATCAGCTCCCTCATAAAGGCATCATTCCTGAGGAATTTGGAGTGGTATCTTGTTAGCCTTTTGGATTGAATTTGGCATTGGCTTTATCCCTTTTTTTTTATTGTTTGTTCCTTTCCTTTCTTCCCTTTGTTGAAGGGGTTCTTCTGATCTTATCCACAATTTAGATTGCTCGATACAAAGGACAAGGGAGACTTGCCATTCCAGGACTTCCAAATCCAGAATGGGTTGATGGTGAACTTGTTATTTTTGATGGAAAGGTTTGTTCTTGTTATATTAATACTGTTTAAGTGATTTCTTCTCGGGGTTGTGTTTACATGAAACTCACTTCTTCTCCTTCAATGAACACTATTTTGATTTGGTGACATTTTCCTTTTCCTGCAGTACATTAAAGGGGGCCCGGTTATTGGATTTGTGTATTGGGCTCCTGAACATCACTTCTTGGTGTTCTTTAATCGACTGAGGCTTCAATAGCAGATGACATCTGTACATAATGCTCCGAGTTTGCTCATTCTTTGTTCACTTTTTTTTAAGGTACGCCTCATCACACTCGTTAAATCCAATGATATAACTAATTACAATTACTGATTTATCCATGTCAGATAATTGACCTGGTTGTATTGTTTGTTTTATTTTGCCGTTTGCATGCTAATATTGGCCATTATAGAAAAGTGGCCTCAACTGCCTATCATCAGTTTGCACGAACATTATGGTCAGGGGGGTTAGTAACATTCAAAGGCTCATTTAGAGAAACTAGTTGCATTTCATTGGACTCACTGTTAGTCTTCTCCTGCCTCTGCTTGTGGTATATTCTTATCAACGCTGTGAAACACTAGGGCAGCCATCTGTTGCTGAGGCTTTGGCATCTACCGCACTGGATTTACTAATGGATAAAATGCCCTAAACATGTATGCTGAATCAAATATATTGAAATTGCCTCTATGTTTTCTCCGCGTTTGAGGTGCAATGTCTTCATTGCAGATAATCGGCAGGTTTTATTTTGCTTCCTTTCCAATGTTTTCACTTTCTTTATGTAAAATATGGATAAGGGTGGGAAGGTGGGATGCCATTCTAAATGCCCCGTGCTGTATGTGAAGGGGACCAATATTTTTCCCAAATGTTGGTCTACTGGCTGTCGGGTCGGATCGGTTCGTTATCTATTTTCCTTTTAAATGAAATTGATGTGACCCTTTTTTGTGGTTCTTTAGGGGGTCTATTTCCTTAAATTTCATATTTCTTTTTTCCTATTAGAACCCAAGATTTTGAGAATAGAGATCTAAATTGGTAACCAGTTGAATATATTCTGAGGAACAGTGGTGTTACCCTTCTTGCACGGTTGATGCATATGCCAGGCATTTTTTTCTTTTTTTTTAATGTGGCTTTTGTCCAAAAGATAATTTCTCAAAATTGTGTAGGATGTGTAAAAACACCACTTGAGAATGTCCTTTTATCGAGTGTTTTCCCTTATCCTTTTTTGTTTTCCAGGCTTACATGGGAGGGAGGAATGTTCAGTACGTTGTTGTTCGACTTGAGCCGTACAGTGTTCCGGAAAATCTCGCTCAACTGACCGTTGCACATCAAGTGTACTGGATGTGTAATTATTCTAGAAGCTCGGAGATAAAGTAGGCGTAGATGCTTCAGCATTTCTGCCGCATGCATGGTCTTTTAGGCTGTCGCCGCGGGCACCCTACTTTTTTGTCTCGGCCGGAAGCAAATTCTAATAAATTTGCCGTTACATTTCTTCCTTCAACTAGAACAATAAAAATAAAAAATTAAAAATCTAATAAAATCTCAAGGAGTCTACTCGTTTAAAGCTTGGAAAACTTTTAGTTTCTTTAACAGAATAAAATTTATATGGATCTTTGCATTGACTCTGCTTTGTAACCGTTATTTATAACGAACAAGAGTCGAGGAAGGAAGAAGGGTACGTTCGAATGAAATTAGTGATAGTTGACAAAAAGTGAAATACAGTTTTCACATTCATAACTCACTTATAGTTAATTCGTTGCTCTTCCAGCTCAACAGCAGTGAAAAACGTAGAAGGGTTTTCATGCAATGAACTGGGCTTGATGGACCCATCTCTGTTCTTCTCAATTAAGGGCTACTAAATGGAAACAAAGCCGATGACCCGCACCCCCATTCTATCCATCTGGTGCACTCTTTTGTCTTGAACATAGCCAGGTCCATGAGAAGTTTGATTCGAAAAAGAGCAAGGGCCCAAAACTCTCTTTCACGCTATGTCTCTGTGCATCATCTGGTTGATTTGGGGGGATTTTGTCTATGCCACACTGCAAAAAGTGGATAAGCCAATACAACTGGTACTTGCCCAGGCAACCCCACAGCCTGTGTTGACTTGTTTTTTTCACTACATCCATAAACCTTTAAACTAAGACTTCATATAGTATGCAATATCCCACCATACCTATATGCCCGGGAACTTCACTTTTCTTGCCAAAGTTCCGTTCTTTCCCACAAATACTGCCGCTTTTCCAGCCAAAAGTTCCGGTTGTTGGAAGGAACTATTGCTTTTGCAGACCAAGAACGGCTTCTCCTGGCGGGTTTAGTGTAAGATCGCAAATGGGTACCCCATCAAGTAGAGATAATGGGTTTTGCACTTTGATAGAGTATATGGGTAGGGGAGGAATCAATGTGGGAGATGACCTGGTGGTGTTGTTTGATCACATACAGTATGCTTGCAAGAGAATTGCTGCTCTTGTAGCCTCTCCTTTCAATTCCGCTCTTGCTAAGCAGAGTAAAGTTGCCAGCAGTGGCAGTGGCTATGATAGGGATGCGCCAAAACCACTAGACATTGTATCTGTAAGTTTAAGCTTCGCTTAATCTGGTAAATGCCATATTTGGTTTTAGGTTCCTTTTTTGGTGAATGTGATGTTTACAATTTTAATTATTAGTTTTGAACAGAAATTGGATTAGATAAATGGGTTTATGTTATTCTGCATCATTCACGTTGGAGAATTGCTTGTTGGGCTGCCATCTTATTGCTTGATGGCAATATTCTTTGGTATTTCATTAAGGGAAACCAAAATGTTCAATACTTGCCACTGCAATCCCGGAGAACAGAAGCAAACATATTAATCCATTTCCCATTTACTTGATCCATTTTAGCAACACTCGACGGTCTCAGTCACTCATAATCCACTTGTTTTAATTGGAAAAGTTACCACCCTACCAGTTTGTAGTGTGAAGTGTTCTTCTGCTCTCTGTCGTGATTATCATGATTGGTAGGATTGAAAAATCTGTGTGCTAGAGTTTTCAGATCACCATTCATTGTGGCAGAAAGAGAAATCTCAAATCATGCCAAGAAACTGAATGTAGTCTTAGAGCACCATCTTTATATCTTTACTGGCAAATCCAACTAAAAGAATGCGAATGAGTAATTACTGAGTGAATCTTTCTTTTTGCAGAATGAAATCATCCTGTCTTCCCTTAAAAATTCTGGAAAAGTGGCTGTCATGGCTTCAGAAGAAGATGATGTTCCGTTTTGGTTAAATGATGATGGACTATTTGTCGTGGTAACAGATCCTCTGGATGGTTCTCGAAATATAGATGCCTCCATTCCCACAGGAACAATATTTGGCATATATAAACGCCTTATGGAACTGGATCATCTCCCTGAGCAGGAGAAGGCTTCGCTGAATTCATTGCAATGTGGAACCAGACTTCTAGCTGCTGGCTATGTCCTCTATTCATCAGCTACGATACTGTGCACCAGCTTTGGTACCGGAACTCATGCATTTACGCTAGATCGCTCCACAGGAGACTTTATTCTAACCCATCCGGACATGAAGATTCCTTCTCGAGGTAATTTGCCATATTTCTTTGTTACGTTTTTCATTTCAACCTGTTAATGATACATTTATGTCCACAAGATTTTGATTGAATTTTTGAGATTCTCTTTTTCACATTTGTTGTATTTTTTGAGTCATGGTTGAGTAATAATTGCCACATAATCCCCTCTTTTGACTATTCTCTTCCATCCCAGGACAAATCTACTCTGTAAATGATGCTCGATATTTTGACTGGCCTGAAGGGTTAAGGCAATATATTGACACTGTTAGACAAGGGAAGGGCAGTTATCCTAAAAAGTACTCTGCTCGGTACATATGTTCTCTTGTAGCCGATTTTCACCGGACTTTAATGTATGGTGGAGTGGCAATGAACCCTAGAGACCATCTCCGTCTGGTCTATGAGGCAAATCCCCTTAGTTTCCTTGTAGAACAGGCTGGAGGCAGAGGTTCTGATGGTAAAAGTAGGATTCTCTCAATCCAGCCAGTGAAGCTGCATCAGAGACTTCCTTTATTTCTAGGAAGTCTGAAGGATATGGAAGAGTTAGAGAGTTATGGAGATGTTCAGCAGAAGGTAAACCCCGGCTATGAAGTTTGATGCCGCATTGGACCCCCCATATCCTAGCAATGGAATGCGTGAGCAAGGAAGAAGCTCGTCTGCGGGTTTGATCCTTTAAAGCCGTTGAGTGTATGACTCTCCCCTCTCCTATCTTCACAGCCGTAGGCATTACCTCAAAGAGATCTTCTGTTGGCAACTGGGATTTGGGCACCTTGTGAATATTTTTGCTCACTTTGTTAACTGGAACATACGTCGGCTTAGGCAACAAATAATATGCATATACGTGTATGTGTATGTGTATGTGTATGTGTGTGTATTTGCAGCTGGGTTGCTAAGGACGACGGGATTTATGCATGGAGCAATCGTGATAAGACAGGTCAGTTCTCTCAAATCTTTGCGATAGCCAAAAACATTCCCATCCATTGTGATGAGGAACAATTGTAAAATCTTTTCTTTCGTCTTTTAGAATCAAGCTTGCACTTTGTGAAAGTCATTCCATTGACGTGTTGTTGCTGTCGCCAGTCACAAAGCAACATGACTGATAAAGATCCAAGTGTTTCTCTTTGGTACAAATATTAGGGTGAATCTTCCTTCAACTGATAGGGAGGTATGAATGTGAAGGCACCCGGCGTCCATTTATTGAATGATTTCGAGGGTCCACCCAAATGACAAATTTGAATGTCAGTCCTATTTACTTGGTTGCGTTTTATTTTGGCTAGATAAAACGAAACTGAACTTGCCTAGAAGAACTGAAGAACAACTGACTGATAATTGAATTGGTTAAGTACAGGATTTTATTCAACAAATTATTTTGAGATGCGCAACCAAATGTAGTAGAATGGCCCAGTTGGTGTGGAGACTGGAGAATAAAAGGGAATGGCATCGTCTACTTCTTGTCTGGATGGCGACTCAGCTCTGTTGTGCCTACAAGATTCTTGAACCAATACCAACTTTCAAGTTAAATTTTGCCAGGACCTGAGCTCATTCTATGTTAACATATGTGTTGTGGGGCAATGCTTCTGCTAATCAAGATTGTTAACCGTCTCACTGAAGCCCATTTAGGGTTGGACCAAAACATAAAGTATTTGGGTTTGTTTTGGTGGACTAGAACTTCCAGTCCAAATATATTTGAAAGGCCGTGTGATATTGCAACCCCACTTGGGAATTTAACCCACTTTAACAGACTTTATGGCAATATTAACATATTTTAATACACTAATTAAGCACATGCTCGTAATCAGCCCAACAGTTACTCAGTACATACAATCAAAACGTAGCTATTGTAGTGCAAAATAAATGGACTTGTGTTGGAATTCAAGAAACTAAACAAACATTTATTACACTTGCTTGTACAATATAGAATTTTACTGAATCGACTTTAATTAAAATTTCAAGCTTGTGCAGATAATGTCTCAATATCCACATTGTTGTTATTTTTAATATTTATATTAGATTGGTAGACAGAAATTTAAAGTCACCTTATTAAATGTTGCACAAGTGAAGGCTAAACATAAGATGAACTACTCTTATGGAATCACAAAATGCAAAACCCTGGCTTTTCAAAAAAGGGGCTAAGAGGTTATAACCAATTAGAAACAAATAGATCAGAAAATAACAGGACAAATATAACCCAAGTTTCATTTAATGCTTTGTTGTAAATTTTTACTGTCCTGCCAAAATTGCATAAATATAAAGACAAGTTGTGAAAACACACAATTACATCAAATAACGCAATGGATGGCAGAACAATATTTGTTAAGAGCAAAACCAAATAAATTACTTCTCTGGAACATTTCCTGACGGTCCTGTAGGCAGAGACGTGGGCTTGAGAGTGATTTCCACGTTATTGTGCACTCCCTGCAGCAGCAGCTCACCATCATAAGTGACAAGTCTACGCTTCTTTGCTGCTCTTAGTGTTCCAACCAGTGCTTCGAATATGTTCGCACACCTGTCATCATTGAACAGGATACCAAATGTGACCTACAAAAGAGACAATGGAACTCATGCAGAAGCTGGGAAAATATATGAAATTGGAGTTTGTAACTGAATGCACTATAATATCCATTACCATTTCCAAGCATGTATAACCCAAAGAATACTTCATGATCTCAAAAGCAATGTATGATATTTAAATACCTGAATTATCCTAATGAAATAGATTAATTTACCATTGACTTGGTTTCATTGGAATATAATGTATTATTGATATTTCTGAACCAATATGAAGATCGTTGTAAAGCAACAAAACAGAGGATGCAGTGGAGTGCACTTCTTTGAATGCTATTGCCAGGGTGGTTGAAGTAATTGCTTCTACTTTCTCAAGCAGCTGTGCCACAATTACTTTTTTGCAATGTAGAAAAGTGAATACCTTACAAATGGCCAGTCGAATGTAAATAATAGAGCATCAATTCATACATGCGAGTTTATTTTCCTCTTCTAAATGCTCAGATGTTACAAGTGTTTACCACAATAATATTCTTTTGAAATGCAATATGTTGTTTAGGACTGCTATTGCAAACAACAATCAATAATGGAAAATTTTTGCCAGCACCCAGTTGCCATGGGCAATTAATCAAGAAAAGATATCATATCTGTAGCTGATTTTTTTTTTTTTTTAATTTCATAAAATGACAGAAGATTCCTGCTTTAGCCAGCATTATGAGTTCCCTCAAGCTTGTTGAATTGAACTAAGTAAAGAAGATGAAGAAAATCTATGTGAAGGTAAAAAGATTCTGAGGGTTACAGACAAGAGAGTTACAAAAAAAATACCAGACAAATTTATAGTGCATCCCCAACTGGGGGCTTCCACAACTTGTGAAGACAGCAAATGGCATCTATTCTAATGAACATGTTGCAATAGTCTGATACCCAGACTGGCACACACGTAACTGTAAAATGTTGCTAATTCCATATTCAGGACATCTTTGTCTGTGCAGATTCTATGTAGTGTAGCCTCCCTTGTTGTCTATGCGAAAGTGAAAACCAAGACACAAAAATCTCAATGCCCAAAAGGGGCAATACACAGAGAGTAGAGATTGGCCTACATTTTGCTAACCACAATAAAGTGGCAGAGCGAACCACATTTAAACTGAAGCAAGAAATACCATGGTGATGCATCATAAAGTCATAAATATAATGGTTTAGTTCAGTGCCCATCTAAAGCTCCCATCTTTGAAATGAGGCAACAAGGATCTGCAGTGACCTGACTCTACAACTGGAGATTTCTCTCTCAGATCTTGCAGCCTGGTGATGTGATACAGGACTATACGTCCTGGTTTCTTCTCCAAGAATGGTCCATGTAGTACCTAAACTCTACTATGCCATCCTGGTATCACTCTCGTTCATGTCACAAAACTGTTTTCCTTCTTGTTTACATGCTCATAGACTAGCAAAAATACCAAAATTTTGCTATCCTACCCGTCCAGATTTGTGGCAAAAATAATGTCTGCCGCTGGGAACAACATATGCCAAGACATACACACATGAAGGGTTTCCATTCCAAGGTTCTCTCATCTTCCATAAAAAGAAGGTTCACTCATCAGTTCTTGAAGAAATTTGCACTATAGTGTACAAAAAGAAAATCATCCCAAAAAATGGGGTTCCATTTCTGGGCAATTCTTGTTGATTACCCGATGCTTGGAGATGGAAAACAAACCACAAAGGCCCAGACCGAATAAAAAAAGAGGGGTAAACATTGGCTTAAATTGTTCAAGAATCAAAAGCACAAGCTAAATCATAACATACAGAAACTCAGATTCTGACAAAAGAAAGAAAAGATGACAGGTAAAGAACCGTTAAAATTCAGTTATATGAGTATCCAAGAGTCAAGGATGTATCAATGCCAGGCAGGGATCCATCCTGCCATTGACAGATTGAACGGTAAAATCTACGCCCAGATAAAAACTGACCCAGATATCACTAATGTTCAATTCAGAGGAAATTACCTTGTAAGAACCGTCAGGCTGGATCGTTCCCAGTCTCTGGATTTCTTCTTTAAGTCGCCCCACCTCCTCTTCCACGTTCATGGTTTTCTTTTGCTTTTTTTTTTTTTTGTTCTTTTCTTGTTTCTGAAATGTCTGTCTCCTCACAGGTTTTTATTATTATTATTATTTTTTTCAAAAAGAAAAAGGCGTATAGCGTATCACCAATCATATAAATTGGAGTTAGAGTTGAATATTAATGAATTTGAATAGATAATTTTTTATATTTAAATTTAATATTAATATATTTGTAAAAGATGAATAATAATGAATAAATTTGAATATAAATTAATATAAAAAATCTATATTAAACCCTCCCCAATTCTAATATTATAAATTTTAAGAAAAATAACATACGTAGAAACACATTTTTATTTTTGGTTTTTAATATATTCCCATTACCGCTGCAATTATGCCGCCCTGTCCTAATGGCCACCAACACAGTGGCAAAAAACCGTAAATAAGATATAAAACCAAACACATCCAATCCCCAATTCCACAAATTCAAGGCAACCAATTTTCCCTAATCTGTTAAATTTCCCAATAATTTTTCCATTTTTCACCAAAAAAAAAAAGCATATTTAATGGTTAAAATCTTCTGATTTTATTTTATATTTTCCCCCTTTTTCTATCCTTTTTCCTGAGCTCAAATCCACTGGTGATGAAAAAAGAAAAAGAAAAAGAAAAAATCTTAAACTAGGATAAGATATTATTGTGAGAATGGGCCAAAGCCCAATAGATGACTACTACGCGCACCAACACCCGATCTCATTTCAACGGTGATGCAACGTGGATTGACTCTCGGGCATCACATGACACGTGTCCTCGCGTTCAAGTTGATTCCTCAGGTGGCCCCACTAAGAAAATAAAAAAATGAGAGAAATTTTTATATTTCACATTTGCTTTTGAAAATAAATAAATTAAAAACGAAAAAAGTTCAAAGAAAACAAAAAGCAACCCTTCCTCACTCTTTCTCTCGCTCTCTCTCTCTCCCTCTCTCTCCTCTGTCCTTACTCACTTTAGACCATTTTTGGTGATTTCTAGGAAACACAGACTGAGGAGATGGTGAAAAAGCAGCATCTAATCCATTTCATGAATTTTTTTTTCATTAAAAATAAACAGCAAAAGATATTAGAATAAATAGATAAAATCAATAAATAATTATGTTGATATTTAGTGAGTCTTATTTTATAGTTGCCTGAAAATTTCAAGTCAATTCTGGTCAATTTCTGGAGCTAATTGTTCAAAGAGTTATAGAGAGAGAGAGAGAGAGAGAGAGAGAGAGCGAGGAAGAGGTTTTTCCTTTCCTGTGATGATTTGATTGGAATGGAGACGGTGAATCCGCAGCCACTGAAAGGGAGAAATTACGAGGAGGTTGTTCGCCGGCGGATGGCGCTGGTCGACGGAGGCGGTGGATTCGATGCTGAGGAGGAGGCTGTAAATGGAGGACTCGAAGAAGTGGCGCGAACGAATCCGAGGACTGCGCACAGGGGTAATGGTAGTAATGTTAAAATGGTACAACAGGCCAGTCGCACCAGTGAGCTCACCATCGCATTTGAAGGCGAGGTCTATGTCTTCCCTGCGGTCACACCTCAGAAGGTTAGGGTTTCTCTGCGCTCGCGCGCGCGCGCGAGAGAGAGAGAGGTTGTTAGATTGAGGATTAGATGATTTCAATTTTTTGTGTTGCCTGACTGCAGCGTTTTGCTTCTTGTAGAGTTCGATTCTTTTCTGTTTTTGGTAATCGTGGAGTTGGATTTAAATCCCTTGTTGGTTTTTGAGTGAATCGGAGGAAAAGGGAATTGAAGGATTTGACCTTTTCAGTTTTATTGTTTCAGTGAAATGAGAAGTTCCAGTAGCTTGGACGGTCACATGGGGCATCTTTGAGTGGAATCATTGACTTCATGCTTTTATTATTATGTTCTTTTTGGCTGATTCTGTTTTCAACTGGGTTTCTGTTTAAATGATGTTCATATCTTCAAATTTTTATTTTTATTTTTTTATTTCAAGGTGTCTTCCTGAGCCTGGTTTAGATGCATGTGATAGGTGCAAGCAGTGCTGTTACTTTTGGAAGGGGCAGATTCTCCCTACTAGTAGTGTTTCAACTTCTGAATTTCTAAAGCAGAAGAATACCAGGGTATTTCTTCTATTATAAGTATGCTTCAAGCTTCTTTGGTTATTTTTTGTTCAACTTGCATCAAATACTCTGAGTTGTTTCCTATGCTTTTCTTAGAGTTTTGACGATATGTCACAAAGCCCCAGGCTTACACAAAGAATTGCCTCATTGGTAAGGTTCCGTGAAAAGCGGAAAGACAGATGCTTTGAAAAGAAAATTCGATATACTTGCCGGAAAGAGGTTGCAGAGAGGTACAGTGCACAATGGACATTAAAGGATAAAAGATTTTTTTCACATTGTCACGATTTCATTGTATACGTGCTTATGCTGCATTCCTTTGATAGGTTGATGCAGCCTTTTTTAAAAAAATATATATATTTTAACTAGTCATTTAATTTTACTGTTTATGATGGCTACACTCCTTGCTTATGACATTTTTCTGGCTGTTTAAGATTGTAATAACCAAGTGCATGTGCCTGTCAAGTTTTTATGCATTGATACCTAGGAAATCCACAAAGAAATTTTACATGCTGTTAATGTACTCAGCCTTCCTAGAAATGCTTTATAAGATTTGGGGCTGTTTTTGTAATATAGACCTGCTCCTTTGAAATTAAACAGAATCAAGTAGGCAGTTTGATTTTGATTAGGCTTCAAATATATTTAGAAATATGAGGCTGGAAATATATAGGGGATTGTTAATTTTGAAATATTTTGATGAGGCTTTATGCTCACAATGACCCATGTCATCAATTTTTTGTGCACTGTTTGCATGCTTATGTTCTATTCAAGAATCTATTTCAATTCTCCGTTTGTCATCTAAAAGTAATCATTGATCTTGGAGGCTAATGTTTCTGCCAGGATGCATCGTAAGAATGGACAGTTTGCATCACTGAAAGACCCTGACAACACAAATTTTGGCAAGCGGGAATCAAGCATTGGAACTGTTCATTGTGAATCTACGTGAGTTGTGGCTTGTTTTTGGCTTTTTTTTGGACTTTCTGTTCTCTGAATCATCTTGAAATTGTATGAGGATGATATGATGCTTGGTCTCATCCTGTTCCTTTTTTAAGCTAACAGGAGAATTTTTTTGTCATCACATGTTTCTGCATCGGTTAAAGTCCACGTACATGTCAACATTGTGGTACTAGTGAGAATGCTACTCCAGCAATGCGTCGAGGACCAGCTGGTCCAAGAACTCTCTGCAATGCATGTGGCCTGATGTGGGCAAATAAGGTGTATTACTGGTGTTGAACTGTATATTTAAGATTGTATTATAACCTTGAGACATGGAAACTTCATTTCCTTTTGATTCTTCCTCTGATAAATTACCATTGAATTTTTTTCTTCATTCTGTTTTCAGAGAGAAAAATATTTCTTTTTTGGTCCTCGTATTTAACACTATGCACAAAAATTCATGGATCCATGCATGTGTATAGTTGTTCCCCACTCATATTCTCTTTTCTTGTGGATAGTACTGTCTCTAATTGAAAACAGTTGTGTTCAGACTTTCTCTTTGCTTATAAAAATTATTGAGGGGAAAGTTGTCATGATTAACTCATGATTCTTGGTTGTTACAGGATGTTATAACTCAATATTAGTGAGATTATTTTGGTCTCTGGTGTGACTTAAATTTACCTCTGTTTTCTGTCTTAAGGGCACCTTGAGAGATCTCACCAGAGGCGGGAGGCATAATTCTTCTGATCAAAATGGGCCAGTATGTTATCTTGAGCAACTTGGTTTTTCTTTCTTGGGCAATGAGTAACAAATCTAAGTCAAAAGTTTCCATCCATTCTCTCTCTTTGTACATAGTCCATTTGTTACAAAACTATCTGGGCCATGTGGGTAAGTTGACAGCCCTTCTTTTGTTTCAGGGAACTCCTGATGTTAAGCCATCAACAATGGAAAGAGAAAATCATTATGCTAACCAGGATGAAGAGGTATCATATTCTTTTTGGTTTTTTGTGATGGAAGGAAGTACATAATATCCTATGATTGGCAATATGTGAGAGAAGCAAAAGCAATCTGGGTTTGCTGAGGTCCTAAAAACATTATAAGATATTTTCTGTTGTCACTTCTGTATTTGGTGATAGTTTGCGGGGTCTTTCTATCTCAAAAGATTCTTTGTGAACCATAAATGCAGTCTTGATTTTATGTTGTTAATGCTGAGCTCGGTATGACTTATTCAGCTCTATGTTTGTCATTCATCAGGAAAGCCCAGAAGAGACTAAGCCTTTGCCATTGGATTCTGAGCATTCTCTCAGGCCAAATGAGGAGGTATCACTCTTTGCATTACTTGCAGGAATGATGTATCACCTCCAGATGATATGATATTTGATTGTGGTCTGTTGGCTTTAGCAAGATCTACTTCTCTTGTCATGACATCTGAAAATGAATTTTCTCAGAACAAGGTTCTCTTTTTTGTGCATGTGGCAAGTGGTTGTGCCATGTGAACTTCTAGTCTTCTTTTTGGGAGGTCAGAAGTGATAGAATTTTCAAAATAGTCAGTTCAAGAAGGTTGCTTATCTTAGTGACATAATGCAATTTAGGAGACAGGGCTCTCTTTTTCTGAGAAAGACACCTCCCGATTTTCTCTTTTGTTGAACTTGGTACATTCTAACCACATAGCTCTCTTGAAGAATCCAATCATTGGGTGGTAGTTTGTGTTTAAATCTTTTGTGTTGATGATCAAATACTCTGTGTGAGGATCTCTTTTTTTTAAAAAAAAAAAAAAAAATTGCTACATTTGCAAGTCTTATGTGTAGGACTTGCTGGAAACTGATGAAATTATTACTGATCCTTTGCCCATGCATGTGGAGAATTCATCCCTCAACCTTGATGAGGAGGTAATACACAGGTTTCAACCATTCAGTATGCTTTATGTATTTGCCAGCGTCATTGATATTCAGTTAATAGAAACATAATATTTGTTTGTAGGAGTGACACCATTCTGTGTCATTTGAAAAATGTCCTTAACTGTGCAAAACAATGGATAAAGAATATGCTTCTTTTTTTCTATACATGGGAAAAAATGCCCTAACCTTCAAGAGTTACAACTTACCTATATGATGTATCAGGACTTCCAGGAAACTTTGGGTGAGCTTGGGAATGTTTCAGGTTCAGAATTTGAGATCCCTGGGACTTTTGATGATCAGGTAGTGGCTTTTAAGTGACTTAAAATGAAGCATACTGAAGACTAACCATATTCTTCAGCTGTGTTAAAAACTTATTCATAGATACAGCAAGCTCATGGTAACCAACATACAGGTTGATGTCGATGATTCTGACATTGGAACAGAGTGGCCTGGGACTTAGAGGTGATGCTGTGCACCCTTGATGTAGCCCTTGTATCCATTTTTCTTGACATGGATGAAGGTGCAATCCTGGTTTATACTAACATCAGGTATCTAGAGACGTTTCCTTTTTTCTTTTTTATAGATACAATTTTCTTCTGTATGGTGGTTACTTGAGCACCGCCTATATACCTGATTTAATCTTATAAAATGTGAATATTGATGTTTTTTTTTTTTATTTGGTGTTTTCTGCCGCCTTTTCTAGAAATGTTTTGTAGATTGTAATGCCTGCGTGTTGTGTACCCAGCGCTGTTTTTCATTGGAAATAACAAATCGGTATGGGTTGTTTTTGATGTGGCGAGTAGCCAATCTCTTCACACGGCAAATGCATCGCATCCCATTCGACTCTATATTACCCAATAATCACGAGGATAGATAAGCTTTTCGGATTGATAGCCTAGCAATGGAGAGGATAAACAAGTAACCTACTTAGCTAATAGTTCTTTCTGGGAACCGTCAATATGGTTTGGTAACATAGGCAGGCTATACCTAATACGCCAATGGCATTTTCTCAAGCATACTCTGCCATTCAATCCAATTGCTTGGCGAAAGGTGACCATTAAATTGGGAATAAAGCACAAATGAGAAAGGAACCGTGTAACAGAATGGGCATCGAGTCCGTATGAACGTATATACACCAAAAATGGTACCGTTTACGAATGTGCAAACACCAAAAACGTACTGTTTCTGAATGTACAAAACAGTGACTATTTTTCCTTATTTCTGTCCTTAAACCCTCTCAAGAGGTCCCTAGAGCTACCTTTGATACCACATTCTCAATCACATCACCTCAGAGAAGAGCAAAAGGAACTCTGGGTGGTGAAAACAGAAAAGGAAATGGAAAAACTTTAAGCTGCCAAAAATCTTGTCTGATTAAAGTTCATAAGAGGAGCAACTGAAGCAAAAGAAGGTAACGATTAGCTTTGTAGCTGTTATCGTTTGGAGCGATCTTAGGCTTCAAGGAGGCTGGGGCAAGTTGTAGTAGTAACTCAGTACTTGATGTCACGGTAGCGCAGCCATAGTTCATACATCACCATGTGAAATGCATCAAGTGTGACCGGAGGAGAGTTCCACTCAAAGTGCTGCTGGACCTGATTCCCAGAAAAAGCAGGAAAATGTTAGACATTATCTAGGAGTACTACATTTCCGTGTTGTCTGACACAATCAAAATGCCTCTACAAATAATTACACAAACCAGTGCCCTATAGACCATAGGCACCTGATCAGGTCAAGAGTTTCCACCAAAAGCCACCTTATTTCACCTTACCCTTCCGCTGTTTAAAACAGTGGCATCACATTACAGTGTGGTGAAGAGTTGGGCTGCTAGATTTGTTTGTATCAACCTTAATGAAAATGGTGAACTGGAACTTCAGAATTCTTTTGCATTTGCCACAGAAGATTCTGAAATGCTAAGGTAGCAACGCCTCTGGCAAAGTGTGTTATTAACAACAAAGCAACATGGCATGCTGGAAAAAGGTCATTTCAGGAACTTAGAGAAAGATAAACAGAGAATAAAGTGGAGTGTTATTAAACCGTAAACACTCCTATGTAAAGACATTTACATAATGATATCTACTATTTTTGGAAATAAAGCATTATATTTACCTTGATTGTGTTCTTTTGCATTTGTTTATATTTTGCATCCGGTATACCCTTGAGGATATTCTTAAGATGGTAGACATCCTTTTCTCTTAGTATTACAGAGAATTTCCACCAGTCAAGAACATCATTGAATGGCAAATTATAGTTGTCAGACAGGATAACTGCATGGAATACACAAACAGCTTAGAGAAACAACTGCAAGGCTTGAAGTCACCAGACCGAATGAAGTGCATCAACAGTATAAAAGAGCAAATGATTCATAACTGTTAACCCCAGAGCAGAAAGCAAATCCTGTGTTTATGCCTGTTGTGAGTCATTCTTGATGCATGATCATGGCCCAGAATGGAGCATTATATGAAATTCTAGCACTTAAGTATACTCGTTATGAATTCATGTCACCCTTTTTGGGAAACAAAAACCTTGCACAGTAATGCACATGTTACTGCTTCTCCTTCCTCCGAATTCAGTTTATCAGCTTTGTCACATGGGTGGTAGCTTTAATGCTTATATTAAAATTCAGTAAAGACAAACGAGGAATATCTCCAGACAGAATATAGTAAATAACCTAATATGGGAAGAAACTGTTACCAGGAACACATCCATAACGAATGGCAGTTGCTAGGCGGCCACCATGGACATTAGACCCATAGGGACAGATGCAAAACTTAGACCTGAAGAACTTGTCTTGGTATGATAGATGTCCTTTAATACTTTTATCCATGGTGTAGTTCTGGATGTCCAGTTCTTTGTCATTCTGCCATAAATTTATCAGGGTGTCTCTCAGTTTAGAGCTGCGGCGTCCTGCCCAGAATCCAATTATAGTCCTGCAACATATGCACCAATGCATATGATGCAGTGATCAAAGATTCATAGCTAGCATGTTAATGACAAATTTTTCATAGTTCCACAACAATCATAAATGGTAAATAGAAAGACTGGCAAACAGAAACTAGTAACAACCGAAGTGCTTACTGGAGATGCTCAAGTTTCAAAGGATGCTGATTGAATGAAATATCAAGAACCTGAATTCCTTGGTAATGAAAGCTAATTAATCAACATATTTTGCATCTATTAGAATCCATGTACTGCAGAAAAGTTGTTTAAACTGTGAGATTGTAACCTAGAATTCTAACCTGCAGCAGTCCTGCCGTTCACATGTGTGCCAAAGAAAAGCCTTAGAGGCTACAATGACAAATGACTGTAGTTAACGAATTGGTGCTCGTGAAAAGAGCAAATGCTTATAACAATTTCCATTATGTGATAATTTATTATCTTATGTAGTGAATGTTCCTCGATCTAGTTCCATTAATATATTGTAATGTTTACTGCAACTGAATGGTGAGCAGTCTAAACTAGGAAAAGCACCTGTTTTCAACAAAATTTCCGCCAGCTGGAAAGGCAAAAGGTTGCACTATTTGAGGAAGGGAAATATCCCAATATCTGGCCTCCTGACTTGATGAACAGGTAACTCTAGTCGAGTTATTCATAAGATGCGAGATGGCTTCCGTGGCAGTAATGCCAGACTCATGGCAAGTCACAAAAAAGTGGTCAGTGCCCAATGTTCTATTCCAGTAAGGGTACTTGTTAATCACCATGTGAACAAAGTTTTGGACTGTTCTAGTCACATCCTCTTGGGATTGTCCCTGCATAACATACAGTTAGCATCAGGTGGGTATCAAAAAGAAACAAAAGCATGTAAACATTCACCTTGGACGCTAAAAGTTGCCTATCATATGGTGAAGTATCATAATACGCAAAATAAATTGCCTTCTCTATTTGGTCAGTTGGAACATCACAAGGTATGGTGGGGTAGCAAAAACAACGATCTCAGATCACAGTACTAACATGCACAAATTGCAGAAAAGTTGTGGAATCATACAATCAGGCATAAAACCTGTCAAGCCATGATACGGGTTGGAGGAGATGCCATGTGCTCACAGGGATATACATGTCCAAAGTCAATGTGAAGCACTCATCTTTACCAGAGATTGAGACCTCCTTCATAATTATTGTTCATGCTTTAAGAATGTTACAGAAATATCTAAAGCTGTCTTTGCCAAAATGAGGACTTTCTATCCTGTTCACTAAGGAGTCAGGTAAACTCTCTGAAATCGTCTGTGGATTAGCCTAGGCTCCTTTCCATAACCTGCCCTCCCCCTCATCCTTCCTCCTAGGATAAGAATTGGCCTAAAAATGTAATGACAGCCCTGCTGACCTCAGAAATCACCGCAGGCCGCACTAGTCTGTGATTTGGTGATCTCATCTGCCATGGTGATTGCCGATGGATTTTTGACAACTCACAACCCCATACCCTCCCCATCTCTCCCTTCAAAAGAATAATAAGCTCTTTTTTTTTTTTTTTTTTTCTCAAACTGGGATAGATATTCATTTATTCTGAAAGCAGGAATAAAAAGAAGCATTCCCTCTCCATGTATTGATTGCTCAACATCTGGCGAAAATACATGGCTTAATATTCACACCCGCAAAACTGGAAATGCCAAGGAATCTATGTTCTTATGGCAATTAGTTTGAGAGCCACTTAGAGCACCACATGTATCAACTGCCTCATAATTTTCATCAACAAAAACTTGGAACCATGGAAAATTAGTCAATTTGTTTGCAAAAACAGCAATTGATTGACACCAAGGTTACTATAATCCAAGAAAATTCGCAATCTAATATACCAAGAAGCACTCCCATACTTTTCGATCAGAAAACCAAGGTCCCAACTAGCCCATCAAAGCAAAATCAGAATACGTGGCATGAAATTGTACCTGTTTGCACAATGCATGACAGGAGATGGGAATAAAGAACATGTGGGCCTTCTTGGGATCGTCAGTTGAAAACCTCTCTCTGATATTCTTGAAGAAATACCCTTCACTCCCATACTTCCCATAAGCGGCATGAAATTGTACCTTTTTGCTCGGAGAATCGCAAACAGAACCCTTGCCTTCATCAGCGTACACAAAGACCTTGAATTTCATTTCCATTTCCGCATAATCCCTCCTGAAAGCCTCCGGTGACCGATAGATTGCAGATGAAATCCCGTCATCTTGAACTGGAAACACCACATTTTCCTTCGATTTCATGCGTGGGGAACAAAAACAAGAAAAGCAAGCCAGAAAGCGGGTCAGAACGATAAAGAAAGAACGGGGGAAGGAAAGATAAAAGAAAGCAAGCGCGAGAAAGTGGGAAAACGGAATACCTTAAACTTAGAAGAATTGAATACATGAAAATAATTGTTTAGAAGCATGGGGAAGAAAACGATAATGACTAGCAAGAAGATGCATCTGGGGAAGAATTTCGTTCTGAGATTGCCACGAAAGAAGAACGTGAGAGAGTGTAGAGCGAGAGCCCAACAGCGATTAACTCTTGGCTGGTTTCTTAGATTTCTTCGATTTCTTGCCATCGTTTTTCTCGGGAAAGTTGAAAGAGCAAACGAAAAACAAAAATTGCGAGGGAAAGGCGGTTTCTTGCTGAACGGAGAATGCAACAACGACTCTATCTATGGTTCTCCTCCGTCCCTCTCTCTGTCTATTTGCATAGCCAGAGAGCGCGCGGGAATTTTCGTTGCAAGCTGACGACTCCGCCTAATAATAATAATAATAATAATAATAATGACAACGACTAAGAGTAATATAAGTAACTCTGATTATTTCTCGTAAACTAATGAGTATATATTTTGTGGGTTTTCTTTTTAAAAAAAAAAAGAAAATTTCTTGGTTTAAAATGAAATTTCAAAAAAAAAAAAAAAAGAACTGAAACAAAGAATTCAACATTCCCTTAATTTTTGAATATAGCAACCATTCCCTTTCTTTTTTTTTTTTTTTTTTTTTGCCTTTTCAGACCACTTGGGTGTATTTTATAGATGTGAATCTGAACCCTGAACCTTGAAACTTCTCCTTCAACTCGTCACAAACATCATACCATTGATGCTACAGAGTTTCTTGTTAGCAATCTCCAGGACAGCTTTGAGGACGAAGCAGTTATACATTCACTAGTGTAGTCATGTGTGCCAACTTCTCGTAACTACGTACATTATCAAACGGGTGCCTCTGAAACTTTTGTCACGTCCTTTGTAGTACCAAGAGTCTTCATTCAGAACATGGGAAAGGGACTTTAATTCCTAGTCTAGTAGCCTTAAACATGCACACACACACACACACACACACACACAAAATGTCAATCTAATGTCCGAGCCAAGGCAGGAATTTTTGTAGCTAGGTTACTCATTTGGGCAAAAAAAATTTATTGAATTTATGAAAGAAAATGGTGTGCTGATGAAGATAAAATTAACTTATGTAATGTATGTAACAGGATGATCCATTATTGGCCTAATAATGGCAGCTACTGTTGTGTATGAACATAATAATCCAATGACATTGCCTCAAGTGTGCTCTTGCCATTCAATTATTTAGTGAAACACAATCATTAGATTGGGAATAAAGCACAAATGAGAACCAGAAACTGTAAACTGAAATGGGTGTATCCGACCCTCAAGTCTGTATGAACTATGTACACCAAAAATGGTACTGTTTACTAATGTACAAAGCAGGGAGTATTTTTACTTTTTTCTGTTTACCGTAAGAGTAGCAATTGAAGCAAAGAAAGTAACAATTAGCTTTGCAACTGGTATTGTTTGGAGGGATGTTAAGCTTCGCAGAAGCCGGGGAGAGTTGTAGTAAATCAGTACCCAAAGCCACGGCGATGCAGCCACAGTTCATACATCACCATATGAAATACATCAAGTGTGTATGGAGGAGAGTACCACTCGAAGTGCTTCTGGACCTGATTCCAAAAGCACGAATATTTTAGACAAGAGACGCTTCATTATCTAGGAGCACTACATTTCTGTTTTTTTCTGGCACAATCAAAGTACCTTTCACAAAGAATTGCACAAACAATTGCCCCTATAGACTATAGGCACCAGCTAAGGTCGAGAGTTTCCACCCAAAGCCACCTTATCTAACCTTACCATTTTGCGGTTGAAAACAATGACATCACATTACAGTGTAGCAAATAGTTAGGCTGTCTAGATTTGTTTGTATATTGACCTCTAATCAAAATAGTAAACTGGAACTTTAGAATTCTTTTGTATCTGCAGCAGACGATTCTGAAGTTCTAAGATTACAGTGCCTCTGGCAAAGTGTGTTTTTAACAACAAAGCAGCATGGCATGTTGAGAAAGGGTCACTTCAGGAACTTGGGGAAATATAAGCAGAGAAAATAAAATAGAGCATTCTGTAAACGCAAATAGATTCATTGAAAGACATACATATAATGGTATCTATACATTTTGTAAATAAAGCATTATATTTACCTCGATTACATTCTTCTGCATGTGTTTATATGTTGCATCCGGTATCCTCTTGAGGATATTCTTAAGATGATAGACATCCTTTTCCTTTAGTAATACAGAGAATTTCCTCCAATCGAGCATATTATTGAATGGCAAATTATAGTTGTCAGACAGGATAACTGCATGAAAGTATACAAACAGCTTAGAGAAACAACTGCAAGAGTTGAAGTCACCACACTAAATGAAATGCATCAAGAGTATAAAAAACGAATAATTCATTACTACAACCATTAACCAAAGAATTGGAAGCAAATCCTGCATTTCCGCCTACTTTGAATGATTCTTAATGCATGATACTTGCCCATAATGCAGCATGATATGAAAAGTGGGTTACAAATACAGACTATCCCTTTCGAGATGCTGAAAAACCTCACCCAGGATTGAACATGATTGGAAGGCCAGAAAGGATAGTTATCCCTTCCTCAGAATTCAGTTTATCAGCCTTGTCTCATGGATGGTAGCTTTAATGCTTATATTATAATTTAGAGAAGAGAAATGAGGAATACCTCCAGACAGAATGTTAATTTTCTCATAAGATATCTAATATGGGAAGAAATTGTTACCAGGAACACATCCATAATGAATGGCAGTTGGTAGGTTGCCACCATGGTCATCAGACCCATAGGGACAGATGCAAAACTTAGACCTGAAGAACTTCTCTTGGTATAATGGATGCACTTTAGTATTTTTGTCCATGGTGTAGTTCTGCATGTCACGGATGTCCAGTTCTTTATCATTCTGCCATGTATTTATCAGTATATCTCTCAGTTTAGAACTCCGGCGTCCTGCCCAGAAACCTAGTATTGTCCTGCAACATATGCACTAATGAATAAGCTGCAGTTATCAAAAGTTCATGGCTAGTATGTTAATGATGTATTTTTTCATAGTTCTACAACAAAAATAGACACATGAAAATGCTTTCGGGAGATGTTCAAGTTTCAGAGGAAGATTGAATAAAACAGCAGAACCTAGATTCCTTCGTAAGGAAAACCAATGAAACCAAGACATGGCCCCATGAAGGCAAACTGAATGATAAAAGAAACAGCTTCTACGAAGGCCCAAAAAGAAGACTATAAAGCATGGTGACCCAAAAATTGGTTGTCTAATTATCACTCACTCTGTTTGCTGGTGAATAGGAAGATGGTTGCATGCAAACCAACAAACCCTTGAAATTTTGCCTATTTGGCTTAAGATATTCCTCTTCCTCATCATCCAACATATTTTGCATTTATTGGAATCCATGTAACAAAAAAACATATGCTTAAACTGTGAGATCTTGACCTAAATTTCTAAGCTGCAGCTATCCTGCTGTCCACATGAGTGCAAAGAAAAACTGTAGAGGCTACAATGAAAAATGACTGTAGATAATGAAAGGCACTCATGAAAAGAGTGATCTCTTATAAGGATATCCATATATGTGATAATTTATCATTTCATGTAGTGAATGTTCCTCGATCTTTTTCCATTAAGATACTTTTATGTTTACTGCAACTGCAAGGAAAGCAATGTAAACTAGAGAAAGCACCTGTTTTTGACATCATTGCCAGCAGCTGGAAAGGCTAGAGGTTGAAGCACAAAAGGGAGGGAAATATCCTTGTGTGGTCTATATTTGAAATCATGACTTGATGAACACATTACTCGAATTGAGTTATTCACAACATGCATGACGTTTTCAGTTGCAGTACTGCCAGACTTATGGCAAATCAGAATAAAGTGGTCAGCACCCAATGTTCTGTTCCAGTAAGGGTACTTGGTAATCAACCTGTGAACAAAGTTTTGGACAGTTCTAGTTACATCCACTTGGCCTTGTCCCTGCATAAAATACAGTTAGCATCAGGTACGTATTTAAAAGAAATATAAGCATTTAAACATTCAACTTGGACTCTGAATTCCAAAAGTTGCATATCATATGTGTGATGTATCATAACACGATGCTTTATCTATTTGGTTGGATGGAACAGCAGAAGGGGTGGTGGGGCAGTGAAAACAATGATCGCAGGTCACAGTACTAATATGCACAAATTGCAGGAAAGTTATGGAATCATATAATTAGGCATAAGACCTGTCAAGACGCGATATGTGTGGAACACTTTATCTTTACCAGAGATTGAAGTCTCCTTCATATTGCTGTTCATGCTTTATTGAAATTAAGGAACTATCTAACAGAGTCTTTGCCAAATTGAGGTCTTTCTATCCTGTTCACTGAGGCATCAGATAGACTCTCTGAAATCATCTGTGGATTAGCCTAGACTATTTTCCATAGATCCCCCTCCCCTTGACCCTTAATCCTAGGATACGAATTGGCCTTAATGACATGGCTATGCTGATCTTAGAATTACTGCAGGCTGCACTAGTCAGTGGATTGGTTATCTCGTCTGCTATGGAGTTTGGAGATAGATTGTTGACACCTCACAAACCCGTTCCCTCCCCACCCGACCTTTCAAAAGAAAAAGAAACCATTTTTTCTCCCAACCCCAAATTCATATATTCCGACATCAGGAATAAAAAGAAACACTTTTCTCTCTCCATGTCATTGATTGCTTACTATCTGGGTAAGATACATCACCTAAAACACCAAATGTATAAACCGCCTCATAATTTTCATCGACAGAACTTGAAACCATGGAAAATTAGTCCATTAGTTTGCAGAAACAACAATTTATTGACACCACAATTACAATAATCCAAGAAAGTTTGCAATCCAAGGTACTAAGAAGCACTCCCATAATTTTCAATCAGAAAACAGGAATCCAGCTAGCCCATCAAAGCAAAATCAGAATACGGGGGAAGGAAATTGTACCCGTTTGGGCGATTCATGACAGAAAAGGGGAATATAGAACATTTGGGCCTTCTTGGGATCATCAGTTGAAAACATCTCTATAATATTCCTGAAGAAATACCATTCAATGAAATACTTCCCACCAAGTTTGCCGGGATTATTGCAAAAAGAATCCTTGAGTCCATCAGTGTACACAAAGACCCTGAAGTACAACATCATTTCCATATAGTCCCTCTTGATAGTCTCCGGTGAGCGATAGATTTCTGTTGAAATCTCATCATCTTGAACTGGAGACTCCACATTTTCCTACAACATTGAAAACCCAAATAAGTCAAATTCATTTGGGTGGGCAACAAAAACAAGAAAGGCAAGAAAGTGGGTTTAGGCAAAACAAAGAAAGAAGAAAGGCGACGGAAAGATGAAAAAAAGAAAGCGAAAGAAAGTGGGGAAAAGTGAATACCTCAGAAGAAGTGAATTTATCAAAGTAAGTGCTCGGAAACCTGCGGGATAAAAAGTGAACGAGAAAAATGAAGATGAAAGCGCAAACAGCAGCGCGAGAGCAACCCCATCTGAGATTGCCGCGGAAGAAGTAGGAAAGGGGGTTAAGAATGAAATCCCAGCAGCGATTAGCACGGCGCACAGCATGCTCATGGCTATCATCTCCAGCCATGTGTTTCTTGTCATGGCGATCATCTCCAGCCTCGGGTTTCTTGTTCTTGTTTCTTCGATTTTTAGCCATCTTTTTTTCTCGGGAAAGTAGAAAGTGAAACACAAAAAGGAAAAAAAAGTGCGAGGGAAAGGCGGTTTCTTGCTAAATGGCGGAATCTTATGGGTCTCCTCTGTCTCTCCCTGGCTGTTTATTTACAGAGTCAGAGTGCGCGCGGGAATGTTCGTTGCAAATTAAAGACGCCCCTCATAATAATAATTATAGTAATAATAATTATTATTGTTATGATAATAATTATAACAAGAAGAATAAAACATTTAAATGTCTTATTTCACTCTTACAATTCACAATGGATTATTTTATGGGTTTTTTTTTTTTTTTTCAAGAGCCCTGAATGAGTTGTTTGCTTATACTCGATCAAACTGGTGTTTTTTTTTTTTTTTTTGAAAAATAAAAATTAGTGGTTTATAACTTTTCCTTCCACTTGAAAAATAGAGTTTCTTATTAATATTCTCCATAACAGCTTTAAGGATGAAGAGATCGTCAATAACTGACGTGATTCGCCCAGCCGGATGGCACGAGTGGGTTGGCGAATTTGCACTACGCACGTTGTACTACTGGGATTGTCAAAACACCGGGGCTGGGGCCGGAACGTCTAACAGGGTGAATTGGACGGGGTTCAAGGTCATTACCAGTTCAGCCGAGGCTCAAGGTTTTACTCCTGAAAGCTTCATTGTTGACAATAATTGCCTACCTTCCACTACTTTCCTGGCCTCTCTGATTGATGATTTTTCTTGTTTGAAGATTGTGATGAGGAGATAAATAATAATGTCGTGCAGAACCTGTATGCAGGGTTGCATCGTGAACACAGTCATGTGTGTTTACTGCTCATCAAATGGAAGCCTCTTAAACTTCTGGCACATTCTCCTTTTGAAGCTCCTGTCGGTTCTAAACTTAATTATAAATGGTCTACGAGCATTTGGTTGCTTGTCTTTTGCTTGTGAAATTCCTCCTAGCATTTATCGTTATTATTCAGAAAATGATAATGCATTAGAGATTGTGTGTGAGTGTGTGGCAGGATATTATGTTGGAGCGCCTCTTAGGTAATGGAGTATGATCAATTATTGACCTAATAACAGCAGCAACTGTTGCATATGAAACAACCAAATACATCTACCAAGGCTACCTACTGTTTGGTTTTCAGGGACCATCAATCAAAAACAAAAAGAGAAACTTTTTTCTTTTTGAACAAATGCAAAAGGAAGACTTTGAATCCTTTTTGTCGTGTCAGAGATGGTGTAGAGCTGTTAAGGGATATGCAGAAGATCAAGCAGCTACTTTCCAGATATTCTCAGTACCTAGTGACAAAGCGGTGCATCCACAGACTGTACATGATCATATGGAATGCATCCTGTTTCTTTGCAAGTAAATTCCACTGGAGGTGCCTCTGGACCTGAAATGCGTAAAATGAAGGGATAGCAAATTATGACGATGAATGGGCTTGTAGCATACTTGAGGTACTTTGAAAAAGTTTTGAAAGCAGTTGTAAAGAAGCAAAAAGAAATGTGTAAAAGGAACCATGCCAAGGGTTTCAAGAGAATTTCAAGCTGCAAATCCCAAGTAAATAGAAGAACATCTGCTTACATCAATAACATTCCTTTGCAATCTATCGCATTCTGCCTCGTCTTTGCCATCAAGAACTTTCTTAACTTGGGAAACATCTCTCTCTATGAGGACTACTGAAAACTTTTTCCAGTCAAGAATTCTATTGAAAGGAAATTCATACCTGAGAGACCAGAAAACTGCAGGATGACAGGCAAATTGCTTAGAGGGAAAAGAAGCACTTCAGTACAGAAGTATGAAAATGGTTCACGAAGTCAAAAGAAATCCACAAGAAAAATTAAGCAGAAAGTCCGTCTATCCACCATCTATGCTTTGATACAAGTGGTATGCTTATTTTTTTTTCTATGGAGATTAAATGTCCCATTTCTGTTATGGTATTTTCTAAACCTGTATTATCACAGAGTACCTTTGGGCAATACCGATGCAAGCATACAAGTCAAGGTAGCATGTCCAATTATAATGAAGAAATCCCATCAAACTGAACAAAAGCAGGCTTGACAGCTGATACAGGCAAAATACTTACCAGGAATGCATTCCAAACGGATTGCTGTTATACAAGCACCAATGGCTTGAAGCTTATCAGGACAGATGCAAAAAATATTCCTGTACCATTCCATTTGGTAATGCCAATTGAGCACGTCCTTCCAAATTCCAAGTTGTTCATTCCCCTATGCACTCTTTCTTGCATCTCTAACTTCCGACTGAGAAGGAGCACTCCAGAAGTTGAGCATTATCCTGCAACAGTAGAAAGGTACCATTAAACCGATAAGGGTTCTAACCACATAGGTCATTTATATGGAAATTGGAAATCAAATTGGTTTACAAGATTAAAGCAGTGCCAAGGTCTAGAAAACAATAAATAAAATGCTTTATAGTGAAAAAAAAAGTGCAGAAAGGGTATGGAAATTGCAATGTGGTCACTCACTCATGCCTCAATTTATAACAAATATGCTGCTAAAAGCCAGTAGTTGCATTGGTTAGACATATGGGGCCCGTAAAGTTTAGCATACAATCAAAGTTCATTAACTTCTCCTTTTAAAATGTCAAGTTCTCGGCAAGTTTACCCTGTCGAATTCCACAAGTACATTCCATTCCACAATTCAAGGACACAATCAAATACTTTTACCACACCTGTTCTTGGAGTCAAATGCATGAGCAGGAAGACCATCAGAGTGTCCTGGCTGTGGGAGAACAACTTCCTTGCGCCGGCAATATTCCATATGTTCTGTTGGTGAAGAAACAAGTCGAACTGAGTTCTTAAGAAGAAACTGTGCCGTTGCATTAGCAATCTTGCCAAGGCAAAATAAAAGTGATCAGCACCCAATGTCCTATTCCAGTACGGGTATTTGGATTTCAACTCATGGACAAAATTCTTAAGAATATGCCGTGCTTTCCTCCTCGGATATCTCTGCATAAGTCAAATATGCACTATTGCGTGAACAAAGAACTGGAAAATGGAGAGCATGTCAATGAATAAAATGAAGGCAGAACAGAGCTAAATGCATAGATGACATCTATTAATGAGTCAATCAATTGCTATTATCTGTTTATCAGCAAGAAATCGATCTGACCAAAACGGGAAACTGGAGCTAGATTTATGGTCAGTACACGAATTACAAACTAAAAAAATAACAAATAAACCATTTTTCTTGGGGGTAAGCAAGCATACCATCTCGCTCCACTTTTGACAAGAAAAAGGAACAAAGAAGAGGTGAGCCTTGTCAGGATCTTTAGTCACGAACTTGCTCTCCAAGAGATTCTTAACGAAGTACGCTTCGCTGTCATGCTCTCCGCAACGCTGGCCTGGCAAATGAAGCGCAATTTCCGGGTCTTCATTTGGGTAAACGAACACTTTGAAATCTCTCTCCATTATGTCGTAAAAACCCAAGAAATTCTTAAGGGAAAGAAAGACTTCTTCATTTAAGGGCACAACAGTAACCTCTTCTTCCGAAAAAAAATCGACCTTGGCAACCTACAGATTAAAAGGCCAATTTTTCTAACAGATGATTGAGAAGATACAAGAATCATCGTAATCATTTAAAGAAAACAGAAATGTAACCTATGAGAGAAAGTGCAGAGGGAAAGACAAAAGAAAGCGCAAGAAAGCGGGAAAAGTGAATACCTCAGAAGAAGTTGGTACATCAACAGAAATCTTTGGAAGATACTTCTGGAAAAAGAGATTGACAATCCAGCAGATGAATCCGGCAACGATAGCAGACAGTAAAACGTTTCTGAGACTGCAGCAGGAGAATTTAGGGAGGAATCGAAGGAGATGCCAACGGCGATTAACATGGGGCGTGTCATGGAGATCAAAATCCATAGCCATTTTCTTTCTTGTTTTCTTGGATTTCTTCTTCTAATCTTTTTTTTCTCGGGAAAATCGGAACAGAAAAAGCTCGAGGGCAAGCGAAAGAAAATTTTGGGGGGAAGTTTTCTTGCTTCAGAGTTGGGCGTGGGGTGGGTGTATTGCTGTACTTCTTTTAACAGAAGAGAGTCAACAAGAAGTCAAAGTTTCTGTGTTTTGGCGGTTCCAGAGAGCCGATGTTCAGTTGGAGGTTATTTCTGTTAATCTTCCCGCGTCACTATTGGTTGCGACCAATGAATTAGCGACAATTGTACTTCCCGAATGACAATTGTTTTGATTTTTTTTTTTTCTAAACATTAATATTACATGAAAAAAAAAATCCTTCCCTTTTCTTTTGTTGGTCCATTTCAAAATTTCCGAAACCATTAATAGAACATCAACGATGTGGAATACATCTGGATTTATTGAGCTGGTCTCTGGGCTTCAAGTATAGTTGTGCTTGACTTCAAAACCTTCAAGTAAATGCCAAATGGACAAAGAAAAGAAACGAACCGTTTTGATCAACCAGTTTCATGAAGAAGAGAAACGGGGGACTTCAGGTTGAAGTCTAAACAAAGAGATCAGATCAACCGATCTGATCCTATATTTTCTTTTTTGTTGGAAATGATCGAACTTGTAGTGAGAGGAAGATGCTCTGGGAGTGGAAACATGTTGTTCAAGGATTTGTTCAATTCTTTATGGTCCAGTACCGTCCCGGCAACCTACAACTTAGAAGCCCAGGTGTGTATGAACAACACCTTGACGTGGACTGAGGTTGGTAGTCAGGGAGAGAAACCCAGGGGGTGTCATTGGAGACTACCTACACGGTCAATCATACCAAGTGAATAGGACAGAACCGTTCTCTCCCTTTTTCCCTTCCGGGGAGGAGAAACATCATCTTAATATTCCATTTTCAGATAAAAAAATGATCAACAATGCAACTCTCACATGGATCCAGTACCAGGACCAGCCACGACAACTTACAAGAATACCATAACGTGTGCAAAAGAGAGAGATTTGTTAACAGAATTGATTAGGATTTACTCTAGTTTTAACACCATATAATGAATGAGTTACTGATGGAACAGAGACAGATGAATTGAGTTGTTAAAAATGCAAAACCACAGGTAAGCAGCCACCCAATGTGATAGTCAAACCCGTTTGACAACAAATTTTCTAAAGAACCCAGCTATATAATAAAATAGCTTCCAGGTCAGAACCACACAAGTGGAACATTTGAAAAACCTAAAAACGAACCCAAGTCTCTCACATGTTTAGAAGCTCGTGAATGCAAACTGCAAGCAATTATCAATCCTACAATTGACAAGTAATGGAACAGGACACAAGCCCTACTCCAGTGTCTTAGATCATGATGCTGACAATGTACATTGATCCAAGCTAGAAATGGGCAGCATACCATTAGGCAAGGTAAACAATTCTGTAACAGATTATTGATTCCGAAAGTATATATTAACAGCTGCTACAACTGCTTTCTAACTGAAAGAGGAAGATCAGTACTCCTAACTATTCTTGCTAGAAAGGGTACCCCAATACACGAAGCTCCCATACTATTGATCCATGAAAGAGTTAAATATATGGAGTCTTTACCTGTGTTTTCACAAAGAAGCTATCCTTGCCAAAACCTCTTGAAAAATGATTAACTGTAAAACTATATAATAGAAACAGAAAGCAGAATGGTAGAGGGCAGCAATGCACATGCCAACTTCAAAACCAGTAGTGAAGCTTTGGATATAGCCATCTTCATAAGTGAGTGGCCAATCAAATGAATACAGTGTGCCTCTGTACAATGTAAAAATTTGTGCTCATTCAACTGCTGGATAAAGTCCTGGCATGTAAGCATGTCCACTTCCATTTGTATCAGTGTTAGCATAGAAAGATGACTGCAGCTCCTGCGAGTAGGATGACTTCCGGGTCTTCAAGTTCTTGGGAGATGCCGAATATGAATCACTGAAACCACTGCTTGTAGAATACATTGATGATGTTCGCAATCCATGGATTCTTGGTAATCCTGTTGGATCTCCACCTAAACTGTATCCCTTTTCAATTGTCTCAGCTTCCACTGGTAATTCATCCAGTGTCTTTTTTTTTTCAAATTAAAATCAAGAATCATTTATGGTCAGTCAAGGAAAAGAAAAACAATGCACATGACATGAGAGACACTGAGCCAAATAAAAAAACATGAACCTAGGGTCACCTCATTTTTACCAAACTTAATGTTCTTTACCACTAATCATTGGTGGTCAGCTGCTAACATGTGCATAGCAGGACAGATACAAGTATGACAATGTCAAGTATTTAGCTTCCATGTTTCAAAGTCACTGACATAAAACCATTTTGCTTTTTCTTTTACTGTGACCTTCACATCCACTTCTTCTTACTGTTTTTTGAGTAGCCTTTGAAAAGACTGAATACACTACTACGATTCATGATAGAACTTCAGAAGAAACTGAACTCAAGGGACATATACCAATCAGAGAATCAAAAAATACACACCCGAAATGCCTGTTGAAGGACTCGGAGTGTTTCTCGTGTCCACTTTCTCTTCATCGCTATCTCTTCAGGTTCCTGCAACATCTCTTCAAACAGATTTTCTCTGTTTTGGCGAGACAGATAGCAAAACGCACAATCAACTCATGAACGTACAATACAATCTACAGTATAGAGGATGAAATCAATAATTGAATCAATATTGTCCTAAATGACCTGTAAAGCTTTTTAATGAAGACATTGTGAAGTTCACGCTTTGTATGGTTGACCTACATAAATGATATGTTAAGCAATTCAGTAACAATGTAATGTTCAATTCATGACAGTTAACCATGTAAATTGCACAAGAGAAGATGTCAAAAAGACAATGGAAACATTATGCTAAACCACAGTTAAAGAAGAAATGTATTTGCAAGAAGGAAAAAACATACAAGCACAAAGCAAATGAATATGCACCAATCAAGCTTTTCGGTGTCTAGAAGAACAAGAAATAATTGTCCAAATGAAAGATAAGTCACATCAAACAGACACAAATCCTCAGGAGCCAAATTAAGGTGAATAGACTAGATTCTAGCAATGTAATATCAATATCTATAGAATCTCACTAATTTAGTAACCTAAAGACACCCCCAATTTATATCATGCAGGCAAATACAACAGAAATCAGCTCAGCATTAACAGCATAGGATTTCAAAATGTTTTAAGTAACGTATCACTTACCCATGGATGTCTTCTCAACAAAACAGTTTCACATTCACATTTCCAAAGTCACTTACTACATTTTCGTGCCTTGGCAGCTATAGAGCAGATAACTTATAAGACAATACTCTGTCCTCAGTGTATGTCCAAGTCCACTTTCCATTCTCAACATCTCAAAAACAAAAGACCACTTTTTGTAAAGCATAGGGTTCTATCAGTAAATTTAAAAGAAATGCCCTTTCTAAGTTTTTCTTTTCCCCATCACTGATGGAAAATACAACAAAGTTAACCATGGCTTAGTAAAGTTGCACACCAAAATAGATGTTAAAAGATTGAGATCCTTCAACAAAAAGACAGTTTGACCCAAAAAAAAAAGGAAGACTAACAAATGAAAAACAACGACAGAGAAAAGGGCGGTTAAAAGAACAATGAACAGACATGTCCCTCTGGCTGAAAACTTACCAAGAAATGCATAATTGCTTTTGGTACTGAGTCTTCAATGTTCTTCCGGACAATATCATAATAAGATCTCAAAAGCAACCTAGTAACTGCAATTTCAATAGCTTCTTGCTCTGAGTGGTTCTCTGGGGGCCTCAATATAGTTGGGGGCTTAAAAAACATAAAATAACCACTGTTAGAACAAAAGAAAGAAAGATGATCAAATGAATTTTCCCTGGAAAACCTGTTATGGATTCTAGAGACATAAACAAATGGACATGCCTCTGGCAGATGGATCATGGAAAAGCTTTGCTCCATAGCATCTATGCTGTGGATAGGTTCACTATATAGCTTGCTGGTTGAACTCTCCTTAGCAAAGATACGGGAGTGATTGCTTCCTCCAAAAATTGATGAAATACCCCAGCTTGAACTCCCTGTATTCCCTAGTTAAATGTTCATTCTTCAAAAATTAGATTTTTTTTATTGCTACCATCAAATGACTAAACGTGTGTAACAGAGAATAAGGAGAACTATGTTTGCTGATCCACAAAAGTCTGGTCTCAGTAGACATTTCTGAACAAGAAAATTACCAGTGGGTGGAACTTTTTCAACATCAGCAGTAGGATGAACTACCTGTAAGTTGCACAGATATTAACCCCTAAATAACAGTACAAGTTAAAACAATTTAAGGATAACAAAATGACCAGAAAAAGAAACTGTTCAGTTTCCATACCTGATCAGGAACAATTCCATTTACTGGTCTAGCTAGAATAGCCCGGGCCTTGTCAGGCTCTAACCCATCCTACTTCACAAGAAAGTGGTAAAGAGAGGAAAAGGGGAACCAAGGGAAAACAATTAAATACTCCAAACAACATAATTAAGAACAGCATACACCGATACTGATCACTATCTCTAAGATCAAACATTTACCTTTTGCCAGGAAATAGGTAGAGGAAGCCTTGAAGACTTGACCTGTTGAAGTGCAGTCTCCAAAGCCTTACTCCCACCAATAAAATTTGGATGAGAAGTATTTATATAGTCCATCTGCAAAAGACTCCATCATTGTACAATGACTAAACGATAGCTCTCCTGTTAGTAAGTTCAATGCTAAATGGTAGATAGCTAAAGCAAAGGGAGCAAAAGAAAAATGATGGCAAAAGAGATAACACACAAGTCTTTATGTATAACAAATGCCAAAGAATCAAAAGTGAAAATAATGAATTGTGACATTATCCACAGGGCAAGAGTGGAGCAAAAAAATATTGAGGAAGTTTTATTTCAAAATACCTCCATTTCAATGATGTGACCAATCATTGTCTCTGATGGTTCGAGACCATCTTGCAAAAAATTCCCAATAACTTCATCCATACGCTTCCTCAAAACAGGAAAACGCTGTAGGTCATTTAGCAGACAGCGATGGCTAATCTGAGCAAACGGAAATCTAGTTACAAATGCAAGCATGACTGATATGGCTAGAGACCACAAAAGAAAGATTCTACCTTCATTAACTCATCATATATGAATCTGGCACACTGAAGACTTGGATCTAATAGACGAGATATCTGTCTCCGAACAAGAACTTCGAATGGGACCTACATGGATGAAAATCAAAATACAAGCATCACCTTACATAAGTAAAAACAAAATGCAAAAACAATTTGGACTGCCAATTTAAACAAAAACCAGATTTTTTGAAGAACAAGAAAGAGAAAAGCATAGTCATACTTCTGGAACAAATAGTGCAGATTTAGGACCAGTTGCATTCTGAATGGCAATTCGAATGTCATCATCTGTCAAATCCTCGCAAGGATCAACCTCCTGCACAACAAACCAACACCTACCCAATTAGCCAGTTATCAAATGATTTGGATAAATCACTGGTTGTGTCTTCCCAGATATAACTCTCACATCATCCACAGAAAGCTCTCCAAATTTCCAAGAAATTGAATTTTGTTAAATAAAGGGGACCAAGTATCACTAAACATGGCAACTAAACCTCTCATGATATAATAATAAAAGGCAATATTCTCTAGACTTTACAGAAGAACACCACACACCCCCTCCCCCACCCTCAAAAAAAGAACAAAGAGAAAAATTTGGAGTGTCTTCAATATTGTTCACAATGACATACATTTTAGAGAACAATAGTCAACACACCTCTAAAATCTTCACAAAAATTGATTGAAAAATATAGTGGATCCTTGCTCCACCAGATAGCTCAACAGTTGACATTTCCTCATTTTTTCCCTCAACCATTGAAGAAAACACTGTTTCCAACAAGAAATTCTCATATTATCAGCGATCTTAACAAGACATGTAATGTAGTAACATACATCTAATGAGGGATATAGCAGAAAATGTAGGACAAAAAATCAAGAGAAGGAATAATGAGATTTACCTTCACAGTATTTTGAAAGAATATTTAATAATAGAGCTCCCTGACCAGCCTAATAAATATTTGTAAAAGAGTTGGAAAGAAATAATTAGTACAAAAGTGAAGAAATGAAAGACAAGAACATCGCTCCAAGCAAGGGCATGACTTCTTTTTTTTTTTGTAAAAAATAAAAAACGGCATTATCAGTTGTCAAAACTAGAAAAGACCATGTACATTTGTAACTGCCAATCCTGTCAATATGCCACAGTATTATAGTTTGTGATAAAAAGAACAACGAGATCAGATGGAACATCTGGCACTTATCCATAGAAACAGATCCTTGTGGATAGCTGTAACAAAACTAAACTAACTTATCCACATATATTACCAAATTATTGAATATATTCTCAAACGAGTAGTAAGGACCTCTTGACAAGCCAAGTACACATGCCTTTGATTCTGTGATTTCTCCATAGCTTGCATGCTCCTTTGCAACGGAAACCAATGCAGTGCTTATGCGTGACTTCAGCCCCGGAAGTATTGCCTTGATATGCTGAACTAAAATCTAATAAATGAAAACAAAAGGCTGGCTGTGAAAGCAATTTGGTAGAGTCATACAACAACTTTGACAAGCACAGGTCCCAAAACCAATACATGGAATCAGTTCACGATATAAGAGACTCAAATATGCGCTCATAATGGTGGGGAAGATGCAAGAAACAAACAAAAAAGAAATATGCGCTATGGTAATCAGGAAAAAAAAAATTAAAGAAGTTGTTCACTTTGAAATATATACTACATTTCCTTGAGGAGTTAGACGAATCAAATTTTCCAAAATTTCTACCTGATTCAATTTCTTTGCCAGTTGAGGAACACCACAGCGATCAGCTAGACCATCATATACCTACACAGCACCATGAATGCAAATAAACTAAACAACTTACCTTATTGACTTGGACCAACACAAATAATAATTAAAGTATATGATATCCATACTGGACAACTGTGAAAGAATTTCTCTTCTGCCACCAGTGCATCTTTGATACTCCGGTTAAGCATAATATCCTAAATCATGGCAACATAGAAATATTATTAGCTAACCAACAGAGTGACTCCTTAAATCTTACTGAAATTGGATAACTGAAAATGAGAATTCCCTTAAAACGACTATCATAACAATAAATCATTATGCCAATTGAAAAATAACTGTCAGATTATTACATTAAAGTAAGATCTGCAAAATAGCTTATTGTTGGCCCAAGAATTAGCTATTTAGAACCAGATACAGCAACTCAGATGAAGATTACCTCTTGACTACGATTCACAACACCCACATAGCCAAGTCGAAGGGGAATCACTTTGCCTAGTAGTAAGTTACGGGCATCAGTACCTCTGTCCATAATATCCAACTGTAGTACAGTAACCCAAAAATGTTCAAATGGAAGAAAAATAAGCAAAAGCTTGTGTACATTAAAAAAAGATAAAGAGGATGGAATTCACCTTCGTGATCACTCCAATAGTTCTGTAACCTGTCAGCAAATGATTTTGCATATAAGATTCAAGTAAAATAGCATAAAAAAAACTGCTTCATAGGGGATATGAAAATGAGATTTACCATCAGGATCTGCATTTCCAGCAATCTGAAGGGCATCTGAATTTGCTAAATCTGAATTTGCTGGTGTAACAGCAAGAATCAGACAGCTAGATTTCTTGATGTATGACATGATCATAGTTCTGATCCGTGCTTCAATATCTGACGGTTGGTCACCGACAGGCACCTTCATTATACCAGGTAGATCCACAAGCGTAATATCAAGAACATTAGGCGAGAAAATCTTTAGCCTAATCTGCTTGTCTGAGACTCCTTTGTTGCCCCCTGCTTCTTTGTTCGTCTCAGCCTGTTGCAAAAGCAAACTTATCAAATTAAATGAAGATTAATCTCTGCTATACAAGAAGCTCCTGTGTACACCAGCATTTAATTAAACAATGTAGACAACTATTTCCTATGTTCAGAATACCAGAAGAGGCCCAGAGTGGAACAGAGTTCCGCAAGCTCTCAAAACTCATTTCTGCCATGATTCCACAACTTTTCAGCAATCAAAGTTACAAAGAGAAATAATGTAGCCTCAGTTATAACACGGTCTGCCTATCTTCTTCTTACAGGAAATAAGAAAATTATCAATCTCTACGTCCTGAGTGTTAAAATTGCAATTATTGATCTCTCCCGAAACAAGCAAATTAGGCATTGAGTTCCCACGCACAGATGCATTCTCCCGTCGCATCTGAACAGGGCGTACTCCCCAATCACTGCATAAAACAACACCGTACCTGGATTTCTCTTTTGATCTCGGAGAAATCATAGAAACGCTTCCCAGGGAGATGGAGGAACTCTCCCCACTCCTCTTCGGTCCCGTCGGGCTTCCTCTTGGTCTGAAGCAGCTGCAGGACCAACGGCCGCCGCGTGCAAATATCATTACCCCGGGGCAAGAAGTCCCTGCCAACAAGCGCCTCAAGGACACTCGATTTCCCGCTGCTCTGGCTCCCGACCACCGCCACCTGCGGCAGCTCGATCGTCGAATGGCTCCCAAGCTGCGCGAATATATCCTGAAGCTTGTTCACTATAGGAATCATTGACGCCCCCAGCGGCGCGGCATTCGATGATGGCGCCGCCGACGGTTGTGGCTGCGCCGACGGCGACGGAGACGCCGGTTCCTTGGCCATTGATTGGTCGACTACTAAGATAGATGGAGAGCGTAAGCGGAAACCAGGCCCTACGGTTTCGGAGGATTTTAGAGAGAGAAGTTAAGGTATCTGCGTCTGTGGGTGAATATTTTAGACGCAAGATCCGTGGGGAGCCCGAACAAGTAGACAGAGGCGGGGTGCGGTTTGAGAGAGACAGCGGTTTTGATGTTATTGTTGAGGTTTGCTTAAGTTATGAGGCCTCAAATAATTAAAAATAATACAATTGAAAAATATCAAGTTGGTGCTTTTAGCGGCTTTTTTTTTTTTTTTAATTTCTAATAGATAAAATTAATTTGTCTGAAAAAAAAAAAAAAAAAAAAAAATATATATATATATATATATATATATAATCATCACAGTTGAAAACTATTCGTCGGCCCGTAAGAGATCAAGAAACTGTAGACGGGCTTACCTTCGGTGCTGCATCTTAGATTTCATCGCACACTCCAAGTATCACTTGCATCTCTGGGAAAGGGATCAACAAACTTCCCACCACACTTGAACGTCTCACTCCAGTCAACTCAGAAAATTAAATTAAAAAAAATAACTAAATATGAGTAAAGCTTTAGTCATAGAGAATCTCACCAGTCCATGGCTACATCTCGTATAAACACTCACCAGCTTGTCGAGAACGGCAATATTTACTTCATGCTGCACACAAAACCACTTATGTAAAATATCCGCATCAGCTCAGATATAATAACAGTTGTTCAAAAATTTGTTAAATGGTATATACCATTTCCTTGTACCGCGCAACAAATGTTTGTATTGCATAAAGTAGGAAAACCAAGATGGTAAGCGTCCGTGGTTAAGATTGTGCAAAAGGTAAAGAGATAGGAGTATCCAACAAAAAAATAGCCCACTGAGCGACCTTACCATCTCTACATTAAGCCAAAAGAAAAGAAAAAAGGGCAATGAAAAAGTGACCAGAACATCTATACAAGTTCCTTTAAACCTCAGCTGCAGGATCAGAGCAAACGATGGCTTCATTCTGAACCTGATGGAACATTAAACAACTTCCATCATTCTTCTTGTTCAATATGCTATAGATTTTACAAACGACAGGAAAATCCCTAACATCAGTGAACTAAAATTATTGCAGTTAAGCGAGACAGGACTGCAAAACAGCATGAAAACTGAGCAAAGGAAAATTTCATAGCAATTCATGAAGTGCAATTTAACAATCACCACACTGGTAGGTCCGCTGTGCTTCAAGAGCCTTGAGAGCTGCAGAAACTTCTAAAATTATTCGCTCAATGGAGTTACATAAGTCTTGGTCCGCTGAATTGAGTGCTTCGGGTTTTGAGATTGACTGAAAGTATCCTCATTTGGCACCCCCCCTTGGCTTGTTGCAGTTCCGGCTTTCCTCGGCACATCCAATATTGTTGGCTGGCAGTGTTTTCCTTGTGAGTCTGAACTCAGAGGATTGCATTTAATAAAATTGTTTAATATGCTTCCAGAAATCTGCCTTGGAATATTCTAATCAGTACAAAGACAGTCTCATTAAAAGCATAAATCTTTGGAGATAAAACTTCATAAATTGATTACCACGCAATACAAACTCAGAGCACAGGTGTTTACATAAGGTTCTTCAGCCGTTCAATAGCTTGGCAAGTATATCTTCTTTTGTAGCCTGTCTTGTTGAATTAGATCCTCCAGTAACTTGTGTATAGAAGGAATTGAGCTACATCAAAATCAAATTTGTGAAATTACAAATTTCAAGAAATCATACAAAGATAAAACTATTTAGATAAATACAGAACCATTGTCAACTAACAACCTTACCAATTTCGTCATCAGTTTGCTGCATAATAAAGAAAAAGGCACACAACCTGCTTCTGCTTGCTGTCAGTGAATGCTAACCAAACATTGCTATCCATTTCACCAGACAAACAAATATGAGAAACTGGCGATCCAGAGGGCCAAGTCAAATTCCAGTGTTATGAATGGAACAACGAAAAAGGTTAAAAAAGTTCCAGAGTGTGATCATATATGTAACTTGATCTGAGTGGCAGAAACATTTTCAGTTCACCAACATATTTTCAGAGTTAATGAACTTCAAAATCTCAATTTGGAAGCATCCTGGGTGGGTTGGACACTCAGCTAACAACTTAGAAAACATTTTTTTTTTTCAAAAACTACCTACTTTAAAATATACCATATTTTAGATTTTGAAGTGTGATTGTTCAACGTTTTAAAAAAGAAATTTTTTGAACAAACTTTCTAGTTTTTATTAGTTGGCTTCAGCAATTGAACAAAAATAATGCTACATGAGTTTGTTCAAACTAACAATCAGAACAGAAGTTAAGGATTGTTAAGATCACAAAAATGACAGGTAACACAAAGGACCTAAAGAGGTTCCAGTATTGCTGACCAATCACCTCATTTCACAGCCTTTCAAAGCATAAATCTTACAATAGAAAGTTCCACAACTAGCCCAAGATGGTTATATTGTTACTGTTATTGTTCCTTTAAAGAATATCGGATGTCATGTCTTTTAAGCTTCATTAATTTTGCCAAAGGTATTATCAGAAACAAACTTGCTTTAGTACCCCAATTTTCCAAATTCTATTGCCCAGCTACTTGAGAAAAAAAAATCTAGATTCAGGGGAGTTGATAATGATGTTAACAATTAGAAGGATAATGTTTGTGAAGCACTTTTCCTCTAACTCACCTCAGAGGAAGGGAAGGTGTAATAGGTACCCGAGTAATGCATCAATTCCAGCAAAAGATCCTTGATTTTCCACCCTTTCTACCTGAAAGATTTACAAAAACAAAAGCCTCATTACTAGATCCACTTTGTAATTTTTCTTATCCTTAATGATCATGAACTTACAGTGGATAGCAAGTAAAGGTTAGCAGGAAGAATTTGTATAGAAGCAGTAGACCTGCAAACAGCAACCTTCAACTTCAGCGTTTACTGGTGTTTGGGCAAAAATGACAAAGGGAGAGGACAGTCAAATAATTACAGCAAGGAAAGCTAAGCCAATTACAAATTCTCAACAAATAGGAGATATATGGCCTTCCAGTTTCATCCATAGATCCCCAAGAAAAGTAGAAAATTTGAACTGTAATGTATGATTACCAGCTGGAAGATAATATCAGAAAGCAAGAGATAGATTTAATTACTGGACTGACCTTCTCAGTCACAGCACAATTGTTTAATAGGTAATTACCAGCCTTCGAGATTGCATAGTAACATAGATTCAAACTCTCATACATGTTAGCCAATTCAATTAAAAGTGAACACGTTTTTCCAATAAAAAAAAGTCATGCTCAATTGCTGTCCCAAAATACCTGAGAAGCTTAACTACCACCAACATATTGTTTCATTTACTAACCATTCGACAGTTGCTGCCTGAAGCTTTTTGTTGTCTAAATATGCAGAAATTTCATCGTAGAAGAGGATTAATGATACGTTCGGCTTTTTCCAAGAGTCCAAAGATGTTTTCAAAAGTACTGATCCCTCACAATAGGATTCTGCACAAAATAAAAGGAATGGCAAATAGGCCTCAAGAGTTCCACAATTAACAACTGATCAAAATGGATCCTGATAATTGTGAGTCATAGAAAATTTCACAGCACATAAACAGAATAACCACCAAAATAATTACATAGCTCAGATGATACTGAAGATGCGCTGATGACGCTTTTGCATCTCCTAGGAAAGACGTTTTAGAGTTCCAATAATTCCCATTTTCGTGTACCTCAGATCTGGATGGCTGACCTGACCCAAGAGAAACCCCCGATGAAAGATAGATAACTACACCAGCGAAAAAGGAAAAGGTAGGCCATGATACCTTTGCCTGTGTTATCATGACCAGTGCATTTCCAACAGAAAATCCAAAACAATCTGCAATGATCAAGCTGACAATGCCAGCTTGCAGAAAACTCCATAAACTTGCACTGAACCAGAGTTGGTAAACCGGTAAAACAACTAACACTTCAACTTGTAATGCTGAGAATTATGAATATCTATACCTTATGCAGATTCTCATTGTTAAATCCCTCCAAATAATCCAAGACACCTGGAGGGAAGAAAAGTAGTGCTAATGAATAATTGGCTACAAATCAAAACATATACGCATTCTAAAGTAATTGAAGTGTCATTAATATAAGGAGATGGTGGAATCATTTCTGATCCATAGTCAGAAGCTCGCAAAGCCATAGTGTCCAAAGCAGATGTCACTTCAAAGCTAACACCAGATACCACATGGGTCACAAGCACACTGACAAAGATACGGTCATAAGACCTCTAGATGTTGGGGTTTCTATTTTTAGACACCAAACTAGGAAAATTTCTTCGAGAAACCAATTGCTGTCTACAGTAAGCATCAACAAACTCTCCAAATAACATACACTCAAGTGAATGCTAAACTGCCATACCTTTTGTTCTTTGGATGCCATTAAATACTCAGACAGTGACGGGAGCCATAGAAAATAATCCTAGTAGAACATTCAAGCACTCAGAAAGTATTGTGTAAAAGGTCAGACTACTTTAGATGTATATAATTACGGCAGATGCATTTACCCATTCCTGGTTCCTACAAATAAAACTTTCTCAAGAATCATGATCTGAAGGTCCTATTGATCGTGGGGACTAGCAGAAGATGCCAGTCTAAGCTTCCCATCAAGCGCCACCAAAACCGTACTGATTGGATGAAGCAAGAACGCTGAAAAAGCATAAGAAAACGTTTAAAAGCCTCAAAGGTATAACCAAAAAGGCTGAAAAAGCAAGAAAACTGAAGGTGTAAAAAATGTTTGAAACCCTAACAATTGATAACAAGAAAACGAAAAAAGCTTAGTCGAAGCATAAAGAAATGTTTAAAACCCCAAGATTTAACCAAGAACCCTGGAAAATGACAAAGAGCACACAAACAATATGTTTTAGACCCTAAAGAATCATGATCTGAAGGTCCAGTTGATCTCCGGGAGCAGCAGAAGATGCCAGTCTAAGTTTTCCCTTCCAGCGCCACCAAAAACGTCAGGATTGGGTGAAGCAAGAACACTGAAAAGGCAGAAAGAAAGAGTAAGAAAATGTTTAGACGCCCGGAAGATTTAATCAAGAACGCTGTAAAAGCAAGAACAATGAAGGAGTAAAAGAAAAAAAGAGTTTCAAACCCTAACAATTAGTACAAGAAAAGAAAAAATCATAGACAGAGTATAAAGAAACGTTTAGAACCCCAATATTTAACCAAGAAACATGGAAAATCATAAAAAAAAATCTAAAAAAAAGTTTAAAACCCCGAGATTTAACAAAGAACCCTGGAAAATAACAAAGAACATACGAAAAACTGTTTAAAACCCTGAAGATTTTGAAAACTACGAAACAGACAGATGAACTGCTCGGACAGGGAATGAAAGAGGAGAAACCGGCGGAGAAATCACAGAGAAGAGTAGAGGCAAACATTGGAAGAGGAAAAGAGTCAGTGGAGATGGGCGCGGAGCCTGTGGGAATCGGAGTGGGGCAAAGCGAGACCAGAAGGATTGATCGGCGAGAACGGAAACTAAATTTTTTTCCGATCACAACTCCGCCGTCGTCCGAAGGTTGTGGGCTTGAGGATTTTCCGAGGACAGAAAGGAGAGACAGAGGAAAAGGAAGGCCTCTTCCGAGACTGGATCTTGGTGGAGATGGAACACCATCGTGAGACCGACGCCGTCGTTCTTGGCTTTCGCTCTACTTTCGCAATACTCAGCTTTGCATTTTTGGGTTGCAAGGGACGAGGGAAAGGGAAACGGGGTTATATGTATAAGCGCCAGTCCCCGTCCTCCTCGCTGGCGTAGGCCTCACGCCCTTTTTATTTTTTGACCGTTACGTTATCGATTAAGGCGGTACTAATATTTTTTGAAAAAAATAAAAAAGGTAAAATAGTCTACTGCATATATAATTATAAGGTAAAGTTAACTTGTTGAACCGATTTTTTTTTTTAATTTAATATGATTTACTCGACTTGGGCCTTTTTTCTTTTAGTTTTTAATTTGATTTCATATAAGAAAATGAGTATGTTTGAAATTATGATTACAATTTGTGTTTGAAGCGATGATTTTAAAAATAATAATTTTTATTATTATATTTTTTATATTTTATTTTTTTAAAATACTACAAATGATTATGAAATAATCAAATGTATGTATTAAAAATTTTATCAATTATAATAATAAAACTCAATTTTAATTTTAGATGAATCCTATGTAACTTCAAGCTTAAGCAATATACTAAAATTACTTTTATTTTTTTGAAAAATTAGGATAATTTAGGTTTTTTTTTGGGACGAAATAGGCAACTTTAACCAAATAAGCAGCCTAAAAATATCCCAAGATATCATTATACAACATTTACTACGTAAATAGAAAATATGTGTAATAAACACCCTCAAATTTTTGTTAATTTTGTTTTGGCGAAAAACACAAAAAATAAAAAGAAGATTTTATAATTTAGTTTTAAAAAATTGTGTTGAATTCATATTATATAATAAGTGAAATTATTATATTAAATTCACGACAGAATAAATTGTATAATAACTAATAAGCATTACCATTCAATCACCCATGCGAATGTAATAGTCTAGATATATAATTAAGGAATGTCTCATCGGGAATTCGTTAATTAATTTGTAGCATATACCCGAGAGATGGGCAAGTTGGGCCCAGATGATGAAATTTGAACTAGAAGCCCAGTTAAAAACGGCTGGACATCATCCCACGCCACTTGAGGCTGGAAGTTTTTTTTATTATTTTTTTCGTTATCTCAATGTTTTTTTCATAAAAAAAGGTTAGAAAAGGGAAGCCGGATGATATTTGATAATTTGACAGCTTCGGGAATATCCATATCCAACCTGCAAAATAATCATCTACATGCAAGTCTAGAAGTCAGACATAAGGTCAAACAATAACGGCGCCTCAACTCACACGGCTCAACCAATCTAGATTCGACACGTTCTCCATCATGAAGCAATTTCACCGCACCTAATCATCCTCAAAATTCCTATATAAATAGGCGTACCCTGGGGTATGGGGAGTCCATAACAACACGCGATATTTGCCTCTCAGAAGCCGCTCGTTGGTTCTCTCAACTACTGTAGAAATATCTTTCTCGTCGCCGCCTTTCTAACTCACTATGCCTCGACGGAGCTCCGGAGGTCAGATTTTCTCTTCGATATAATCGTTACCCATGGATCTCGATCTTATAATTCACCTGTTTGGTTAGCCATATCTAGATCGTGTTTGTTTCAGGGCTTTTGTGTTCCTTTTTTCATTTTTTGTTTTAATTTTAGGGTTCTGGAAATGGAGAAAAAAATGTAGTAGAAAATGAAGTCTCTGTTAGCCTAAACTTTGTTTTGTATTCGATTCTTTTGATCTCTCTCTGTGATTGCCTGTTACCCAGTCTTAATTCTGTTTTTGCTGTACATATTATTGGTTAATTATCACATCACTATCATTTGCTTCATGTGGTTTCTAGGGTATTCGGTTACTTTCTTTTATGGCAAGAGATTTTCGTGGCTTTTGTTTTGACTATGTTTATTTTCTTCTGTAGATTTGTCTTTTCCTTTATTCTTGTTAAGCTAGTCTTACATGTTATATATACTGCTCTGGCCAGGGAGTTTTTGATTTTCAGTCTTGAATGATATGTACTGATTAGTGGCTGTTGTTGTTGTTGCTGTTTATGTCTCTGTTGGTCTTTGAATAACCAATTTTACTGGCGAGCAAATTTCTCCTTGCAGGAAGATCTGCTGGTCGGTCAGCTCCTCGTCCTATGCCAGCACGTAGCCCACCACCCCAACAAGGTACAATTCCTTTATGTAACTTGCATGCACAGAGTTCGGACATATGGATGCATGTTTGTGCACAGGGTGTTATCTTATTTGACTTGTCAAACTTTTATTTAGCATTGATTAACAATCTGCTTTGCAGAACCTGATTTTAATGTGATTCTGTTCTGATGCAGTTAACCATGCCCCTCCTCCTGCTCCTGTCCATAGTAGCAGTGGTGGGTCATTGCTTGGAGGCATTGGTTCAACCATAGCCCAGGGTATGTGAGGAAAATACTAATATTATGTTGGACGAGTGTTCTTGGTCATGTGTGTTTTCCCACTAGCAGCATCTGTAATTTTCATAAGAGAGTGAATCTGAAGTTTTTTTTTTGTTTTTGGACTCGTTACAGGCATGGCCTTTGGCACTGGAAGTGCAGTGGCACATAGAGCTGTTGATGGTGTGTTGGGTCCTCGTACAATTCAACATGAGACTGTGGTCTCTGAGGCTGCTGCTACTCCTGCTCCAGCTCCTGCTGCAAACACTTTTTCTGGAGCTGATGCATGCGGTGTTCAAACCAAGGCATTCCAAGATGTACGTAAAATCACGTTTTCTGGTTGCTTTTTTCCAGATTTATTCATTGGCTTGTTATATCACTAGGAATGGAATTTGAAGGAATGTACTGTTCTAGTACTATGCATTTGTGTAGTTCCTAACTCCATCATCCGCTTTGTTAATTCTACAATTTGCATCATGTGCATCTTGTTTTCCATAAAATTTTGGATGCAGGTGTGTTCCATAGACTTCAACATAATTGTTTGCCCATCAATTTCACATGAATGTTGTATGGTCATTTTCATGAGTGCTTTGGTGATTGAGATATCATTATACCGTGGTGCTTGAGATGAGCATGTCATCAATAGAAGGCAAAGGAATCTTGTTTCAATAGCATTGTTGTGATGTTTCATAGGGTCTTTTGAAACTGAATCCTGTTTTTTAATCTAACCATAATTTGTTAGTGTTCTTAAGTAAAGGAGTTCTATAAAACTCATGTTACCTATATATAAATGCAAAATTAAGCTTTAACACACGAGTGTCGAATGTTCTCTTGCAGTGCCTAAACAGCTATGGAAATGACATCAGCAAGTGCCAGTTCTACATGGACATGCTTTCGGAGTGCAGGAGAAGCTCAGGCTTGAGCGTTTAAGTGCTGTCTTCTTGTTTTGTCATCCAATGGAAATGTCAGATTCGGACGTCATGATCTAAATAATGCACGTAACGATGATGGAACAATAATCCTTCTATGATAAGAAACTCGGCAAATAATTGTTGTGCAGAAATATTGACTGCTTCGATTTTTAAAGGTGGTTATTAGACGCCTTCATCTTTCATAGAATGTTATTTGAGCCTTGTGCTTTCCGTCTTATTCACTTTCAAGATGGTGGCTATAGATTTTGGCATGTCGACGGCCACACGTCCGTCTCTGGTTTTCCAATGTTAATTGATTTCGTACTCGCAGCCTCACAAAATCCCCACAAAATTTACGTTAGTCAGCTACCAAGAGTAGGATCAGGCACGGGAAAAGGTTGCCCGGAGAGTGGCAAATGACCTAAGTTGCGGCTATTCATTTCAGCAATTGCAAAACGTAAAATGGTAAGACAATGATAATTGGAGTGTCTCTAACTTGCGTTAGATGTAAGCTAACCAAATAGCTTTATCTGGCCTCAATCACCGCCACAAAGCCCAGTTCGGGAGCCCATTTGGTTTTTCAATTACTCTTAAAGATACTTTCTTCACCCTGTTCTTCACGTGTTGGTCCTTACTCACATTTTTTTTATTTGTTTTTTAATTTTTTTAGTAAAGGGATATTTGCCCTTCAGAAAGCTAACGCACAGTTGCTTCCATGCCCGGCCATCTGGCTCTTGTTCCTCCAGATTTGCCTTCACCTCATCAGCAAATGGTTCCTATCAAAAAACCAAAAAAAAGGAGGACCATGTGGACCGTTTGATTGGGGAAATAAATATGAAAACAACATCTATCAAATAGAAAACAGAAACTGATCGAAAAACAAACAAGAAGAAAACAAAAGAGCTACAGTGGATGTACCGTAATGAGATTCCATTTGACAAGACGGTCAATCAAGTGGAGGACGATGTCCTTGTTGTACTCGGGATGACCTTGGATGCCCATGATGTGATCACCACACTTAAACACCTCAACCCTTGTCTTATCGGACGATGCAATCGCCTCTGCTCTGGAAGGGAGTTTCATGATCTGGAACGGTATCATGGGGGTTACAACACAAGGAACATGCCCAAAATAACATATAAACGACCCACTATCTTAGACTGTGATCTGGTGTTACCAGTTTCATTTCAAAATCAAAATCGAACCTCATCTTGATGGCACTCGATCACGGAGAGCACGGTAGGCAAGTTTAGCGACGAGAACAGCCTTGATGCCGATGGTGACAATTTGACTTTCGTTACCCCTATATCCCACCCTCTGGCACGTCCCGTCTCTCCTCCTAATGCACGGCACAGTATCTGATAATTTAAGCCCATAAAATCCTTATGGTAAGCACGTAATAAATGACAATAAAGGAAGCTTTTCTTTTTAATGGCTTCCGATTAAATAAACCAAAACCAAAAAAAAAAAAAAAGAAAAAATTATATGAATATAATTCAGATCTAATTTTATATTATATAATAAGTAAATTTTATTTAAAATAAAAAATAATGAAGTAAATTTATATAACATAAAATTATTAATAAATTATAATTATAAAGAATGAATAAAGATAATAATAAGTCGTAAAAGTTAAACGCAAGGAAAAAGGACATTGACTGGAAGCATTGGAAAATATCAGCGTCCCAAGTATGGCCTAGAATATACAATATATTTAATGTTTCGTTCCACCCCTTTGTGTTTCCCATTTCAATAAAATAGTAGGTAGTGGGGTCTAGCATATCTTATACCGACAAATCATATCTTTAGCGGATTGGCCGTGGTTCATGAGTGGCAGGCATGCATCAATCCGGCTGGGTTCATGCACCGTTGCAATTTTACACGCAGTGTCCTCGTTTAGCTTGCATCATTTTACAAAAGGTTGAATGATGTCGGGAGTGCTGAGAATTTTGCACAAGAAGTCTTGCGGGTCGCCTATCTAATCTAAGTACAGTTTCCAAACACATGAACCCCTTTACCATCGTGCTAACCTACTACTTTTATAAGAACTGAAAATGACATTATTATTAAAAGAAAAGGAACAACAGAGAGACTAACAGTAAGCATGATTGAAGAAGGGAATGGTAGGTTGGTTGTAAACAGTACGAGAAAGGTCTACTTTTCCTCGGTTACCATCTTCTTTTGGCGATGAACATGTGAAGGAGACTGGTGACGGAACATGTCCCTTTACAAATACCATACACAATTACGAACTCGCAAATTAAGGTGGGAAATTGGGATAGCCAAAAGACAAGGCAATAAATGCAATGGCCAATCGCCAAAGGCAGAAAGGTACCACATTCAATTATTTGGCAATATTTTGCAGACACAATGTACTAACAATTTTATGCTGATAACAACATGACTTGAATTTTGTAGTCGTAAAACAACAACAGAACAGAATTTGACAGCAACATCTACATATACCATAGTAATATTCAAATTATTTGTTAAAAAATAAAGAGATATTTTCATCCTGAAGGCAGATCCCGAAAAAAGGAGTGGCCGAGAAAGCAAAAGAAATAAATTTCAATGAAATCACGGTGAATTTTTTGGGCCCAAGAATCTGAATTCCAAGAATTCAGTAGCCAGATTCGAATCCCTCCTTCCCCGGAATTTAAGACCCACGATAACCGAGACGCATCAAGAAAGCTGGCTATTATGATCACGGTAATGTCGGGAAACAATTGTGAACTGTTGCAAAGACCATTTTGCCCTTATATCAGGCAGGCAACGCCTCCACCAGGCGTCGTTTAAGATTTGAGATGTGACACGTCGATAATATAGAATACACACATAATTGAACGCACATTTAGTACTTTTTCTAATAAATAATTAATTATTTAAATCAATAATTAAATTTTATTAATATAAATTTATGTTCAATTTTTATAACACTAATTTTTGTTTGCTTACATAATAAAAAGTTATGGTATAAACTAAAAACAAGATAATTTTAACCTATCTTACCTTTGGTGTGCCAAACAGACAGCAACCCCAAAACGTGTGAGGTAAAAATGGAATAGACAAAAAAAAAAAAAAATTAATTTTAAATTTTTATAAATTTATATAATTGAATCAATAATTTTTTATTTATTTTTATTCTTATTTTAGTCATATATATTTTAAATTTACTTTAAAATTATAAATAATAATAATTATTTAATTAATATAAAAATTGTAATATTTTTATAATATAAAATATAAATATAAATGTAAAAAAATTTAAAGGCTAATGGTAAAAGTTGAAAGAGGTTCATATTTTTTTTTTTTTTTAAATCCCGAGGTAAAAACTAATAGTTTCCCAAGAAAAATCATTGGCCATGGCCATTCTGTTCCCCCTAAACATTCAGGGAGGAAAAACATCAAATTTAAAATGCTAACATTAACAGTCTCAAAATCATTTGTCTACGAAATCAAACTCTAAGATCATGCAATAAAACAAAGGACCACCCAGCGAAAAAAGAAAAAAAATGAAAATAAAGAAAAAGGGACCAAAAAAGCTGTCAAAACAACAGAAAGAACAAAAATATAAGAGGATAGTAACATTACCTGGTGTCCGAAGCAAAAACCAAGGATCCTTTTCTCCATTTTGTCCAGAGTCTTGAGCAGTTCCACGAGCCTCAGGATCCAGGGATCATCGCCGTGTGCATCATTGCAGCTCCCCGTGATCACAAACCCATCATAGCCATGAATCTCAGCTTCATCGGGAAACTCTCCGGCGGCCACCCGGTAAGCGTCCCAAGTCTCTCCCTCAGTTTCCAGTATTCCCTTGAACACCCCGAAGTACCCTCCGTACTTCTTCTTTACGTAGTCAGACTCCTGCGCGCACAGCAGCACCGCATATCTCCCCGTGCCCATCTCCCTGATTTTCAGCAACTCTGTCACTAAAGGCAGATGGGGTTTTAGGGAGAGTGCAAGAGAGACACTCAATTGAAAATTTTTGTTGCCTGACTTTCTCCCTCTAACAATCTCTCTCTCTCAATGTATTTGTTTGAGCAAGAAGAAAGTTTGGCAGGTTTATATAATGGCTTAAGTTCCAGGCCACGGTTGCAACAAATATTTACCAACAGGACCAAAATTTTTGTTATTCCGAAATTGCCCTCCACTTCTAACCTCAGTTTTCCGTAATATTGAAAGAACTTAGCATCATAAAAGGAACGTTACAAGATTCTTATTGCCGTCAGTCCCCCCCCCCCCCCCACCGCCCTGTTGCTGACTTTGATTTAGAATCCTGACTTTGAATGCCGTACCTTTTTTTTATAAATTAATGCCTTATGCCAATTTTTGTAAATAGCGTAGTGCATTTTTTGAGGGAAAAAAGGGAGTATTTTTGCCAAAGATTATAGCCCTGCACGTGTTAGCCATAATCCGTCTGACCTCTTCGTTGAATATTATTTTAATGGTCGCCCCGCAATTTTGGTTTTTGTCTAGTCAATATGTGACTCGCTGGAGCTCCCACTCCCATCTAATCGAGGGGGCTAGCTTTCAAGCCGCACCTTGAAAAATGAGCTGCAACATATATACCTTCTAATTTTCTCCTCTCCATGACCATCTTTTCTCTTTTATACTTTTAATTTTTTAATTTTTTTCATCATTATTATCATTGAATTAATTCCAAGCCACGAGGAAATAGTACCTAATTAATCAACCATTGACTATTATATATATATATATATATTAAAAAATTCAATTTGTCTTGTGTTTAGGGTCTTGGGAAAAGTTCCTTCTGTCTCTACCGTGAGTTGCGGGGTGGATTGCAGGTCTACTCTGCCTCAATCATTGCTTTTCCCAAGGTGTCAGCTGGTTTCGGGACTATTGAGAAGAAGGAAACAAACCAAGCATGGGTCTCGTTACAGATTGAGTAGTCTATAATGGAATGGTATTTGTGTAATAAAAACAATTGACGTCAAAGGAAGGAGGCGGATTCAAGTTCACTCCTATCGTTTAGGATTGTATAATAGAGGAAAATACGTGACCTACTTAATGTGATCACTGCAATTAAGGATTTTGAAGCATCATCTAATGAATATTACCATCTCTACATCAATTGCAATTGTTTAATTTTATTTATTATTTTTTATGGACTCATTGCAAAAATGAATCTAAAATATAAATGCAAATTTGATTTTCAATATCTCACGAATCAAATCTTGTCCATCGAGCTCCATATTTTTCAGTGACTTCGCATTTTTTTATTTTTTGCTTTTTTTTACCATAACCATATATATTCGGTTCCTTCCAAGGCCATTATTCGGGAAAATTTCCAATACATTCTATTGATTGATTCGTTTGATAACATGGAAGTCAATGGTCGTCAAATGGCATCGATCGTTAGAAAAATCACCGTGTGCCCAAAAAGGTTAGGCAAATAACTCACGGAAAAAAAAAATAGAAATTTTAATTTATGGGAATATATGGTTTCTTGAATTATAAAGGGATTTTAATTTTTCAATCTTGTAGATTTGAATTACAATCTTAATTTTTTTTATGCACTCCACACACATAGATGTATGTATTTGTATAACTTAGTTTACAATTTCACCTCAAATTAAAATAAAGTAGTTTATGGTTTCCAGAAAAGTAATTCATAATTGTTATTCATCAATTGCCTTTATTTAACTTTAAACTGACAATTATTATAAAATACTTATCATTTAATCCCCCATCAAACCCAACCAATCAAACTTAAACGTTCAATATAAGGGAGTACTTTGGGTGTCAATTTAGAAAAGTTTAGGGATTTGGGGATACCGACGTTGACAGAGGCGCCCAAAAATTCTTGATGTACTACCGCGGCAGTTGAGAACACTCGGGCTTCCTCAATTAGAGCCGGAAATTTAGTCCATTTTCCACGTGCTTGTTTCTTTACTTTTTTTTTTAATGGGATTTTTTTTAAAAAAATTGTTTATTTAAATATTTAAAATTGAAATTGTATGGGGGGAGGAAACTGAGCACTGAATTCTGCACTGTTCGTGGGGTTGGCGAATAGGGTTACGTGGATGTTATCACGAGATATTTCATCTGGGCTGCTGCCACGTGCACAAGATCAACGAACGGGTACTGCACACGTGTACTATGGAAAAGTCGGTAATCTATCCATTTCGCCTCTTTAACGTTTTAGGGACAATATAGTCATTTAGCGATCCTACTTGGGGAATTTTTATGCTGAATCAAAGTCACCGCGGGAGAAATTTACTGTGCGATCGATGACCTAATTAAAAGATAACAACTTTAGAATATTTTTTTTTTATAAAAAAAGAGAAAATGTTTTTAGTGATTTTGAATTTAGTTTAGTCATTTATAAAACGTGTGAATGCTGAAAGATGATTACATCACATGATTTTGAATTCACATGTCCGCATTATTGCATATTTTTCACACACACACACACAATAAAAAAGTAATTACTTACACATGGACATTGCGATTTGTTAAAATATTTTCAAAATAAAAATTAAATATATCTTTTAATTTTTTCAGTAATCATAAAAATATATCTTTTAATGAAAAAAAAGGCACTAAAAGCATTCTATTTATTCATTCTAAAAAAGATTTTCTTTGCCAAATATTCCTGGAATCACTTTGTGTGTGTTGGGGGATGGAGTCTAGCATGTTTGGCGAGAGAGAAAAAAAAAAAAAAAAAAAGATATTCCAGGTGGTCGCATGGAATGTAATTGGCAGGCATGCGTGAATGAAAGCAGAGAGGATTTCCCAGCGGGCATCACGGCAATGTTCCTGTTAGAGTAGACAATTTGGTCAAATAGCTAAGACCTATTTCGGGACTGACATTGCAGACACTGTCAATGGTTTACCTCACCAATTCAAGTGAAACCCACGCATGCACACCAATTCACCATTCCGGGCCAACCGGAGAATACCCTATTCGTTCGACAATGTGCAATATCATGCGATTTCTGCCGGTGGGAAATGAAATGACGTCTGAAAAGCCAGGCTTAAAGGTGATAAGGGCACTAAAATCATCTAAACTTTGACGATGATTTCTGTCCTCAGAGATCATGTCGACATTTGTTTTATTGCGTGGAATACTTGTTGGGGTGTGGGCGCATTCCGGGACATGATAAAAATCCAGTGAATTATTGGTCGTAACCCTTGAGCACTGTAGATCTAGAAGAGATTTGAATGTGCTGTGCGGAGGCCGACTGGATAATCAACTCAAGTGCGTGAAGCATTGCCTCTCCACGTGACTTTGGTGGGAAGGCGGATTAAAATGATCGAATTCCATGAATGTTGCGGGAATTCATTGCATTTTGATTTGACCAAATTGTTAAGGAGGGGAATTGTGTTTTAATTCTCGGCGTACCATTGCCACTCCCCACAAGCCCCCAACCCCGAAGTCCCCAAGCGGACCACGGTTGAATGGTTGACCCGGTCGCAGTCAGATTTCAAACAAGAAGAGTGGACACACGAAGAATTCAGATGGGATTCTTCCAAAGGCAGAGATAATAACTAAAATTTGGACTCCGTTGTAGGGATGAGTCTTCTAGATGGAGTGTAGGTGAGACGTGGGTCCCTCCTACAGGCGTTGCCTCTTTTTCTTTTTTTTTTTTTTATTCTTATAAAAAATATATTTGTATAGTGTCCCACAACCCAGATGTATGTACAAATTGGTATTAGGTTGGTGTCTACAAAATATTTTAAATGGTTATATACACATTTTTTTCTTATTTAATTATTTGTATTTCTCACTTTAAATATATGCACACCATATATTTCTTAGAAAAAGAAAAAAGCGAGCAGGATTAACGTTCTCTCTCCCCCCAAATTCTATTGAATGAATTTATATTTAATAAAAACAAAAACAAGTGTCAACAAAAAAGTTGAAATCAATTGAATGAATTAAAAAGAAAAAACTTATTGATCGAAATTCAATATCTATTGTATTAGCACCCAAATTCTAATGCCAAAAAGAAATAATATTCAGTAAAATAATATAAAAGACATCAACCTTTGGCAAAATAGCTTAAGCGACAACATTTCACTTGTTTGTCCAACTCATTATCGTGCACGATAAGCAAAAGGTTTATTATTATTATTTTTATTAAGAGACTATAAGTTAAATAATGAAAATATTTTTTTTATTATCATAAAATTTATTTTATTTTATTTTTTTAAAATTAAAACTTGAAAACTCTAAAATAAAATTTTGGAGTTTATGTATCCGTTAAATAACAATAAATTAAGAAAAAAAAAAAAAAAGGCCTAAAGAGCAGATAAAACGCTTGTTGTGGGCCTGTGAATTCACCCACCTCGTTAATTGTCTTCATTGATGTAACGAGCAATTTAACGCTGACTCCATTGCTCCATAAGTTACTTGTATCAATGACTTTTAATCCACCGTTACTTCGTTTAAGACATAATTAATGTTGAAAAACCAAATGCTTATAACAAGATTTAAGACCAAAAAAAAAAAAAAAATTGATAATCATTAATTATATATCCCGTGTCTGGCTAAATGCTGTGACGTGTGAGGGGTAAGTTTGTTGGCGATGTTGAGCTATCAATTTACTTTCTATTCCTATTCTGCGATCAGCCTTTCCTTTTTGCCCTCCCAATTGCATGGAAAAGCATTCAAGTTTGTGACAAGACAAAGAGTAACATGATTTTCCTTGTTCATATAAACCGAAAATTTGTGGCAATTGAAGTGCACATCATTCACCAAGTATAGAAAACCATTGAACCTTAAAAATTTTGGCTTTTATCCAGTATTTTTGTACTTGTTTTATTGCAATTCTTCTGTTTGTCCCTCTCAAGTTTTTTGATCACTTTGATCAAATGCCGAGGAGCATGGAACAAACCAAGAACCCCATCAAGAAACATGTTGCCGTTTTAGCATTCCCATTTGGCTGCCATGCTTTATCTCTCCTCAAATTAGTGCAGAAGCTAGCAACCGCTTGCCCAGGCACACAGTTTTCTTTCCTGAGCACAGAAAGATTCAATAAGTCCCTGTCCTTGACCTTAGGAGACAACCTGGTGGACAACTTACAGGCGTGCAATGTGGCAGATGGCGTGCCAATCAATCACGTCTTCTCAGGAAATCCGATAGAATTGGTGGAGCTATTCCTGCAGGCAGCACCAGGGAACTTAAACAAAACCTTGGAGTTGGCAGTGGAAGAGACGGGTTTGAAAATCAGTTGTTTGATAACAGATGCGTTCATCTCCTTTTCTGGAGAAATAGCCAAGAATTTGGGGGTTCCATGGATTCCTGTGTGGATTCCTGCACCCCATGCATTATCTGCACACATTTATACAGACCTGATTCATCAACACTGTGCCGATGCTGGAACAGGAACTGATAGCAGTGTCGGAAGTGGCAGTGACATTGGAGATAAAACCCTGGAAATCATTCCAGGATTGTCTAAAATGCGCATTGCAGATTTGCCTGATGAAGTCTTATGTAGCAATGAGCAACAAAACCTCTTTTCTCACATGCTAAGCCAGGTTCGCGATGTGCTGCCACAAGCAAATGCTCTTGTTATGAATTCTTATCATGAGCTTTACCCCTTACCCCTTTTAAAAGATCTCAAATTCAGGTTTCCTAACTTGCTTAATGTGGGTTTCTTGACTATTTCAATTCCCCACCACCCCTACCCTCATCGGATGCAGATGTTACTGGCTGTCTGTCATGGTTGGATAGCCAAAAAGCTAAATCTGTTGCATATATTGGCTTTGGAACTGTGGTCAATATACCCTGTAATGAGATTGAAGAAATTGCAGGGGCACTTGAAGAATGTAGAATTCCATTTCTGTGGTCCCTTAGGAATGAGCTAATGGACAGTCTGCCAAACGAGTTTCTTGAGAGGACTGGCATACATGGAAAGGTGGTTTCTTGGGCTCCACAGGCTCAAGTGTTGGCACATGCCTCAACAGGCGTCTTTGTCACACATTGTGGGTTTAATTCTGTGAATGAAAGTATTGTAAATGGGGTTCCAATGATCTGCAGGCCATTCTTTGGGGATAACAGGATAAATGCAAGAATAATTGAGGATATCTGGGGGGCTGGTGTGAGAGTTGACGGTGGTGTCTTCACAAAAAAAGCCTTTGTCAAGTGCTTGGAGCTCATTTTGCAAAATGAGCAGGGGAGAATTATTCGAAGCAGGGTCCAAGAACTCAAAGAGCTTGTTCTGGAGGCTGCTGGGCCAAATGGGCTTGCCACAAAGGATAACAAAACTCTGGTGGAAAAAATCTCATTTTTGTGACATACACCCATTACTTAGATACCAGTCCTTGTGATAGGTCTGCTGTTGGGTGCAACTTGCTTGTCAGCCTATTTATTGAAAATCACAAAAGGAAAATACAAAACAGAATCCTTTAAAAAAGGAACAATCTGGCGAAGTACTTTCTCATATTGACAAAGATTTGACTATTAATTATCTGCTTGGGTGGAATCATCTCCAGGGATTAATATTCCCATTGGAATCATAAACCCATGATGGTAACCTGCCATTTCCTTTCTTAAGAGGTCGAAACTAGCAACTATTTGATTTGATTCAGAGACATTTGGAATTTACGGGTAAAATGTAATACAAAAAAGATAGCAATTAAAGGATGTCAATCATATATTGATGCATTTGCCGATGTCTTTTACAAAATGCTAGGTGATTACTGTAATCTTCAAGGTTCTTATCTGCATTCCTGATTTGGCAATCTAGAGAGAATTTATTCCGTTATGGGGTAGGGATATGAGTAACGACATGTCACGTGGATAAGGGATTGGGTCAGTTATGGGCGAGGCCAAAGCAATCTGAAACTGATTCTTTGTTCTTCGTTTTTCTTCAGCTATAAATTGAGATTCCAGAATGCATCACCAGCATGGCATTTGAGACTATGGCAAAGCAAGAGGAAGAGAGGTCTAATATGAAGATGAAGAGTCTTGTTTTGTAGCCAAGGATGACTTGCCTAATCCCTGCCATTTGGGTTGGGGTATGAGAGGGCCAATCCTCAAAGAAATCAGGCAAGTCGTCCTTGGCTAGCATGACAGGCTCTTCTCTTTCATGCTAGCCCTCTTCTTGCCCATCAATTGCTTGACACTTTCTAGTCAATTTCCCGGAGTGATCTCGTCTAGCTTAGCTCTTGTTGTGTTTCAGGCAGTCACTGAAATAAAGAACCAGTCTTTCCCAATGTTCCATTAGGACAATGTCTTAATTAAAGTGCTTCAGAATCATAGTATCATGCAAGCGGGTTAAGGCATGATGACTTGGTTATTAATCAGAGTGTTATATTTTAACAAAGCATTGCATGCTACAAACTACGGTATTTTGTGTGCTGCGTAACCCATAAGAGTAGAGAACGGGGAAATTGCGAAAAGGCCATAAGGGAAGCAAAAGAATTGCATATTTGAATACATCAGCAGACCCAATTGTACGCACTGGAGGCTTGAACTGCATGGGGTTGGGATTTGAGGAGGGGACGAGCGCGAGCTAAGCGGCTGGCTTTTGACGGGCCGGATAGATGGGCCAACCTATCCGCTCGGCGGCCGAGACGTGTCAGATGGGCAAAACGAGTTTACCGACAAGTCCGGATAGCTGATAGTCATGATGTGAACTATATACATCATGAGGTAATTAATATTTCTTTTTCTTCAGAAATACAGCAACCTTATCCTTAACAGCTAAGTTACGCTATTAACGACAGATATTCGTAAATCAAATGGACCGAAAGAGACTACTACATAAATACACATGGACATGTATTTATATATGCGTGTATACCCAGACATCTTATTTTCCAGTGACAATTTTTGGCAAGGGATTCAAATCTCTTGCCGTGTATGGTACTCAGAAGAGCACAAATGTTTTGTGATTCTCCAACTCTTAGCAAGAATGACCACTCAAATTTTGGGAATCTATCAGCTAAAAACTTTTGAGAAATAAGTACAAAAGATTTCTTGTAAGTCCAATAATATTTGCACATAAGGATTAGTTTTACTCTCCTTGTTAATGGCTTTGTGCCGATAATATCAAGAACTTTCCAAAAGATACAAAGTGCCCATCTCCTTATGTCTATGGTGGCATTCACTTATGCCCATCTAAAGAGGAAGATTGAAAGGAAAAGAGAAGGCAAAATCTGATTTCTAGACATAGAAAGTCAATCAGAACAAAATCTTTCCCCAGATGGCAGATGGCTTGCAGGCATTGACTTCACATTTCTAGTAGCCCATGACAAATGGGTTGATTTTATTCTTGGAATAAAATGCCCATGAACTGAAGTGTCCAAAAAGCTGAGATAAAGATCTTATCCAATTCGCACGGGTTGTAAAGTGACTGTTCTTGAACTTTTTATTCACAATTCAGGCCCTTCTACAAGATTGTTCCAAGTTGCCCATTTTATTCCTTTTCCCTTCACTAATTCAAAGCAACTTGCTTGTTGAAATTTGACCTCCATCGTGAACTTTCTTCATTGGCCACGACATGAAGAATATATTCCACAAAGAGAAATTTAAAGGGTCATGCATGGATGAGCCAAATGGTTATGTTCGAACTAGTCAACGAGATAATATCAGACCTATATGAAAATGAGGAATTTATTCCTTCACGGGTTATAAATAATGATTTCAAAACATAGAATTGGCATCATCATACTGAACGTGCAATCAAGAGGAAGAGAGGCCTAACATGAAAACAAGAGTCTGGTTTGGTAGCCAAGGATGATTTGCCTGTCCCAGGCAATTTATGGGGTCATGCTTAATTTGGACGATTTGTGTCCTGACTCCATATTCAGGTCCTCAGGCAAGTTGCCTTGGCTAGTTTGACAGGCTCTTGTTTGTCATGCCAGGCCTTCTCTTCTCCCCAAGATTAAGCCCTTTCTAGTCCTTCCTGAAGAGCATTGCTTGTCATTCCAGCCGATTGCATTGTGGGCTAACTAGCTTGAAATACTTTAGAGGCAGAGCTGTCTTACATGAATATAAGAGTTTTGTTTGGTGCCCAAGGATGACTCGCCCAAACCATGCAATTTTGTTTCAAGTGCGAGCGTGTGATTGTGGAGACCAATTCATTTATTTTAATTCTTTGTGGGAAAAAAAAAAAGAAAAAAAAATTCTTTCCTATTCATTGTGAGATTCATTGGAAAAATTAAAAATACTTATATTTTGTTTACTCCCCGGAGGCTTAACAAGGTACTATACGGTTAATTAATTAAATAAATAATTAATAACTAATCCGAACAATAGTCGAATTTGATGTCCAATTTGGATTAGGATTTAGAGTACTGAAACTCTATAAAAACCCTCCTGTATGCGCAACTCTTGTATTCTAATTCTAAGCTAGCGATTTGGGCATTGGCATTGGAGGGAGGAAGCCGTGAGAATGGAAAACCTCCGTAGGCTTTTGTGTTGGATTGAGCAAATTATTATTTTGTTCGTGTATTTGCACTTTGCGGGTCCGTGGCTGATGCCGGGCATTCTGCTCTGTTGTGTCAGCAGCTACTTAAAGGCAGATTCAGTTTGGGAATCAATGGCAAGTCTCTAAAATCTTTCTCAATAATCTTGTTGATAATTTGAGTTAGCTGTAATTGTACGGAATTGCTTCAAGTTTACAGAAAATCCTTTGAGAAATAAACCAACGAACATTAAAACTGTTCCGGGGGAAAAAGATTAAAGCTGTGATTTGTGATACTCTTACTTATAATAATTTCGATTGATAGTAGTGTTGTAACACCATCTGTATGGTTTGTGCAGAGGGAAATTAACGAGGTTGGAAAACTCAAGAGTGACAGCAACGATGATGGCTTGGAGATGGGGAGAGCTGAAGTCAATGGCCATTGCAATCTGGAAATTAGAGTCCAAGACACCGCAATTGCAGGACAAGAAGATGAAACGGCAGAGAATAAAGATCAGAAAGCTAGCCTAACCAGTAGGGAAGATGAGAATCAGCCGCAAGAATTGACATCTGAATGTGATGATCAGGATGATGATGTGGAGATGCCAAGGGCTTCACTCGAGAAAGAGAAACAAGGTCTTGCTGGGGACCTTGTTGAATTAGCTAATGTCCTGCCACAAAAGATGCGAGACTGCCAAAGAGTTGTTATTGAAGAACGCAGCAGCAAGTGGGACGAGGAGAAGGAGGGACTCATGGCAAAGATTGAAAGGTTACAAGAATTCTACCGTGAAAAGGAAAGAAGCCACGGACAAGAAGTTCTGCTGCATAACCATGAAAGGAATGAACTCTCCAGAAAGCTCACGAATGCCACTCAGAAATTTAGGCTGCTTCATAAGCGGTTGATAGAAGAGAAGAGAGAACTCGTTGCTCAGCTTGATGATGCAATCTCATCATCTGAATACTATCGTGCCTACTTCTATGATGTTTACGAGACTTGCCACAATTTAAGGGAAGAGAACACACTTCTTTCTGACAAGCTTTCCGAACTAGAATATAAGTGCAGCAGGTTGGTGGAAGACAAACAAAATCTATTTGTCAGCCTTGAGGTCGCAGAAGCCAATACTGAGGTCTACAGAGCCTATATTGCACAACTTATGCATGTAAGCCCTCGGGCCGTTTAGGCTCATTTTAGAACTTCTCAATTAGGCTGCCCCGTTCGCTGCCGACATGTTCGACTCTGTCAGAATTCAGTTCTATGATTATTAAAATTCAATTGACACATACAAACTTCTATGATTGTAGCATTGTTTCTAATGTGTTTACGTCTTAATTAAGACCCACAGCCACAATCGCCATCTCAGTTTCCCCTCCCCTCAAATTCAACAGTAATCGCCCCTGAAGGACATTAGTCAGAGACTTTCCACGCTGCCATGAAGAATAAATTCTATCAGGGAGCAGAGAGCTAAAAAAGAAAGTCATGCACTTACGAATCATATAAATTCCACGATAATATTGCAAAGCATGCACATATCCCTGAATGATACGTGTAAAATACCCAAAACATGCAATTTTCAGGTCAACGAGCACTAACACATGCTACTAGCAGCTGTCCATGCTTGTTAAGTTGTTTTTTCTTTTTTTGTTTTTGTAACATTGGCATGCACATATGCCATGTTTCTAATAAGCAAATTTACCTGCACATATGCGATATGCCATGCACATTTGGTTCTGAAAGTGCAGTCTGCTTTTCTAATAACAAGGGATTTCCCCCTGAGGTGCAATTTGTTCAATGCTGCTTGGCTTCGATTGCCAAGTTCCTTCCATAACTTGTACATCAGGTGGAATTAAATTAAACTGGTTGGGGGGCTTAGAAGCTGATAAGCAAAACAAGCGAGAAAGATACTCACAAATAAATTTTAAAGCATATGTAACACACAAACATAATGTGACATATTAATTTTGACATGCAGATGGGAATTTCACATGGATGAATCCTCTTTTGACGATTTCATGTCTTTAGTTTCACTTAACCTAACTAATATATAAATAATGTTAAATATTATGAAAAAAAGTATTATGGACTTATTATGAAAATATAATTTGTGTTGAAGAGAATAATTGTTTTATTTTTTAAATTAATTAATTAAAATTATTTAAAATTTTTTGTTTGAACTTGTATTTTTTTTTAAGTTACATCTATGATATAATAAAATATAATAAAATATTGATAAAACATAATAAACTTTTATCTTACCATTCAAGTACATAACTCGTTTTATTTTATAAATATTTAATATTTTATTGTCTCATTAAACCCCCTTACCAGTTCTTAAAGCCCAACCACCCATTCGATTTTATGTTTTCTTTATTTCTCTTGTTTATTGGATGAGTAAGCCCCACATCACTTCTTTAAAGAAGGATCTGATTATGCGAATATATATATATATATATATATATATATATATATATCATTTAATATTATATACAAAAAAAATTAATGCAATATAAAATATTTTTATATAATAAAAAATATTTATAATTACTGAAATCCATTACTTTTGTAAAGATCAAGATTTCCTCTTTATGAAAAGAAAAAAAAAAAAGGAATAAAACAAGCGAGCTGTTTTTCTATTTTTTGGAAAGAAAAGAAGAGAGACCAAAGCCAATCAGGATAAAATCTTCCCTTTGGTAGCATATGGGCATTGCCTCTTTTTCTTTTTTCAGAAATCAGACCAACCCAATGTGAAGGTTAAGAAATGACTACGAGGAAAAAGATCTTTATGCATTTCATATGGGTCTGGCCCACATATTCATGTGAGATATATACGATTAGATTATATAATAATCTTTTCGCCCAGTGGACCACTAAAAAAAATAATAATCTTTTTACCTTTTTTTTTTTTAGTTTTTATTTCCAAATAAGTAGATATTAGGACTTGAACTTTCAAGCATTTTCATCCCAAGCCTCATTAATTATTTTGGGTTAGTGCATAAAGCTATACAATATGACCATAGAACAAAAAATATTACTACCCTTTTTAATCGACAAAAGTGAAACGAAAAGTAGCAAAACTTTTAATTGTTACCAGTCCCCACTCCTCGTTGGTTTGCTATCTCAGCCCTCGGATACCAGGGCCCACTTCTTTTCTTCATCGATCTAGCTTTCCAAATACCAAGGAAGAATAGAGCCCAGAGATTCTTCTAACATTCGTGACTATGCAAGAGAGTAATCCATCGCTGAAACGGTGATGGCTTGGAGATGGGGACAGCCGAAACCAATCGCCATCGCAATCTGGACGAGGCAATGGCAGGACGCGAAGGTGAAGAAGAAGCGGAAGATAAAGTTCGTGAGAAAGGTAGCCGAACCAGTAAAGAAGATGAGGATCAGCTACAAGAATCGACAGCAAAATGTGATGATCAGGATGATGATGTGGGCTTCACTCGAGAAAGAGAAAAAATGTCTTGCTGAATTAGCCCACGTCCTGACAGAAAAGATGCGAGACTGCAAAAGGTTTATGATTGAAGAACGCAGCAATAAGGGAGATGAGGAGAAGAAGGGTCTCACAGCAATGATTGAAAAGTTAACAGAACTCTACCATGACAAAGAAAGAAGCCACAGACAAGAAGTTCTTTCTGCGTGACAAGGAAAGGTATGAGCTCTCCATAAAGCTCATGGATGCCACTCGGGTCATCAGAACTTTAGAGGCTGCTTTATAGGCAGTCGGTAGAAGAGAAAGGAAAACTTGCTGCTCAGCTTGATCATGCAATCTCGTCGGCTGAATACTATCAAGCCTACTTCTATGATTTTCACGAGACTTGCAACCAACTATGGCATGCCCAGAAAAATAAGATGAAGTCGCAGCAATCATCATTGCTGCAAATCATTGCCGCAATGTGGCTGCCCAATTGCAATTATAAAGGCTTCAACAATCCAAGTTCAAATTTCAGGCAAGTAAGTTGGAGAACAATCAAAACAGAAAAATTCATTCATAACCGTAGGTAGGAAATCTACATTGACTTAAATGTTAAGATTACAGAGACAGGACAAAAAAAGAGTAGATCTCAAAGGTCGTTTTTTAATTATTGCTTCTACCATGATCAACGCGCATTTACAGAGTCAAGGGAAAAGAGACATCAAAAAAACTATCCTAGGGGCTCTCATAAACTAATTGTTCAAGCTACTGTGTAAGCTTAAGAGGTGGAGGGGTTGACATCAACCTGGTTACTTAGTATATCTTCAACACCATCTTTCATGGTAGAACCTTCTAAGCATGCACTTCCATCAAAGCCTTCAAATTGATTTATTTCATCGTCCATCATATACTGTTTCAGCTTCTGCCTGCACATTATCAACTTCTCCTCCAATATACTCATTTCACATTCATGCTTCATTACAATCCATTTCAATGATTGGATCACCTGCTCGTCGTACTCTTGCTTTTGTTCTGTGAATCTACGATATTGATTGGCTTCAATCTCCATCGAACTCTTTTCGCTCTGAAGGCGTAAAATCATTCTCATTGCCTCATCAGCTGCTGAAGCAGCAGCCGCTCTCTCCTTCTCGAGCTCTGCAGAGGCCATTCTTGCTCTCAGCCTCTCAACCTTCACAAGTCTCCTCAATGCCATTACATCGAGTTCCTCATCTTCAACACAAAATTCCCATCCGTATTCACCGGTAGAAGCATCGCTATTTGGATTGCCATCCTCTTTGTTTAACAATAAATTGTCCTTATGGCTTAGTTTTGAATTATCCAACAATTTCGATGTACCACAATTGCAAGGCATAACCTTTGAATCGAGGGCCTCACCAAATCTACACTTTTGACAAAACCCATTTCTGGGATCGCTTGATTTTGCTCTAACATCACATAAAAACTGAAGCAGACCCTTACCATGCCAAGTAAATTGCAACAATCTCAACCCCAATACAAACAACAAAAAAAGACCTAACATACTGAAAGTCGGCGAGAAAAACCCCAATACCAAAAGCCCACCTCCGAAATCACTGCCTCGAGTAAAATACTTCAAGCATGAGGAACAGTCCAACAGAAACAACCCCAAAAGAACTCTCAAAACCCTCCTGCACAACTGTAGAACAGAGACGACAGCCAGCGAACATAAACGACCCAGAATCAGCATGTGGGTAAAATGCTAATGTTTTCGATAAAAACCCACGAACTGTGACATGAATCTCTCAAATTTTACACTGCAAACAATGAAACTATGAAAGAAACGGTTGCCTGTTCAAGTACGCAACATGAAATTAAAGGGCTGTTTTTTTGTTGAGGAGTCTCAAGAATTGGAGTTGGATCCACATGCAGGGGAACGGTTGACCGCAGGTCTGATTCTGTGAAACATGCGTGTGTGTGAGAGAGAGAGAGAGAGAGAGGGCCCGAGGCATGGGCAGAATCAGAGTAGCGTGGGTGGGCATATGATGGAAAGCGATGAATCAGGCCGTTAAAACGAGGATGGTGTTGGTCAGGTATCCAAACCGGACTAGGGATACTTTTGAGATTGGACCTTGGATCCAGTCCTATCTATTTATTTACTCATTTATTTGTGTTTAGATAAAAACCGGACACTTTATACATGATATTATTATTATTATTATTGTTGTTGTTGTTGTGGATGATGTGGTAGGTATATTTAATTTTTGATTCATCATTAAAATTAATATATTGAATATCATAAATGCACAATTAATGTTTTGCCAATAGTCTTACGTAAATTTATTCTAAGAAAAATGTTAAAGTTGTTACTACCTTTTTTTTAATATAACTTTTTTTATTAAATCATGATTTCTTCTCTCAATTTTTTATTGTATTTATTATAAAATAATCAAGTATAACTTTCGTTTTATATATACTCTACTACCAAAAAAATTATAAGGTTAATTCAATCTATTATGCTAATTTTAAATAGTGTCCATCGTATCAATATTTTATATCATGTTATATGAGAGAATGTTACCTTGTTATATTTACTAAATAATTTTCTTTTTTTTTTTTTTTTTTAGACTCTATGTTATCCAATCATAAATTAATATTAACTTTTTATTAATGAGTATGAGACTAATATTTTTTGGGTCATAAAAATGGAAAAATAAGGATAGTAGTATTTGATTCAAAATAAACCCAATTTATAAAAGAATAAATTTTAACTGATTAGAATTAGACATATGTTTAATCTCATTGAAAACCTTACACTATTCAAGCTTATAATAATATGATACGAAAAATAATTCTCTAATAACTAAACCACAGGAAGTAACGGTGAGATCAATGTTCTTTCATCGGTGTATGATTTATATATCTATTGATGGTTTAGACTGAATCTCCATAGATATACGAGGACTCACTCCAAGCCCAAGTCGCTTCGAAATGGTTTTTACTTCTCAAAAGATCAATTCTTTTAATAAATACCTTCATCTCCTTTAGAGTTGTGAATCAAGAATGCAATTTTACAAATTAGTTTTCGTTTCCTTGTTTGAAATAAGATTCTACTGTTCAATTGGAAAACGAAAATTTAACATATTTCCTACACACTTTAACACATTCCTATACCCCAGAAAAAGGGTACTCCGCATCTAAACCATAATAACCCATTTTTATGTCAAGGTTCTGGATTTTCAATTGTTAGAATAAAGGGCAAAAAAAAAAAATCGGAGCTCAAAGTGTGCAACGGCATTGGAAAGTTCCATCTGTCTATACACCACTTGCAATTAAAAAAAAAAAAGGCAAGAAATTCAGTGCTATATAAAGTAACGAGAAAAGTGATGCTTTTGAGGCTATATCCTGGACTCTGCTGTAGCCAAAGGTGTTGGTTTACCTCTGGCACGAATGTCAATGACAATTCTTTTTGTCTTCGTGCCTACCTTTGGCAGGATTTTGATGTGGCGGGTTCGACTGCTCTCTCAGGAGCTCTAAGCTTTGTGCCTAGGCTTCGGTGTCAATGACCACTTGGGATCTTTGCCCAGATAAACGGTGTTACACGACTACACAACCCAATCATTTGCTTTTACGAGTATTAATCTGATACATTTAGAATTTTATTCTAAAGCACTCATGTACCCACTGAATAAAAAAGAAAAGAAGAAATTTTTTTTTTTGATTAATTAGAAAATATTATTTATATTTTCTCGTAGAAAATCCCAAAGAAAATAATACTTATAAAGAATTTACGTGGGTCGACATCGCCAACGTTATTACGTCGTTCTAACGATTGGAAAAAAAAAAAAAAAAAATATGCAATTGATTTAGATTACGAAGACTATAATGTAACGTTTTGCAGACGGTGACTTTCCTACGCTGCACCCCACCGATAAGCTGCCTCCCTTGACTGTGACAGAAAAGTAGACCGAATCAACCACAATTGAACACTGTGACGTGCATTACAAATGAGGGGTTTTTAGATGAACACGGAGGAAAGTGTCACGAGTTTTGACCAATCTGGTTTGCCCTTTGGTAATTTTTACAAAATTTGATACAGTTCATTATTAAAATTCAAAATTAAATTATATGATTAAAAAGTTTCACGTTATAAATAAAATGAAGTAATAAATAACAAATAATATATAAATAAAAAAATTTATAGATTTAATACATAAAAATTTTAAATTAAAATATAGTATTATGTATATAAATTTGTTATTTAAAATATAGTGCTACTCTCAGGCATGTCGATGGAATTCCCAATGGAAGTTCTATCAGAATCAGTTGGATGCGGACGAGCAAAAGCCCAACAGCAATCAACCTTTTTACCCCTTCCCCCACGTAATTTTGGCCCAACTTTGGATCAACTATGGCATGAATATCGGCTCTTTCATGTAGCTTCCAAACCCACTCCACCAATTTCTCTCGACGATTCCTACCATTTTGCTGAACTTGAACAACCAAAACAACCAAATGGCTGTATAAGATTGGACGCATCCATAGGAAGTACAGCGAGCACAAATTCAATAGCTCTCTCGGTGGTCAAAGCTGTCATTCAAAACAATTGAAATCTGCGGGTCCTGAAATATGCCATTCAGTAATGGTCTTAGGAGAGGACTGTTCAGAGACTGACTTGTATGGCCCATTTTGTTTTATCTTTTTGGCTGGTGAAAAAAATATTTTGTCCTGGAAAAGAAAAAAAAAAAAATGTAGAAACAGAACAAACATATATCAACTGGACAAAAGACTCACTATCTCTATATGGTTGGTTTTTGCTTTTGTCAGCTATTTTTTAATTACTATTTTATCCAATGCTGCCACGAATTAATCTGTACCCAAAGCTCATAGTTATCAGGTTGCCTCCATCGCAGGAGCAAAAGGAAAGGGAGCTACCGATGAAGCAGCCTCAACATCGCTCATCTTGGTTGCTGAACTATGGACGGGCTAACTGCAACTTTGGTAGGTGGCTTCGGCTGGTTAAAAGAGCAGCAGAGACACACACTTTAGGAACACGAAGGAGTTTCTGTAATAACCAGAAACTTGAAGATGCAGAAAGAGGAAGGAGATTGGGCTAAAACACATCTTCATTTCTTTTGTAATCTTCATTTTATATGAAGCATATAAAAGATCTTAGTGCAAAAGTACAATGATACATACATGAGTACAAATAAACCTTGCTTTTGCAGAAATCACTCTACGGCAAGAAAAACTGAAATTACAAGCAACGTGCATCCGTGGACATATTATGGACACTTTCTTAATTAAAAAGAAACAAATCACAACCGTGTATCATAACTAGACCACAAAATGGACTTAATTAGCCGTGAACTCCAACCCATATCCATTTTGTTGTATGCATCAAAATTAAAACCAACCCACATGTAATAGAATTTTTGAGGAAATTGGGATCCAAGCAAAAGGCTAATTATCTGCAAACAGAAGATGCCACAAACGCTTATTCAACAGTAGCAGTACCGATAGATGTAGAGGTATAACGTTGGGTACTGGAGTTATTGCCTGAAAACTCACATTGGCCAAGGTCACTAGCTAGCACTGTGGAATGAAGATCCAGAAATTGCAGAAGCGTTACCATAGAGGGTGGCAATATTTGGTGGCATCGGCATCTCCAATGGCAATACGGGCAATTGAGCTCTACCACTGAGTATGTCAATGGCTTCCCCAATTGAAGGACGTCCGAGAGGACTTGGATGAGCACAAAAAAGCCCAACAACGATTAAACGCCTTACCTCTTCCTCGATGTACTTTTGGGCTAATCGCGGATCTGCAACTGCAAGAATGTTTCCGCTCCCGTATTGCTCCCAAACCCATGCCACCAATCTCTTTCTACATTTCACACCATTATTTTTATACTTAAAAATGGCAGGCCTTCCACAAGCTATTTCTAAAGCAACTATGCCAAAACTGTAGACATCCGTTTCCTTGCTAGCCTTGCGGGTTTCAAGATACTCTGGAGCTACATAGCCATCTGAGCCAAACAACAATTCTGTGGTAGCCAAGTGGTGGCCGTGTTCCACAAGCCTTGCCAGCCCGAAATCACCAAGCTTGGCATTGAAACTCGAATCCAATAGCACATTGCTTGATTTGATATCGCGATGCAGCACACACTGATCACAATTCTCCCTGAAGGTAAGACAAAGCTGAGGCCAAGCCCAAGGCTATGCGATATCTTGTCTCCCATGTCAACAAAAAAGGGTTGTTGAATAGGTGGAAATCCAGGCTCTTATTTGGCATGAACTCGTAAACAATGAGGAATTCTTGCTTTTCCCTGCACCAGCCAATGAGTTTGACCAGGTTCCGGTGCCTTAATTGGCTAATAGTATTCACTTCTGCTGCATATTCTTTAAACCCCTGCTGAGAATCTGGAGTGATCCTTTTTACAGCAACATTGCTACTCCTGTCGCTCAAGAAGCCCTGATACACCCTGCCAAACCCGCCCCTTCCAAGCATCCCCGCGTCATCAAAGTTATTGGTTGCAGCAGCCAATTCTTCGTAAGAAAAACGTCTCGGTCCAATCTCGTTCTCCAATTCAACATCCATGCTTGCAGGACTGCCTCTTCTCTGTGTTCTATTACTCCAACAGAGAAACCAAGCGAGACCCAATAGTAAAACCAATATCCCACAAACAGTCGGAATCACCCATATCAAATACTTATTCTTTCTAGGGAAAATTGGACCGGTTTGGTTCTGATCATTGGTCTGTAAGCTTGAAGTAAAATTCCAAGAGTAAACTTGATGAAATTCAAAAAATTTTTTAGTGGTGGCTGCTGTAAATCCTACTGTGACCCATTCTGGCAAAAAATCTTTCAAATCCAATATGTGAGAAAAGTCACAATAATATATTGTGGTGTAACTAGACTTATCACCTTTAGTCACGGAAACACTTAAGTTCTTTGTAGTTGAATTATAAGCAATCCAAGTTTCAATTCTTCCACCAATGGGAAAACCATTGTTTAACAAATCGCAGGTCTTAGCAGAAGACATAGAGTTGAGATCAATACCAATGTGGTCGCCGAGCTGGTCCCAGTCATTACTGTGCGTGTCAAATTCGACAGCAACAAATTCAGACTCCCCAGGAGAGATGAATACAGAGCAAGATTTCCACCACCGGATTTAGGGGGGATTTGGGAGCCATTGGGGGCCAGGAAAAATGTCATTCCACTGCCTTTGGTGACATTGCCAATTGAGTTGATGGCAAAGGAAAAATGGGTGTTGAAGTCTGCAAGATTCCCTGAGGCCTTGTCCCAAAGATGGACTGCTTTACTGTACGTGGCTCGGCCAACGGAATCGTTCCCCCGGAAATTTTGAAGTGAGTTCTATGCGGCGTTCTAGAGCGTATGCGTCTCCTTCAAAGCTTATGTTTGCCATTCCATTGCTGAAGTCGGCGAAATTGAAGCTGATGCTGTCCGTGGATGTTTGGGTGAAAGGGACCCTGGCGAAAAAGATCAGCAAGCATAGAAGTGAGATAAATGGTCGATGTTTGGCATGTTGAAGAAGGTACAGGAACTCAAAGTGGATTTCCATGGCTGAGAGAGATCGATAATGGTGTCTCACAGTTTCAAAGAGATTTTTGAGAACCCAAACTCAGTTTATTTGCTTGTCTGCACTGCAGATACCAATAATTCTCCCTTAAATCCCACTTGAGTGCATTGGAATAGTCATAAAATTGTGGAAACATTGACTAATTCTACGATCTATTAATTCAGGGCAGTATCTGTCACCTTTCTCCTTGACCCCAGCAATTGACCCCTGCTCAACGGTTTTTTTTTTTTTATTGTGCTCTAGTTACTATCCTGATTAGATTCCACTTTACCATATGAATAATTGGATATGGTACAAAGGATTTCAATTTGTTTGCTGCCAATTGAGTTAATCTTCAAAGAGCAAAAGTTTAATGGTCTGGTGGTCTAGCAATTTTTTCCTAGTAGCATTGTAATGGGTCTAGTTTGTCCTTTTAACCACCCAAAATTTAACTTGGTTGATTTATTCATCCTCTTTCAAAAATAATTTATATAGTATAGGAGAAAATATGAACAAAAAATTAAATTATTTAATAAAATAAAGGCAATATCTCTCTTATTACTCTTTTTTTTTTATTTTATGATAAATAAAATTTAAAATTAATTTTTAAAATAATTTTAATTATAAAATTGATTCTGTGTTGGTACTCTAGAACTTATGTCCCACGTTGCGTGGGGCGTCACGGCTTGGCTGCTGCCTCCTGATCTAGTCCACGCGTTTGAATATTCGGTTCCAACGTAAGGTGGGGTTTTCCATTTAACGTAAGGAAGCTGCTTCCATTTTTTTTTTTTGTCCCCAACGTAAGGTGGGGTTTTTGGTATTTTTTTTTTTTTTTTTTTTTCCTATCCCACGTGTTTGATATTGGTTTTTTTGGTCTATATTTGAATATTGGGTTCTAACGTAAAGTAGGGTTTCTTTTTTTTTTTTTTTTTTTTTTTGAACGTAAAACAAAGGCATTGTAAGTCATTCTTCTACGCGTCTTGTGCAAAAGTTATTTGTTAATATTTTAATTCATTTTTTTTATAGGAATAACCTATCAGCTCGTAATTAAACTAGACAAAAGTAATTATATTGATAATATAAGTTGGATAATCTCAAACATAGGTCCTATAATATAATGAATACAGATCTTACTGGGCTTGACATCGAGCTTTCTTTTGGGTTGGGCATTGGAATCTGGAGGAAAGACATTTTCAGAAAATCCTGCGAAAGAACAATCCAGCCTCTTCTCTGCCAGGCCTGGTCAAACCAGATTATCAATTTTCTCAGCCGAGCGTACCAGGCAGGCAAGCCCATAATAAGTACCTTAAGGAACAACAGTTTCCACTTTTCAGACCCTAAAAAGATTTGGAGCTCACGAGGATAAAAGATTTTTAGGAAAAAACGAAATTGTCAATGTATGAATTTATTGAAGGCAATTGCAAACGTTGAAATAGAATCCCACGAGTTTCATCTAGCAATAAAAGGATTAGTTCGTTGTCATGTTAAAAATTATAATTTCAAATCAATTAAGCATACATTTTTAGAATTTGTTAGGTCTATGATAGAATTACCGCATATTACCCTTATTTGTTTTCATTTTCTACACACCACCCTCTAACGTCCCTTGCTTTTCCGTTTTTATTTTTTTTTTTTGGAAATTTTCTTTTTTTTTTTTCATCTTGATTTAATTTCTCATTTCCTGTCTTGTCGTCCGTTGCATATATTTGAAGAATATTCAAACACGAAACAAAGCAGTCGCAGATGCCACAGTGCCGGTGGCCTGGTTCTCATTATACTTTAGTCACTGTTTTAGGGTTAATTATTTTGAGCAAAGAGTGTTGCTTCGGTTCAATCTACTGACTGAGATTTTTGTTAACAACAACGTTGATCGGAGTAGCAGATGGCATTTGAATAGTAATGCTGGAGGTGCTGAGAAGATAGAAGGGGATGCAGCTGGTGGCCAGGAGCATCTCATGGATCGTCTTCTCCAAAAAGCTCTTTTATAATTTGACGTCGTAATTCTTTATTTTATTTCCCTTTTATTAACTGATCCGCCCCGCAGCTCCCACGAATATATGCATCCTATAAAGTCTATTTCTTTTTGTTTCGGTGTTTTTTTTTTTATTGAATTTTTGTAGCTCTTCAGCCCGACGGATCAGCTCATCAGCTTTCTCGAGCTTCTCCTTCTCCCCAACACTAGATCGTTGATGAGTCTTGAAGACCAGAAATGAAACTCCAGTGGTCCCCAGCTCGATTAAGCTAAGCTCCGACGGCTCTTAAAGAATAGAGGGAACCAGGACTCTCGACTCTTTTTTAGGCGGGAGAACGAACTCCTGCTACACGAGGACTCAGTGGCTCTCCAATTCCTATTTCATTTAGACTTGGATGACTAATTTTTTTCAGACTAGCTTTTAGACCTAGGGATGGTTACACAACTTGAGTTCTCTAAGCTTAGAATTTATGCTTACACCTTCAAACGTTTTGCTTCAAGGCCAAAACTCCAAATGTACTTTTCCGGCTTGAATCGTATGCAATCCAAACATATGTAGCATTCCATCCCCATACATTCCCTTGCCAAGAGTAATTTGAAACAAATTTCACGGATTGATATCGATAACCACGTACGTGTGAACCTGGCGGATCCCAGGGATTCTGAAATGTGTCAAACTCCAGGGCGACAACATGGTTGACTTCTGGATTAGTTGCCGCTGTATAGTCCTTGATCAACCCAAGACCACCACCGCTTTCCATGTTAGGGGGAATTCTGGAGTCATTGGGAGCCGGGAAGAATGTTAGCCTATCGCCACAGGGCCATTTAGGCAGTGTGCTGATGACGAAGGATAAATGGGTAGTGAAATCGGAAAGCCTTCCAGATGCCTTGTCCCAAGGATGTAAAGGTTTTGCATACGTTGCCTGACAAAACCGTGGTTTTGTCCAGATCTCACGGTCAGCGTGACAAAAATCTTTCCGCCTGCCAAATTTGCATCTCCCATTAGGCAAATTTCGGGAAGACTTTGATCAAATCCGGCAAAGCTGAAGCTCAGGACAGAGGCTTTTACAATCGTAGCAAACATGACAATGGTCGTGAAGACCTTACTAAAATATGAATGACTGCAAAAATGCATTAGGCCAGCCCAGTCTCCTAAATTGCCCTACTGATCAACTATCACGCTGGGTGAGTTGCCATCATCTTGTACGCTCGATCATGGTGTTGCCATCAACGGAGGATATCGGAACTTGAAGTCCAGACATCTTTCTTCGTATTACTGGATGTTTTTAAATCCATGCCAACCAAGAATTGTGTGAGACATTAAGCATCTGAATTCGCGGGCTCCGTCTGTGTTGCGGTCTGCGGCAATACTTTTTGCGACAGGACATAGGTTTTGGTTTTCACATTTATTATTATTATTATTATTATTATTATTATCTTTGAAAAAATATAAATTTATATTAAAAATTTTATAAAATTTTAAATATAAATAAAAAATAAAATAAAAATATTATATTTTAAAATTTGGGTAATACTCTAAATGGAAACAAAAAAATTCCAATTTAATACGAAAATAACCATGTTAAAAGATCAATTACTCAAACTTTTAAGGTTTTAGATACGAAATTTTGCTCTTTTACCTCCTAACAGATGCGAGCTATAATATACCATACAAAGAAAAAAAATGCTAGCTCATATGAGTAACCAAGATCTTTCCGTCCAGCACCCTTACATCTCGATCCAAGAAAAGTTTTCCAAGATTTAGGATGAACTTTGTGAAGTTAAAGCTTATTGGATTGACAGAAGTGGTGAGAATCCCGGCAATCGGGGAAAATGATGATAAATAGTGTAAAAACTGCATGATTGTTATATGATTGTGAGCTCCCATTCAGCACCTTGAGCACAGCCATATGCCTTGTGCTAACCACAGGGGTGAGTCTTGAGTATCCCCATTACCAGTTGTGGCAGAGAGAGAAAGTATCTTCGTCAATTCTGGGTACTTTCCCGGGTTGCTTCCAAGGCAGGAACTTGACGGGAGTATTGGACAGCCAGACTCCCAGTGCACACTTGTGTTAAGGGACAACAAAGAAGAACACAATTGCACTTAAGCTTCTGGCATAATAAACACCTGAGCAATTATTTTGAATTCAATATGGCTTGAATCAATAGAAATGAACCTTGCTAGTTTCAGAGGTTTTAATCCATTTCGTTTCCCATACTCCAGTCCAAAATATTATACTATGTAAAAATATGGTATTTTTCAGTAAGCTCGGATAATAACGTCTCCACAGACATTTCTTCTTAAATATTGTTACATGTAACCAAAGAACTTCAAACCTTCCATCACTAGTGAAAATAATTTTTGTTTAAACCTTAGTCATTCCAATTAGAAGGTCAAGCGAAAGTTTTTATTTTATTATATAATTAATTAATTTTTAAAAATTTTTATTTTAACTATATTTTTTATGAAAATAATTCACTTATAATCTTTTAATATATAAAATAATAAAATAAATTTATATAATAAAGATTGTAAGTAATTATAGTCACCAACAAAATAAAAAATCATAATAACTATTTTAATTTTGTTAACCAATACTAAAATTTTCATAATTAATGAATGTATTTTTTTATTTAGAATCTTAACTTTAAATTAGAGTGTATCATTGTGAATTGCCATAGACTTTAAATTAGAGTATATAAAATGTATTTTTATTAATTTATTAATACCAATTGTATGTATAAAAAAAATTTAAAATTTATTATTATTTTTTTTTTGAACAATTGTTTATTATAGTATTTAAAAATAATAATAAAACAGAGAGGAAGACGTTGCCCATTTTCCGTGATGTTGGCCTAAGTAAAGGTATTCCGCAAGCAGGACTAGCAAACCGTCGGAGGGTATTTCGGTAAATTCGTTTCTCCATTCACGGCAGTAACAACGGCCATGGCGTCAAAAGAACGCCACGACCTAAAGTTCCCGCTTGTAAAGACTGCATTATATGAAGTCTTCCTGCCGCAAAGAAAGGCAAAAGTTCCCTTCTTTTGCTCTTTTGCGCAACAGAGCTTGGATTCGCATTGCCTAGACCCGCCGCCCGCCAGTGCCGGGAAATCGCTTTCACGCACCACTTTCTGCGGTGGACTTGCTCCAGAGGGAGACTCACACGGTCATTCCGGTAAATACCGATACCGATTTCAACTTTCTTACTCGATTTTCTGTTTTGGACGGAAATTAACTAGAGATTTTGTTTTGATTTGAAGATCCGTCCTTTTGATTTTTGGTATTGTTCTTTAGGTATCACGGTGGGCATTAAAAATTTGTGCGTCCCGTATTTGTACAAAAAAATCGTGATTCTGGCGATCTTTATTCTTATTCTTTTTCTTTTTGTGATAAGTCTTTGTTTTTTCAATTTTCCCCTCCACGAGAGTTTCTCGGTGGAATCAGTACCAATTATCCAGCTTTCACATTTCGTTTGTATGCTCTTGCTTCTGCAGGACATTATATTTTTCTTTTCTTTTCTTTTGTTTTTTTTAGTATGCAGTTTGTTTGCTTTATTCCAGAGACAAGTCATTTAGGTAAACATAGAGACGAACTTAAGTTGTCTTCAATGTCTTTTAGTTTTTCTTATTCGAGCATAAAGAATCGTATTCTTGTATTGATTTGAAGTTCTGAGATTTTGTTTTCTTTTCTCTTCTTTGATTTTCTTTTAACTTTTTCTTGTCTTTCTGCGGATTCTTATTGGTTTTTGTACTTCTTTTTTCTGTGTCTTCCATATTACACTGTAAAATTTCATTATAGTTGTTATCGCATACCAGAGAATGATGCTTTTGTAGTGAAATTATGCTGTAACATTGAATCCGTTTGGTCACAATTTCATGTAAATGGTCAAATTTTTGCAGAAACTCAGCATTAATTATTTCTTCCTATTTGGTATTTCAGGTTTCATGGAAACATGACTGCACAGATGCAAGATGAAAAGAGAACATCGATGAGGAATGTTGCCTTATAATCACAATATCACCTTCCACTTTTTCTTCTTTTCTTCTTGTTCTGTATTTATTCCCCACCTGAAATTTTCCATCAAAATTTCTAGGAAGCGACTTTCAAGGAAGCAAGCCTATAATTTATAATGGGTTATTCTTCTAATTAAATTTAATTACTTAAAAATTTAGTGTCGTTGTATTTGCATTCAATATTTTTGCAGGAGAGAAGGTGCATTAAGTCAGAGATCATCCATCACTTCAAAGGTGACACTCTCATGAGGTCCAGGGTTTGAATTGTAAATTTGCGAATTGATCACTTCACTTGAGAAGAATATGCATACTCATGATGCTAATCTCACCGTGACTGCTTTTGGATTGCCTTTTCGCTTTGAAGATCTGGAATGTCCAGGAGGCTGGTGCTTCTGTTGTACTTGTTGCAGATGGATTTGCCTGAAGAGGATGGCTCCTCCACAAAATACATCAAGAACATAAAAATAACCTCAGCCCTTATCGAGGAAGCCTTTAGTGAAGCATTAAAGAAAGCTCTAAGCAGTGGGGAGGCGGTATATGTGAATCTTGATTGGAGAGAAGCAGTTCCACACCCTGATGATCGTGTAGAGTATGAATTATGGACCAACGAATGCTTGAGAAAAGTGGATAGTTGAACATCCTTCTCCAAGCTTCTCACCCACTGAAAAATTGATCGTCGCGCTAGCCAATTCCTCGTACGAGAAATTCCAAGGTCCTGTTCCATTTTTAAATTCATCCCAGAAGACAAATCTAAGTCAGGATTATCTGAATTCATGCGGTTTCCCTTCCTCCTCCTTTTAACAAGTGAGCTGATTACTATTCCAAAAATAACAACAAATGCCAGTTGCCACATTTACTACTACAGACTCGTCTTGGAAAATCCAGTCAACAAAATTCAACGGTCATAATTGCATTTTTTATGAGCCGCATAGTGTGGAAAACTCACGTTATATGTAATATTTTCTTTTTTGGACTTAGTCATAGTTCTTACACGAATGACATGCACTACACATAATCAAATCAATGTGCGAGTTTATTTGATAGGGTGTGAAGAGTGGCATAAAAATCCCACCATTGATGGAAGAGACGTAGGGGGAATTAATATAAGTCAATGTTTAGTGGATCGTTTCCGATGAGACCAAAAGCAAAAAAATGAAATAAAATAGAAGTGGGAAAAAATAATCTCATTTGTTTCTTCCTACCGCTGCTTTCACCCATTGGCACACACCGTCCCTAAATTTTTCCGTCACTTTTCAATCCTCTACCCCACATTTTCCTTAAAACATTCTTCGTTTTTAGTCATTTATAATTTCTTCTTTCCGTGTCAATTCCATTGACTGAGAAATCATTGGACTGAGGTTCTTCACACGGACTAAAACAACCAAATGACTGAAGGGAGCGGATAAGAGCGTAAGTGCCTCTCTCTCTCTTATAGAGGCATTTCCTTTGAATCAGAAGAAATGGGGGGTAAAGAAACCAAAAGGCTGGGTCAGTGAGACCCAGGGCCAAGAGGGGGTCCAGTATTTAGAAATTAAAGCTTTTTATGAAGAACTTCGTTTGGGCCTTAACAAGGTAGATCCATTTAGGACATACTGATCTGCGTTCCTTAAGACTTGTAAAATTAATATTTTTTTAATTAAGCTATATTTATAATATTTTTTTAATTTATTATTTTTAATAAAAATTAAAAATATAACTTGGTTATATATTTTTTTAAACAATTAAGTTCTTTAAAAAATAATTAAATAATTTTTTAAAAAAAATATAATAAAATAAAATAAAATTTTAATTAATTTAATTCATAATTTATTAATATTAAAATAAAATAAAAATAAATATATCATTAAAATTAAAATAATTAAAATAAGATACAACAAAAAATATATATATAAAAATACGATCACTTTTGTTGAATGTATGAGAATTAAAACCAACCCACATGTAATAGAATTTTGAGGAAGTTGGGATCCAAGCAAAAGGCTAATTATCTGCAAACAGAAGATCCCACGAACGCTTATTCAACAGTAGCAGTACCGATAGATGTAGAGGTAGAACGTTGGGTACTGGAGTTATTGCATGAAAACTCACATTGGCCAAGGCCACTAGCACAGTGGGATGAAGATCCAGAAATTGCAGAAGCGTTACCATAGAGGGTGGCAATATTTGGTGGCATCGGCATCTCCAATGGCAATACGGGCAATTGAGCTCTACCACTGAATATGTCAATGGCTTCCCCAATTGAAGGACGTCCGAGAGGACTTGGATGAGCACAAAAAAGCCCAACAACGATTAAACGCCTCACTTCTTCCTCGATGTAATTTTGGGCTAATCGCGGATCTGCAACTGCAAGAATGTTTCCGCGCCCGTATTGCTCCCAAACCCATGCCACTAACTCTTTCTACATTTCACACCATTATTTTCATACCCAAAAATGGCAGGCCTTGCACAAGCTATTTCTAAAGCAACTATGCCAAAACTGTAGACATCCGTTTCCTTGCTAGCCTTGCGGGTTTCAAGATACTCTGGAGCTACATAGCCATCTGAGCCAAACAACAAGTCTGTGGTAGCCAAGTGGTGGCCGTGTTCCACAAGCCTTGCCAGCCCGAAATCACCAAGCTTGGCATTGAAACTTGAATCCAATAGCACATTGCTTGATTTGATATCGCGATGCAGCACACACTGATCACATTCTCCCTGAAGGTAAGACAATGCCGAGGCCAAGCCCAAGGCTATGCGATATCTTGTCTCCCATGTCAACAAGTGAAAGTTGTTGAATAGGTGTAAATCCAGGCTCTTATTTGGCATGAACTCATAAACAATGAGGAATTCTTGCTTTTCCCTGCACCAGCCAATGAGTTTGACCAGGTTGCGGTGCCTTAATCGGCTAATAGTATTCACTTCTGCTGCATATTCTCTGAACCTCTGCTGAGAATCTGAAGTGATCCTTTTTACAGCACCTGTGGCCCAAGAAGCCCCGATACACCCTGCCAAACCCTCCCCTTCCAAGGATTCCCGCGTCATCAAAGTTATTGGTTGCAGCTGCCAATTCTTCGAACGAAAAACCTCTTGGTCCAATCTCGTTCTCCAATTCAACATCCATGCTTGCAGGACTGCCTCTTCTCTGTCTTCTATTAGTCCAACAGAAAAACCAAGCGAGACCCAACAGTAAAACCAATATCCCACAAACAGTGGGGATCACCCATATCAAATAGTTGTTCTTTCTGCTCCTAGAGAAAATTGGAGGCGGCTGCGGGAACAAGGTTGTTTGTGGACCGGTCTGGTTGTGATCATTGGTCAAATTTTTGGGGAGCTGTAAGCTTGAAGTAAAATCCCAAGAGTAAACCTCATGTAATTCAAAAAGTGTTGAAGGAGTGGCTGCTGTAAATCCTACTGTAACCCATTCTGGCAAATACTCCTTCAAATCTACTTTATGCGAAAGGTAACAAGAATATATTTTGGTGTAACTATACTCATCACCATTAGTCACGGAAACATTTAAGATCTTTGTAGTTGAATTATAAACAATCCAAGTTTCAATTCTTCCACCATTGGGAATATCATTGTGTATCAACTCGCAGGTCTCAGCAGAAGACATAGAGTCGAGATCAATACCAATGTGATCCCTGAGATTTTCTGGGTCCCATTTAGTCCAGTGCGTGTCAAATTCGATGGCAACAAATTCAGCCTTCACAGAAGTTGAATACAGAGCAAGATTTCCACCATCAGAGTCGGGGGGGATTTGGGAGCCACTGGGGGCCAGGAAAAATGCCATTCCGCTGCCTTTGGTGTGATTGCCCATTGAGTTGATGGCAGAGGAAAAATGGGTGTTGAAGTCTGCAAGATTCCCCGAGGCCTTGTCCCAAAGATGTACTGCTTTACTGTAGGTGGCTCGGCCAACGCTTCCATTGGATCTCATCACTTCCTTAGGTGAAGTGAGCTCAATGGGGGGGTCGCTCGCATATGCGTCTCCTTCAAAGACTATGTTTGGCATTCCTTGGCTGAACCTGGTGAAAATGAAGCTGGTGTTGTCCATGGATATTTGGTCCGCGAGGGGGACCCTGGCGAAAAATATCAGCAAGCATAAAAGTGAGATAAATGGTCGATGTTGGGCATGTCGGAGAAAGTACAGGAACTCAAAGTGGATTTCCATGGCTGTGAGAGACCGATAATGGTGTCTCACAAATTTCAAAGTGCTTTTTGAGAACTCAAAACGAAAAATTTTCCCTTGAAATTACATTTGAGTGCATTGTAATGTCATATAAATGTGAAAACATTGACCCTAATTCTACAACGTATTAATTCAGCTCAACTGCCCCTTGACCCAGAAATTGACCCTAGGTCAACGTTTCTTTTTTTTCTTAACATTGTACTCTAGTTACTACCCTGATTAGATTTCACTTTACCATATCAATAATTGGATATGGTACAAAGGATTTCAATTTGTAAGCTGATAATTTAATTAATCTTCAAAGAGCAAAAGTTTATTAATCTGGTGGTCTAGTAATTTTTCCCCAGTAACATTATTACCAGTCTAGTTGGTCCTTCTAACCAACCAATATTTAACTTGGTTGATCTATTAATCCTCTTTAAAAAATAATCTATGTAGTATCGGTTAAAATATGAATAAAAATTTAAATTTATTATTTCATATTATTCATTATATTACTTGATAAGATAAATAGTAATTACCCCTTATTGTTTTTTTTTTCTCTACCCTTTGTTTATTAAAAAAAGAGAAAAAAAGAATTTTGTCACATTGATATGAGCTAAACTAACTGATACAGACTTTACATCGGAAAAAGGGCTGTACATTGTATCGGAACAACCAAAGACAACAGTTTCGTGGGTTTTTTTTTTTTATTTTTTTTCCCTCTCTTTCCCCCGTTTTGAAAAAATGACAGCAATCCTTTAATTTTTTTTTTATTATTTTGGGATAATTTAAAATAATTTTTTAACTAAGGGTTAATTATTTTTTATTTATTATTAATCAATTACTATATAAAATAATTTTTTATTATAAATAAATAAAATTAATCTTCTAAATAATTTTATTTATAAATTAATTATTTTTTTATTTAATATTAATAACTGAGTTAAAATTAATTATTCTGATTACCATTTAAAATTCTCGTTTTCTGTTTTTTTGTTGGGCATAACACCTTAATTTCATTGAAATAAGCTCTCTATGTTACAAAGGAGAACCATATAAAATTCTGGTTTAACACTCAAAAACCCATATAAAATTCAATGGTCATAATTGCATTTTTTATGAGCCGCATCATTCTGGGGTTGAAAACCCGGCTCTTATGTAATATTTTCCGTTTGACTTAGTCATAGTTCTTACGTGAATGACTTGCATTACATTTAATCAAGTCAAGGAGATGGAGTCAATATGATAGCGTATGAAAAGTGGCTTGAAAATGACATTATCGGTGGTGGTAGAGGCCTAGGGGGGAATTGCTGTAGTCAATGTTTATTGAAGTCATTTCGATAAAAGGAAAAAATAAATAAAAAAAAGTGCGAAAAAATAATCTCATTGGTTTCTTCCTGCCCCTGCTTGCACCCATTGGCACACACCGTCCCTAAATTTTTCCATCACTTTCCAATCCTTCCCTCAAATCGTTTTCTTGAAACTTTCTTCGTTTCCAGCCATTTATAACTTTCCTCCTATTCCGTTGACTTAGAAATCATTGGACTAGGGTTCTTCACACGGACTAAAACAACCAAATGACTGAAGGGACATAAATGTATGTATGTATTTATAGATATTATAAAGGTATTTCCCTTGGAGTCAGAAGAAGTGGAGGGAAAAAGAAAACAAAAAGCTGGTTCAGCACGGCCAAGCCCAGGAAGGGGCCCAGTGTTTAGAATTCAGAGCTTTTTTCAAAGGGTTTCGTTTATAGCTTAAGGAGACAGCCTCATTCAGGACACATTGGTTCGCGTCTATTAAGACTCGTAAAATTATTATTATTATTTTTGTATTAAATTTTATTTGTAATAAAATACTTTCATAATTTTAATATTATTAATTAATATAATAAACATAACTTGAATGTAAATTTTGTTAACAGTTGATTCCTTAGCAATAATCAAATAATTTTAGTAAAAAAATAAATAATTAAATAAAATTAAATTTTAATTAACTAAATTTATTAACATCAACATCAATATATATCTATAGATGTAAACATGCTAATAAAAATAAAACACTCAAAATGTCACACAATAAAAAAAAAAACAAAAATCAATTGGGATCCAAACAAAAGGCTAATTATCCGAAGATCCCACAAACGCTTATTCAATAGTAGCAGTACGGGCAGTTGTAGAGGTAGAAGGTTGGGTGCTGGAGTTATTGCCTGAAAACTCACCTTCGCCAGAGCCACTAGCACCGTGGGATGAAGATCCAGAAAATGCAGAAGCCTTACCATGGTGAGTGGCAATATTTGGTGGCATCGGTATCTCCAATGGCAATACGGGTAATTGAGCTCTACCTTTGAGAATGTCAATGGCTTCTCCAGTTGAAGGACGTCCGAGAGGACTTGGATGAGCACAAAAAAGCCCAACAACAATTAAACGCATTACTTCTTCCTCAATGTAATTTTGGGCTAATCGCGGATCTGCAACTGCAAGAATGTTTCCGCTCCCAAATTGCTCCCAAACCCATGCCACCAATCTCTTTCTACATTTCACACCACTATTTTCATACTAAAAAATGGCAGGCCTTCCACATGCTAATTCTAAAGCAACTATGCCAAAGCTGTAGACATCCGTTTCCTTGCTAGCCTTGCGGGTTTCAATATACTCTGGAGCTACATAGCCATCTGAGCCACACAACAATTCTGTGGTAGCTAAGTCGTGGCCGTGTTCCACAAGCCTTGCCAGCCCGAAATCACCAAGCTTGGCATTGAAACTCGAATCCAATAGCACATTGCTTGATTTGATATCGCGATGCAGCACACACTGATCAAATTCTCCCTGAAGGTAAGACAAAGCTGAGGCCAAGCCCAAGGCTATGCGATATCTTGTCTCCCATGTCAACAGATGAAAGTCGTTGAATAGGTGCAAATCCAGGCTCTTATTTGGCATGAACTCGTAAACAATGAGAAATTCTTGCTTTTCCTTGCACCAGCCAATGAGTTTGACCAGGTTCCGGTGCCTTAATTGGCTAATAGTATTCACTTCTGCTGCATATTCTTTAAATCGCTGCTGAGAATCTGAAGTGATCCTTTTTACGGCAACATTGCTATTCCTGTCGCTCAAGAAGCCCTGATACACCCTGCCAAACCCGCCCCTTCCAAGTATCTCCGCGTCATTAAAGTTATTGGTTGCAGCAGCCAATTCTTCGTATGAAAAACATCTAGGTCCAATCTCGTTCTTCAATTCAACATCCATGCTTGCAGGACTTCCTCTTCTCTGTCTTCTATTAGTCCAACAGAGAAACGAAGCGAGACCCAATAGTAAAACCAATATTCCACAAACAGTCGGGATCACCCATATCAAATGGTTGTTCTTTCTGCTCCTAGAGAAAATCGGAGCGGGCTGCGGGAACAAGTTTGTTTGTGGACCGGTCTGGTTGTGATCATTGGTCAAATTTTCAGAAAGCTGTAAGATTGAATTAAAATCCCAAGAGTAAACTTCATGCAATTCAAAAAGGTTTTTAGTGGTGTCTGCTGCAAATCCTACTGTAATCCATTCTGGCAAAAGCTTTTTCAAATCTACTATGTACGAAAGTTGACAATTATACGTTGCGGTGTAACTAAACTCATCACCATTAGTCACGGAAACACTTAAGTTCTTTGTAGTTGAATTATAAGCAATCCAAGTTTCAATTCTTCCACCATTAGGAATATCATTGGGTGTCCAATCGCAGGTAACAGCAGAAGACATAGAGTTGATATCAATACCAATATGGTCGTCGAGATCTGCCGGGTCCCATTCATCAACGTACGTGTCAAATTCGACAGCTACAAATTCAGGCTCCACAGAATTCAGAGCAAGATATCCATCACCACCGGAGTCAGAGGGGATTTGGGAGCCATTGGGGGCCAGGAAAAAAGCCATTCCATCGGGTTTGGAGTTATTGCCCATTGAGTTGATGACAGAAGAAAAATGGGTTGCGAAGTCTGCAAGATTCCCTGAGGCTTTGTCCCAAAGATGGACTGCTTTACTGTACGTGGCTCGGCCAACGCTTCCATTGGAAGTCATCTGTTGCAAATTTGAAGTGAGTTCAATGTAGGTGTTTAGCGCCCTTGCGTCTCCTTCAAAGCTTATGTTTGGCATTCCTTTGCTGAACTTGGTGAAAATGAAGCTGGTGGTGTCCGTGGATGTTTGGGTGAAAGGGACCCTGGCGAAAAAGATCAGCGCGCATAGAAGTGGGATAAATGGTCCGTGCTTGGCATGTTGAAGAAGGTACAGGACCTCAAAGTGGATTTCCATGGCTGAGAGAGATCGATATTGGTGTCTCACAAGTTTCAAAGAGATTTTGAAGCACCCAAACTCAGTTTATTTGCTTGTCTGCACTGCAGATACAAATAATTCTCCCTTGAAATCCCACCCGAGTGCATTGGAATAGTCATAAAATTGTGGAAACATTGACTAATTCTACGATCTATTAATTGAGCGCAGTATCTGTCACCTTTCTCCTTGACCCCAGCAATTGACCCCTGCAATTGACCCCCAACTCAACGAGTTTTTTTTTACATTGTGCTCTAGTTAATATCCTGATTAGATTCCACTTTACCATATTAATAATTGGATATGGTACAAAGGATTTCAATTTGTTTGCTGCCAATTGAGTTAATCTTCAAAGAGCAAAAGTTTAATGGTCTGGTAGTCTAGCAATTTTTTCCCAGTAGCATTGTCATGGGTCTAGTTTGTCCTTTTAACCACCCAAAATTTAACTTGGTTGATTTATTCATCCTCTTTCAAAAATAATTTATATAGTATAGGAGAAAATATGAACAAAAAATTAAATTATTTAATAAAATAAAGGCAATATCTCTCTTATTACTCTTTTTTTTTATTTTATTTTATGACAAATAAAATTTAAAATTAATTTTAAAAATAATTTTAATTATAAAATTGATTCTGTGTTGGTACTCTAGAACTTATGTCCCACGTTGCGTGGGGGCGTCACCGCTTAGCTGCTGCCTCCTGGTCTAGTCCAAGCGTTTGAATATTCGGCTCCAACGTAAAGTGGGGTTTTCCATTTAACGTAAGGTTCCTTTTTTTTTTTTTCCTATCCCACGTGTTTGAATATTGGGTTCTAACGTAAAGTAGGGTTTCCTTTTTTTTTTTCTTAATTTGGTAGGTTCAATATATATATATATTTTGAACGTAAAACAAAGGCATTGCAAGTCATTCTTCTACCGTCTTGTGCAAAAGTTATTTCCACAATTAAAGCGAAGCGACGCTTTTGTCATCATCGCTTTTTGCTTATCTCCATGCATTATGGGTATGACTGATCGATAACACAAACATGATTGTACTCAACCATTCACAATACATTATTATTGTTCAAAAAAAAATCCACAATACATTATTGAAGCGAAAATCAACAAAAAAAAAAAAATATATTATTGAAAACAAAAACTGTAAAACTCACAAGATGTGGGAGCCTAAAGTAGTGCAGTTGACATAACCCACTCCAACCCCTTAAAAAGAATTGAAAAAAAAAAAAAACAATGAAATCCTAAAGATAATGTTAAATAATTAACGATACAGCTAGGAGTCCGAAAAAGCACAATTAATTAGCTCCATTATTGTACATTGACTAGTTCTTCTCTCGATAGCATAAACACTGTTCAAATGAGCAAGTGGGCAACCCCCAGCCTTTACAGCTTGCAAATTGCATCAGTAGGTGAGGACTTTCTTCCAGAGATCGTTCTATTATTGCAGTTGTACCACTTAATTATGACGGCATCTAAGTTTGCAGCTATTTGTACATACGCAATAGTGTCTAAGGCCCCTTTTGTCTTCTTATTTTTTCCTTTTTTTTTTTCTTTCTTTCTTTTTATATGACTCTGACGCATAACATACGCCCATGGCTTCAGCGTTCAGGTATATATTGTGTACTCAGAGAATGTTAAGGTAATTGACCATAATTACTGAGTTGGCTTTGCTTCATATGCTTTGGGGAACCTGCAAGGATACTAGGAAAAACGTTGTTTGCTGGACCTGAGGAAAACCACACACAGATGAGTTGACTTACGGCATCAAAAGGGTATTTCAAGTCTCGTTACTCATCCTGTCTTGCGTCTTGCACATTGGTTTCATCCTGGATCATTTGGGTTTTGATGAAAAAATTTAAATTTCAAAATTGAAATATTTTTTAAGGTGTGGTAATCATATCTTAGTTCATCTCTCTTCTTCGGCTCTTTTTTCTCTACCCATGTAACAGCTTCCTAGCAATTACGTTGGCATTAAAATAAAAAAAAAAAAAAACCAATATTTTGTGGAATCATCGTACAATCAAACTGCTATTTTATTTCACGTTCATGACACCCCCGGTTGATTTCTTTTTTTATATTTATTTTATTAGGAGTGCAAGTGCGAACGTTCCCCATTGGACTTGTTAGACAAATACACGAGTATTATATCTTAACAGAGGCCCCAAGGGTATATGTCAAATCCTGAGAAGCTAATTTTTATATTCAAGGTCGACATGTTGGTGAACTGGCAATTGTTTTTTACCTCTGTTTTTTTCATTATCCAAAAAAAAAAAAAAAAAAATGCACAGAGTCTTAGTTGAATTGGCTAGGTGTATTCAGAGAAACAAACTTGCGTTTGTACACACGCTCTTGGAAACCATATCTTGCATAAAAAAAATTGAAAAACGCGGCCCAGTTTACATTATTCTGAAAATTTTGATCGGCAATTTCAATCTAATTTTCCCCAGTTGGAAGCAGATATGAAATAGAAAAATAGTTGTCCATGGTGACAGTGAGCTAAACGATCAAAACTTCAAATGGAAGCAGCTTGCAACTTGCAATATAACACCACATGAATATATAACATTGCCTGTACGAGCTATAGGCTTTGCAATAAGAACCAATATATGTAGTGATCCGTGAAATTACCGAAAAATCTTTAAATAAATAAATAAATAAATTATATATATACATACATATTTTTTTTTATTAGCAAATCAACTGTCCTAAAAATAGACAGAAATTTCCGATTTTTGTATGCAAATTATAAGTCTGTTCCACATATACATAGCTTAAATTAAACATTGTAGGCACCGACATAAAGCATGGACAGCATTAGATCCTGTTTCAGAACTTAATTTACAGAACCATATCTGTTTTTTTTTTTTTTTTTTTTGGCTTTTTCTTTTCAGATTAAAGGTCAAATAGCCTGATTTACAGCATGGAATAACCAAAACTCAAACTTAAATCTAAAGCATTTTTAACTAAAACACCGTGTTACAAACACGTACGTACGGGACAACTTTTGCTTTTTTTTTTTTTTTTTTTTTTTTTTTCCAAGTATTGAGAAAGTAGAGCACTTACCTGCACTGGTAAGTAAGCCAACTTCCCAGAATTTTATTATGCCATGTGAGTGTGTCTGCGTTGTGTGTGGTTGTGGGTGTGCTTGTTTTTGTTCTTCTTTGTCTTTTGTTTTTTTTTTTTTTGCTTTTTGGCAAAGGAGCTGCTGTAGAATCGGCTGCTTGCTGACACTTGCAACTTGTAGCCAGGAATGCTAGAAGCAACAAAAAGCATTGAGATGGCCCCTCTGTCTGGCATTGTTTGCTTATTTTGGTAACCTTGTAATTAATTAGATCTCATAAACAACAATTCAACGATACACCTTTGATCCTTGGATAGTAAGTCACCTGTCATTATACCACAGCTTTAACCGCTTCATTTAGTCAACATTTGGCAGATAGAGCGATAAAGACGCCCATTTTATATTTCTGTCGTTGCTGGTTCGTCTTCGCTTTGCATAGTCAACAAAACAGATTGAATAACAGTTAATAAAGTTTATTTTACTACACTCCTGAATTTTTGGTATATTTATGTGAATTCTGAAATTAATTGGGAGATGCCATACGTTAGCGATTACCCCATTAATTTTCTAAACAAATTTTGAGGGAAAAAAAAAAAAGATATTATATGTACGAATTTTTTTCTAAATATATATATATATATTTTAAAAGGGACATCCTCGATATGGTAACAGTACGTGTCGATGATACATAAGACAGAAAACGCTAGTGGATTCTATTACCACTCCACCCATGAATCCGGGGGGAGACTGTAGGTACGAGGATAGCTTTATTACAGTCGCTCGCGTATATATTTGTTATACTCGCTGAATCTGGCTGACATTTGTCTATTTCTTTAACCTTTGATACTCTCTGATTCTGTTCCGACGCGAATGCAACCGTAGATTGCTTTCAACGTTACACTTGTCTATCTCAGGAAGCGAGTGTCGACGTATAATGTACACCCCAGCAAGTAGGGCTGAATTTCCTTTTGAGGGTTTCCTTGAATAATGACGAGGTTTCTTTTTTAGTTGGCTCAAAGGAGAAGCGCTGACAACTAATTTGAGGATTCCAAGTGTTGTCTTCCCTCTCCTCCACTGCATCAAATTCCATAGCTCAAACCGAGTAAGCTAGTTTCCTCTAATTTCCTTCTTAACTATTTGAGCCTGCTGTGAGTTGACTTTTATGATTTGGTCAATCAAATCCTTTCATTTTCTTTCTTACTTTGTAAGTTTGCTTTCGCTTCTAATTGTTGCATCGAGTCTTGGTTCATTCTCTATGTTACTGTTTTTTTTTCCTTTTAATGATTTCAACTGTCTGTTTCTCATCGTTCCGGCCTTTAGTGGGTTTGGTCATACATTTTTAGGACAGGATTAATGAAGATTTTCTTAGTTTCTTGAGGTTATTGATGGCCCTTTTAATCTGTGAGTTGGAATCTTTTGGATCTGGCAGTAAAAGGGAGGAAAAGGATTGATCAGGATTGCCGAGAACTTTGAGGATGGGGAGAGGAAAAATTGCGATTCGTAGGATCGATGATTCTACAAGCAGGCAGGTGACTTTCTCGAAAAGAAGAAATGGGCTGCTCAAGAAGGCGAGGGAGCTTTCAATCCTTTGTGATGCAGAAGTTGGGGTAATCATCTTCTCCAGCACCGGCAGGCTCTATGACTATGCAAGCACAAGGTCAGCACTGTCCCAGCACATCAAAAACCCATATGTAGAGGGCCAAGTCTAAAGCCATAGTCCAGTTAGCACCACCCCAATAGACATATATATAATACATTTCCTTGTCATCATCTGTGAATTTGCTTTCAAATCAAGGTTTCAGTTTGCACATAGAGACGGGATTGTTGCTGATGGAGTTTTGATAGAATGATTTCTTGACTTAATATTAAAGTTTATTATCAAGAGATCTTTTGTTTAAACTACCCTTTAATCTTCTTTTTTTTTAATTTAACATAATTTATTCTTTTCCTCTATTTTTCTTGATGATGAACTTTAATGTTTCCGCTTTTGAATACAGAGATTGAGGCTGTTTAAAATCAGCATTACAAAATGAAATGTTTCTCATGTATAACAACCTGGTTAAAGGTTTGTGTTTTGCATGAAAAACGTTGTCCATAGAATTAAGAGTGTTGTGTTCACATAAACCTTGTATGCTTTCTAGAAGTAAAACTAAAGTCCATCCAGCTCATAAATCTTCGACATATTGCATAAAAAATACATACATACACACACATTTTAGACGGTTAAAACTTAAAAGCAAGTTTAAGTCTATTATACACAGGAGGGTATAAGATAAGAAAAGAATGTTTGTTTAGCTTACTCCCTAAGGGACTTCCTAAACAAGTAGAAGCTAAAAGTTGATGTGGGTACAACAAGAATCATTAGCATCATTAGAACCCAAGAAACCGTCGTTAAATTTGATAAATTGCATAATCCTTGCTTAAGTAGTTTAAAATGCTACCCTCATCGCAACAATTACCACAAGTGTTCAAACGCATAAACAATTTCTACAAGCTCAGAGTGAAAAAAGAAAAAAGGGAAACAACTCGAACATGTTTTCGTTTGTTAATTGCTGAACTTGCAGTTTGCACATGTTGGAAGAAAACAAAATTGCACTTATAATTGAGGGATGCTTGAATCGAGGCTCGTTCTTCATCTTGTTAAAATAAAGCTCCCAATGTTGCAATCACCGTCAGATTGAGCCATTACATGGATTTAGTCGCCTGTCTATGATTTGGAATTTATGGTTGTTTAAAGTTGGTGGATTTGCCTTTCATTTGTTGCTAGTTTAACCTTATAATAACATTCTTTTATTGTAAGGTAACTTACAACCCCTTAATGCTTTAATCTGTCTCTTGTGTATATTTTTCAGTATGAAGTCTGTCATTGACGGCTACAAGAAGCTGAAGGAGGAGAACCACCATTTGCTAGATCCTGCTTCGGAAGTCAAGGTACTCAGTTCTTTTGATTCTCTCCTCCAACTTTACTTTGCCGGTTTTGACATCCCGCATGCATGGACGCATGTGCGCATGTTCATCTGATCTCCCTTAGATTTTATGGTGTACAACAATATGGAACTGTCGCTTTAGAATTCCAAGTTTCAGCCATTGGGATTTATCGTTAACAACCATCGTATTCACATAACAAAAGCTTCCCAGTGCACAAGGGAAAGTCCCCACATTTGTGAAATTTGAGGAATGGTGAGACGTACGCATGAAGTAACTGTTTCTGTTATACCAAAACTCTCCCTTTACATCACATTCGCATAATACATGAAATAATTGCTTATTTGGGGAAGTACTTGAGAAATTGAGTTAACTCCAAACAAGAAACCACTCCTCCCTTGGAAGATTAAATGTTGGCATGATAGCGACGCTGAGTGTTTGATGACCAATCCCATTCTAGCACTAGGGGCCATAAAAACGTAACTCAAGGCTTGAGTGTGCCAGCAGACGGAAGTCCATCTTCCCGGGGAAACACGGACAAGAAGACCATAGAAACAGAGGGGTAATTTCTGCTCATTATACGAATTTTTCGAGCCAAGTCAGCCATGATTAACGTTGAAGCTCTTTTAACTAACCTAACTTCCTCCGACAGTGCAATAATTCTTGTCATTTGTACATTGACGAGCTTCATCTTAGGTTCTCAACTCACCCTAACATCAAATGAAAGGCCTAAAGCCGCAGCCATAAGTACATTTCTAGTCTGATAGTTTCTCAGCTATCAAACACAAGTAGGCTTAGCAGAGGGTAGTTTGATCTTTTCAAATGTAAACAAACAAAGACTTCGTCATGCAGAAAAGATTGATTGTTAATGGGCCATGCATAACATAGCTATCAATGCAAGAATAGGCACTCCTGCAAATGACTCGATTTCAACCCACCACTGATCACAAAGTTCATTTTCTATCCGAATCAAATTCAAACTGGAAACTTTAATTTTCATGCTGTTAATAAGCTCAAAGCAATTATGTCCTGTTTTTGCATTGTCTACTCAACAGCGCATTTATATGCCATCATTAAGTTATCATCATACTCTTGCATTTTATTCTATGAAATGCTATTGCTTTCTTATTGCTAATTTTGCTTTGTTCACATCAGTTTTGGCAGAGGGAGGCAGCAAGCCTGCGGAAGGAACTGGAGTACTTGCAAGAATGCCATAGGTATCGTGAAATTTCACTAAAAATTGAACCTTTTATTAAAAAGGCAGCACGAAATTCACAAATCAAAAGCACGGGCACGAATTAAGTTAATGACATGCATCTTCCTCAACAGCGATGTTGACCATATTGTTTACTAAACCAAAGCAATACAAAGCCCTAACCATTCTGCACAATAACACAGTAACCTAACTTAGTCCACACCCACACCTATTTTGCTACACGATCAAAATCTAAATCTTTTGCTTGAATCCCTGGAAACTACCATGACACGATTAACATGAAATCCTGGAATTTTACGTTTGCATCATTTTATTAGCTAAGATATACCAGTAGAAGAACTAAATAGGACCATAGATAGAGATAAAGATGCGTAACGTCAATAGACAGCTACGTAGCTGGGATTGCTTATGCATAAGGGACGGCACATTTTCCAATATGCCTTCTCTTAGGAATTTGAAACTACAAGACTCTGGAGGATGTTTAATTGGATCAAGATTTCAAAGTGGAGTGAAGCTTGATCCTAGCATATTTCAATAGCATTATGTACACCAAAAAAGAAAATAGCACATATATTGAATGAAGCAGAGCTGCAAACCACAACATTTGCTGGCTCATACCCAGGAAGTAGCTTCTGTTACAAGTGAGATTTCAAGGGTGGTAATGCAAATATGGTGTCGTAAGAAATTGCATAGAAAGAAAATACTCGTTTTTTCTTCTATTTAGCTTTAAGGAACAAAACTCTATAATGTCATTTGAGTACAATGAGATCTAACTGCAAAATAGGATATGAATGGAAACATACCTGTCTAGCATCACCCTAGAAGAGATGGCCATAGATTGGTGAAGTCAGAAGTGAGGATGTGATCGTGGATATCCATAATATGAGGAGGTAACCATTTCAACTGAAAAAAAAAAAAAAAAAAAAAAAAGATCCTAGATGCCAATAACATGCACCGACTGTGACACCAAGATATAGTCACACTAATGTAGGATCTGCTTTGATTAGATTCGGGCACTGAGAAGACGCATTACTCAGATGTCCCTGACAGCAACAAAAACATTGTTTAGGTCAAGCCCTCTACCAATTAGCCTAACGCAAATAGACAGTGCATGAAAGGCACTTCCCACAGTTCAAATGACACAGATAAGTTTGAAAATCTACTTCAGTTAATTCCAAACATATGCTTCTCCACTGCTGCATAGGTAGTGCTATTTCTGATACAAGTACTATCCCCGATATCTAGATGTTGCTATTTCTGACAAGACAACCACAAGGACCTGTTATATCACTATTTCAAAAGTGCCTTTTGTGCCCTTTCCCTCTTTTTTTTTTTTTTTTTTCTTTGGTTCTTGCAGACATGGATGTAAGCAAATTTATTATTTTATCTTCTCCAACTCATAAGGCTGTCAAATGTTAAACATTACACTCACAAATATTATAGAAGCACATCTAAATTCTACTGTGAAAACTGCAGGCAATTGATGGGAGAGGAACTTTCTGGTTTGAGCATCAAAGATCTGCAAAATTTGGAAAGCCAACTGGTGAAGAGTTTGAAAAGTGTCCGAACAAAAAGGGTATGAAAGCCATACTGGCACTGCAATGCCAACTTTATACTATATCATTAGTATTTGCATTATTTATTAATTGGGATTTTTCCTTCTGCAGGAACAAATTTTAACTGATGAAATTAAAGAACTAAACCGAAAGGTTTTCTTGAAATACTAACCTCAATACTTCCAAAGGCTTCATAGAAAAATAGTTACCATGACTGACTCTCATAGACTTTATTGCAGAGGAACATGATTTACCAAGAAAACCTTGAACTGCACAAGAAGGTCGACCTCATTCATCAAGAAAATGCTGAACTGAGTAAGAAGGTATTGATCTACACAGAATGTGTAACAATACCAATATCCCATTCATCCCTATGCAACTTTGAATTAATTTTCTAGGATTAAAAATATATCACAGAAGTATAAACCTTAGAGAATCCATGTGGCAGACTTACCAATATGGCCCAAGGACAGGGAAATCAGCCCTTATATTTGAAAAGGACAACAATTGTTCTGTAACTAGAAGCCTAAATAGAAGCTTTTGAACTCAGGTCTGTGGAGAAAAGGGTTTGACTGAAGAAACTACTAGTTCCTACCCACCCTACCATTTGAGTGACAAGTATGACTTGCAATCCCCAATTCGTCTTGAATTAGGACAGCCACAACTTCGTGATGTTGATCAACAAGAAAGAGCAATTGAATTGGGTAAGTGCCTTTCACACTGTCAAGAATGTGTCATTACCATTAAATTTTTCATATTAAACTATAAGTTCTTCCAACATTGATGACAGCCTACAACTGCAATAGAACAAATAAGAGCCATGGATGGATCCGTTATAAGACCAGTAACTTGATCCGTAGTTGAAAAGGCCAAGATTCTATAAATCGGATCTGGTTGCAGCTACTACAAGTAAGTTCAACAACAGGAAATTGTATTTCTGTTAATTATGCAATAATGAAGGTGCTCAATATCAGCCAGATATTTTCTTGTTCTGTGACAAAAGAAGGAAAAGCAGAGGGAAAAAAGCCAGGTTTTACTCCGACTGTATGTTAATTTGAAAAACTGAACTGCTTGTGGCAATTGTAGTATCAATTTGTGTTTGACAGTTCGTTGGCTTTTGAAGTAAGTCTCAGTTAGAACTTTTTTCCCCTGAGGCTAATGGAACAAATTACCCAACTCTAAACGCTGTCTACAATTGATGCCTAAGCACTGCACAAGCAAACAAATGCATACCCAGCATCTACCCCTACACAAAATAGAACAATCTGATTTAGCTCCTGCAGATCATTTCGGTCTCTCAACAAAGCACATGGCAGACTATTTGGTATACCTGGAACCAATACCATTACAAAGACACCGACTTCAACCCAACGTATAACTCAACACAAATTTGCCATAGATGTGTAAAACTCAGAACAGAATCAAATTCAAATAAAGCAAAGCTCACGGCCCAAATATTTATGTCACGAAAAATTGATCGACAACAAGAATAAGAGTATCAGTTACTATTAATCTACGGGTACAGCAGACATGTGCGCACTTGTGTGTGTGATTGTGCACATATGTTTCCAGTCCTTGATTTCGCCTGTGTCTGGGAAGAAAATTCAAAGCAAGGCCAGGGCCTTGAAGGTTTCTTAACTCCAAAAGACTTCAACCCTTGAACCCTGACAACACCAAATTAAAAAAAAAAAAAAAAAAATCTCTTGACAGCATCAATCTCCCTGGAAGCATAACCAATTGAAAGAAAGGGAATAAAAGGCTCGAAGACCTGTAAAGAAAAGAAAGAAATAGTGAAACACACCCAAGAAAGACAAGGCAGTGAAAAGGAAGGAGAAAGAGACCTGATTGTTCGAAGCAGTATAAACACTTAATAAAATACATATCAAGCAATTTGACCAACAATTAAAGTGCTTTCTTTTAAATCTTGAAAAACAAATGGTACAATTACTGAACCTTTAAACCAAGAGACCTGCTTGTGTGGTTACTTATATAATTATGCATGAAGATATGTTTTTTTCTTTTTTTCAGTTCTTTATTTCAACTAGTTGCAGGGTTAAAAATATCGAACAATTCCAGAAATTGAAAGCCATCTTCACCACGAGTGACTTCAAACCACAGAGCTGATAACCCCAAGAAAACCCGCGAAACCAAACGAAACATGAAAAGGGAAAGAAAGAAAGAAAGAAAGGGTAATATGGGGTTGCAATTGACCAAAACAAAGATGATGCAAAACTGCACAGCACCAATCGCCCGGATGTTTACGTTTTAGCCCCACAAGAAAGGACCAGACAGAAAAAAGGAATGACAGTGGAACTCAAGCATTAGGATGACGACGAGAGAGAGAGAGATCTTGTGTAATAACCGAGGAGAAGAGAAAATATCCGAAGCCAATTCATACCTTGGCGGGGTCGGATGGTTTAAAAAAAAATTGATGTTTTTTGTGGTGAATTATTTTAATTCATTAAAAAAAAAAAAGAATCAAAATAATAAGCCCACCTATACACGTATTGCATAATTTCAACTCTGCTAGGTCTTGTGTTGGGCTGGAATTGCTAGTTTGGGCTTCTGCAATGATACTTGGGTCAGTTGTAACTAAATGGGCCTAGCCTGCAAATTGAGGCCCAAAAAGTGCTCCAGCTAAGCCCGACGCGCGTTGGTTGACTACCAGTCGGTCAGAGGCTCAGTCGGGTCATCCAAAAGTCTTTCTTCCTCCTGGTCAAACGACAAGCCGTTTTATTCAAGAGTATCCCCAGCTCCCATCCCAAAGTGGACTTCCTCGGAAGTTTTCATTCCAAAAGAATGGCACTCTGGCTGCACCGAAAACGGCTGGCTTTTAATCTCACGTCATCACTGCCGGCTCGAATCCGGCAAGCCGGAGGATTCCGATCAGATGCTGCACTGGCGGCGATCGCCGAAGCCAGGGAAGCCAAAACACATAATCTGGTGCTCTACAACTATCCTTCTTTCTCAGGCGCATTCTCCGCACTCTTCGCTCACATCTTCCACTGCCGCCTCCGCCTCCCTTGCCTCGTCTTGCCTTTCTCTTCCGTCGAGCCCTTAAGGTTTCACTTATCAACAACTCTCGTCTTTCCTTTTTTTTTATTTTTTTGTCTTCTTTAATGACAAACTTCACCTGTTTTTTGCTGGCGGTAGGGTGGAAGATTTCCAAATCGAAGGGCTGGAGAGGTGTTATCTTCTTGATTTTCTTGGACCGCCAGGTTTTGCATTGGCTCTTTCGCGGCAATCTGCCTGCAAGTAAGCTAGCTTCCCCGTTTTCTTTTGGCCTGTAATGAGCCAACCATTGAGTATACTGTGCTGCTTGTTTTGTTTAGAATAATCGGCTTTGATCACCGGAAGTCAGTGCTCTCAAGGATTCAGTCTATACAAGATTGTGCGGATAAAGTCAGTTTTTGTGTTGATTTTGAGAAGAGTAGCTCTAGCGCTGTTTATGACTTTTTTTCTAGCAAGCTCGCTGATGTTAAATCTCCTGATGTAAGCTTGTTTCCTGTTGTTGTTTTTTCTTTTTGACCTTTGCTAGCTGTATTTGAGTGGAGATGGTGTGAATAATATGTGGAAATGTAACATGTTTCTTTTGATTCTATTAAGGGAGAAGTTGCTGGATTATTAGAACCAGAAGAGCAGGATCGTGTTGAGATGGCTCTTAAGTACATTGAAGATGTAGACCTTCGACGGTGGAGCTTACCTGACATTAAAGCATTCTGTATTGGACTCAGTGAATGGCGATCCAAGATAAACTGCATCACTAACCCACATATGTATGAAGAGGTTGAATGAGTTTTTGGTTCCTTCATTACATTTTCTTTGTGCATTGCTTTTTCTGTGTAGATTTAGAATTATTTAGCACTTAGGAGATGTTTAGGTCTTAGTATATAAAGTGATCCTTTGTTGAAAATTTGGATCACTATTGGTAGAGTTATTTAGTCCCATGTATAGCTTGAAGAGATCTGGCCAGGCAGTTCTTAATTACTAAATTGACCTTTTTAACTATCTGTAATTTGAAATTTGTTCATGATTTTCCAAAATACTTTCGGTGCTGAAGTGTCTTTTAATTTCTCTTGTAAGTTACTGGAGATAAGTACGATTGATCTAATTGCCAAAGGAAAGTCATCCATTTCCATTCGTGAGATTGCTGCAAGTAAGTTGCTGGATAAAGTTTTTAAAGTTCGCTTGGGTGGAGGATTTTATGGCGAGTGCCTGGTAATAAGAAATCTTTATTTTTCAAATGATCTTTTCAATATAATTTCCTTATTTATTGTGTGAAGGTCTCCTGTAGACCTTTTTAACATTTTATTGTGTTGCATGTTTCACAATGTAACTTATGAACCCTCCACCTCTCCAACCTAAAAGGAAAAGGAAAATTGTTCATCTCGTGTAACATTTTTTGCTCATGTTGGCAACTGTAGGGAGTTAGAGCAGATGGTCATTCCAATTTAAGCGATGAAATTGGCAAGCAACTTAGTTTAAAAAGTACTGCAGCTGGTCTAAGGTAATTTGCTGGATTGCACATCTAGGCGAGTATTTTCTCTCTGTGTGGCTTTTCATTAGGTTATCGTATTTGACTTTGTGTATAGATTAGCATTGATCATGACCATTAGAATGTTGGGTCAGCTTGAGCATGGACTTGATGGAGACATTTGAAATGTGAGTCCAACCAGCATGTTGTTAATAAAAGTAGACATAACAGTATGCCAATGTTGCATTGTGTCTTCCAAACAGTGACTTGGCAACACATCATCCTTGTATTAGTTGAATGCTACAACGTTCTCTTGAGCTTGGCTGAGCTGCTGTATAAAAGCTTCCTTTTCTCTTACCTTATTTCTTTCATGTTGCTACTTTTTTTACTAAATCAGATTGTCCTTACATTGTGTGATGCAGTAGAAGTTCATGTTGTCTCCGTCTTGTGACTTATGGTTTCAGGCCTATAGGAGCTGTTGTTTATTACCAACACAATAATCTTAAAATGTGCTTGAGGAGTACTGATAATGCTACTGATACCTCTGAAGTTGCAAAGGTGTGCATCATGATAAAAGTTAAGTCTTCTAATCAATATATTGGGAGAAAATTTTCAAGTCCTGGTTTGGCTTTTAAATTATGAAGGCTTATGGTGGAGGTGGCTCACCAAGTTCCAGCTCATTTATTATAAGGATGGATGACTATAATCAGTGGCTTTCAGCTGTTGCATCTTGATGAGATAAAGGTATCAATCATGACTTATGGCTTTCCTTCTCCATAGGTTTGAGATCTCTATGTAATTTCCAATTTATCTTACAATATAGAAAAGCAAGCTAATGCCCTTGTGGTTCAATGTCTAGGTCTTATGAATTAGCCCACAAAAGCCCACAAAAACATTCACAATGGCAAAGAAAGGTCTAATGAGCAGGCTGAATCTCATGCCTGAGCCAATTTACTTCGTGGTTACTGGTTTCGAAAATGCAGAGCAGACCCACTAAAGTAAGTGTGGTAGACAGGTACCCGGCACCTCATGTCAGGCAAACTGCAAGCAAGTGCATTCAGGAAGAACTATGCTCGCCATTCTTTCTTGTGTGGGGCCTGGAAAATCAATAGCAGACGGTTTATATGGACATTGCAGATTGTCAAAATCATGGTAGATGTAGTTTCTGATCACTATTTAGAGGTCAGGGGGGAGCATAGTTCATGAGACTAAGGGAGTTTATGTGAAGGTCAAGATAGCAAAAATAAAGGTTGAGCAACGAGACAACTGCGAGTAGCTTTGACATGCAAGCACACCTGGTTTGTGAATTTTAGCTCCATAGCCATACCTTTAACCCTAGACGCCAGTGATTAGCTAACTGAGGACCTTAAGCTCATGCCTGCATTGTCTATTTATAATAAACACAAAGAGTGTTGCCCTGATCATTGTAATATAATTATCTGATGCCTCATATTTTTATTGATCTGGTTGGTTTTCGTTGCAAAGTCAAGTTGATCTGATTGGTTCCATGACTTGGAAGTTATGCTGAACAATGTTTTGCACAAACTCTAATGATGTCACTGCCACTATCATGATCGATGCCAACAAAAGCTCGTCCATCAGATAGAAGCTGTTCTGACTAAGCAATCCTGGCAACCAATTTCAATCTTCGTCAATTTTCTCAATCACGAGAAACCGACCAATAGACTGAGAAAGCAATCTTACGCAGAGGATAGTGAGCTACAGAAAACGATGCTTGAACAAAGAATGGAGAGATGCTTAAATAAACCGCCTTGTGTCTCTCCACACGAGCTCAAGGAGCAAGCTGCGGTCTTGCCCTTACAGTTCAAGGGGTCCACCAGATGTGGGCCCAAATCAATAGCTGGTTTATTTTGCTAATAGCCAGACTATAGTAATTAATATCTAAAATAAAATAACACTACAGCTGTTTTAAGATAAGGTCAATCTGTCTCTAGCCTCTCTCCAAACCGCAACTTAGATTACTTAAAAGCTGTTTGAATAACCCGAGCGTTCCCCAAGACTTTTTTTTTCTAATCATGAAGTTTTTAGTGGTTTACATGAATGTTGGAGAAATATTATTAATTAAAATAAATTTTGAACATAAAGATAATTAATAAATAATAATTAACTTGTTAAATATTAAAACAGACATTCTCCCTCTGAAAAATAATCTTACAAAATAGATTTGTACAAATAAAAAAAGTTATTCTATGTATCTGCGGCAAATTTTTATTTTATTTTATTTTATTTTATTTTTGTTAAATACCTTCCACGTGTGTGAGCCCTTCCATGGATAAAATCCTTAACAAGATGGAATCCTTCGGATGGGCGCTGGTCCTAAAATTGTTGAGTAAATTCTGAGTTTCCTCTTCTATTTATGGTCCATTCTTCTATCCATATTCCTGCGTCTTTTCATCGGCAACGGAAACCCAACGTCTCCTTTTTATTTCCATGGCAAATATCAAGCAGCAAAGTACCAAGCAGAATTTTCCGTGGAAGTACTGATAAAAAAAACTCGGAAAAAGATTTGACTCTTGGAGGTTCTTAATCTAATGTCAAGGTTTGCATCTTTTTCTGGGCTTCGCGATGCTTGGTCTGGATTGTTGTGTGGCAGGCTTAATTTGATTTGACTCAATATTTCAGGATTCATACGTGTTTTGATTAAATAAAGAAGGGTTTTCGTTGGATGCCTTGCAATTTCACTGTATGAGGGACGCTTTGGTTGATCAAAGAGTTGATTTCTTGGAAAACTTTGGAAAAAGCTTTAAGGATTCAATTGTGTTGAATTACATTTTGGATTGGGTACAAGAATATAGCTGCAAGAACCATGGAGCTAGATGGGGAAGAACCTGTGGGCAATGCAGAGATAGAGGAGATGTTTATAGAGCCCTATGGGAACAGGCCTCTCCGGGATACCTCCTCTTTAACCCAGTCCCGAATTCCAGGTATGGTGAGACAAAAAGCCTACATATTCGATGGCCATGGTAATTATTACAACAAAGAATGGGATCTTGCAGAAGGCATAGGCAATGAGTTCTGTTGGTACCATGTGGAAATTCCAAAAAGCAATCATAAGCTTTCACTATCAGCACAATGCCTCATTGATGTTCTTTGTCCTCCTTTGAAACTCCAAGACATTCTAGCGCTGGTTAGTAACGGATCCTTTTGTGGTCATGTAAATGGGGCACTTGTGTTTAGAGTTAATTCTCCTGGTCCTCCTTCTAGTAATTTTACATTTAGGTTAGCTACTAGAGTGACAGAGAATTCAGTGATTACTATATCGCTGGGCCGTGTTCCAAGACTAGGTTTCTCCCCTGTGGGTCAATCCCTTCTCTCAGAGATTCCTAGAGTGGAGACTCCCAATTCTCAGAACAGAGGGCAAAAGGAAGGAAGTTTGATTGTCATTAAGGAACATGTACTTGAGTTCTTATTAACAATGAACCACTCAGAGGAGGCTGATAATCCTGTTCCGAGATGCATCTCAAATCTTGTTGTTCACATCATTGACACACATGTTGATCACCTCCAAGATGTGGTCACTGAACTTGAGATAGAGATAGACTCTGTTGAGATTGAATTGGACAAAGGTTGGATTCCATCTAATGACTATTTATACTTCTTCCCCACAAATTAAAGCTTTTCCCAGATGTTTGGCTGCTTCTTTTTCCTTTACAATTAATGTTTGTCAATTATTTATGTTTAGACAAGTCAACTTTTCATACTGATGTCCCTTGTCTGATCATGAAGATGGTTAAAATGTCAGGTTCAGGCTTCTTTACACCCACATAGTATTTGGTCCACATCATTATAAGTCTGCGTAGATTATGCTGGCATAGGCATAATTGGTATAAGACCTCTAACAAAGGCATGATGACAAGCAAATTCTTGCCAGAATCAACCATTACTTGTTGAAGTTTGCTTATACCTTCATTTTGTGAAATTGATATTTTAGGTTATGGTGCAAAAATATTAAGTGTTGGAATAGCAAATGCAATTCTGATTGATGAATCCTTTCATAGGTTTAACTCGCTGAGCATCTTTTCTAGTCATTAATCTATTGCGCACATTTCATGCAAGGAAATGCTCAAATCAAAATCAAATGGCTTTCATTACTCTCGCAGTAGATTTTTAGCATCAAAAGTTTTGGTTTGCTGCCATTCTTAGTATGAACATCATTCTTCATTGCATCTATTGTTTTGACAAAGCAATGTATGTCTGTTGTGGTGATGTCATGGAAAGTTTCCTTGGGGTTAGTTTCATACCTCATTGTCAGTTGAGAGGATCTTTACTTCATCATTTTCCATTCCTCAAATTCATGTATAACTTTCAACTTAGAGTATCATTTGGTTTTCCTCTTGTGTCATGTCACTCTATGACTTAACTTCTGTTTGCACCTCCTGAATTGAAATTAATGGTTGTTATATGGATTTGGTAGGTGGTTTTGCTCTGAAGAAACAAATGTTAGATGACAGAAGATTCCCCAAAATGCATCTTAATTTGCAGAGACTGCTACAGGTAGTTTCTCTGCCTGACTTTTGTTTTTTATTTTTTTAGTTTTGTCCTTTGGGAATCATAATAAAATCTTTTTCCTGCTGCTGGACCTTAAATTAGATGCGAGAGAAAAAAGTGACACATTTGCAAATGCAAACCTGGTACACCCTGCAAAAGAATAAATAAATAAATAAATGAACAAAAAAGACAAAATTGTAGCATAGAAATCCATGGAATTCAATTCTTGGAGGTCTTCAAATCCTGATCATGGATTTTTCAAGCACTTATAGTTTCTCAGCTCGCCATTCAGGTTTTCATTTGCATCCACCCTAAACTCTAACCAATAAAATGGATGCATTAAACCTTTGCTAAACTTAGGTCATTGCACACGGGGAGCAAGTATTTCCACGGGTAAAGGAAAAATGCTCTTTGAAAAGATGGTTTGCCAGTGAAGACATTAACTCCCTGGAAGAGTTAATTGGTAGGCTAAGGAGGTTAAAAGAGAATGTAGGGTTCATAGCAAATCGTGTCACTGCAATTCAGGCTGGTCTGGATAGCTGGCAGGCCGAGCAAATAAACAGGAAACTCTACTATCTCTCATTCCTGTCAATCATCTTTCTCCCGTTGTCTGTTATTACAGGAGGTAAGCGTTTCCCTTTCACTTAATCTTTGGTTTTGTAATTTCAAATCTTTGAAGCCTGACTCTATGAAGCATTGCATTGTTGAAAATCTATATCTCTGGACACTCTTTATCAGTGTTTGGCATGAACGTTGGAGGAGTTCCATGGACAAATCAAAATGATCCAAAGCTGAAAGATGGTTTTCGCAATGTAATGTTTCTATGTCTAGTGATGCTAGTCGCTCTGCTTCTATGCTTCATCTTCCCAGCTCTTTATACCCATTTGGACGCTTGGCGGAGGAGAAAGGTTATGAAAAAATGCTGGTCTTTCAACAGGAGGTCGTCATTTCTCAGAAGAACCCTTGGAATTCAGGAAAGAGGTGGCTACCTTCGCATTTGAAGGAATCAACAATGATCTAACCAATCCCCAAAACTCTTTAAGATGCATGAAAACTGCCGGAAAACTTCTGATCTTGCAGCCCCCCGAAACGAGTTTGGCTTGTTCTTGAACATGCTTTCTTTGCAGACGAAAAAGTGTGTACAATATTCTTGATCCTCCTGCAATAACCGTCTTTTGTTTTTTTTTTTTTTTTTGAGGGCATATACTTGATCCACAGTTTAGACAACAGCAGGAGCTGTCAGGTTAGCTTGTTCCATTCTTACGTCTCGTGTGATAATTGGGTTGCATTTGATTCCATTTTTTGAAACCTTTGTATTACGTTGTAATAATCAAGCGTATTTGACTGGATAATTTTACATTCCACATTTTGTACCATTGTTTCATTATTATTTCAATTAATTAATTAAGAGAAGAAAAGGCTGATGCTTCTCCTTTTCATTTTGTGTAATGGGCAGAAAAAAATTTGGTACTTTTTTTTTGTTTATTTAACTTTAAGCACAATAGCCATGGTAGAATTCAGGAGATGTTGTCTTGTCGATGGCTTCAGATTATTCATGAATAGCACATCTATCTTATCCTCCATTCCCTACCCCCCACCCTTCCCCCCTTTCTCTCTTTCTTTTCTCATCCTAAAATACAAAATAGCTAATGTCAAAATTAAAAAAAAAAAAAAAAGATGGTGACATCTAAATTTTAGGCAAGGTATTTTTTTAAAAAAATAAATACTAAAACTCTTAAATTAAATTTGGGATTTAAATTTTGTTATTATTTTTAGTACCAAATGTAATTGATAATTGGGCATGGTCAAAGATTATACTGAGTAAAAGGTTAAATTAGACTGCAGCTGACAAACCCAATTCAAAACAAAAAATAAATAAATAATTTGGAAATTGAATGGACAGAAATTCTTATTTGAAAACGATGACAAGTTCAATTTTATCATCATGTGTGCTGCGTGACCTCTTCCCCAAGAAAGGAAATTGATAAAAAAGAAAGATAGATATAGACGTATTAATAAGCCAAAAAGAAGATCAAACGACGTCGTATCCGCCCCACGATATGTACCAACTGGTTACTGAAGCATCCACGTGTTCTGGAACCTTCGCTGTCTCTGGCTAGAAAAATCCCCGAAACCTCTCCATTTCCACAAAAACCCTAAACCCTACCAAAAGGCTCCCTTCATTAAACATTCGCCTTCCATTTCTTTCTCTCTCTCTCTCTCTCAAAAACTCTTGCTGTCAACTTTAACTTTGCCGCTTCGAGCAGATAGATCAGTGTGAACAATGGCCACTGCGGCTCTGCTCCGCTCCCTCCGACGCCGTGACGTTGCCGCCGCCCCCGTAACCGCTTTCAGATGTGTACGTTAACCGACATCCACCCCTTTACTAGTTTTTATTTGAATTAATTGTTTGCCTTTCAAAGGGTAGTTGTTGGCCTGGTTGCTTGATTTTCTCTTTCATTTCTCTTTGGATTGTGTTTTTTCAAGGAATTTCTTATAACGTTTTAAATTTTCTTGTTTTTATTTTTTCCTTGTTTGTGCACTTTTTTTGGGTTGTGTGTTATGATAGAAAAGTTTTCTTGTTTAGTAACATAATTTTGAATGTTTTTCTTCTTTTTTATTTGTCTTTTTTTTTTTTCTGTTGTAAATTTATTATTTCGCATATTTTGGCTTGAATGTCTGTAAATGGTCTAAAAAGATTTTTTTTTTTAATGTACCTAAATGTTTAATGATTTATTTAATAAGCTTGCTATGTATCTTAACTTTGTATGTATTTTTTATTTTTTCAGTTGTCTGGTAATGTGAAGCCTTCATGGGCGCCCTCCAGTGTGAGTCACAACTGGGCAAGTTGGTCTAGAGCCTTCAGGTAATATCATTATCTTTGCTTTTGTTTGGATTTTGCATAGGGGGTTGTGTGTGTGTGTGTGTGTGTGTTTTTTTTTTTTTTTTTTTTTTTGTGCTATAGTGATTTTTGGATGTTTTCTTTTATAAGCAGTTCAAAACCTGCTGGAAATGAGGTTATTGGTATTGATCTGGGTACTACAAATTCATGTGTGGCTGTTATGGAAGGCAAGGTAAGAATCTAATTGATTATTTGCTCGCAGTCCACAAATTCTTTGTTAATCTTGATTGGCTTTTTGTTCACATATTTATTAATCCTGATGGCTCTGTGTTCAATTATAGAATCCTAAAGTTATTGAGAATTCTGAAGGATCAAGGACAACCCCATCAGTGGTTGCCTTCAACCAGAAGGGGGATCTGCTTGTTGGTACTCCAGCAAAGCGTCAAGCTGTGACCAATCCAACTAATACGGTCTTTGGTACTAAACGCCTTATCGGTAGGAAGTTTGATGACCTTCAGGTTCAGAAAGAAATGAAGATGGTTCCATACAAGGTAGTCAGGGCACCAAATGGTGATGCATGGGTGGAGGCAAATGGACAGCAGTATTCCCCTAGCCAGATTGGAGCATTTGTTCTGACAAAGATGAAAGAAACAGCAGAATCTTACCTTGGAAAAACTGTTGCAAAAGCTGTGATCACTGTACCAGCTTATTTCAATGATGCTCAAAGACAAGCAACAAAGGATGCTGGGAGAATTGCTGGCCTTGATGTGCAGAGAATCATCAATGAACCAACTGCTGCTGCACTTTCCTATGGGATGAACAACAAGGAGGGTCTAATAGCAGTTTTTGACCTTGGCGGTGGAACCTTTGATATCTCAATTTTAGAAATTTCAAATGGTGTCTTTGAGGTGATCATATCAATGCTCTTTTAGTTTGGTTATGACTTTTTGTTTGGTTGTCAAGTTGTAACTGTTCTTTGTTTACTCTTTAGGTCAAAGCAACAAATGGTGATACATTCTTGGGAGGAGAGGATTTTGATAATACCCTGTTGGAGTTCTTAGTGAATGAATTCAAGAGGACTGAGGGTATTGACCTTACAAAGGACAGACTGGCTCTGCAAAGGCTTCGTGAAGCTGCAGAGAAAGCTAAAATAGAGCTCTCATCGACTGCCCAGACTGAAATAAACTTGCCATTTATTACTGCTGATGCATCAGGTGCTAAACATTTGCAAATCACTTTGACTAGATCTAAGTTTGAGTCTCTGGTAAATAACTTGATTGAGAGGACAAGGAATCCGTGCAAAAATTGCTTGAAGGATGCTGGTGTTTCCATGAAAGATGTTGATGAGGTTCTTCTTGTTGGAGGAATGACTCGTGTTCCTAAAGTTCAAGAGGTAGTAGCAGAAATTTTTGGAAAGAGTCCAAGCAAAGGAGTAAACCCTGATGAAGCAGTTGCAATGGGAGCTGCAATTCAGGGTGGGATACTCCGTGGGGATGTCAAGGAGTTGCTTCTCCTAGATGTAACCCCTCTGTCACTTGGTATCGAGACACTTGGTGGAATATTCACCAGGTTAATAAATAGGAACACAACAATTCCTACGAAGAAGAGTCAGGTGAGGCTTGTCAGCTAAGCTTGTTGATGCTTGAATTTTTTGCTGATTCTTGCATGGCCCTGTCCTACAGAAAAAAGGGAAATTTTCTTTCATTTTTTTTAAAAAAAGCTGTACATGAAATAGATTTTGGTTTGTAGGTTCACAACTTGATGCAGGTTTATTGCATTGTTTGTGCCAAGAGTTATTTTCAGATTATTTACCAAATCTTCTCCATGATTTAAATAGTTGTACTTGTTCAACTTCAGGTCTTCTCTACGGCAGCCGACAATCAGACTCAGGTTGGTATCAAGGTGCTACAAGGTGAGCGTGAAATGGCATCTGACAACAAGCTCTTGGGAGAATTTGAGCTTGTTGGCATCCCTCCCGCTCAAAGAGGCTTGCCACAGATTGAGGTGACATTTGACATTGATGCTAATGGTATTGTGACTGTGTCAGCCAAGGACAAGGCCACGAGTAAAGAGCAACAAATTACTATCCGCACATCTGGTGGTCTCTCTGAAGACGAGATTGAGAAGATGGTGAAGGAGGCTGAAATGTTCTCTCAGAAGGATCAAGAAAGGAAGATTCTGGTTGATGTCAGAAATAGTGCAGACACCACAATCTACAGCATTGAGAAGAGCCTGGGCGAGTACAGGGATAAGATTCCTGCAGAAACAGCAAAGGAAATTGAGGATGCTGTTGCGGATTTGAGGACGGCTGTTGGGGGAGAAAATATTGAAGAGATCAAATCCAAACTCGATGCTGCTAACAAAGCGGTGTCCAAGATTGGGGAGCACATGTCTAAGGGCAGCAGTGGTGGTTCTTCTGGAGGCTCACAAGGTGGTGACCAAGCCCCTGAGGCAGAATATGAGGAGGTGAAGAAGTGAGCGCGTCCAACTTTCTTTATTTATTGTGGGTTTGTATCACACATTTCAGGAATGGATGTTCCTGATAATATTTCTCCTAGGAGATAAGGTTTTCTTTAGCGGTATTTTGTAACTAAACGCAGGAGATTGGCCCCTTTTATACTCATTTTAAAATGTTGACTCCCTTTTTTAAGCACAGCAATAAGTCAATAACCAACATTTTTCTGAAATGATCTCATCCTTGTGTCAAGGTGGGGTGTCAAATGCAGCTCTTAAAAATAGGTGGAAGTTTCTGCTGTAATCTTTGTATGTTCTTAGCCGGTTGGCAATATTTTTATGGGAAACCGTGCGGCATTTGCCAAAGTTCCAAATGGCTTGTGAATTGTGATAACTCTGCACAGCTTCTCTCGACTTCTCGAGCTAAATGGCACATGTTGCTCTAATAGTTTCCTTTTTGTTTTCGAAAAAGAAAAAAAAAACAAATTTACAGGAATGGTTTGAATGAAAGCTAGTCTTCCAATCTCTGCATGATTGTTGTAAAGTCGTTTCATGAAATTGTGACATATTTATTAGCAAAACTAACATCGAACCTTTGACTAAGCCCAACCAGGTTAATTTAGCAACGTTAGTATCACAAAAGTTATGTCTTTGAAAATTTCACAAAATTGTCTCTGAGGTGGCACGAAATTTAGTGGCTCATTCGTGACATTGGTCTGGCCCATTGAGTGGGAAAGGGAGGTTGAAGCTTTTAATGGAAAATCCGAAAAGGAATAAAATCCTATATAATTAGTAATGTGTTGAAAAATTAGAAAAGTGGTCTTGAAATATGGGAAAACATAAACATTTAAAAAAAAAAAAAAATGAAGGAAAAAAAAGGGCAAAATGGGCGAATTAAATCTGAGTGGGCTATTTAAATGGGCCCACTGAAGGTTTTGTCTTAACGGGAATTGATTAATTACCAAAAACTAAAAACCCTTGTTTTTCAGCCCCTTTTTTTTTTTCCTAGAGAAATAGCTCAATAAATTGGCTAGGGTTTTTTGTCACTGAGAAGCTGCTTTGTCCAATTAGAAAGAAGACGGCAATCAAATCAACCGCCTTGCATACTCCACAGGTACTTTTCCTTGAGACCCCCTAAATTTGTGTGTGTGTGTGTGTGTGTGTATGTTTTTTTTTTTTTTCTTTTTTTTTTTTTTTAATCTCTATTTGGTCTCCAGTTTTCTTATTTATGATTTTGGAAGGTTAAAATTTCGATGTTGGTTTTTAGTTTCAATGGTTAGTTCAATAGTAATCTTGAATTGTTATCATTGCACAGAAAATTTTTCGGCAAGAAAAAGAAAGATTCGTTCTTTTTTGGGATTAGATGGGAAGTAAGAGAAAAAACTCCGATTCCGTGGGGGCAGAAGTAGAGAATTTGGCAGGAACCCATGAAGTTAAGGCGATTTTCAAGAACCCCATTAGCAAGAAATTGAAAAAGGACAAGAAAGAAGAGGCTGAAACTGTCGCTGGACAATTGAGCAATGATGGCAGTGATGTGAATGTGGCAGGGACTTCTGCATCTGTTTCCAGTTCAATCAAACCCATGGAAAGAAGGAAGAAAAGGAAAGCATTGGACAAAGATCGCCACCACCATGCCACATTGGAAAATGAAGGATTGAAGCCTAAAATGGTGGATATAGATTCCAAAAGTTGTGGTGAGGATAGGGTGCAGGTGGTGGCTTCCTCTAGTGGTGGTTTGCCAGAGTTCCACATTGGTATTTTCAAGGACTTGGCGTCAATTGACATTTTTGTGAGAGAAGCTGCAGCGGAAAGAATGGGAATAGAGTTGCTGGAGGTGCAGAAGGCATATGAAATGGTTGAGAATAAGGAGCTGATTGAGGGTGGTGTAAAATTGGAAGCTGAAAAGGATGACGGGCTGAATGATTGTGCACCCTCTTTGAGATATGCAGTGCGTAGGCTTATCCGTGGCATTTCATCATCAAGGGAGGTATGATTCTTTAGTTGATGGTTTACTTATCACAAAAGGCTATGCGTGCATGATTGCTAATGCATCATGTGATTGTGATAGTTAAAAAGAGAGTTAGTGTCTAAGGCTACAATGCTGTGGAGTTTGGTTTGGGGAAGGGTCAAAGACTCAAATTTACACAATCTTATCATTGTTTTCACAAAAAAGTTGTTTTTGCAACTTGAATATGTAGCTACAAAGTCATAATGATGCAACCTTACTGTTACACCAAGACTCATCCTATGTGATTGAGATGGTAAATGGAATCAAATTTGATGTATGCTCATGGAAGTCTTCAACAATGAATTTAAGTCGAGATTTTATTGGACCTCTCTAGAAGTACTAATATGCTCTGGTTATTTTAACATTTTTAATGCATCACATGCTTCTCGGTACCAATTCATGTGTGTTTTTCCCTATGCAACTTTGACATTTCTGAATTAGGCTCTTGAGATTAGTGTTCTCTTCATTTTGAATTGTGAATACAAGGTACCTGTTATTGGTTTTATAGCTGTGTCCAGAGATAATCTGCTGTTAGTTTAGAATTGTCAACCTGCTAGCTTTTGATTGCTATATAATTTCGTGATTAATTCAATGTTTCTTGGCATAGCAGTAAACCCACCTGGGCTATTCATAATGCAAGCTTGTTGGCTAGTCTGAGTGATGAATTTGGTTTTTTCCAGTGTGCAAGGCAAGGATTTGCATTAGGTTTGACTGTGTTAATTGGTACGATACCTGGCATCAAGGTGGATTCTTTACTCAAATTAATAGTTGATATGTTGGAAGTTTCTTCATCAATGAAGGGGCAGGTAGGCAAAGATTTCTTTTATGAAATAGCTTGCCCTCTGCTTCAAATTAAATTATTAAGTTGCTATCTTATATTGCAGGAAATAAGAGATTGTCTTTTAGGTCGCTTATTTGCTTATGGTGCTATTGCCCAATCAGGAAGACTCATTAGTGAGTGGATTTCTGATAAAAATACATCATTGATCAAGGAGTTCACCAGTAATGTTCTCTCCCTTGCAGCAAAGAAAAGATATTTGCAAGAGCCTGCTGTGGCAATTCTTTTGGAATTGGTTGAAAAGGTATTTTAGTCTAACAAATTGAAACAATCAGTCTTCTTGTACATTTCTGGACAATTGTCAGGCGTCGCCCTTAAATGTTAAGAGAGTTTAATTTCTTTACAATGTGGGCTTCAATTCAGAATTAATGCTTATTTTCTTAATAAATAATCAAAGTAACAATATTTTTTTTAATCTTTTATTTTATTTAATTTATAGTTGCTGCAAGCACTTGATCCATAATTATTTTGTCACTTCTTGATCCTATTAGGAGGATATTTCTATTGTTGTTTGAACTACACGAGTGACGAGCAGATTTGTAACTCTTTTAGGATTTTATGTTTAATGGCATCGAATAAAAAAGGGATAAAAATTAAAAAAAAAAATGATGGGTTGTAGAACTATATGGTTGCTTTGTCATAGAGAGACATCCATTGTTCAAGATAATCTACAAGCCAAATGCCATTTGATGTGTGGATTGTTTTGTGTTATGTTATTTTTTTCTTTCATTTATTTTCCATTGAATCTCAATATGTTTACACCTTTTTGTCCCCATCATTTCTTTTCATTGACTTTAATCTGAGTATAATTAGCTATATATCTATGTTCTATTTTTCTCAGTTTAATGTAGTGGACCTGTTGGGTTTGAAACTCCTTTTGAATAAAGGTACACAAGTGCCTTGTCATTTTGAGGAAATTTTTTGTTAGCTATGGACTCTAGGATCTCTCTCATTTATTGTAGGGGTAGAAGGTATGAATTTTCTATTTTCTGTCTTATCCCATGGCAACATGCTAATAGCATAATTTTCTATTCAATATGATAGTTTACTATCTAGAGGAAGTCTAAAAGAGTTGATGAAAGGGACATTTTTGTTGAGAATTTACATAGGACTAAATAATAGCATAGGAGAAATAGAAAAATTGAGATAGAATAGTACAAAGGAGAGTAAGTGTAAACTTGGGAAGAAAAATATACAGAATGTCAAGTCTGCAATTTTAGTTTGTAAATCTCTCTCTCTCTCTCTCTCTCTCTCTCTCAGTGTTGTGAAAGAAGGTTTTGCTATTCTTGTCACCATAATTGGTGTGTTTTGCAAATTATATCTGCAAATGAGTTTATAGTCTCATGAACGGTAATCCTTTATTAATGTTCCATGCAAAAGTGCAGTTGCCAAAAGAAGCATTGCTAAGCCATGTGCTTGAAGCTCCAAGTCTTCGTGAGTGGTTTGCAAGAGCCACTGATATTGGAAATCCTGATGCTTTGCTTTTAGCTTTAAAAATCAGAGAGAAAATTTCTGTTGATAGCACAGCTTTTGGAAATATATTGCCACACCCATTTAGCCCTAGCAAGCTCTTTGCTCCTGAACATTTGTCCACCCTTGTTAACTGCTTGAAGGTAATTTTAGATTATATTGATTTATCTGATTTTAGTGATATCAAGTGGAAGAAAAGGCCAGAAAAATCAAAATACTCCCTTTTTTGTTGAATATGGCAGGAATCAACATTCTGTCAGCCTCGAATTCATGGTGTGTGGCCGGTTCTGGTGAATATTATGGTTTTGCAAGCTGAAGATGTGGTGCCGGCTTCTAATTCTCTAAGGAAGCACAAAAAAGGACGCAAGTATAGTGATTTTGATGAAGGATGCTAAGAGCATTCAGTCTTTCTGGGAAGTTATCATTGAGGGGTCTCTTATTCAATCTTCTCATGATCGCAAACACTTGGCATTTGATATTCTCCTTCTTGTCCTTCCAAGGTTGCCTGCATCACTTGTTCCAACTGTTCTGTCTTACAAGCTTATGCAGTGCATTATTGATATTCTTTCCACAAAGGATTCTTGGCTGTATAAAGTTGCTCAGAATTTTCTTGAGGAATTGGTTGCTTGGGTGAGAAATGATGATGTAAGAAGGGTTGCTGTTGTGGTAGCTTTACAGAAACACAGCAATGGAAAATTTGATTTGATGACAAGGACAAAAGCAGTAAAAACATTGATTTCTGAGTTCAAAACTGAATCTGGTTGCATGCTGTTTATTCAGAATTTAATGAACATGTTTGTGGATGTTGGTCAGGCATCAGATGAACCTTCAGATCAGAGTCAGACAACTGATGACAATTCAGAGGTAGGTTCAGTTGAGGATAAGGATTCAGTTGGTGTGATTGGAAACTCTGATTTCTTGAAAATTTGGATTGTGGAATCTCTCCCAGGTATTTTGAAATATTTGAAGCTAGACACTGAAGCAAAGCTTCGGGTGCAAAAGGAAATTTTGAAGTTTCTTTCTGTTCAAGGTCTCTTTTCTGCTTCTCTTGGCTCTGAAGTGACGTCTTTTGAATTACAAGAGAAGTTTAGATGGCCCAAGGTGCCAGCATCAAGTGCAATATGCAGGATTTGCATTGAGCAGATCCAATCATTGCTGGCTAATGCTCAAAAGGTAGAGGGGTCACATTTTTTGGCAAACGGCCTTGATGCTAATGATCTTGGGTCTTACTTCATGCATTTTCTCAGTACATTACGTGGTATTCCTTCAGTTTCTCTCTTTCGATCTTTGAACGATGATGATGAAAAGGCATTTAAAAAATTGCAAGAAATGGAAACTTGGCTTTCTAGAGAGGTAACATATTTAGTTTCTCGTCCTGCAGAACTGCCTTTTCGTTTTGGTTTTCAAGTCTAAGATTGTGGGCTCTTCAAAACCACTTTCCTGGCTTTGAATCCCAGATGTGATCCACCATGATGTAATCTGTGGTCATCATCTGCTCCTTATCTGATCTTGTGGAATGATGCTAAGCTTTACTATGTTTTTATCATGGCAGGAAAAGAATAGCAACATTAGTGCTGGTGCAAATAAATTGCATTCTATGAGGTACTTGCTGATCCAGTTGCTGCTCCAAATGCTACTTCGACCAGGAGAACTCTCTGAAGCAGTGTCTGAACTTATTATATGCTGTAAGAAAGCCTTTGCAGTTGCTGATCTTCTTAACTCCTCTGGAGAAGAAGAGTTGGATAGTGATGCAGATACTGAGTTGATGGATGTTCTTGTGGATACATTGCTTTCGTTGCTGCCACAGTCATCAGCTCCCATGCGATCTGCCATTGAGCAGGTGTGTGCATTAATTGTGACTTTAATTTCTGGGTCTGTAGTTTTACAGTATCTTGTGTCTATTCATGTTTGACTAGCAGGTTTGCACTTCTGGTTACTGGAAGTTATGCACTCATTCCTTCATCTGTAGTTAAATGTTCCTCATGATGCATTAACTAGGTTGAGTCATTGATCAATTTGGTGTGTGTTTCTTACATTTATTACTTTAATTTCTTATTGGCAGTTTTATGACAAGCTTTGACACTCCAAGAAACTGTTGATTAAGTTTGTAGGATTGGCTGTGATATTTGATGCTTAATTATTTTGAAACAAGTGGATGTGGTTGAAATTTTCATGTGATTGTAATACATCCATAGTTTATGTTGCTAGGTTTTCAAGCATTTCTGCAGTGATGTGACAAATGATGGACTGCTTCGAATGCTACATGTCATCAAGAAAGATTTGAAACCAGCTAGACATCGAGATGCTGACAGTGAAGATTATGATGATGAAGACAATGATTTTCTTGGTATTGAAGAAGATGAAGAAATTAATGAAGCTGAATCAGGGGAAACAGGTAAAGATGAAGAGGATACAGATGATTCCGAGGCAGTGGGTCAAGTTGAGGAACCCGGAAAGGAACTGCCAGAAGATTCTGATGATTCTGATGGAGGAATGGATGATGATGCAATGTTCCGGATGGACACTTATCTAGCCCAGATTTTTAAAGAGAAGAAGAATCAGACTAGCAGTGAAACTGCTCAGTCCCAGCTTGTTCTGTTCAAACTTCGTGTCCTTTCATTGCTGGAGATTTACTTGCATGAAAATCCAGGCAAGTATGCTGTTTATATGAAGATCAGCTGGATGGGTTTGTCAACATTTTGGTTTCTGAATATAATATAAATTTTTTGTAATGCCCTTGATTGCAAAATTTGGGTGTTGAAATGGAAACAATTATAAGGAATGATTTAGCATATAAAAGGTTTATTTATTCTGATAGTAGTTGGTTTTGAAAAATTTTTCTGGCATTGTTAATGTAGTCCCTCTCTAAATTTCAATGAATTGTATGTTAATTCATTGCTTTGTGTTTCAGAAGGTTTTTGCCTCTCTTTTAGAAAGATCATTTCTTTTCCTTCCTGGATATTTTGTAACATCTGTTTTTTCACATCTGCATTCTACAGGTAAGCCCCAAGTTCTGACAGTGTACTCGAATTTGGCTCAAGCATTTGTTAACCTGCATGCTACAGAAGTCAGTGAACAGCTTGGAGAGCGTATATGGGGAATTCTGCAAAAGAAAATATTTAAGGCAAAAGATTTTCCCAAGGGTGAAGCTGTGCAACTATCTACCCTTGAACTCTTGTTGGAAAGAAGCTTAAAGCTGGCATCAAAACCTTTCAAAAGAAAGAAATCTGTGAATAACCTATCAAAGAAAAAGCAGTCAGCCTCCTCAAAGCGACAGAGAATGATTACTTCCTTTGCTCAGAACTCAGCATTTTGGGTTCTGAAAATCATTGATGCCAGAAACTTTTCAGAGACTGAGCTGCAAAGAGTTTTTAATATTTTCAGAACTTTCTTTGTGGGATATTTTGACAATAAAAAGTCTCAGATAAAACCCGAATTTTTGAAAGAAATATTTAGAAGAAGGCCATGGATTGGGTACCATCATCTTGACTTATTTCTAGAAAAATGCAGTGGTGCAAAGTCAGAGTTCCGACGGGTTGAAGCACTTGATGTAGTGTGGGAAATGTTGAAGTCAGCAGTTTCTTCTGCCACTGGTGCTAGTAGCAGCAATGCATCGAAGAAAAACTTGAAAGACCATCTACAGCAACTTGGTCATCTGGTAAAAGAATTGGTGACAAATATGCCAGAAAAGCAGTCAAGGCGAGCTGCAGTTCGAAAATTTTGCTGCAAAGTCTTCCAGATCATATCAACCCATGATTTAAACAAGCCTTTTCTTAAACAGTTGGCCCCAGAGGTCCAAGCTGCCTTTGAATCTCAACTTGGTGAACCATTTCTGAATTTGAAAAAGGTTGAACAATAATCATATGGAGATTAATGAAGCCCTTGTGGATGAATTATGCAAGGAAAACTAATATTGGGTGTCTGGTCTGCACCCCAGATTATGGAGCGCAATCTATTGGACACAATTTGAAGAAGTTATGTTGCAAGGATAGCTAAGTTTTCGATGGCTTGGTTGGAATTCAGGTCCATGTGCTTGGGACGCTGTCAGTCTAATCCCATTTTGCCATCGGCTTCTAAGATAAAGAAATCAGCATGTTTTCATACATGAACAGTTGGATCACTGAAAAGAGGTTGAACAATGGTTATTTGATTTTGATCTGCCTTGTTTTTTGAACTCAAGTCTTTTCTATTCAATTTGTCCCGTATTTTTCGGTTTCTGTTGTGTAAGACTCAAAAAGAGTTTACTCAAATTGGCTGGCTAGCTGTGTCTTTGTGTTCCTTCCAGCTAGTAGCTAACTAGATGATTTGTCAACATGATTATCCAATCTGTCTGTAAAGTGATGGGATGAAAAGAATTTTTGGACGGCACCTTTGGGTTTGAGAGCAATCTGTCTTTGTAGCTTGGTAGCCTTGAAAATGGTCATTGTTGGGGGCCATGTTGTGTTGACCATCGTGGTTTGTGGCAGCTGTAGTTTAGACGCATCGGGAGTTGAATCCTTTACCCTGGTGCAAACAATTTATACGGTGAACATTGGCTCTCAATTCATTGGCTGCGTGCGCGAGTTGCAGATGATAAATGGATATAAGCCAAGCTGCCAAAGCATAACAAGCATGAGACTTCTTCGACCATGACATTCAAAAGGAATAATCTTTGTTAACATCACAACCAACCACATGACTCGGCGTAGGATTACTAACATTAATTAATCAGATCAGACCTCGTTAGTTTTCTCCTGTTTTTACTAATTGGGCCTTTATAGGGTGGAGAATACCGGTTATCCCTCTTCTATTCCCATTTTGGACATTCCTTCGCCATTTGCTAACACAACCTCGTAATCGTAATTGGATTCTTTTCTTTTTGTAAGGTACTCATAAGGTTCAGCTTCTTTGTATATTCTTATCACAACATTTTCCATCCTACCCACGTTATTCTGTCCTTGTCGAGCAAGTGGCATCTAAGCAAGCAGCTCCTCCGTTTAATGTGCAATGGCCGCAGCGGGCGTGGCCGGCTTAATGCGGCGCGGCTAAATAACAAATGCATTGCCCCATTCCCATTTCCGGCTTTGAAGTTTATCTACACAGTTAAGCTCGTTTGCCGACGAAACCTTTTCCCATTAGTAAGCACGATTAAGGTATTTTGCTAAATCCTTTTCCCTTCTTCTACAGTTCATTTGGGCCAAAGAATTGATATAAATTACTTGTTAGTATGTGCCCCAAGTCTTTCCAGCCAAGAAAGGAAGATAGTGCTGGATCACCGCTCGGGATCCATTGTAAATTGCTTGATATTTGGACCAGAGCAGCATCTCATTTGCCTAAGAAATTAATCTGATCATATTACTCAAGTATGCAAGTAAGAGCAGAATCCAATGAAGCCAAAAATATGTATTAAGTGTAGTAATGTGCACAGAATAATTCAACCACCTAACTTCTATCATCTAACCACTAACCATGTATCAACCATTTAATCTCCTCCTACACTCTCTCAACTAGGTTCCTTTCTTCTCTCGGTCATTTATACACAAATACAAGACTTCCCGCAGCCCCTGAATTCCGGATCCAATATCATCTTTATCCAGAAGCAACCAACAGAACACAATGGAGAACCCTCCCTGTAGCAAAAAGATTGAAAACTATTTAATTACCGTAATTCTGATGAAGCTATTGCTGGAATCCAAATCCTAAATCCCAAAGCCAACACAGAGTATTATCATACCTCATACAAGACCAGATCCATACCAATGCAATTGAAGGCCCTCATCGTTCTGTTGGCTTAAAGGAGTTCCTCAATCCATCAATTCCGAATCCTATGAATGTGCATCCTCAGAATCACTCCCAGAAGAACTCCCCGAATCAGAATCTGGCAATTCAAGAGGCAATTAGGATCTTTGCATGCAACAGTGCAGCATTGCAGTCAAGATTAGGATAGAAACTGTTGATACCACTAGATGAAGAAGAATCATCGCTTGAACTGCTAGAGCTGCTAGAACTGCTACTGGGATGGCCCATGTCCTTCTCAATCTCAACTGGTGGGAAACTGCTCATAGGCATGTCATCACCAATGTCGACATCTTCATCGCCAGCTTCCCCTTTCTTTGGCTTCTTTGCCTCCGTCCCAGCATCCATCCTCTCGTTCCCAGGTACATCCTATAGTGCACAAAGTATCCATTAGCAAATACGCCCATCAGAAGAACTCAACAAGATACACAAAAAAGAACAATGCCCGTCAAAATTATATATATTCATATACCTTGTTGCCTTCATTTGCAGCATTAGCCATGATGTTGTAGGTTCCCATTAATGCTTGACGCTTTAGCTTGCTAACCATTTTTTTGTAATTAGTCACAAATCGATCAAGCTCCCAAAGTGTCTCTGTATCAAGAGCTTCAATATCAAGCTCAATCTCATCCCCCTCCTGCCTGATATCTCTATTCCTCTTCTTAATGATCTGCACAACCTGGTCCATTTTCTCTGATGGCAAACTCTGCAAACCCAACCCTAATTTATGCTTCTCCTCAAGGCTCATCTCCCTCTTATTTGGATCCTTCGCCTTAGGCTTTGGCTGCTTCAAGGGCTTCACGGGTGGGGGTCGGGCCGCAGGAGATGGGGTCCGGACGGGCAACTGTGCAGTTGACTGAGGGTTATGGTTTTGATTCATAGCAACGCTTGGCAGGGCTTGCTCAGAATTTTCCACTACAGCTTGCAAGGAATTCTCCTCATCTTTCTTCTTATTGTGATGATCCCAAGAACTCGCTTGCACTTCTTGTACCTGAAGACTATCCTCAATCTCATCCTCATCAAGCCCCAATTTCTCCTCGATTGGCCGGTACAATTCCTCAAATCTTGAAAGAAACATCTCCGCAAGAACATAAACTTCGTGGCCCTTAGGATTATACTTCATGGCATTGCTGAAAGTCAATCTCACATCTGCAGCAAAATCCCCAGGAGAAACGTACAAATGTTTCCCCAATTTCGCTTTCACAGAACCTAAATCCATCGGTTTCTTGATTATATCATAATAATCGTGTAGCTGCCAGCCAACGACATCTACGGGCGTATTGAAGACGTAGCCGTGCTTGTGTTTCATCAATTTCGTCAATATCTGACCACATTTCTTCAGTAATTGCTCATTCTCCGGATTATCCCGTCTTTCCTTGGCGGCCGCTACAATGTTTGTTGCTTGGAACGGCCTCTTGTTGCCTAGCACTTTGTTGTTGTTGCTGCTGCTGTTGTTGTTAGCTGTTGCCGTGATTGGTTTCTTCTTGGAACCAGATCGGATCTGGAATTCGGCAGAGGATTCGATGCGGTTCTTCAATTGCCGGATCTGCTCCAGATCCGCAACCAACCGGCTCTTGAGCTCCAACAGCTCCTTCTTGGAATAGGTCGCGATGTTATAAGTTACGTACCCCCCGGTGCTGAATTCGTGGGCCCTCCGGTGGTTTATAGACGACGCATCGTCGGATGCAGCAGATTGAGTGATAGTTGGAGATTCATCAACGTTGGGCAGCAGCTGCGCTTGGAATTGCCTCTTTTTCGACAGCTTAGAGTTAGGGTTAGAGAAAGGGACCTTGCCCATGAAATTAGCGCCGCCTCTCGGCTTAGCCTGCGTCCAGTTCGGCTCGTTCCGATTGGCTAACACAGCGGACGCCATTGGTCGGACACTACGCCAGTCAATCTCCGGCCAGGATGAACCAATTCAAGAGGTGTAGCAAACATGAATCAATATAAGAGCGTGCAACCCACGCGCCGAACAAACGAAGCCACGCGCCACCAATAGATGGACCAACGAAGAAGAATAATCATAAGAGAGCGCGACAGAGAAGAATTTGGGGCTTGTGTAGTACCCCGATCAAGAGCGAGGAAGAGAGGCTGGGCGAGGGTCTGCACTTAAAGGCAGCGAGATCTGCCCGTAGGGCACCTGGGCAGGATCTGGGCCGTAGATTTCAATTCAATTCTGGATCTGCTGCCCAGCAGGTTGACCGGGTGACCTGGCATGGACGGTGAGGATGTGGAAGTCGGAACACGTGCTGCGATTTTAATCCGTCGATGAGTGAGAGGAGGGGATTGGTCGGAATTGGAGTTGAAATTTGGGTTTGGGGTGAATTTGTCGTGAATTTAGGGTTTATGTGGAGGGTGGTGAGGGGCCCTCCCACGTGATGACGTGGACAAAAGCCAGCTGGTTGGTTTGTGGTCCCGGCGTCTTTAGCAACAACCCACGCGCCTACGCGCTGGCAATCCCGAAAGAGAGCGCGCGGAGAAAAATATACAGTGTCAATGGAGATGGGGGAGGGGGAGTTTTTGGTAATTTTGTTCATCCAAAGAAGATTTTTATTGTTGGAGCCATACATCGCAATAAACGTTAAATTACAGTATCACCCTTTCCATTTAATAATAATTTTTGATTTGAGAACTGACAAAATATCTCCAAAAATCTAGGGGGATAAAAAAAAAAAAAACATTTCCAAACCCTAAAATTTCATTGCAGTGACATCATTTGAATAGAATGTAGGAAGCACAGCCTAGTTGATCATTTTGTACTTAATGTATCAATACTTTAATCAAATAAAAAACCTCATTTAAAAATAAACTTTGAAAACATTAACCCTCTCTCTCTTTTTTTTTTTTTTTTTATTGCTTGCTTTTCATTCAATGGAGAATTGAATAACGAAGGTTGTTCGGTTAACACAAAGGAATCAAAAATTTAAAAAAAAAAAAAAAAAAAGTGGGCAATATAATATACTCCACCACGAAAGATCAACGCTTTGTCCATTTTCTTTGTAATTAAAAAATTTTTAAAAAAATAGAAAAAGAAACTTGTGGGCCTAAATTTTGTGATCCTTCGGGGGGTTGGGCTTGTCAAATGAGCCTCTGGGTCAGGGAATCTCTCCTGCTCGAGTGTTACGCCTAGTCGTCCTCCCAAGCTTTGCCCTCGTTTATTGGCCTTGTACTGTGCCTTATTACCCGGAGCCTTGGCTCAGTGAGTTTGATTCTCCTTTTCCCTAGTTCTTTTTTAAAAAAAAAAAAAAAAAAAGAAGAGAAAATAGGGATGCCTATCATAATTTTATTGGAAAAAATTACGTTTATTAGAAAAATAAATTTTATAAAAGTCTGTTTAGTCCCACTAAACTTTGTGATAGTCTAATTCTTATTATTATCCATTAAAAAGACCAAGAAAAAAAAAGGGCAAAGCCACATTATTTAGTGAAATAAAATGTTACTAAAGCCCTTTTTTTTTTTTTTTTTTGGCCCCGTCTACACGAAAATTATGAACTCAAAAGTAGAAAGGATTTTGCCCTTCGGTAACACCATGTTAAGCCAGCAGTTCAAACCCCAAAGATGGCTGCTCTTCATGAATATAAAAAAAAAAAAAAAAAAAAGAATGGCAAACTTTCATGCATTTAAAGACATGTTTCAAAGTCTAAGCAACTTCTCTCTTCGAGTATTTAAGCGAAGAACAATCTATTATTTAGAGACATGTTTCGAAGTGTAAGAATAAGGGTAATATTTGTACAAATAAGCATCCCAGACATGTTAACTTTCATTTATTTCAATTTCACGTCCACCCTGTTCAAGAACGTGTACAGCTACTGTTTGATGTGCCTATGTACATTTGCTCCAATTTTTTTTTTTTTTTTTTTTTTTAAAAAAATGATATCAAGTTTCTAGAGTTGATGAGAAAATGGGCATTTGATGTCGCCGAATATAATCTAATATATAGCTTCTAGAACCCTCCTGAGCCCAGGATTGAAAATGTTGTTCAAAATCGTGTAAAAAAAAAAAAATGCACATAATCTCATGTGGGGCCTATTTCAATACTGTTTCTTGAATTGGAAGAGTCGCTTGGGAAGGCGATGCAATTGATGATTCTGCTGTTTTGTCAGTTGGCCCTTTTCTGGGACCGAAGGAAGAAATTGCTTGATTAATGCGGTCAAAGGTTTCTTTCTGCCCTTGGATGAACATGTCATAGGTTTCTTGTTGCCAACTTCTTCTTTGTTGAGTTTTCCATGCCACCAAAATAATCAACTTTGATCTCTCTCTCTCTCTCTCTCTCTCTCTCTATATATATATGTGTGTGTGTGTGTGTGTGTGTGTGTGTGTGTATTTATGTATGGTTGGCTCCCATGGGTGTTGGGGGATGATGGATCTTGTGGGGCTTCATGTAAGGGTGGTGATTGGCTTTGTTTTCACATCAAGAAGTGGCCGTCCACATGTTGTGCCAGATATCTTTATTATTTTCTAGAGGACTTTATGGGTCATGGCTTTCACTGGGTAGACAGATACCAACTAAAACTGAAGTTACTTAAGACAGTGTTCTCTTGGTTGGGTACATGTTCTGCTGTCTCCATCAAAACCACATCTTGCATCAACTTGGACTCCCTTTTCCAGTGCATTTGGGTTTTTACAAATAACTTTTACTTGCTTCAAGTTGTTATCTAAAAGATTGTATCTCCCGCTGTCAAAAAATAAAGAGAAGGCTGTATCTCCCAGAAATGGTCCTCTCCTTTAATGTTTTGATCAAGTTGTTTTGACTTTGCCATTCTTGGATTGGAAATGTTGTAAATCTGACAAATGGGCACGGTCACATAATACATTCCTTTGGTAAGTGTAACTGATAAAGATCAAGACTAAAACTTTTCTCGACGTTGAGGTTAGTTCGAGGTTGAGCAAAAGCTCATTCAGAGTAATGTCATGAAGATAGCAAGAGAGGTCCGTATCCAGGTAGACATTTTTTTTCTTTTGGCGGATCTTGCTATCTTGATTAAACATAAGCGTTGATCTTTGGTTGTGGAGTACATTATATTGCTTGAATTGCACTCTACTCTTTTCCCCGTGCTAATTTTTTGATGCGCAAAACGCTTTGCGTTGCCAGCCTGCGAACTTAACCTGCAAAAAGTACATCTTAAAGTAACCACTTTAAAAAAAAAAAAAAAAAAACTGAAAGTCCATCTTAAAGATGCACCGGAACAAGTCTATCTTCTTTATATGTAATTTTCATGCACCGAACAAACACCTTAAAATGTGACGCATAGCACAAAAAACATACAAAGTAGTTATTTTGTGCGTATCATATCAGGGAATCAAGTGACGAACACAAGAGAGGGGTCGCGCCACGCGTCAAAGAGGCAACAGCAACACGAAGCTGCCAGGCTGCGAATTGCATAGAACCAAATAGATAATCAATGAACCTTTGCATTAGAATCTTGGGGACCATAAAAATCTTAAACTTTTAGCATCTATGAAAGTCAAGTAAATGGAAACATACCATCCCTCAAAAATTCCAATTTCCCTTTAGCTGAATTCTGAAAAGAAAAATTAATTAAAAAAATTAAAATCATTTAAACGAAACACTACCTAAAAATCCTGCTCTAGCCGCTGCAAATGAGCTTAATGAAGCAACAAAAAAAAAAAATAAAAAACTTGTAACGTTTCATAGACATATTTTCAATACTAAAGCACAAGCTTTATCCTTAGACGTGGTTGGAATATGTCATGTCCATACGGGTGTCCTCTGTTTGAGCCCAAGGGTGAGAGTGGAAAGGCAATGGTATTAGTTTAGAATTAAAAGGTCGAAGTTTCCCCACATAAGGACTTGAAACATCTAACCATGCCGGCCAACCTGTGACTATTAAAAAAAAAAAAAGACTTGAAACCTCCGTCTAAATCCGGTCTGTTCCTGTCTGTGTTCGGTGTGCTGGAAAAATGGCGTGCCAGTCATATATTCCTTGTGCACACTAGAAGGGCCCCGTCTCTTGTTGGCTAGTTTGGTGTATGACGACCATGCAAGACAAACTGCACCTCCTAATTCATCAGCAGCAGCGTGTTTTGTTGACAGGCAAAACCAAAGAGGAAAAGTGAGTGCAAGATGGAAAAGAATGATTAAACATGTGAGAAACATGTGAGAAACAAAAAGCTGTCACCCACCGGTACTACACTGGTTTTTAGAGTTAAAAATGTTAAGTTTTGGGGTTTTAGTCAAAAGTAAATAGAAAGAAAAAATTTAAAAAATAATTTTTTTTTTTTTTTAGAAGAGGAAAATAATTTTGGATGTGGTATCTTATGCAAATTTTCCTTCCTTTTTTGTCATTTCAATCTTTTCCCTTTTGTTTTTTTTTTTCCCCCGACCTTCTAGCTTTAATATTCAGTCAAACCATTTTCATTCTCGTTAATGCAATTCAACTCGGATAGAGGTAGAGGAGAAACTAGAAAAAGAGTTTCTACAAGAAATCACTGGAATGTAGTTGAGTTGATGACAAGTTTCTCGACCTGATTTTCCTCCCTTCCGCCTTTTTCTTTGTTGGATAAATAATTCCTCATTCTCAAAGCATCTCAACAGTCAATGGAATACCAAATTAACGAGATGCCTCTGATCTTTCTATTAAAGTAAAGCTCCAGCTTAACATCACTCAAGATAGTATTCTAGTTAAATGATCTAATTTTTTTTTTTGTTTTTAATTTAAATTTAAATTCTGTCATAATAATTTATTTTTAAATACAAAATAAAAATTTATATTAGTTAGTTATAAAATTTAAGTTAAATTTTTAAAATAACTCAATCAGCTCTCTATCTATCATGTCATTCCCCTATTATTAATAATTTCTTTTCACTTAATTTAGTTTAATGTTGTAATAAAATTATTGTAAAAAATTATATCATTTGAATTATTATTATTATTATTATTATTTTAATTCTGATGTATCTGTTAGTTGATGCAAAAGTCTGTTGTTATTATTATTATTATTATTATTATTATTATTGAATATTATCCCTTTAAACTGTGTCGTGGTTTGAACCCAAATGATTCTTTTCGTCGTGTTCACATCACCGGGCAAGTAATTCCACCCCACTTTTGTCCTTGTTTCTTTGAAATTCCTCACTTTTGATTCTCAAATCTCCATCACTTTTTGTTTCGTTTTTTGATCGTTTTCACAGCCTATGTGGCTTAGAGTTGTATCAATTATATGCTCCCTATGGTCGTTCCTCTTATAATGTCTCTCTCTCTCTCTCTCTCTCTTTTTTTTTTTTTTTTGTGGGGGGGAGGAGGAGGGGGGGGGGGGGGGGGGCAGCGGTGTAAAGGCTTATTTTTAAAAAGAACTTGTCTGAAATGAATTTGTCCACCGGAGCACTAAATTTTCCTTTTTTGTTCTACGCACCAAAACTTGCTAAAGAGTCCCCAGATAAAGACATTCAATTATTCATGCTCTCACCTTAAATTGCCATGCTTTCCCACTTGCGCCGGTGTGCACAAAGTCAAAACTTTGAGCGAGCGAAGCCACAATTGTTTCTAGAAGAACTCGCTCCCAAGCCTTTCCAATGCCACTTGGAACTCTCAAAACTTAAACCCGTGATACACACATGGGTTTAGAACAATGACACTCCCCTCGCCTTTTCCATGCCAAAATTTGAAGGAAAGCCTCACAGATAGAACTCGCTCCACAAGGATTGATGATGCGCTTGGGTCCAATTCTAAGATTTGAACCTAATCCTATCAATCTTTTTTGATTAAAAAAAAGAGGGGGGGGGATGAGATCGATACTAAAATTATAGAAGATAAATGGAAAACAAGCCTTGGTTACGGAATAATTAACAGTCCCTAACAAATGAAGGTCTGGTTTGTAGTCTAATTCAAACACAAACAACTGAATTTAGGGATATTCACAGAGTTCCTTGGAAATTAGGATACATGAAATGAAAAGGCATAATTCCATTTACCAACATGGATACAATGATCACATAATTAAACATGAGAATGCATTAAGCAACATAACATTATGTATAGCCTATGGTCATAATTCCACTCACTACCGTGGACATACAATGATCACAATGAACCTTGTGAGGCCTTCGGAATTATCTTGCCCTCCTGACCCAAAGGCACAATGCCACCGGCTACGGGTCTCATTTCGCCGCTGACTGCCACTCCGGCAACCCCTTGATACGGAGGAGGAGGCTGGACTACGCCACCCCCCGCCGCAGTATAAAGCACCTGCCACCCAGCGTTATCATAACCAACCTGCGTGTAACCTGCATCTGTCATACCAATCCCAGGTCCACTGGGTCTCACCATCCCCATTGGTCCTGCCATCGACATCTGCGGCAGCGGTGGCGGTTGTTGCTGTGGCGGGATAACATTGTACATTGGGGCCTCCCGGTAAACTTCAGGAACCCCCATCCTCTGCATGTAATACCCTTGACCGGCATTGCCGGTAACTGGCCGCATTGCCGGGTTATGGTAAACAGTGGCCGGAGCCGGAGCCGGAGCCGGAGCCGGGATCATGTACACCTGTTGCTCCGGTTGAACCGGCGTGGCCGCTGTAGTCACTGTAGCAGGGTATCCTCCGCTCGCAATCTGCTTCTCTGGCCAATAACTCGCCGGAGCAGTGACAGCCGGCGGCACGCTTACGGGCATGGTCGCTGGAGAAACTTTTTCTGGCAACTTCTGAAGGAAGTAATCTCCGGCGGCGAAGGCACCGGCCAAATTCTCGTCACTCTTATTCTTGTACATAGCTTGCTGGTCCAGGTCTCTAATCTGCGGGGCCTGTAAAGTAATCTGATCCGACCCAATAACCCGATCATCACGGGCTGCCGCAGCAGGGACGTCGGGCAAATCAGGCACCTTGACCGGCGGAGGAAGCGACGGACCTCCCTTTTCTAGCCCAAGCAGATCCGCCGGCATTTTATCCCCTTCAGCGACTTGAGCCGGGCCCGAATTCAACGCCTCAATGAAACGGTACTTCCCGCCATCAGAGCCAAAACTCGCCAGAGATGGATTAACAGGAAACAAAAACAGACGCATGCGGGCAGGCTTACCGGAGGCCCGATATAGCCGGTCGTACTCGTGCATCATGTGTTCAAGATCGTCATCATTAGTGACAGAGATCAAAGCATCAAGATCTTCACCCGGCAGCTGGTACTTAAAGGAAACATCTGAGTCGCCGCAGAGGTCAGCAACCTTGGCAATCATGTAGGAGAACTTGGTGGTACGGTCGACGCCGAGGATCTTGGTCTCGCCGCCGATGTAAGAGAGCTGGTTGTCGTGGGGTCTTGGGTGGATCTTGCCGCCGTAGCTGCACATAAACTTAACCTTGTAGTTGTAGTTGTTGTTCTGAGGGGGCTGTTGCTGGTCCTCCCATCGCATCGGGCTCTCGAAATCGATCGGAGAAGAATCCTCTGAATCTGGGTACGAGGAATAAGAGTAACTCTCCATGTTTTTAGAGATGGAAAGTGAAAAAGAAAGGATCTTGTGAGAGATGGAGATTGAAAGGTTCAGGCTTTGAAGTTTGAAGAAGGTTCAGGCTTTGAAGTTTGTACAGTCTGAGCCATGACGATGAGACAAAGAGAATTCAGACTTTTGAAAACACACATCTTTTATATATATATATATATATATATATTTTTGGTTGAAAAAGTGGAGGGTGGGTGGGCTTGAGAGTCATAGAATGCTTGTGCTACCTATGTTTTTTGTAGGGTTTAGCTTGGCCATGGATGACACGTGGCGTGCGACAAGGGTGACGTGTGGTGGAGGGTGATGTCCACAGAGGCGGCTCTTGCGGTTTGGCTGGACTGGCTAATTGGGCTGTGGTGGTGGGTCCAGGGAGAGCATTCATTGATTTGAGAAGTGGGTTATAGGGACGAGGGAGGCGATAAGATGCCGACCTGGATGATATATATATAATAATAATAATATATTTTTTTTATTAATAATTATAAAATAATAATTAAATGTTAAATTTTTTAATAAAAAGAATGTAGAAAGACATATAACTGTGCATTAAATTTTAAATTTAATAGTTAAATTATAATTTTTAATAAAATTAATGATTTAATCTTAAATATAAATAGAATGTACTACTTTTTATAAGTTAGGAAAAGTTTAACAATTAAATCATAATTTTTAGTTATTTTTTAAGTCAAAATTAATTAAAATAGAAATCAATTCAATTTTTTTTATTTTATTTCACATCTTCCTTGTCCAACCCGGTTTGACCAGTGTTTTTCTTTTAACAAATTTTGACTCTTTTATTATTATTATTATTATTATTATTATTTGTGGAACCGAACCGAACCGAATATCTTATTGATTCCTAGCTTCTTCTAACCCGACTGGCTAATTTTTATGAAGCAGAGTAAGCAGAATAACAAGACACTGAATTTTGTGACAAAAGTTGTTTGATTCGTAGACATGCAGCCATCCCAAAAATGAACAGATAATCCTGAAATAGTTACCCACGGATTCTTTTAATTTAATTCAAGACCAATTAAACTTTTTTAACTCATTAATATTATTCATAATTTTTCATATTGTTAAGAATTTATTTCATAATATATATATATATATATATATATATATATATATATATATATATATGACCTGGCTCAAACAAAGACCCGGTTCACAATAAAAAATTAAACTTACTCGGGCCAACGGTTGGGAACTAGATGCAAATTTGTTTTCATTCCGGGTTTTCTGGGTTTACTTCGGGTTAAAGTCTCTCAGGTTAATAAACTGACCCGGACCAAATTAATGGACGGTTCACCGGTTTGTCGGTCGGGCTGGTTCAGATTTTAAAACTTTGGTTCTGACGCCTATCAAGTGACACCCTCGTGCATGGCGTTGGCAAAGCTTTAAAAAAAAAAAAAAAAAAAGGGTTATGTAAGCAAGATGTTTGATTAGAAGCACTGTAGCATCATCAGTAAAACTTTTGGTTTGCGTTTATGTTAAATGTAGATGGTTATTTTTATTAAATGCTGCTGGTGGCTATTACTTTATGGATTATTTTCCTGTTTATGTAGCTCGCTCCCACTCTACTTTTCCTTTTAAGCAAAAAAAAAAAAAAAAAATACTTCAAAAATATATTCGTCATCGTGTTTCTAATTTAAAATTTAAAATTAATATCATAGTTAAATTTTATCAATAAAAATTATTCGTCATTTAAATATATTTAAATTTAAATATTTTTTTTAATATTTAATATTAATTTCAACTAATTTAAAACATCATATACTGTACATAAATTCCTTGATTTTGGAATGAGAACCGAAACTCATGCCACTTTGGAAAGAAGCACTCGAGCCACTTGGCTGGTCCACTTCAATTATTGCTCATGAGAGTCTATTTTGTGCATGTATTTATGTATTTATGAGATGAAGTTGTGCTCTGCACTCAATCAAATTTAAAGGCAATAAGGCCCCCCAAATAGTAACATGACTTGTGCAGTGGCACAGATATCAAGCTCTCCGGGAAAAGCTTGAACTTTACAATGCATTTGTAAGGGATTTTAGTCATATTAATTCGCCCATTTTTGGTGCTTTCATATCTCCAGGCAACTGCCAACTCCAGCAAAGTGATCACAGCTTGCAACACTACTTTACCGCCTCTGAAGGGAAATCCATCTGATGGACAGAAAGAAAAAAAAAAAATGGAGGACTAGAGCTGTAGATCTAGCTTGTCTCCATGGTTGTTCATTGATTCTCCCATTTTGGAGAGGTTTTTCAATGGGGTTTGTCGAGTGATGAAATAGATTATAATAACAGAGGAATGTGAGTATCATTCAGGGCAGTTGTGCTATTAACGGGAACTGGCAGGGAGACAACTAGAGTTCCACCTTCTTGTAACTTGCACCATCGCTTTTGAACTGCCATTCACAATCATCACTCATGCAGTCAGAAACATCTGTCCGCGATTGTCTAGGAAAGGGTAATTAAAAATGTAAATATATATATATATATATATTCTTCTGACTTTTTAACGTTTTATTGCCATGCACCTTGTTAACTAATAAAAATGTTTCCTTTTGATTCGATGCAGATCACGAACGGCATTAAAGGGCCAACAGATCGCGCACATAAAATAATGGGAAAAAAAAAGGACAAATAGAGAATCTTATATTTTAAAAATAATTATTTTTAAAAGTTAATTATGAGTTTAGAGTTTAAATTTTATTTTTCATCTCATAATTGATGATTTCTGGATATCTTATATGATATTACATGCAATTTTCTGGAATCCAATGTGCATGCCGTGATTGTTAGTTAGCAGAATGTATCACATGTACGTCATTTTCTCAATTATTGGGATGCATGATCGTTTCTTGCTCGACTATGCATGGAAAAGTTGGCAATACCCTCTTACTTACTGATTTATTTTGAGCTAACTTCAGCAATACCCTTTCCGTGGATGTTCTGGAAATGATGTTAATCACAGAAATGAAAAGAACGGTATTGTCTTGACTGAAACCTCAGTTTCAACTGATAATAATGAACATACATGGGAACCGTGCTGACCAACTGTTTTCTTTGCATACTTAAAATAAATGCAAAAAGAGCCGGACATCTCTTTCGCACCTGACTTTGATCTCTCAGTGCCCAACGTGAAACTGGGTAGCTGCCACAGCGATTGAAAGCTTATCAATGAACATGAGTCAGCGGATTCACGGGGGATTTGCGGTCAATTATTATATTTTCATTGGGATTCCACTCACTTTTAATCTAATGGGAAAGCGCACCTTCTCACCCATGTGCAAAGGTAAGTAAAATACAGCTGAATGTCACTTGGAATCACCAGCGAAGTTATGGATGTATAGTGGAAAACATAATCGCTAGAGCCTTGAGAACAGATAAAATGATTGGAAGAACGTGAGTCATGTAGCCCCATTTGCAATTTTAAATACAAAAATACGGTGGCTCTTTTTGGCCTTCTGTTTCTAAATTCCTTCGTCCTGGGAGAGCATCCCAAACTGCTGCCAAATCGTCACGGTTAGAGTTAGTCCTGCAACAAACACCATTCTAGGCGATAATATCTAACAGCAAACATGCTCAGTCAATTTGTGTCCATGTCCGGCAATTCTTTGAATTTACCCCCACTAGCCACAAATTCTAAGTACTGAAGTTATCTGAACTTTTAATTTTAGATATAGAGTTTGATCTCTAATTCTCAAAAAAAAAAAACAAAAATTGTGACATTACCGATTGCAACAAGGAGTTATGAACTACGTACCTGAAACAGAGTCACGAGGAAATGGGCCCTAATGGACTTTAACTGCAAGCTCAATATAGAAAACTTGGATTGAGTTCAACTGACTGTGGAGGCTTTCAAACCCAAAATCTTGGGAAAATTGGGTTAAAAGAAAGCCCAGGATTTTTTCTACCTTTCTCATGCATTTGCCATTACTGTTGTCCTAATCCTTTATTTGCCACAAGGTAAAGCCAGGAAGGTAAAAGCCATGAAAGTAAACGAGAGCACCCTTGAAAAGAATTTCTCAAAAAGGGAAAGGGAGAAGAAAAAGGGCCAAAAAAAAGAGAGAGAGAACTCATCTTAGTAGAAAAAATAATTTCTGCTTTCCAAGAAAACTTGTTTAAAAGATTCAGATCCATCAATGATGGAGCTATGACACCTAGATTACCTTTCTACCCTCTATGTAGACATCCCTTCTACCATTTTTAAGAGATACTGTGATATCTTGGGACAAGTTGGGAGAAATTTTAAATTCAGGGATTGATCTAAATGGAAGAAATCGTGACCCATATGTATCCTGACAGGAAGGAATTCGACAAGTTCATCCAATAAACCTATTGCGGTGGTGACTGAGACGTCAGGTGAGAAATAATTCCATTCATGGGTTATTTTTAACTTCAAGAATGAAGAGAAATTGTGATTAAAACAAGTGCAAGTCGACAAGATTCAATCTCTACGATCATCTTCTTGATTCTATCTCTTTCTTTCCACTTCAGAAATATTGGTGAATCTTCGGGTGAGAGAAATCTTTCATTCCTTTTAACTTCAAGAATGAAAAAATAAAAAAGCTTGTGAAACCAAGAAACAGTAAAAAGATTTAATCTTTGACCATTTTATTGGTTATTTGTTTTGTTTTCTTTCAATGGAATCCAAACCCAGTCGTGTTCTTGTTTCCTAATGGAAGTGTTTGATCTTTTGCTCGTTTCTTTGTCGTTGAAATTCCTTGGTGCTTTAATTTGCCTATGTCTTAACAACATGGTGTTGTTGTCTCCCATGTTTTTCTTGACTTTCTTGGAAAATAAAGAATAATGGGTTAGATGGGAGAGAATTATGGGTTAGAGTAGAATGAAGCAGTCAAGGTACATTGTTAACTGGTAATTTGGTACCAAAACTGAATTATAAAATACTGATTAAAGGATATTCTAGTGCAGGTAATCAAACAAATGAAAATTAAAAAGTAAATTATAGACGAGCTGTAATAGAAAAGAAAGAGACGCCACGCTTGTTTTCTTCCCTTTTATCTTTAACAAAAAAAAAAAAAAAAGAAGGGCATTTGGGTAGAAAATAGGATATAAAAAAAAAAAAAAGGAAATCCTCTTTTCTAACACAAAAACCAACTCTAGGATAGAAAATAAGAATTAAACTGGCAAGAAAGAGAGAAGAAAAACTTACAACTGAAGTATAATCCATCTCTCTCTCTTTCTGAGTATGTATGGTGGATTCAGAATGCAACCAAAGATTCCTTCGGCGCTGCCATGCCTGATCCTTCTCTCGATCCTCTTCCTATACTTGTACTCCACCATTTTCCTCACTCAATCCTCCACACGCATCCCCACAACAACTTCCACAACTTCTACACCTTGCAATCTCTTTAAAGGCCATTGGGTCTTAGACCCCAAGTCCCCAAGGCCCTTATACGATGAGACCTGCCCATTCCACAGAAACGCCTGGAACTGCCTCAGGAACAAGAGAGACAACATGGGTGTCATCAATTCCTGGAGATGGGTGCCCAAAGGTTGCAGCTTTTTGCCACGGATTGACCCGGATAGGTTTCTGGGGATGATGAGGAATAGGAATATCGGGTTCGTTGGGGACTCTTTGAATGAGAACTTTTTGGTGTCATTTTTGTGTATTCTTAGAGTGGCTGATACTAGTGCCAAGAAGTGGAAAAAGAAAGGGGCTTGGAGAGGCGCTTATTTCCCTAAATTCAATGTCACCGTGGCCTATCATCGTGCTGTTTTGCTTGCCAAATACGAGTGAGTTCCATTGTTTCCTTTCTTTGTAATTTTATTTTATTTCTGGATTAAATGGATTCCTCAAAGAGGTTTGATTGTCTAAATTTAGTGTCTTTTCGGTTTGGTTCATGATGTCATTAGGGAACTGAGTCTATCGCTTGTTTTAACCAAAGGAGGCAAGGCTAGAGTAAGCCAAATTTTACAAAGTGAACAGACTTGCAGCCATGTAGATCCTTTGGGCTAGAATTTAGAGTTTCAGTTGCAGAGATATTTAATTAACAGATATAAGTCAAGATTAGAAGTGTCTTTGGTTTTGTTTGGGTGAGGATACTATTTCATGCATGTCACAATAAAGTGAGACTTGTAATCAATATGGGCCTTACGTATGAACCTTCCTTCCCCTTGTGAATTCAAGGGAAATATTTTTTCAATGCATTCATGATCTTGTCCCATGGAAGCTTATGCACTTCTACTGGTTGAAGATCTTTTTGCCAATATCAAAATATGCTGCAAATATTCTATTATGACCCGTCTGATGTAGCTTATATTCATAAATAGTGTATGAAGTAAATCTTTGTGTGCATGCACAGCTGCTGATACAATTCTTTTTTTAACTTGGATTTCATGATTGTATATGCTGGTTTCATGGGCTTGGAACTGTGGTTTGGTGTAAAGCTTATTTGATGGATCGTTGAAATACAGTGACTCATGTTCAGTCTGCAGAAAACATTGTAAACATGGAGCTTAGAGAAATGTTGCTATTGTGTTGCCTTGTGGTAGAAATAGTCTGGCTTTAAGTTCATGATACTGACACTACAGGATACATTTTGACACCAAGGAAGTTGGGGATTTGCTTAAATGCTCAAAACTGCCAACATAACCTATAATAAGCCCATTAACTACCTTTTCTTTGTTGCAGTTTTCTTGTCGTATGGCTCATCATGTTCCTTATTCCCCCACCTCTTTTCCACTTTCCAGCCCCAGTATAATTCTCTGCATCTTGAATGCAATGTAACTACAGTTTTATGACACCATTATATTAGATTTGAATCCTTAATGTTGTTTTGCACAATTTTTAAGCTTTAAATTTAGAAGATGACAACCTCACTCACTCATAACTGATTAATTAAAGGTGGCAGCCAAAACAGTCTGCACTCACTAATGATGAACTAAAGGGGACATATCGCGTTGATGTGGATATTCCTGCAAATGATTGGATCACTGTCACTGACTTCTATGATGTGCTTGTCTTTAACACCGGTCATTGGTAAGTTCCTTTTCTATTTTCAGGCCAAATTGTATGTCGGTCAGTGAACCAATATTTCATCTCTTACTGCTTTGACATCTCATCTCTACCAATGGAGACTTAAAGAAGCTTGCTTTTGACATAAAGTTCCAGTTTGCTGAAGCACCTAAACACTTTTAGTTTTTATTATTTTTGAGAGAAAGGGGGACTGGGGTTGTTGCAGCTACAAATCCTTGTGGTTCCACATTCTTCCAACCACATATGGACGGATAGATAAGGGAGTCAGTGTTCTATATGGTGTACTTAATAACTTTAGATTTTTCCTGTTTGAGTAATAAATCATTTTTGGGCCAAGCAGTAAGGGACTGCAATGGTGAAGAACTGATGTCCAGATAGTGCTCTCTTATCACCTTTTATGACTTCTGTCCATCGAAAGTACAATTTTAATTCATTGCATTTCTCTTATGCCATTGACATCATTACTATCGATATTGTATATCTAATATGTGAGTTATTTGAATAATTATCATATTGTAGTGCACATAATAGTGTAATTACATTGGTTTAGAGTAGAAAATTTTAGGGGAAAGTGTAATTGCTCTACTTTTCTTGCTGCTATAACTATAGGAAATCAGAAAGCCTTTCTTGGTACTAAGGCATGAATTGCTTAATTAGTTTCATTTCATTCCATCTTGCCTTGTAGCACATAATTACAGAATGAGCTTACAGTAGCTTTATACATATCTAGTGATTGAAAGCCTCTTCACCATCACACATTCACCATCTTGCATTCTTTTTGTCATTGTTAGGTGGGGTTTTGACAAATTCCCAAAAGAAACACCTCTTGTTTTTCATCGTGATGGACGACCAATACATCCTCCCCTTGGGTTGTATGATGGACTTAAGGTTGTTCTTGAAAGCATGGTCTCATACATAGAAAAAGAAGTTCCCAAAAAGACACTCAAATTTTGGCGGCTGCAATCGCCTCGGCATTTTTATGATGGTGAATGGAATCAGAATGGTAGTTGCTTGTTCAATGAGCCCCTCAGGGAAGATGAGGTATTCTCTCTATTAGTGGATATACAAATCAAACCGTGGACTTGTTAATATTCTTTCAAGTTCATTGGCATGAAATGAAAAGTTGTTGTGGAAATTGATTTTTCTTATCCCTTTTATTTTGAAGCAAAATGAAGCTTTGACATCTCCACCTTTAGTGTGGCAATATTCTTATTTTTTTTCTTCTTCAGTATTTGTCTATTTGTTGTTTAAAAGATCTAGATGTTGATACCTGGATAGCTTGATATGTGGTTTGATCCCAGCAACAATGAAGTGAACAAGGAAGCAAGAATGCTTAACCGTGTGATTGAAGAGGCATTACATGGTACAGATATACGAGTGCTGGATCTTACTGGACTGAGTGAATTCAGAGCAGATGCCCACCCAGCTGTTTGGTTAGGAAAGAAAGACGCTGTGGAAATTTGGGGTCAGGACTGCATGCATTGGTGCCTACCTGGTGTGCCTGACACATGGGTTGATATCTTGTCAGAGTTGATCACCAATAGCTTGAAGACAAGACACTGAACATGCAAGAAAACAGCATAACAATGTGTCTGGATTCCTCTCTGTGGATACCTGTGCCTTGCATGGCAAAATGCTCCGCCTGTCTAGCTACTGCACTTTCGTGGAGCAGTGCAACCCATTTTAGAGGTCGCCTTCCACAAGACAAATCGGTACAAAGACACGCCCAGACTTTTTGAGACCCAGTAGGATCAGATGAACAAAGCTCATTGTTTTATTGTTTAGTTTGTAAAGTTTGAAAAGAAAAGATAAAAGCACAATATAAAGGTGCAACGGGGGATCCTTTGTGAAGTGGAGAAGGTGGTCGGAAGGAAAACTGAATTGGCTGTGTTATGCTTCACCTGTTGTAGGTTTGAATTTTTGAAGCATCTCTTATATGCAATTCATCCGTTTCCCTTTAATTGAATTCACTTTTCACACCATTTGTTAATAATTTTGATCGATGCATGCTCATCTCCTCGAGACCTTACCTTCTACATATAACTGCAAGTATCATGAATTGTTGCTTTAGTATTCAGCACCAAAGGTTTTTTCTTTTGAGTGATTGCCTCAGCAAGTGTAATCTTCATTCTCCTTTTCTTCAATGATGAGGAAAGATTCATACAATTCACCCAGTTGAATTTGGTATTAAGACTCTGTTGTTAACACCCTCTTCTTTCCGGATTATTTTCTGTTTTATTTTGGTATTAAGAATTTCGCTCTTCTCGCCAAACAGCCTTCGCCAACAGCGAAAGCCCCAACCTTTGTCCTTCCTGAGAACCATTCATGTCACCGACAGAGACACAGCCCAAACCCCATGCACCATAGACAGCATAAACGACCTGTTCTGGCATCAGATCTGACAACATAAGTGGCAAAGGTGAACACGCTATTGGTCCAGAGGAACAAGGCTATAAAGAAGAACAACGAACTTTTGTTCACTGATTTATGCCTCCGTTTGGCCTTGAGGAAAGAGGAAGTGAAGAGCAAATGGAGCAAACTGGATCAAGACCAGAAGTCGGTGCCGGTTAAAGGGTTTGTTGACGAGTTGGGTGTGTCAATTTCCATCTATTGTCTGCAAGTTCTGTTCAAGAGACAATTGAAGCCACCCCTTCCAGATTCTTCTACTTCTGCCTTGTTTCTTGGATTGAGAAGAATAATGCGGTTTCTCAAGATAAATGATAATGTTCAAGATGCCACACCATACGAGTCTACTATTTTGTATTGGCTGCCAGGGGAACAATTACTTGGATTCGCTTATGCTCCTCCTTTTACCAATTTTAACAAACAATTCTATTTACCGTAGCAGCATGGCTTTGATTTTTGTGTCGACCAGCCAATTCAATAACCGAAACGCATGGCACAGGAGGATTTCAAGTTTACCGATCACAGAATGGAAAACATTTGTTTCCTGCCGCTAGCTTTCTTGCTTCACCTGAATCCTGTGGCCATTTATGTTCTTTTTCTCGTGGAGTGTGCCGGGGTGGTTAGTGTGGTGGAGTGTGCCAGGGTGGTTTGGGGCCAAACTAGTCGTTTTGTTGAGGGACACGCAATCCTCAAAGGCCAGGGAATACAAATACTCTTTCTGAAACTCAGTCAAAGCAAAACACAATTCTGGCTCATTATTGGCAGACCATGAGTGCTGGAGAAAGAACACAATAAGGGAACTCGTACAGGACAAATGCCTGGTTATCATGTATTAAGGTGCCCAATAAATATGAGCTATGCAAAAAAGAAAAAGATAAAATAAAAACCCTTAATTTAAAAGAACCTGTATGTACTATTCTCTGCCAAAACATGAAAACCTATATACCACTGTCAACCGAACTATTCGGCCATAATAGTGTTTGAGTAAGGGGCATAGAGTCCTGTCAGAAATATAGCTGACTGCACTGTGCAACTGATGCTGCTGCTGGACAATAAGGGCACTTGAATGTTTGTGAGCTACCCTTAGACAGCTTCATGATTGACTGCTTGCAGAGTACATGGGAACATTGCATCAGCATTGGTGGATTTTCTTCACTGCCTTGATCTCTACTCACGGGGCATACAAAAATGGAATGAAATTGAAATTCCTTTCCCAATTCCACTGGCACGGGCAACTGCTTCATTGCCTGCCACTCCACCTTCTTTGCAGCCATGACATTAGCCAGCTTTAAGAGAGTAGGCAACCCTTCAATTCCAGCTGCTATTGACATAGCCAAGGGGCAACTATAGGACTGGCCCAAGAGATTGGAAAAATCTCGAGATAACTCTTCAGCCAACTTGTCCCAATTGTTGGGAACCAATAACTCAGAGTGAGGACATTTTTCAAGCTTGCCAATCCACACAATGCAAACTATTACCTTCAGGATCTCTTCCATGTTAAGTGAAGCAAAAGGAGCTAGGTGAGTTCTAGCATAGTCAAGGGCATCTGCTTTATTTCCTCTCTTTAGAATCTCTGCAAATTGGAGGCTGTGAAGTTTCTGTTCAAGATTTGAACCACTCTGCTTGAGCATTTCTTGGTTGTTAGAGACCCAAGTCAATGCAGGCACTAGGTTTTTATCCCTCATTGCCTCTAGTATTTGATGCATTTCCAAGAAGTAAGACCTCATGGGATCTGCCTCCCATTCTCCACCCTCATTTATTAGGCAATCTCCAAGATCAAAAAGGCCGTGCCGATAGAAATGACTTGCTATTATCCGGTTCACTATATGGAAGTCAAAGTCAACATTTCTGTATGCCCTAGAAATGTCAGGATTAAAAGATTTTTCAAGGAGCTTTGGATACTTGCTGAGACTTTGGTTTAGCTCCTTCTGTGAAGCTTCTAATTGGGTGAGTGGACAAACCGCATTCAGCTTATGTCTTAGCTCTGTGAGGATGGATTTTTGATCAACTGGGGAGACGGGGTCATCAACTGACTCGATTTTTGCCAAGGCCTGCTCAATTTCATGGCTCACTTGGTCAATCACTTCTTGGGATTTGGACAATGATAATTTTTGCTTCTTCATGACACGTTCAAATGCATCTTTTATGGTAGCCAGCTCCATCCCTGCAAAAGAGGAAAGGCTGATATCTTGCCCATCTCAGATAATGAAAATGGGAATTGATTTTTCAAAGCAGCAATGCAATGAAGATCAAAAAACTTAGCCACTATCTTCAAGGTATTGGGTTCTAATCTTAGGAAGGGGGTAGGAGGATTATGGGAATGGAGAGAGTTATACATATTGTATAACTCATAGCCTAATGGGCCACTTAATGGACCTATATATATATAGATAGATAGATAAATGTAAACATATCAATTATATCATTGAAATCAAAAGGCACAATGGAAAATCATTAAATCTATGTTAAAAATTTAATAAAATGAAAAGCCAACATAATGTCAAACTTATGATAAATTTATGTTTATTGCGGGAAAACCTCACATTCTGAGTGCAGGGGCAAACATTTAAGGCTGAATCAAAAGAGGCAACTAGGCTAAGATTTTCCCTACTCAGTCTCACCAACCTCAAGCTTTTTGTGGTTTATGTCGGTTCCAGCTTGCACCTCCAATTATGGTCAAGATGAATGTAAAACAAAATTCTTTAGAAAAGAATACAGCAGTATTGTGTAGCTCCGTTATTGTTATTATTATTCTTATTATTTTTAATCAAGATCAAAAGAAAGAAAAGATTTTGAATGCTTGTCTCATAAGTGAAGCTGTAAATAATTGATGCCAGCTTGGCATATTGAATTAACCCAAGGACATGAACTACTAATGTGTTTCTTTTAGTTGATAAAATACTCATCATTTCATTCTTCTTCTCATTTTCACTTTGTTTATCTGGTTGACTGATATGTGTCTTACAGAACCAAGGATGGCAACAATGCAGATTAAAGGATGGTGACGCCCCATGACATAAGCAATGAACAAAAGAAAATGGCAGCACAAAAAAGTAGAGCATCAGCATGTGAATAGTTCAAAGAAGCATGACCTAATAAGTCTCCATCTTATCGAGTAAAGGCAACTCACAATCATACGAGTGAATTTTGCTCCCCTGTGTTAGAAGAGGATAAATCCCAGAAAAATTCTCCTTCAACAGCTCAGATAACAATATTGCCAATTACTTTAAAAAACTCTCAATTGCCTAAATCCCAGAAAAATTCTCCTTCAACAGCTCAGATAACAATATTGCCAATTACTTTAAAAAACTCTCAATTGCCTAACTGATTATCAAAAATAACATAGAACATAATTGCAACAAACAGCGGAAGATAACATTTACAACTTTCACGAATTTGATCTACAATTTTCGCATCAGAATGCAGTTTTCCATCAAAATAAAAGCATATGTAATCTAGTAAAATTCATTAAAACAAAGGGACAAAAAATTACCTTCTCTCTATACTAAGCAGGCTGCTGCCTACCAGCCGCCACTTCCTGCAATAGAAAAACGACAGCAATTTTCATTTTACTAGGCGCACATCCTGAAAATTCATCAATTAAATTAAATTAAATTAAATTTAAAACCCCATCCTTTTAATTGAGCAACTTTCAAATCTAATCTCCACCAAAACAACACTAAACAAACTCAAAACTTGTCGCCCAGATTCCAGAAAGTAAAGAACCCATTGCCAATAACAGCATAACCCAATTAATCAATCAAAAGAAAAAAAAAATTTTTTAAAAGAAAATTTAAAATCCACCGCTCAAGTTCGTTCCTTTCGATATTCGACAACCCCAAAAAAAAAATAATTTATATATATATATATATATATATAAAACGAACGAGAGAGAGAGAGAGAGAGAGAGAGAGAGAGAGAGAGAGAGAGAGAGATTTGTTATTACCTGAAACTGGAAATGCTGAGAGGCCAAAGCGACACGGAGAGAGAAAGAGAGCACAGAGATATCAGAAGCCGACAGCATGTGTCGTTTGAATTGGGCATAAGAGAAAAAAATCATGCCACACGTGTCAATATCTTCCTTTATATTTAATTTTTATTTTTATTATTTTTAATTTTTAATAACAAGATTCAATTTTCTTTTTATAAAATATACTTACATCTTAATCTTAATGCAATCTCGTCTATATGTAGTTCTTACCCTTCAAATAATAATGATTTTAAGTTTAATTATCTAAAATAAAAAGAATACATAAAAAAATAATTTTAAATATAATTTATTAAAGTTTAATCTAAATTTTATATCATAATATTAAAATAAAAAAAAATTTGTAATATTAATTATTTTTTATATATATTATATATTAAATTATTAATTTTATAATTATTTTATTTTTTTATAATTTAATATAAATTATAAAAAATAAAATAAAAATAATAAGATAATAATTTATTTTTAAAAAATTATAAGTAAATTTTATATATTTATATAAAATTAAATTTATAATTTTTAATATAATAAAAAAAATAAATTTTTTATAATAATAATAATATATAAATAACATTATATAATTTTTATTAAATATATATTTAAAAAATTAATTTTTTTATTAATTAATTTTTAAAAAATTTAAATTTATAATTTTAAATTAAAAAATTAATTTTAATATTAATAAATTATAATTTAATAATTTTAAATTTTATTAAATATGAATTATCGTAAATGTTAATAAATAAATTATTAATCGATAATTAACAATATCAAGTGATTTAATTAATTAAATTATTAAATAATTTAATTAATTAAATTAAGTAGTGAGGAAAGTAAAATTAGATATCAACGGTCTACCAGAAATCCTCCAGTGACGTGGAAACAAGGGAGAAGCAGCACAAATTTGAAATTTGAAGCTTGAGAATAAAAAAATAAATTAACTTAAAAATAAATAATAATATATTCTTCATTATATATATATATATATTTTTTATTATTATTATTATTATTATTATTATTATTTTTTAAACAATAAATAATAATATATTCAGAAGTCAAATATTTATAACCGAACAGTAACCATGTTGATGTCTCGCTCTCTTCATCTCAAATGGGATTTAATATCCTCAAGGCCTCGCCTTTGTCCATCTGCCCAACCCAACCCACCTTTCCAAAACTGCTCTTTTCACTTAACTTTTTTCCCAATTGTTTCGCCAAATCCAACTTCACAGTTGTATCATCAATACCTGTTTCCCACTCCATTTCTGCTTCTGGGTTTGGTGGGCCTCTGCGTCAGAGTAAGCGTAGCTTCCGTGGGGGTGGGGTTATAGCCATGGCTGCTCCTGGGTCGGTCCAGAAGTCGGAGGAGGAGTGGCGTGCCATTTTGTCTCCTGAACAGTTCCGGATTCTTCGCCAAAAGGGCACCGAGTAAGATTTGCCTTTCTTTTTCTTTGTTTTTGTGGTTTCTTGGGTTTAAATTTAAACTCTTAATTGAATTTGAGGAATTCTGGGTTTCTTTTCTGGGTTTTCTTTGTTTTTCTTTTTAAAGGTTTGTACTTTGATTGATTCCTGATTGTCTAGAGTAAAAGTAGAATGATTTTGATTCAATTGGATTGGATTGACGTTGCTTCCTTTAATTGCTATTGGTGTATTTTGCTTTGGAATTTAATAATTGTTTGTTTCTGTGGCCTTTTTGTTCTTGGAACATTACCAAGAAAAGATTTTTCTTGCGAGAAGTTTGAAGAGAGAAATATAAGCGATTCTCTGATTTTAAAGGAAAAGACTGTGGGTTAAAGTGTGTGCGTTTCTTTAGTACCTAGGACATAAAACTGATGAGTTCTGCATAAAATTTGACAACCCCTGAATGGAAAAGCATGACCTTCTCAAGTAAACTCTCATGTTCAGTCTGCAAGTGGGCGTGGGTTTAACAAATATCACTGCACCGCACTCTTTTTGGGACACTAACATTTAGTTAATTGCACATTAAGCTGTATTTTTGTTTTGTTTTGTTTATTTTGCAGCAGTTTGATAAATTCAGAGGTGTTGATCTAGTTTATGACAAAAGTTCATTTAAATCTGCATCGCAACTAGATAAATGCTTTTAGGGTATCATTGGTTTAAATGAATTGCATTTAAGCATGTGCACCCATTTTGTTGTTGCTAACTTGGTTGAGTGCCTTATTGACTGCCATGAGCTGGGACATGAGGGAAGAGTCGGGGTGTAGGAGGGTGACAAAAAGGGTTGGGAGCTAAAAAATGGGAATGGTTTTGTGTTGAAAACATTGCAACCAATTATAAGGAGTAACATGGGCTTGTGCATGTGCGTGTGTGTGTTTCCTTTTCTAACGGAATGTGTGCCTACGGGTTTTTGATGTTGAGTTGATATTTCTGTAATTTATGTTTCTAAAAGCAGGTATTGGTGGGCTGATAAAGTAGCTACTTGAAGCGGGCAACATTCAATAGTTTTTAGTTCATGTCCACGAAGGATGGTCCTCTTTTGCTTATAGACAAACCTGGACTCGTCCCTTGTCAGATTAATTCTTATCATTAGTTTCACTCAAAATTATGTCTTGACATTTGTTGAGGAATTGTCATAATTTGTATCTGTGTTGGAGTTTCTTCAATTGGCTTTTCAAGGATTTTGAGTTCCATTTCTTCTGCCATTGATTTCTTAAATATTCAATGGAGAAGTGGGGACATATGTGTGATACTTTTAGGTGAAATCCATCCAATATAGCATAAAATTTCCACTGCTTGTTGATGCAACATGCATAAATTTCATGAATAGAATCTGTGGATATTGCTGAAGGAAACCTAAATGAGGCTTTTTTGCTATGCAATGATAGACAATACTTTACAATGTTTGAGCACTGGTGCAGGTATCCAGGCACAGGGGAATATGACAAGTTCTACGCAGAGGGTGTCTACAACTGTGCAGGATGCGGGACTCCTCTCTACAGGTCCACAACCAAATTTAATTCTGGCTGTGGTTGGCCAGCTTTCTACGAAGGTCTTCCTGGAGCCATAAACCGCAGTGTGAGCCACCTTCCTCTTTTTCTATGCTTAGCTATTCTACTCTAGCTATTTGGGAACATCTTGCAGCAAATTCTTTCTAGCGGATTAGTAACAAGATTGACATTTTTTGTCAGCCGGACCCGGATGGCAGGAGGATTGAAATCACATGTGCAGCTTGTGGTGGACATCTGGGTCATGTATTTAAAGGTGAAGGGTTTCCAACACCCACTGATGAACGCCATTGTGTGAACAGTATCTCGCTCAAATTCATTCCTCCCAGTTCTTCCATGTGAATGCCCTGTTCTCCTTAGTGTTCAAGTTTGTACAGGAGATGGGACCCTGTGTCAGGCGAACTAATAACATTAGTGTCCTACCCAAATAAAATATGTTGCTGTGTCGAGTGTTCAGTTGCCATTTCCTTCATATGCAAGATGTTTTACTGCTTCATTGTACTATGAATACTTTGGAGTAAAACAATTGTTACGCCAGCATGTTATCAGAAGATGGAAAGTCTGCAATTTCTTCTGTGCAAATGAATCTTGTAGCTATATTCCCCCCAAGGGACACGACCACAGATTGCATTTAAGAGAACTGTAAGTTGATCTTGATTTGATACTGTATTGTCTTTGAAAAAATGAAAAATATGTTTAAATTCCATAATCCTTCCTGCTTTTCAAAGAGACCAGAGTCACATCATAAAACTGTGATAATATTATAATGTTTACACAAACTCCTAACTTTATAATGTTCCTATAGTCCCTTGAACCTGGGCCTAAAACAGTACGGTTTGGTTTTAGTTTGGTTTGAAAATGACCCCAACTAGTTTGAGACGGTTTGGTTTCGTGCATAGCCTGGGGAACAACTTTGTGATCGTCGTTTCATTTTAATGGCAGGGTGGTCTGAATGCAATTTATGCAGAGAAAGTGTTTTAATATGGGGGCCTAGGGGTTGGGGCTGATCTATTGGTGCATGAATCCAAATCTGCACTGGTCCGAATCTATGGGGTCCAAACAAATCTTCTTAATTTCAACCAAAAAATTAATTAAAAAAAAAAATCCAAAGCATGGATGAAATAGGTAAGATGCAATTTGGACCGTTTGTTGTCGTTGATTATTCACTTTGTTTATGATTTTTTTGAGTCTTTCCAACTTACTTGAAAGAAAAAATAAATAAATAAAAGGGGGTCTGATTTAAAGAGTGCCCCTTTTTCTTCTGCTAGATAATCCCAGTCAGCAGCTATATCCACCGCGTGGACATTGCGTCATCTCCTCAGTGCCAGAGAAAAAATCCGCCTGATCGGTAACGTAGAGTAGGAAAGTTCTAATATCGTTTCCTCTATCTCCTTTAATATACGGGTTTGGACTTTTTTTCTAAGACAAAAAAGGAAAAAAAAAAAAAAAAGAAGACAAAAGAGAGAGGGAGAAACCCACCAGCGGACAAAATTGTGTTGAAAGCCAACATGGGTCATCTGGTGTCCATCCAATGAAAACGTTTCCATTTCTATGTCCACAGAACAAGCTCCCTCCCTACCACCATTCAAAACATCCACAATCTCTCACTCTCCCAGAGGGGCACACAAACATAAGAAGTCTGGTCTTTTACTCTAAGAGGTTTATCAGTACACCAAAGCAAATGCATTTGAGCACCTCCAACTAAGTCATTTCTTGTCAGTTATTGATTCATCCATAAGTGGTTATTCTTATGTTGGAGGCAATCACCTGTTGTAATAGTCCCAAGGTAACTTCTTAATTATTAGCTTTCTGTTCAATCCCAGACTTTCTATATCTTAGAGTTCCAAGTCAAAGAAATGGAGTCAAAAGCTGTTCTTCTAGGGATTCGGTTTCTGTCTAGTCTAGGCCTAACTCTGTTTCTTTCCCAAGTTGCCTGTTAGGTAGCAATGGCAAGTTTTAAAACGGTGCCTATATTTGAGAAAGCTCCTTCCTTTCGAGACAATTGAAGTGTTCTCTTTGCTCTTTGCCATGGAATAGGTGTTATTTGGCGACTTGCAAAATTGTTCTTGGTTTATCTAATTCATTGTCTTTAAAAGATACATAACGCTAATCTGTTGATTTGTTTTCTACCTTGCAGGGACAAGCTATTATCAAACAAGCAAGCTCAATCAGGGCGTGCTCTCATTCTGTATCATGTCTCTATGGGCATCTGTTTTGTACTTCATCTCCCCTAAGGCAGCCCATGCGTATGCCATCGTGTGCCTTAATTTATGGGACAGGTCATCATTGCATTATTTCAGGAAATACCACAGAACATTTGTCTGGTTGGAGAGGATTCTGTCTATTCAAACGTAGACTTGGCCACAGGAAAAGATCTCAGATACATGCAACGGTTGATGTTGCAAGTGCATTGGATGTCATCAATGACCTAGGGATGGATACTTTGACGTTCTTAGTTGTGACTGTTGTGGTTATTCCTGTGTTCAAGATCATTAGAGCTAGCCCTGTAAGAAAAATGCTTAATGTAACGAGAATGTTGCTTCTTTTGGCATACATGGTTTTGCTTATCATTTCCAACATGCTTCAAGTTGTCTGTTACTGTGCATAACTTCTCTGTAATTGATGCTCCTGGCAAATTGGGTCCTTCATAATAATACATAGACTGTTTGCCCCATCTCAAATGAGCTACTCCCTTTGTTTTGTCTTCACAACAAATAAGTAGTGTACACATAATTTCTTATTTGTATAGTTTGATTGAATTGAAATGTTGTGCTTGAATGTCTGTAGGCCTTATTCATTTGTTTTCTTGTACCTTTAAGTGACAGTTTATTTATGCTGATTGTTTTCAGATACTTGGTTTCTTCTTTGCTGGGATTGTGCTTAATCAATTTGGGATCATCAGAAATCTTACGGATGTTAAAGTTTTGTCTGAGTGGGGGGTCCTTTTCTTGGTAAGAATCATGGCACAAAAGCATAACTTTTTCTCCTGATGTAATTCTGTTGGCCTTGTGTATAATCTGCATTACCATCAATTTCGCATTGCATAATCCCCATCATTGCTGTTGCTGCTGCTGTTCTTATAAGAGCTGATATTAATTAGTACAAAATAATACTGAAGGGAAACATATCAACTTAACTAGCAATACATGAGATAAATTTTGTTAATTCCCGATGTTATGAATCAGCATATTGGCAGAGTCTAAAATCTAATAGTCTGTTACCTCTCCTTTTTAGTACTTTGAACTCATGTTTAGCCTGTTCCTTGCTTCTACTGGGAGTTGAGGGCGACTAACTTGGTGCTTACATGAAAACAAGCTTTTCAGTTAAATGTTTGTTATAGCCTTTTGGATGAATATAATATGAGGATCATAGGCAAATACTTTGAATGGTTTATTTATTTATTTATTTTTCCATGTAAAAGATAAATTTGGCAATGACTTTTCTAGAAAACCAAAAGAGGGGGAGAGAACCAAAGGATTTGGTCATGAAACTGTAGATGGCCCCTCATTTTTCTGAGTAAGCTTGTGATGGAAACCATGGGCATTGTGTGGCACAGGAATAATTTACACATTCATTTTTGACTGGTGTATGTCCATTTTCAGCTGTTTGAGATGGGTTTGGAGCTTTCACTTGCACGCTTAAAAGCTCTTGCAAAATTTGCCTTTGGTATGGGACTTGTTCAGGTAAAAGGAATGCAAACTCTAATGCAGTTTGTCACTGAGGATTTCAAAGTCATGTAAATGATATGGTACACATGTTTTAGATACATTTACAGATAATAGAGCATGATTATGACTTACCTATTTAGCTGAATTAAGGAGTTGTCAAGTTATAGAGATATATGTAACTGTTGTAAATTTGTTTTTCAAAAGGTTTTCTCAGAGAAATCAATATGCAAAACTTTGAAAAATAATATTATTTTAGGAATATCTCCTTAGTTACTACAGCCATTGGTAGAATGACAAGCATATTGATTTCTTGCTTTCATGACATGTCTGGTCAAACTAGGTTTGGGATAATTCTGCTTTATAACTGTTCACAATGGCGAATGACAACATATAATAGTTATTTTATAAATGCCCGTTGAATCTCCTAATTTATTGCTTTGTACTTTTCCTTTGCTTTCCTGTGCTTTGAAGGTTGTGTTATCCACTCTTGCATTCACAGCATTTGAACTTCCACCCAATGGTGCTATTGGAACAAAAATTTTGCAATTCCTTTTTCACTCCAGGTCTGATTTGGTAAGCACTCTGTTCATTTGACTGTTAACTATTAGGCCTGGCTAGTAGCCTAAAGCAAGAAATAGCAATTTTTTGGCATTGAATCAATTGGATTTTGCTGCCTTAGTGTTGAAGATCACGGATAAGATTACTTGTGTTATCTCCTGTACAAATTCCAGCATGTCCTTAGAATTCCCTTTAAATGTATTTCAGGTCAACATTAGAAGTGTCGATGAGGCAATTGTCATTGGTGCTGCTCTGTCTTTGTCTTCTTCAGCTTTTGTTCTGCAGGTACCCTGACTGTGGATATTTAACTTGTGCCACTGATCATGTCACAAATCTGTTTCTATTTGTGCTGTGGGCACCTTGGATTAGATTGCATTTTGACTAATTAAAACTTTGTAAGGTCCAAGCTAAACTAATGGCTACCTTATGTTTCTGTTGCTAATTAAGCATTGATAAAGTGTGAGCTTGCAACTGAACAGAAGTGGAGTTAAGGAATGTAGGGAAGTATTTTGGAGAAAAATGGAACATGTGTAGAACAAATCAATAAGGAACCTAATAAGGGAGAGCAAGAGACAAAGGTAGAAAGCTTGATCCTTGGTGCAGGGAAACGGAACACTGGATTGGAAGCATTTTGAGATGCCTGGCTGGGAAGGAGAGTTTGGGTGGCTATCAGGGGATTTAAGAAATTAAATTTGTGGTGGAGAAAAAACACAGATGCAAGAACTAACTTTACGCAGTGGATCCCTTGTGTTTGAACTTTTCCTTTGTCACCTTTTCTAAAATATTGCCTGACTGGGGCAAAACATTTGGCGGCAACCATTTAGGTTCTTTAGCTGTTAAATTTATGCATGCCTGTATGGTTGTTTATGGTAGTTTTGTATCTACTGTAGCAAATTGTAGAGCTTACCATGCATAATTTTCATAGCTTCTTGCGGAGAAGGGTGAGCTCCCTACAAAATTTGGATCAGCAACTTTGGGGATACTTCTCTTGCAGGTTTTATACTTCTCATACTTGTCTCATTTTCTATCATTAAAATGAATGCACAGGGAAATCCATTATTATTTTTGTTTTTTTCTATCAAACACATTATTGGAAATCTTTTCAGGACATAGCAGTTGTCCCTCTACTGGTTATCCTTCCAGTGCTAGAGAGCCAGGTAAACAAAGAATGACTTCTTATTCTTTCCAGAAGTAGGTAAAATTTAGTTTTTAATTTTAATAAAATAAAATCTTTTTATGATTTCTTTCGTGTGCCAAAAAAAATTCTTTTAGAACCTTGTTGAAGAGAGTATCTGGCCAATGCTTGTCAAAGAAAGTTTGAAGGCTTTAGGTGGGCTGGGATTGCTTTCCCTTGGAGGAAAATATCTTCTAAGACGAGTTTTTGAGGTGTGGATCTTGTTCAGCTGAATCATGTATTTATTTTTCAGAATATTTCCGGACACAAAGTTTATACATATAATGTTATTACAGACTAATAAAGTTATTCAGGTTGTTGCAGAAACAAGGAGCCAAGAGGCTTTTGTTGCCCTGTGCCTGCTGACAGTTGCTGGAACTTCACTTCTCACCCAGATGTTGGGTTTTAGTGACACGGTTTCCAACCCTCTTCTTGATAAGTTATATTTTGTATTGATGACTCTCAGGTACAAGTAACTGTTGAGTTTGGTCTCATCATGCAGCTTGGAGCATTTTTAGCTGGGGCATTGTTGGCAGAGACAAATTTTAGGACACAGATAGAAGCTGACATAAGGCCCTTTAGAGGCCTACTTCTTGGCTTATTTTTTGTAACTACAGGGACTTCAATTGACATGCAGGTATATCACATACTTTTTAACCTTTTAAATGCATCATAGTTCTGTTATCTGGAGAAAAAGATTTGATAGTTTTGTTAATGTGTGTTTCATTATAAGATATGACACGAAAATATATAGATCTATGTTTTTTCTCATTTTGGCATTAATATATAAATGTACCTTGTGAGAGCTGCAAGCTCTCTGTAAATCTAGCCTGCATTTTGTTTACTGAATTCCTTTTTCCCTCCCATGCAGCTTCTTTTCCGAGAGTGGCCAAATGTACTTTCACTCTTAGCAGGTTTAATAGTCATCAAGACACTGATTATAACAGCAATAGGTCCCCGTGTTGGACTCACTATTCAAGAAAGTGTCAGAATAGGTTTCCTACTATCACAAGGAGGTGAATTTGCATTTGTAGTTTTTTCTGTAGCTAACAGGTCAGTCACACGTTTTTTCAATGTTCAAGGGTTTATATTTTACCATCATAGGTTAATTTCTGCAAGACTAATACTTACTGGCAGCAGGCTGGGAGTGCTACCACTTGAGCTAAACAAGCTGCTTATAATTGTTGTTGTGTTGTCAATGGCATTGACCCCATTGCTCAATGAAGTTGGAAGAAGAACCGCTAATTTAATTGATGATGATGTTGACAAAGAAAATGTAAGTTTCACTCCAAATTCTTAAGTGTCTTTAGTAAGATGGCCCACAAGAGTTGTTGAATTACATTAATATGTGATAGCTGTCTCTAAAAACTACAAACCACAATGTTGCTCTTGCTCTGTAACCTTCATCACTTTATCCAGTTGGCACTAGCAGTGGCAAACCCAATATTTAGTTGGATCCAACACAGGCAGATTTTTTTTTTTTTCCCTTGACCATGTGCCACATTTATGTGGAAGTTGTGAGTTACACTGGTTCTATTGTCTGTGAATTTGTTGTGACCTACATTATATTCAATGCTTGAATATCTATCTGGAATGTTACAGAAATCTACTGAGATGGTGAATTTCAATGGTAGTGATCCTATTGTCATCCTCGGATTTGACCAAATGGGTCAGGTATAACATTCTTCCCTGAAGAGAGCTATCAATTTCACCGTACCCTAGCTTGATTATCTGAATGCTTTAATCTCCCTACATGCAGGTCTTAGTCAATTTCTTGTCTGCCCCATTGACTTCTGGAGCAGATGGTGATGTTGTAGGATGGCCTTATGTAGCTTTTGATTTGAACCCTTCTGTAGTGAAGGTCAGGAAGATTTTTCTTTGATTCAATGGATTAACTTATATGGTCTGAATAATCTTTTTATTTATGCATCAGAAAAATGGTCCAAATCAGCTTTTCTTGTTTCAAGTATAGTTATGATCTTAGTTAAAAAAACAATTCCAACTCTGGCATTGTAGCTATTAAGTAAGCAAGGTGCCTAATTCATGTTTGCTGCATTTTGCCACAACCTATCCAGAGAAATGCTTGTTTTTGTATTAATGAAGATCCAAAGATGAGTGGATTTTTCTTGAATAAAACATTGGGAAATCTTCATTTATTAAACAATGTTGGTTAGAAAATTTGTTCCATTTTTATTGTTCAAAGATTAAATTTCCTGCAAAATTCTAAAATTTGTCTCCGAAATCTGATGATAAGGGAACATCATGACGACCCATTAGAGTTTATCAAAGTTTGTATCTGGTAAAAAAGAAGATACTTAACACGAGTAGAAATTTTCTAGCAGCCTCTGGGAAGCTTGCCTGCTAACCTATCCTTTTAAAACGTGGTTTACCTTCATGTCTGATTTGTATGTATACACCTGTTCACCTTTGTAGCCTTCATTCTTTGCCTACCTATTGGCACAATAAAGGACACATGCTAGTTTATGTATTTATCACGCCAAACTTCTTCAGTACTTCTGTAATTGTAAATATTCATAGCATTTGGAATGTACTCTCCATGGAAAAGATCTTGTGTCCCAATTACAACTTTTACCATCATTTCCACAGGCATCAAGAAAATTTGGTTTTCCAATCTTTTACGGGGATGGATCACGCCCAGAAGTCTTGCAATCTGCTGGCATCTCTTCACCAAGGGCTGTCATGGTCATGTATACAGGAACAAAGAGGACAATTGAGGCTGTTCAAAGGCTGAGGCATGCCTTCCCTGCGGTAATACTCTTGCTGTGTGGGGTGTGGCTGGATGTGTGTGTGTGAAGAATAACAATGTTCCTGTGCCTTCTCAAGAGCAGCAGAATTGCAAATATAAGACACGGGCAAATTCTGTTTGAAGCTGAGAAGCCCCTTCTTAATAATTATATATTTATTTTTCATTCATTGACTTTGTTTCTTGTTTGAACAGATCCCTATTTATGCCAGAGCTAAAGATATGATGCATCTTTTGGATCTGAAGAAAGCAGGTGCAACAGATGCTATTCTGGAAAATGCAGAGGTTGAAGAAAATTTAAATTTTAACCTACTATTTTTATTGTTGTAAATATTTTTTTTAAAGAAGAGCTCAAAGAACTTGGTTATCTCACCCCCAAATAAACTACCATTCCTGCAGACAAGTTTACTACTTGGCTCTAAGCTTCTGAAGGGCCTTGGTGTTATGTCTGATGATGTGGACTTTTTGAGTCAGCTTGTTCGAGACTCCATGGAGCTGCAAGCCCAAGAAGCACTCAGCAGAAATGATGATCAAGAGCTTGAAGCCATGAAACCATTGCAGGTATATGAAAATTTTCCTTTAGCTTGTGACAGATGTTACTATATAATTAACATGGTAAACTCTGCCTGGCCAAATTAACTTTCACCGAGAGCTGATTATGATTGAATAAGACTTTTCTGTTCCTTTTGAATATGGATTTGTATATCATTTCCTTTCCCCACTGGAGGATAATCGACAGAATCACTGAAAAGGATTGTTATTTTCTAAAATAAGGTAAGAGTTGCTGACTCAGTTGGGCTCCTAGCATCCAGTCTGTCAACATCACCTGAAAACAAATCATCAAGAATGAACCAAGCAGGTGGAGCTCCTGTATTGGGGTTTTACGAGAAAGAAAATCATGTGGTAGATGACAATGAACAAAATCAATCAGATGATCTGAATGGCAAGGGTGTTATATACTGTGACCTTGTGGAGAATGTTTCTCTAGCTGAAAATGATGATGCTACCTTGGGGGGAGAACTTAATGGACCCTTCGGCACCCTAGAGGACAATTACTGAAGAACCTTAGAATTATTTGAACTTGGCATCAAATTGATCTTCCAAGAATCTCTGCTTCTGTGGCAGAACTGATCTAATTTTTTGCAGAATCTCGACTTTAGGGACAGAATGAGAGCTGAACTTTGTTACAGGATGGTTGAATCCGTTACTTCAATTGAACTCAGTTGGTATGCAGTACTGCAGTACCTCAAACCACACCATGTATAGCATTGGCATTGATTAATTGATTTATCACAATAGGATTGGTCGCTAGTCATAGCAGCTTACACGTTGTAAAATTGTTGCCGATGCTTGCTGTTTTGTATGTCAGGCACAAAAGTAGTAAACGTTTGAGACGGCCATTATTACTGCCTACTTGGCTTAGCCGCTCATAAAATTGGAAGAGCCGTTCATTCAACTTTAAAGGGGAAAGTCGAGTATGCTAGTGTACCAATATCACAGGAAGCCGAGTAATCTTAATTACATGAGAACAGGAGAGTTTTTGCCACTGTTTTCACACGCTATGCATTTATGTATCAAAGTATCTTAGTTGCAATTAAAATTTAGAATGATTCCCAATTTTTATGGCAATGGATCACGCCCAGAAGTGTGGCCATCTAGTCCATCTAAGTGATCAACTGAAGACAAATTATCCAGAACAAACAAGGCACATGGGTCTACTGTTTTGAGGCTTCAGGTGTGAGCAGGTCATGCGGCAGATGACTGTAAACTCATTCGATCATAGGATATGGATGGCAAGGCTGTTTTGTTTCTGACCTTGCGGAAAATGATTCTTCTAGCCGAAATTAGTGGTGCTGCGGTGGGGAATAATTCAATGGACCCTCGAGCACATCACAGGACAATTTCTGAATAATCTTTTAGATGTTCTAGCTAGGACTCACATTGTTCTGGGCACGTTTGCTTCTGATGAAAGAGCATAAGTGATGAAATTTTGTGCAAAGCCTAGCTTTGCGGAAAGAGTGTGCCGAACCTGGTAATGGGGAAGTTGAATTTGTTACTTCCATAGAAGTCAGGTTCCATACGCATTCTAGCCCTTAAAAGCACACTCGCGGCTTATCCATTGAGAGGGATACAAAAGAGACAGAAAATAGCAGCAAGAGCACCTCACTTTTTAAAATGATTTGTGGTGTTTAACATACTTCATAGCTGTCTCAGATTCAAAAAGAGAAAAACTTGGATACTTTGAAAGTTAAAAAAATAAAAATAGAAATAAAAAAACAACGAGAAAGACTTGGATACTGTCTATTCGTCGTGTTCCCCAGCATGTCCCTGAAAATCCTTCTTGGAAGACACAAAATTTCTTCTTGGCTTAGAACCTCAAGGAATATTGAATTGCATGAACTTTTCGTACAACTCCAGCTGAGTCAATCTATCCAGCAAAGTTAAACTCTCCATATAGTCGGCCATGTAAATGGGGGTCACCTCAGATGAACTATACAACAATAATAATGGAGAAAGCCTTGGTGCCTCTAGATTGTATAAAGCCAATCGACAATCATATTGCAACAGGAGAATTTTACCGTCGTTTTTGCAACCCAATATTCTTGCATTTCCCTCTAGGTCTAAATTGAGTGTGTATTGTTTAGTCGAGGATTCCCGCACGCCATAGTCTTTCATCATCCAAAGTTCATAGTAACCATACCTGGAATCATTCCAACATAGTAAAGAAAGCATGCCATCTATTACAGTCAGCGATGGTGAACGAAATCTCAGTTGTCTGTCACCGATTGGATCAGCTGGCAAGCCCAAGTACCTGAAGGTCTCATCACCCGCATCCAACGCAACCACAAATTTCCATCCAACCTGGGGAAAATGGACAGCCTCATTTTAGTCAATGGGGAGCCCTTGGCCTATCACAGCAAAAGGATCCCCGCTAATTGGCCGCCACGCGTTCCTGCTGAGCTCATAAAGCTCTACTCCGGCGGAAGGCCATATTGGGTTTCGGGGATACGGTACACAATTCTGATCAGCTTGTAATCATTGGTTTTTGCATGGAACCAGAATCCTGAATCGACTCGGACTGTTCTTACGCAGGCAGCAATGCTGGGAGCAGGAAGGGTAACTTGTTTTCTTATTGAGGGGCTCCACAGAACAAAATTCTGAATAGAGCTATTTCCAGGGAAAGGAACATGGAAACATACCAAGTTTTTAGATGCACCGACAAGACTATCTCCTCTTTCCAGGAGACCAAATTCTTGGCTTTTGACCAAAACCCTGTTGTTTTTCTTATGGTACAATGTGTATGTACTTCTACTCACAATTTTAGTCGAAGTCCGACAGCAAATCAGGGTCAATGCCTCGCTCGTGTCTTGCTCTTTCTCTTTGTGCTCGATATTGATGGCATGATTGCTGTGATTAACAAAACTAGGACTGGAAATTATAAAAAACCATGATTTGCAAACACACATGAATCGCAACAGCGACTTGAGGGGACACCTTGACAGGATTTCCTTCATAATATCCTACGTTAGTTTGGCAGCAAGACTGCTTTGTTTCGCCATCTTTGTTTTGACGAGGTCTTCCTCCGTCCTCAGATTCAGGGAAAATATAAAATTTATATTAATGAAAGAAATTATTTTTAAAGATTGAAAAAAAAAAAAAAAAACTTGTCACAAACGCAAATTTTCCCGAATTATATCAAGCATTTGATTATGTTGTGCCAAATTATTGTTTAAACTAAATAATATTAAATATATGATTTTTTTCTTTTTTTTCCAGATGGGAAAGGATTAGACACATTAATATTGGATCACCAGCCCGAATTTTGGTGGGCCGGAGACTGATGGGTTGTCAGCGAAAGCTCATGAATAATAATGAGCAGTAGCTCGTCTGTTCTTAATAGGCCTATCCACAGTAATTTGATCACTTTGATATAGAATAAAAACCAAAAGCAAAAAAAAAAAAAAAAAAAAAAACCTTATAAATTTGAGTTAATACAATAAATTAGTTTCAAATTTTGCACTTTTGAATTAAGGGTTTAATATTACTAGTAATCAATTAATATTTTTTGTATTTTTATTTTGTTTTATAAAATTTGTAAATAAAAAATTAAGTTAATAGAAAAAAATTGAACCCATTAAAATTTATTTTTAAAAAACAAATTTTAATATTTGGAATTAAAATAAATAGTCAATAAAAGCATTTGGATGTACCTTCATACATCCTGGAGAATCAATCTACAACAGGAAGCAAGGTTCACAATTCATGCCTCGATCACCCATGTATTGGCATCCTTCCCGAACATTAGATGAGAAAACATGATCCCTAAATTATCCCCCATTATTGCTGAAGCCAAAGATTACTTGCCTGAAATCGAGCATTTGAACCTGACCTTGCAGACAACTTTTGGCATTCATTTGTCATTATAAAATCAGACCCAAACAAAGAAGATCTACCTTGTGACTCTCCAGCTTCATAGATGGCATCTAGAATTTAAGATACTTCGAGAAAAAAAAAAAAATTATAATATTTAATTAGAAAATTAATATTTTGCAACCGTAGTTGGATAAGAAAACAAACTATACCGTAAGTTTCCATCCCTCCTAAAGAAACTGCAAGGCCAATCAAAGTGGATTCAACATCCTAGCATTCGCGAAACTGAATCATTTTTAAAGGTTCTGCACTTTCCTCAAGAAAAGCTACCCTTTCTTTAAGTCTGCTTAACATACCGAATTTCTGCAACTTTTATCTCCTGCCCATCGCAGGTGTTTTGCTTCAAGAAATTAGATCATGGTAATCCAGCCAACCAGAGTCTGGAGCCTACTTCTTCCTCTTGGAGACAGTAAACACCACATTATTCCATTACTTGTACAACAATCAAAAGATACATTCAAGCATAAAAACCCAAGGCATATATTGACCCAACAGAACCCAAAAATGCTGCAAAAATTGCAGATAGCAAAACTTAATGATAATTTCCAAAGGAATGATTGCTAATTATGTGCTCAAATTAGCCAGCAAGTCCTAAAATAAAAAAAGACATTAGTTCCTAATTCAAAAGGGCTTCTAGGAGTCAACTTCTATGAAACTCGGCATCCATTCTCCTGTCTTATCTAAAGGAATTCATCTTTGCTTTCTTGAGTTGATGCTTCCTGCCTCTAATCGTGGTTATTTTTTACTGAAATATGAAGTAATGAAGGAGATTATCATCTTGCAGAGGGAATCACAAAACATAGGCAGATGAATGAGAAACCTCTGAAAAAAAAAGAAAAAAAAGAGTTTGGCTTGATAAAGACAAACTGATGCAAGATTCATCAAGAAATATTTTAAGTTTGATATCTAGGGCTGCAAATCTAGTCAAGTGTCTCCTTGGGTGCTAAATTCTTAATTTAGCTGTGAAGGTCACAACTTCTAGTTGTGGATATAGGGATGTTTGTTCGATTGGGACGCCATTTTTAATTATTATTATTATTTTTTTAACAATTAACAGGCGTAATCTTCAGACCCCATTCTGGGGTCATTTACAATTAACCTGTTTCAGGTCAGTGATCATTTCCATCAACTTATAACTTGGAATGACACGAGGAAGCTGTTGGACCAATCCTGAAAATTTCCTATTATGGTTTTCCTAGTGTATCCTTCACAATAAAATTAGTATCTTATCCATATGCGGAAGCAAATCAAAAGGACTTCAAAATGCACAAATTACTTGGAAGACATACCTATTTATTTTGTAACTTGCATTGAGCATAACCATTGGACCAGCGGACATTGCAGCAAGCCACACCCTGCAATAAAAGATTGATAACTCAGCCCTTGGAATGCGGAAAAACTTGAATTACTTGTCAGTTAAAGCATAATGTTGTGTTGATCACACCTGTGATTTGACGTCTCTTATATGCAGAACCTCTGGAGAAGTTCCAAAACAAACTACAAGTCCATGGCAACTTCTACACACACCTATCTGCTGTTTTGTAACTTGCATTCAAACCCTAATTACCAGGAGCAGTGGATGTAGCAGCAGCTCTCACCTGCAGTAAAAGATTAGAAACTCGATCCTTGGAATGTGGGAAAACTTCAATTAAATATCAGTAAAATTCCAATACTGCATTGTTCATACCCGTATCCAACATAATACAAGTGGAGCCTCCTGACAAGTTGCCAATAAACAACAAGCACAGCTGATAAGGAATTCATTGACAACAGTTATAAAACACCAGAACCATATGTCTTTGCTGCCATGTAGGCTTTGTGACATCATTTATAGGCATATGATATGTCATAGATGCTGTCCTTTTCCACTGAAAGCAACCGGCAAGTGTTATATTGTGGTATAGCATCAAGTTGATACTATAGTAATCTGCAATTTCAGGGAGAACATAGGAATCAAGATAGGTGGAAACAGCTTTGGGTCTAGTACCAACTTGTTCATTAAGTTCATACAAGTTGCATTTGCAGCCTTGTAGAATAGATATTAGTGGGCTAAATGTCATTCTGTTGGCCAATAGGTGGATTGCTTAGAAGACAAAAGATGCAAGAATATAACTACAGTTAGATTTCTTGTTGTGCAACAAGAATAGCAAAGCGTCAACATGAATCATTCATACACAGATGTCAAGAAGACGGACTGGGAAATACCACCGATGTCTCTAAATATGATAGATGGATCCTTGCACTGTGTGTCTGCTCAGGCTAAGTGCCCTACAGCTGAAATATAGGTCTTCATGGTCATAAGCTCTGATTGGTTCTCTGGGGGCCTCAACACAGTTGGGGCTTAAAAAACATAAAATAACCTCTGTTAGAACAAAAGAAAGAAAGAAAGAAGATCAAATGAATGTCCACCTGATACCCTCTTATGGATTCTGGAGAAGTAACGAAATGCATATACCTCTCGTAGATGGATAATTGAAAAGCTTTGTTCAATAGAATCCGTGCTGTGGACAGGCTCCCCGAATGGCTTGCTGGTGGAACTCTCTTTAGCAGATATACAGGAGTGATCGGTTCCACCAAAAATTGATAAAATACCCCAACTTGAACAGCCTGCGTTCCCTAGTTAGACATTCATTCTTCAACAATTAGATTATTTTATTGCCATATCAATTGACTTGACATGCGTGACAGAGAGTGAGAAGAAATGTGTTTGCTCATCTGGAAAATTTGCTCTCAGTATAACTTTCTGAACAAGAAAATTTACCAGTGGGCAGAATTTTTTCAACATCTGCAGTCGGACGAACTCCCTCCTAGTGGCACAAATGACCATAAAGACAGGGTTATTAAAAAGAGCTAATATGTGACACAATATCAAAAGTATGGCACATACCTTTTAACAGCCTTGCCAACGTTCACGGGATCTTCAATATCATGGACCTCAAGAGTTGAAGCGATGGATGATATCTGACTTGATGAACATTTTCTCCTGCATAAATATTGAATGTAAATGCAACTACATTAAGTTTTTTAAGTGATTATATTTCGTTAGAAGGATATCACAGCTGAATTATAAGGAAGACCGAGCCTCCTGCTTCCTCAAAAGTAGCTTACTAAAAGTTTCAAATGAAAATTTCAAGTAGGGAAAAAGAAACACAAAACATGAAGCAAAAAGAAAAAAGTGGAAGGAGAAAGAAGAAGAAGAAGAAGAAAAGAAAAGAATTTAAAAGCAAAGATTGATTTTATGTATTAATAACAGAACAACGGAGGATCCAGCCATGGAAAAGCATACAAACAAATCCTCAAAGCCGGTTCTTCACAGAGAGCCCGTTGGAGATCCGGGTCGGGTTCTTGGCCCACCAAATGGTACTGATTCCACGTAGAAACTCTCGAGGAGTGAAAAAAAAAATAAAGATCGACAAAATCGCTAAATTTTTGGCAAATACGAAGCGCAAATGTTTAACACTCACTGTGATACTTGCGAACAATACCAGAAATCAAAAAGACAGAACATCAAATCAAAACAAGATTTCTAGTCAATTTGCGTTCAAAACAGAAAATCGCGTAAGAAAAGTTGAAATCGGGATCGGTCTTTACCGGAATGACTGTGTGAATCTCTCTGATACCCGCGGTCTTGGGGATTAGGGTTTTTGCGGAGACGGAATTAAAGTTGTCTTGCACATCATAAGAGAAAAGAAAAGAAAAGAAAAGAAAAGAAAAGAAAAGAAGGGCAGATAAATGGTTTCTTAAAAAAAAAAAAAAAAATAAAAGACTTTCTCCCAATGCCGTATTTATAAGCGGGAATATTAGGCTGGTGGCTCTCATTTGGCGCGATGACCGTTGCAACTCCTGTCTCGAAATTTACCTGAATACCCTCCCCAATCGCCTGCGAGTCCTTGCAGTGGAAGGAGAAGTAAATTTACCTGAATACCCTCCTAGCCTCACAACATTACATCACTGCAAAAATCCTAACGTCTCTTTCTTTTATTTATTATTATCTCTTTTTTTTTTTTCCTAATGAAAACTTATGCAAATGCTAGAATAAATACAAACTAATCTAGTAGATTGTCACATGTCCTGTTCATCTATCTGACCATAAAATCAAATTGTGTAAATTAATCCAAGATGGAAAATTTTTATTTGATTTATTATTTTATTTAGTTATTTATCTAAAATGGACCTGATGATATTAGTTTCATGAATTTCGATTCGATTCGATTCGATTCGATTCGATTCTAAGAATCATGTTACAAATTATCTAGTATTAACTATAGATATGGCACAAAAGCACATTGAACATTCAAATGTCTTTGTCCTCGAGCCATTGATACGTGTGTGTGTGGGTGTGTGTGGTGGATGCATAGATTATAGATCTTTTGATGTTTCCAAAGACCATAAGGCCGTTGTAGTCTTGGTTAAAATGGGAATTCTGGGCTGGCTGCATTGTGATTCCTGGTTTGATTCACACCTTTTTATTGTCAGAACCTTGGTTTTAATTGTGATTTGGGCCTCTAGATGCTTCAACAGGAAGTCCCGCTGCCACAACTTTTTTAAATGATTTTGGTTTTCAGAAAGTGGCTGGGCGTGGGTAACATGCCACTTGGTGACATAGTTGGTGGGTAATACGCTCATTGAATTGGATGGATGTACCTTACAGTGAATTACATGCAAGCACTATCTGATTGCTTGCTATATATTACGAATGAAACTGTGATTACATTACAACTATCATTGTACATTGTGATTCTACATACTCCAAGGGCAGAAACTTACCTAAATAACCCTTGGATAATCGCAGAAACACGGGCAGTAATCTTTCGGTCCACAACCTCATAATCCTTTTCTTCATCTGATGACGCTTGCCTAGGGCGTTTAATCTGGCACATGGGAATTTGGGAAACATTTCATGTAGGGTTTTCATAATACTACTCTAAATGAAATGAAAGAATGGACATTGGCAGGCAGGAACTTACCTTTGCCTGGATTGGCTTCTGACATCTTATTTCATGCTCCTTTGCCTCCTTTGTTGCTAGGTGAGACTTGGACAAGGGAGATCTATGACTGACTGGAGCTTGATTCAGTGAAGAAGATGGCATTTCGTTTGGTGCAGGGAATTTCTTTTCCTGTCTCAGCTGTTTCTTTGCTTCAGACTGTGATCTGAGCAGGCTGGTTTTATGCACATCAGTAGCCTGATGTTTCCGAGAAGACTGCTGCTCTTTTCGAATCAATGATGCATTATCAATCCGAATTTTTTCCCATCCAGGGCGCTGTATTGTTATGTATGAATTTGAAGTGGAAGCTTTGAGTCTGCTGCGGTATTCCTTTCTCTGCTTCATTAGCTTTTTTGTGGCAGCCAATGACTTGGACATGGCAACCTTTCCCTTTTCAGTGACATTATGCTTCAGAGAACACATAATTTGGTTCTGCATCAGATTTGTCAATTTTTTCCCAGCTTGATCATCTTGCTTTTTCTCTTCCAATTGTTGCCTTATCAAGGTGTTTGCTTTCAGCACAGCGGCTCTGTGGTTAGCAGGAATAGAATTCTTTCCACACGTCTTTTCCACTGTAGGAGTTGGTCTCTTTGCATCAAAGCCTCCTTGCACCATATGCTTCTCGCCAACTCCACTTTTGCTCATTGCCTGTAACTGCTTTCTGGAATTTGTACAAGCCAGACTGAGCCTTTTTGCAGGGATACCCTCACGAAGCTGGGAACTGTGCTGAGGTTTGCAATCAACCCTGCAAGCAACAGTAACAGAGTTGGTTGATTGCTTGCCACTCGCAGTTGGTTGATCTGATTGGCCAGCTGAATTATAAACAGAGATCTTGTAAGTTTCACGTAAAAGAATAAAGGGCACAAGGAATTGTGATTTAGACAGATACTTTACCTGTTGATTGCCCTTTTCCAGGAAAAATTGGAACCTCTGCATCTTCTGAAAATAAAAATGAGTAATCACGGGATTCTCTGATGTTCTGCGCTTTCACATTCGACTCTGTCAAACGAGTCTTGCTTACCTGTGTTGCAATTTAAGATTTCAGTTAGTAGACAGTTACATCATCAAATGCCGCTACTCTAAAATTTCTGCATAACCCGAAACACCGGTTGTAAAAAGACAATATCATTACTGCTCGAGTGTGGAAAAAACACTCTAACTCAATGCATAAGCTGCTGAGATTAGTATAGTGAAAAGCAAAATAATTATGATACATACTCTGCCCTGGGAATTGGAAGCCTTTTTTGTCAGAGTCTGGACATTCAGCAACTTCAAGATGTCTTCGCTCTCATGAATCACCCTTTCTGCAATTGCAGGTCTGGAAGGTCCAAAGAATGAACCAAAACTGCTGAGGCAACAACACCATGCAGTCATCAGACACGCCGTGGGGGAAGAAAAATGAAGCTCATGGTAAACAGAAATTCTGTGCACAACCTACTTGTCATCAGGTAATTTATTCTCTCTCAAGGAACACCCAGGAAGAGACCCACACATCTTCCTCCTGTTTTCTCTCTTGGCTGTTTTCAGTTCCTCCCTCAATTTCAGGAACTCTTGTTCCTCCTTTGTACACAGTTTCTCTGGTCCTGTCTTGCCACAAACTGCAGGTCGTTCTACATCCTTAGTTCTTTGATTCAAACCCTAAAACAATACAATACAATACAATACAAAGAGAATAAGTAACAATACATAACGGGTGCAAGGCAAGAAAGAAGGATGACAATAAAACATAAATTGAACGGCTTACATCTCCAACCAGAACTTCCATCTTGATGTTTATGGTAAAGTAAACTTCTTTAAACTCGTGATTCACAGTAGTAGTAACCTCTGAGAACAAAAATAACATATAAGATTCAATCAATAAGAATTTCGTAATCTGATCATATGGAAGATAACCCAGCAACACCATAGAGAGAGTAAAGTAGAAACAATCAAATGCAATAATCTATACTTGATTGTCAGGTATGACAAGATTGAAAAGGAAATATACACAAAAGCAAAGATAGCCCAAGAATACCCACATCTACGAAACAAGTAAATTAACAAGATTTTATTTTTCTTCACAAAATCAAAAAGAACAGCAAAAAAAGGAAAAGAGAAAAAAGCTGCAAAACCCAGGTTGAGAAAAGAGACTACTTACAGCACAAAAGAATCTTCAACTCACGAAAGCCTGGAATTGTGAGTAGCAATGTGTGCAGGTGTTCTACCATGTTAACAGGCATATATACGCAGCTGTCTTGCATTAGAAGTAACCGAAAGACATTTAGGAAACACAACGTGCGGAGGAATTTGAGATGCATTCCTGTTCTGTTATGGTTGACTAATCTATCTCTATTTCCTGTGTATAAACAAGCTATATCTTGACAAAATTCTACTCGGGGGTGGAATTCTCAAGTTCAAGTGGATTCCTCATTATAACGTAAATTAGCAAGTTTAAATTTCAAATTAGAGGTTTTTAATTTGTATATTTCTTGGAAATTGTCTGCCCGCGTAACACTTTAAATTCGAAATAAATAAATAATATATATATATATAAGGTATAAATATATTAATTAAGGGGAAAAAAAGCACCTTTACCATAAAGAAAGGTGAAAAAAAAAAAAATTTAATACCCGTGAGACAAGATAATCATTTGTCTAAGTTCGAAAGAATAGATTTTGAACTTGGATCAAGAAAGATTCTTTCCTGCTGTAAGTAGTGTATTTTCTCAACTTGGGTTTTCAAGTTCTTTTCTCTTTTATTTATTCATTTATTTTTTTTTTTTACAGTTCCTTTTGTTTTGAAAAGAAAAAATCTTTCTTGTTAATTTACTTGTTTCATAGATGTGGGTACTCGAGTTTCCGTTGATTCTTGGGCTACCTTTGCTTTTGTGTATATTTCTTTGTCCAACTTGTCATACTTGCCAATCAAGTATAGATTATTGCCATTTGATTGTTTCTACTTTATTGTTTCTCTAGTATTGCCGGGTTTTCTTCCATATGATCAGATTAAGAACATCTTATTGATTGAATATTATAAGTTATTTTGTTCTCACAGGTTAATAGTTCTGTACATATCGAGTTTAATCAAGTTTGCTCACAGTAAACATTAAGATGGGAGTTTTGGTTACAGATTCAGGCAATTCAATTTATATGTTGTTATTATCCTCCTATATTGCCTTGCACCCAGTATGTATTGTTACTTATTCTCTTTGTATTCTATTGTATTGGTTTAGGGTTTGTATCAAAAACTAGGGAAGCAGGAGGGCATGCAGATAGTGGCAAGACAGGACCAGAGAAACTGTGCACAAAGGAGGAACAAGAGTTCCTGAAATTGAGGGAGAAACTGAAAACAGCTGACACAGAAAATATGAGGAAGATATGTGGGTCTCTTCCTGGGGGTCCCTTGAGAGAGAATAAATTATCTGATGACAGGTAAGTTGTGCACATAATTTCCTTTTACCATGAGCTTTGATATTTGTTCCCCTTCATCGCATCTGACGCTCCCTGGTGCTATTGCCTCAGCAGCTTTGGTTCATTCTTTGGACCCTCCAGACCTGCAATTGCACAAAGGGTGATTCAAGATAGCAAGGACAGCATGAAGTTGCTGAATGTTCAGAATTTGACAAAAAAAGGCTTCCAATTCCCACAGCCAAGTATGTATCAAAATTATTTAGCCTTTCACCATACTAATCTCAGCAGCTTATACATTGAGTTAAGAGTGTCTTTTCCAGGCTCAAGCAGTAATGATATTGTCTTTTTTCAAGCATTGTTTCAGGTTATGCAGAAATTTTAGAGTAGTGGCACTTGATGTTGTAACTGTCTAGTAACTGAAATCTTAAATTGCAATGCAGGTAAAGAAGACTTGTTTGACAGAGTCAAATATGAAAGCTCGGAAGATCAGGGAATCCTATGATTACTCATTTTTATTTGCAGAAGATGCAGAGGTTCCAATTTATCCTGAAAAAGGGCAATCAAAAGGTAAAGTAACTGTCTAAATCACAATTCCTTGTGCCCTTTATTGTTTTACATGAAACTTACAAGGTCTCTGTTTATAATTCAGCTGGCCAATCAAATCAACCAATTACTGTCTCTTGTGAACCTCAGCACAATTCCAGCTTCTTGAGGGTCTCCCCACTAAAAGGCTCAGTCTGGGTTCTACAGATTCCAGAAAGCAGTTAGAGGCAATGAGCAAAAGTGGAATTGCCAAGAAGCATGTGGTACAAGGAGGCTTTGATGCAAAGAAGCCAACTCCTACAGTGGAAAAGACTTGTGGAAAGAATTCTACTCCTGCTAACAACAGAGCTGCTGTGCTGAAAGCAAACACCTTGATGAGGCAACAATTGGAAGAGAAAAAGCAAGATGATCAAGCTGGGAAAAAAATGACAAATCTGATGCAGAACCAAATTGTGTGTTCTCTGAAGCATAATGTTCCTGACAAGAGAAAGGTTGCCATGTCTAAGTCACTGGCTGCCACAAAAAAGCTACTGAAGCAGAGAAAGGAATACCACAGCAGATTTAAGGCTTCCCCCTCAAGTTCATATGTAACAATACAGCTCCCTGGACAGGAAAAGATATGGAGAGATAATGCATCATTGATTCAAAAGGAGCAGCATCCTGTTCTGAACATCAAGCTCCTGAAGCACATATGACCTGCCTGCTCAGATCACAGTCTGAAGCAAAGGAATATCTGATACAGGAAAAGAACTTGCCTGGAACTGAGACATGGATAATGAAAGCAAACCAAATCCAGTCTGCTTCCCTGAATCAAGCTCCAGTCAGTCATAGAGCTCTCTTGTCCAAGTCTTACCTTGCAACAAAGCAATCAAAGGAGTATGAAATAAGCCATCAGAAGCCAGTCAAGGCAAAGGTAAGTACCTGCCTGACAATGTCCAATCTTTCATTTCATTTGGAGTAATATTATGAAAACCCCACATGAAATGTTATCTAAATTCCCATGTGCAGATTAAACGCCCTATGCAAGTGTTATCAGATGAAAATGATTATGGGGATGTCGACCAAAAGATTACTGCCCGTGTTTCGCAATTATCCAAGGGTTATTTAAGTGAGGTACCTTCCCTTTATGAGACAATTGTTTAATTGATGGGGTGCATTTTATTCAATATTGCGCAGAGGTGTGTACTTTCAAGACTAAAGTTTATTGGTCTTTACGCGAAGTAGGCATTTTGGCTTTTGTTAAGGGCATCTTCTGACTTTATTGTCTGTGTCTTCTTGGAGAGGGAGAAATTCTGAGGAGTATACACACTGTGATTATTCCAATGGTGAATGCATGGTGGCCACTTTCGATGAATTGGAGAAAATAAAAACGTGGCTCAAGTTTCTTGCAGGATCTGATTAATTACGCATAATGTTGTCTTTTATCTAATCTTTTTCTTCTCTTGGCAGTGCGAGAATTGGGAGGAAGGAGGATGCAATAGAGCTTAAACGCATCAAAAAAAGAGGAGACAGAAGACAGGTTAAAAAGTAAAGCAAAGAAGCAAAAGCTGGAGCAGAATTGAAGAACCATTTAGTTCATCATGCATCTTGTTTCATATATGAGATGATTTTCATACAGATTCTTTTAGCCTTTGGAGTACGCACAATCATAGTTGTGGCCTACTAAAAAACAAACCGGTGTTTAATCACAGTCACGTCCCTTCTGCAAAATTGGTAACCAAAACAGTCGCAATGATTTTACTTTCCAGCAACATGAAATCCACTGATCCACCTTCCCTTCCTCTAACACCCTCTACAGCTTCCTCTTTTGGGGACAATCTTTCTACAGCAAAATGGGTCTCACAAGGTAATTCTATCTTCAAAGAAAGATCTCTAGGCAAAGAGTTAATCATGGCTGATCCTTATCTAGTTGCTGATGATGATTCTACTCCGAAGAAGTGGTTTCAAGAGCCCTTGAATATAGCTGCTGTTGCTAAGGATGGCTACAGGGTTTTCATTTGTTTTCTTCATTTTCTTTTGTCTGCAACTATTTTCTTCCGGCAGGGGGAGAGAGGAGAGAAACCACTCTTTGTAATTACTTGCAGTCGTGGTTAGGATGGGAATGGCCCAAAATGTGAAAATCTTGCTGAAGATCATGTAGTTACAACTATTACAACTACTTGTAGGACATCTGATCAGACATGAAAACATGACAAAATGAAAGAAGCAAACATATCATTGCTTGGACACAGTTTGGTCATGAAACTGTTAAAAAGTTCAATAAATGGCTAGGAGTACAAATAAACCTTGTAGGAGTAAATGGTTTATCCAAACTCACCAATGGGGAGACAAATGTTTTATATCAACAATGTATCATTAACTGGGCCTTGCTTGCCAGAAGGCAAAACTCTGGCAAGATTGTAGGACACAAGAAAACATAGCATTGCTTGGACACAGTTTGGTCACACAACTGTGAAAAAATCAAATAAGTGGCTACAGAGTACAAATAATCCTTGTAGGGGTAAATAGTTTCTTCCAACTCAACAATTGGGAGAAAAATGTTTAACATCAACAATGTATCCTTAATGGGGCCTTGCTTGCCAGAAGGCAACTCTGGCGAGATTGTTGGACACAAGCATTAGTCAATTCCAGCTCCAACTCTACTGGCACCATCTATACAAGTGAAAGCTCTCCAGCAGGAATGGATCTCTTGACAAGTTTAGCCCAAGATTCGTTGGTCTCAGAAATGATCTTAAGAGCATAATCCTGTTCATCACCACAGGGCCCATTGAACACAGGACAATAATTACAATTAGAATAACATACATGGCAGAAGACAACTGATTCTGTAAAGAGGAAGGGACACTGCTAGAGTCCATATTCCTGATTGGAACTTTCTATTAGTGCCAGAGTAGCGACCTTGCAACACATAAACAAATAGCCATACAACACAAGGCTATAACCATTGGAGTAAGAAATCCATGTCTGAAAAAGGTGTAAATCAATGTCTGAATAAAATCCTTTTACCACCCAAAGGGTCAGTCCTACATGTACTAGCAACTCAGACCATGGTTCTGCCAACAGAATACAAACATAGAATTTTCAAGATAAAATAACAAAGAAGAAACATGAAAGTCAAAATGTTGGGACCAAATTAATAAGAACAAGAATTACCTTGTTTGTTGGCTTGTTGCCAAGACCAAACTTATTGGCAGGTTTACCATCAGGGACCTTGTAGTCCCTGAACCAGTTCCTGATTGCAGTGAGTGTGCCCTGCAAATGACAAAGGGATTATTCGTTGTAATATGATTTACTGGGTATCGTCATCAATTTGATGCAAAATTTTTCAATGAATAAATTATTCCTTTTCTTGTGATATCCCCATATTAACATCCTAAACCCAAGTAAGTGGCCATCAATAATATACTGTCAACAAATCGCACTCTAGTTACTAATCTACACCTTATATAAATAACGGAAACCAGGATTCTTAACACTCTAGCTTTAGTTATATGCATGCCCATGTCTTGTCCATTTCTTGCCATAACTTGCTACCTCACATCATTCAAACTAATACAGATAAGAAAAGAAGGGATAGATACATCACAAGTGTGGCCTGATCATTCTATGTCAAATATTTACCAAACCATGGCTTGTGATTAAGCCATGCATGCAACCACAACTAGGTTAGATTGCTCAATAGTTGTTTTTTACACAAATGACTAACATATTGAGACTCCAGCTTAAAATCTTAGGCCAGCTTAAAATCTTAGGGCTTGTAAGCTTTTGATGCTTTGATTGGGTGAGAGTCAATAAAAAGCTAAATGGCAAGAAATACTGGACTTACAGGGAAATGTTTCTCCACATCATCAACATCATGTACAAGAGAAGCTCGTGGATCATCCAGTGAGATTGCAACAATTTTCCAGTCAAGCTCCCCTTCATCAATCATGGCTAAAGCAGCCAAGGGCTTGACCTTCAGAATCTCACCAATCTTTCTCCTCTTTTCACCAATTTCCACAACATCGACTGCAATTTGACAAAACCATGATGTGAAAAAAAAGAAATGATAATGGCACTTGTTTGCAACAAGTGTGAATTGCATTGGAAAAACAGCCATTGTTAAACAAAATAAGGTGCTGTACCTGGATCATTGTCACCAAATGCTTCTTCAACTTCAGAGTTTGCAGAAGATGGGTCTTCCCATGTTTGTGGAAGCAATCCATAGTTCCAGTTGATGTTGTAGCTGTGGAACAAGACAGGGTCAACAAAATTGTTCTTAAAATGGTAAAACGAGCAAACTACACTGCATACACAAGGAGATGCATAGTAATGCCATGAGAAAGAAGCAACTGAAATTCTGATTGTAATACACTTAAAACAAAGATACAGCTGGCTACTCTAGGAAAGAAAGATATAAAGGGATAGTTGAAGTTGAACTACACATGCATTGATGCCACCAAGAAGGCGCATCAGGGAACCATTAACAATTATGTTTGAAGACAAAGCTAATCAAAGCAGGCCTAAACGAAAGTCTCAAAGACAACCTGCCCTTCTCAATTCCTAGGTCTGTTTTATAAATTCGTAAACTAAAGGTGTATAAATTTGCAATTGCATTTTATAAAGAGATTATGAGAATATGCATCCCATGTTTGTCAATATTATTCGACTAAATGTTTTCCACCTTGACCAAAAGATGGAGAGTGCCAGTGATGGTCTATTATACTATAAATTTGGTCATTTTCTCCCTTTAATCAACTGAAGACAAGATTTCACTGCAAGAATGCAGGTGTTGCAAACAACTTTAAGAAAAATTTCCAAAGCAGATGAACTAGTTATGAAGAAAGAAGGTAGCACAACTTACGGATAGTATCTGAGTTTTCCCTTTTTAGTATCCTGCTTGATGGGAGTGAATTGCTCATCAGTAGCAACCTCCATCTTTGCACTTGATTCTTTGGGTATCTCTACAACAAAGTTGAATACTCCATCACCCAATTGCAACGGTATGTCATGCCAAGGTGAAAGCTGCATAGCCAACAAGATGTTAGTTTTATTAAACAAAAGGAAAGGAGCAGAAATGAGCCCGAATCTCCTCTGGACCTCCAATAACCACATCTAGAACTAGTCTAATGCAAACTCTTAGCGCCGGATGCACAAATTCAAGCAAGTCCCTCAAATATGAATAAAAAAGATTTGATGATTCAACTCACCAGGTCAACAAATTCTATATTCACGCCCTTTTTTTTTTCGACACTTATGATTATCCAAACACAACCAGTGGGAATTAATTTAAATCAAGAAAGTAAATGTTAAGTCTTTTGTTTTTCTTCATTATTCAATGCAAGTACAAAGAAAATGTGATGTTGCAATCAACAGCTTTTTAGTAGGCATCCAAAATTCAAACCCCCTCATTTTACCCACATTTTCTCGCCAACCAAACAGTAAAAACAATCATAAGAAAGCAGTCAAAAAAGAAATGGAAACAGAGAAGTAAGACATACCCGTTTCCCACAATTGTCAAGAAAGAAGACCCGGTAATCGAGGGTCTCGGGCTGGCCTTCCTCTTTGATCTGAAAATCACCTGGATTATATATAGCATTGCAAGAAAACAATCTTCTTGAACTCAAAAGCACTAGTCTTTGGCTGCTGTTGTTCCCAAAGCAAAGGTTTTTGCAGTGAGATTGTTGGCTTAAAGGGGTTGGTCTTTTAAGGAGGAGGCAGGACGCCGTAGCGTTGGTCGCAGCCGCCATCACTCTCGCGGTGGCCATCAGGGCGGCAGAGCTGGTGGAGTTGAGACTTCTCTTTCTATTTTTTTCTTTCAAAGGTCTGAGCCGCACGAGACAAAGAAACAGGTCAGTCCGGACGAGTTGCCTTGTCCATTTTTAATACGGCGCCGCCACTTTGACTTGAATTTGGTCGGGTCAGTCTTTACTTTTGCATGTGTCTAAAATCCAAAAGAAAAATGCTTTTAAATCCATAAAAAAAAGGGACTGAACGTGATTGGTTCGACTCTTAATTCGATAATTAAATTGATGGTTAATTTAAAAAAAATAATTAATGTTCTTGTTATTATATCAAACTGTTGGGCCACTGCAATTTCACTTTGGTGCAATGCTTATCATTAAAAATATAAAATTTTTATTTTAAAAAAATGACAAATAATAGGTATGAAATATTATTATTATTATTATTATTATTTTATTTAATTAAAATGGTAAAAAGGTGATAAATGTTATTAAGAAAGTGTAAAAAAAAAAAAAAAAAAAAGGGATCAAGAACAAAATATTTTAGCAAAAAAAATTCTTATATTAAAAGTTTGGATTTTTAGGGGACAACTTGTTGGGGATGTCATTTAGTTTATTAAAATTTATAAGTTCAATTTTGGGAGGGTGAATGTAAACAGACTGTTTTAGACTTTAAGAAATTAAATGAAAAAAATAAAACAACGGCTTTTTTTTTTTTTTTTTAATTTAACCGACATTCTAGCGCAGTCGTTGCTACCCAGAATGATCAAATGACAAGAATACCCCAAAACATGCTTTAATAATTGAAATTATGAAGTCATTGATGGGGGTCAAGAACGCTGAACGAAGCGCACTAATCAAGAAAAGAGAGACGCAAGATAGATTCTTTTCTCCGTTTTCTTTTTGGGAGGGGGTGTGTTTGAATCCATTCCATCGATCTCGATGGCGCACTCAGAGATCGAGGTGGTTTCGTCGTCAGAGACCAAGTCCCAGCAGCAGCAGGCGGCGGCAGCGGTGGCGGATGAGGAGCGGAGCCAAAACAGCTTCGTTGTGAACGTGGTTGACGTTTTCTCGGCTTCTGCTTACGAAGATTTGGAGAAATTGAGGAAATTTGTAGAAGAAGATGGGGCTTCCCTCTCTAAGCCCGATGCCAATGGCTATTACGCTCTCCAATGGGCCTCTCTCAACAACTTCCCCAATATTGCCCAGTATATTATCGATGTAACGTTTCTTTACTTTCTTTGATGTTTGATTCTTGACGACAGCTATATGGGTTTGCTCAGATTTACTTTTAAATTGGTTTCTTTCTTTCTTTCTTGAAGTGCATCTAGTCTTTTTTTTTTTTGTATGATGTTGACCTGGTTTGCTTAAATTTACTTGTGCGTGTGTGTGTGTGTGTGAGAGAGAGAGAGAGAGAGTGGGAGAGAGAGAGTAGTGTGTTTAGTTGTTGATTGAGACTGATTTGAATTAATTTGGTGTTGTGGATGGCGGTGGTGATGAAGCACGGGGGTGATGTTAATGCGACTGACAATACCCAACAGACAGCATTGCATTGGGCAGCGGTGAGAGGTTCGATTGCTGTGGCAGATGTTCTCTTGCAGAATGGAGCTTGGGTTGAGGCAGCTGATATAAATGGTTATCGGGCAGTTCACGTCGCTGCTCAATATGGACAAACGGCTTTCTTAAATCATATTGTTTCAAAGTATCATGCTGATTTTGATGCACCAGATAATGATGGGAGAAGCCCTCTTCATTGGTATGTCAGTGGACTGAATTTTATGGAGTTTGTGATAATGCATATTGGATTTGATATCAATTATTTGCATAACAAGTTTCATGCTTCAAAATTGCTGTCATTTTTGGCTATTAGCTTACCATTGTGTATTATCCTTCTTTCTTATTGGCAACACTTGGACAAGTGTGATCACAGACATGCACACACACAATACCATATAGCCCGTGAATATTTGCAAACATTTATGAGTTTTCTTTTATAATTATGTGTTGTTTATAGCATTATCATTTTTATGCTGGATAAGAAACTAATGACTGTTATTGAAGCATATCAGCTATGAGGCCAAAGTAGGTTAGTAACATTGGTCTTGATAAAAGCACCACATAGATAAGAATTTAGAAAATATGAGGATGTGGGTATGTAGAATTGTGGTAGCTAAGGATATCTGGAAGAGATGTAGTAGCAGTAGGTTAACTGTTGAACTCTCCATGTTTTCTGAACTCTATCTATTTTGTACTTGAATGTCATGCTAGGCTTTGATCTACGGTTTGCAATTATTTCAATCTATGTCAAGACACTTCCCTGTTTTCCATGGTTCTCTTTGTATGTATTTTTATTCTACATATTTGGAATTGCCTTTGTTGGGATTTTTCCCTTCTCCTTGCAGAAGATTTCTATAATTGATGCCTTTTATGTTTCACTACATAAGAGATGCTTGAATTTCAATGGAAATTTTTTCTGAAAATTAAGTTTTCATTCCCTAGATTTTTTTCTAATATTTAAATGCTCGTGAAAACTTATTCTCATGAACTTATTAACCAGGGCTGCGTACAAGTGTTATGCCGACACCATTCGATTACTTCTCTTTCGTGATGCATGCCAAGGGAGACAAGATAAAGAAGGTATATTTGGAAAGCATTAAGAAGCCTCTTTTAACCCTTTGATGCTTTTGAGTTTAGCTCTTGTGAACAGTTTATTTCACCTGTTGAGATGTGCTGATTTGAATCTTTGGTGCTTTCAGGTTGTACTCCTTTACATTGGGCTGCTCTAAGAGGAAATGTAGAGGTATGCACTGTGCTGGTACAGGCTGGCACAAAGCAGGAGCTGGCAGTGAAAGATAAAGCAGGACTTACTCCTGTTCAGCTTGCATATGATAAAGGTCATCGCCATGTTGCCCTTATCCTTGTACGTAACTTTTGTTTAATTTGATCTTAGTTCAATAGCTTTGATGCTGATAAACTTTACTTGGACCTGCCCATTGAAGGTCTATGGAGTTAGCATGTGTTCATCTAAAACAATTTTTTTTTTTGGGGGTGAAAACTTTCTTATAATTGGCATGTGCTTGAATGCAATTATCTCTACTCCCTTGCATGTCAAAATACATTTGTTGCCAAGCAATGTATACTGGTATTTTGTAAATGTTCTCACAGAGTTAATTTTTGTATCTTGGAGCGCATGATAGAGCTGGTATTCCATCCTTGCACTTCTTACTTAGACATGCTCTGCAAATTTTACATAGTGCTTTGTCAGAAAGGTAAATAAATTTGGAAATTCCTTTATTGGTCAGATCAGCGTATTGAGGGGATTTTATCTTTGCTTTTTCTGTCTTGTTCGTGTGATTCCATGTTAACTGTCAGATGATGGAAATTGAAAAATCAACAGTCAATAATGTTCTGAGTCATAAGCATTGCTTGTTGCATTCGTATGTTGGATTGGGTATACCAGAGAAATGGTGATGTATTGTTTTAAACATTTGTTCAGCTGTCATTCGTAACTAATTTTTAGTGCACCATTCTTGGTTTACCACAGCTGGGGGACTGGTCCAGTGTTTAATTCAATCTATTTTGGGCTTAGTTTGAAAACAAAAATTTGTTAGACATACCATATTTTAAATTCCATACAAGTTTTAAGACTTGCTCGATCAGTATTCACAAACTGGTTTCCTTCATCTCAGTCTAATGCACAACGAGCACGGAACAACAATTGGAGAGACAAAATTTGTCGAGGGAAGAAAGGAGATACTGGTTATGCCCCAATTTTGTTGACTGTTATACTCGTTTGCATCTTCCTCTTCATTAACTCTGTTATTGCAGGTACACAGCAGATTCTATTCCATATTACTTTTAGTAGCAGTGTGGTTATGCTTTCTTGTTAACCTTGAATGTTTCCTTCATTTCATGGAAGCTCCTGATTTTCCTAAGGTGACTGCTGTTGTTGGACTTTGGGCATGGACTGCTCTTTCTCTGGCTTTTCTTTCATTGATTATGTTCTACAGGTGTTGTAGGTAATTTCTTACTCAGATTGATGTTTGTGTTTCCATTTGGGTATGCGTCAGGATTTCTTTTATCTAAGAAAATCTCATTGCTTGTTTATCCTGTCAATTTTTGCCACATCTGTTGTTTTCCACTTCTTCTTGTTGCCTTTCTAATTTCTTTTTATCTTTTAGCTTGATTTTTATGCTCCTCTTTTGATAAAAGGTATTGAATCTGGACATTCATGTAATTCTTTGTTCTGAATTTTATTTCTGTTAGTTGCATGATTAGTTCACCATTAATCACATATGTCATCTTGTGTTATGGTAGTGGCTGCCATCTACTATATTATTTGCTTGATTCAGCTAAATATATCAGCTTGCAAGAGTCTTGTCAGAGTGTTAATATGAAGTTTTTGATGCATTTCTTATGCTTGCTCCTCTTAATGCATGGTCATCTTAATGGTTTACTTTGTTACGTTGCAAGATGTAAATTGAGCTCATGCAATGTGCCTTCTGATTTGTTCTGCATTTCAAAAGTTGCTTTACTTATATTCTGTCCTGGCTACTTGCAGCAAAGACCCTGGTTATATCAAAAGGCTTGGAGATTTGGGAAAAGATACCGATACAGAGGTGCATATGTTTGGGTTTTTGTTGTTTCTTTGACCCCTTGTCATGACAAAATGTCTATTCTTTTGAGATTTGTGACTTTTTATGCATTCAGGTGGAGAGTGGAGATTTTCCTTATCCTTTTCCTATTCTGGTTGTGTAATTTTACTTTTTTGACTTTAAGTGATGTGGAAAGGGCATTTGTGCTGTTTCATTGGAAGGAAAGTGAGGAGGAGGAAAGTAAATGTTGTTGAGGGAAGGAGCAGAAGGAGTGGGTTTAAGGAGGATGGAATTCAGATTACAAATTTCTGTCACTAACAATTCAACTATTTGCAGGATCCTTTATTGAATATTGATTTAAATAACTCCTCTGTATGGACGGGAAACTGGTCTCAACTGTGTTCTACCTGCAAGGTCTGCCCAAATAAACATTTGCTTCACAGAAGTGGTATCTCAAATAGTAGCAAGAATTTGTCAGTCTTGATGCAATATCTTCTGAATTATTTCTATCCTCTGCTCAGATAATTCGACCTGTTCGCTCGAAGCATTGCCCTTCATGTAACCGCTGTGTCGAGCAATTGGATCATCATTGCCCCTGGATATCTAATTGTGTTGGGAAGGTGAGATATTGGACTTGCTAAATAATTTATATAAGAAATGAGACATTTTTTGTTTTGATCTTTTTGCTACAGCATTAATGCCTGAATTTATTTGAAATTTGTAAGAGATGACATCAGTTGCGGACATAATCCAACTACTGCTGTTAAAGTGAAATTGATGATTTTATATATTTAGTGTGCAATAAATGGCTTTTCTCGTTGCTGTTCTTACTGAACTTCTTGAATTTGTTCTCTTTGAATTTTAATGCTCTTTTTCCCAGTTCTCTCATTGTTAATGTATTGTCATGATCATTTATCTTACAGAGGAACAAACGGGACTTCTTCATATTTTTATGTTTAGGAATTTTGACCTCATCCATTGCTGCCGCTGTTGCAGTTCAAAGTGCGTGAGTTGGTTAAATCTTCATTTGTTTTCCCCATTTTGCCTTCACTGTCCACAAAATGCCAATTTTTCATCCAAGTTTGTTGTGTACTCTTCATTGTAGCATGTGACAATTGTTTCTGGCCATGACAGGGATATTGGCAGCTGTAGGAATATTACATGTGAAAGAAGAATGGATTCATTTTTTGGTTACTCAACATCCTGGAGTTGTTACATTTTTTGTTTTGGACATTCTTGTATTTATTGCTGCCACAGTTTTGACCACGACACAGGCATCGCAGGTAATTGACTAGAAGTGTTGGACCAATTTATCTCATTTAAATTTCCTGCCACCATGTGTTGAATTTATTTTGATGTTGGGCAGATGAGAGGAAGGTTACTGGTTTGTATCAAAATTCATGCAAATGAATTGTAGAAGAATGAAATAACATTTTGGCATTTCTCTTTTCCTTGTCAACCTGCATGGTGTTGCATTTTGATGAGCATTGCATGAATTGCATGCATAAACAATAGGATTAATATTGCTTCACATTGTGTTGTGATCAAGTCAAGTGTAAGCCCATAGTAGCAGTCTGATGGAGTAATTGTGGGCCTATTAGAAAAGCCTAATCATTTGCTTCTAGGAATGAGGTTGCTTTTTCTTGTCAGCAAGAACATCTGGTTTTACCAGGCATGAAAGACAGGAATGTTTGGGACAGTGGTGTTGGTGGTGCACCTACGCCCTTGGGGGGGCCCAGGGGGGGTGAGAATGTTCTAGAGCTGGTATAAAGTTCCATGTTTCATTGACCTCAGTATTTGATTAAGTCTATTTGTGCTCTGAGAAGAGCTCCCTTTCCTTTGTTTTCTTATTTGATTTACTTTGGCTGTGAATGGTTTTGGTTCTATAGCTTGTGTAGTTGCTTGAGTTTGACGGCTGCTGTGTGTTGCTGGTTTTCTGTACTCTTTTAAGCTACTACCTACCATGCATGCATTTTGGAGAATGTGGTTGCCTGTAGAAAGGAGGGGGAGGGGGGCGTGGTGATTGTTACTGGGTTGCTCAATATTTGAAACTATTCAAGGGTTGTGGACTAAATATCTGCTACACATATACCTTTTGCAGATAGCTAGAAATATCACAACTAATGAACTTGCAAATCATATTCGATATGGCTATCTTCGTGGCCCTGATGGACAGTTTCATAATCCATACAACCATGGTTGTCGAAAGAATTGTACAGATTTCCTCATTCGGGGCTACACAGATGATGCTGAAATTGCTTGGTCACCATTACAGCGGATTGCTAGTTAGCCACCACAAGGATGTGATGCTTTACAACTGAGTAAGGGTATGACTCTCTTGGTTGTGGATGATGCAGGATAGAGACCATCCTGTACACCTATTACCCCAAACATGGGGAGACATCTTTTGGTTCACACTTCCAGTGGGGAAGACATTAATGCTTCAGATTTTATACTTGACAAATACTACCTGTGCTGCCATGTGACATAAAGACATGCAGTCGTGTAGAGTTCTACATTTCAATAGAGAATCTGTCATCCACCCTAAGCAATGCTGAGAGCAAACATTTAGAGCTGCACATCATTGTCCTGAAGCAAGTGAAGATGTCATACCAGAACATGGATGTCCATGGGAGCTAATAATTAAGTAGAGCCATAGACAAAACACTTGCTCAGTGTGGGTAAGAATTAAACACATCATATGGGTTATTGAATATATGAACCCATCAGCATAATTATGAATCCTCTTTCCCACACATGATTTGCATAATTCTTTGGCCTGAATAAAATGATGATTTATTGGGGACCTGGATTGAACTTATGCAGTGGGAGAGCCACTCACATATTTTAAATCATGCAGAATGGGGTACATTTCAAACTTGTGCCGAACAGCAGTAACATCATCAGCTCTGCTGTATTCCACTGGGCCAAGTCTGATTCTTCACGGGACTCAAAATTGCATCAACCTTGGTTAAGGTTTGCCAATACTGCCCAAATGTAGCGAGCTCTGTTGCAGCAGCAACATTCTCCTCCACCTGTTCAGCAAAAAGCTGTGTTACATAAGGGCATGCTTGACTGCTCCCATTCAATATGCCAGATTATCCCCATTTTTGCATTAGCTAACTTCTTCATAGAGTGCAAATGCACAGCAATACAGGAAACCGTATTCATATATATAAGCCACATACAGCAGAGGACCAAATTTAAGCATAAAAGAAGTGTTACCAATGCAGGAACTGTGCCTGTATGCTTTACAAAATTGCTCCCTTTTGCAGTAGTTACCTTTGAATGGTTTTATACTCATAGATTTACGAGGAAAAGTTGTTGCAAGCATTGGATCATGCTCTTGCTTGAATGTAGCCGCATGTATATATTTATATTAATAATGTTACGACACCTCAATAACAATGATAATATTTGCCACCACCTCATACATTGAGTGACCATAAAATCGGGTTGATCAGCATCACTTGACTAGGTCTAGCGAAAAAAATCAAAGGAATAAGATGTATGCACATAAACAGTGAAAATGACTGCCACAATGCATCCATTGACCAAGGAACTTCCCTGTCTAATAGATTTCATGCCAAACATCACTGTTGAAATATCCTTGTTTGTCAAACTGTATTGGATTGCTAGTTTTGAGATATTCTTCCTCTTCTCTTTACAATATGCAGCTGCAGCTTGGCATGCAGACTGAGAAGCAAAATATCTGATAATGGTCAATGGAATTCCATAAAATCATGAAATTCCATAATTATTCTCCCTCGTCTTAGGAGGAAGGAGGGGGAGAAAGTGGGCGTGCTATTCTTGCAGTCATTTGATATTTTTAGACAGAAAAGAATGCTAGAACTTAGAACAATCTCTATTGACTCAGTTGCTTTAGGACACTGCATTTATCTGGCATCTGTCAAGGCGTATCACATGCAGTGGTTTCAAACGAATTTCCTTACCTTGCCAGGATAGAAAGTACCGTTATTTGTTTGTCAGATGCATTGGTTTCAAAAGGTGTTTATTTGACTAATATCTCCAGATAGAAAGCACTCCTATCTGTAATGAAGAATACTTTTGATTGCTTGACAGCTCTCCCCTTACATTGTCTAAATAACAACCATGAAAAGGGAACAAAAAATATAGTAAGCATGCATCATGGACCAGCTTTTCCTTTTAAAAAAAAATTATATATATATATGTAAAGCTCACGTTTAGCTCAGGTGAAGCCGGGTGCCACTCTGGAGGGCCCATTCTCAGTAAGCCAGATCCATTGCAAGTTGAGAAGCAGTAATGATCCCAACCCCTTTTACTCTTCAAATAAGGCAGTAAATCCAACTAAGTCAAATCATTAATGCTGGCGTGGCATTATGACAGAATTACATCCACGGTGCTGGGTGGCACTCTATCAAGCACATATGCAAGAATTCCTAATGGAAGGCCGGTAATACCAATAAAACAGGTCTTCCCTGATTCCTTTAGTTTCTGTAGTGCAGGAATTGTCTCATTCACAATCTGTCACAAGGTTCAAATTGAGCCAATTCACGCTCTTTCATGATAGACTACAAGAGAAGAACAAAGCCACATTATACGAGAATAGGCTCTATCAACAAAGTAGATTAATCAAAGTAATTATGAAACAAAGGAGGAACCTTTGTTTATGACCTGATCAAGAGACCCAAGCTCTATGTCATGGCAGTGCAGTATATCAACATAATCCAACTGCAACCTTTCCAAGCTCTCATCAATGCTCCTGGTTACTCTTTCAGCACTAAAATCAAAGCCCTCTTTGTAACCTCCACACTTTGTTGATACTATATATTCCATTTCTAGGAATTCCTAGAGCTTTAATCTCTGACAATGTCCCTCCATAGAACCTGAAAACATACAAATGATAATGGTTAAAAAGGCCATGCCTGAGTAAACCATCAATAAGGTCAATCTAATGCAGACAAACACTGAAACTCGCAGAAGCCAGGTTGAACTGGATCAAAAATTATGAACACAGGGGAAAAAACTCCAATTAAACACACGATATTAGGTACAAAAACGATAACTAAGGGAAAGAAAGAAAACCAACAACTGCAGTTCAGATCTTCACCTTTCTTGGCTAAACCATAGTTTCTTATGTTACGTTGGTATTTTTATGCCAACCGTTTTAAAAAAAAAAATTAAAAGATACTTCATCAAAGCCAACATCACCACCACCTGAATTCACTTCTTACATCCCAAAAAGCCAAACAAGACAGATGAATAGACAACTATTCCAAAGAAAGTTCCAAACTTTATTCCAGCATCCTAAATTTTACCAACAGGAAAAAGAGAATGTCGAAAAGGAAACATTACGGAGAGGTATCGAAGAAATTGATTCCATGGAGGAAGGCTTCGCGGACGGAGGCAATGGCGTCGTGTTCGGAGACGGGGCCAAAGACGCTGCTGAGAGGAGAAGCCCCGAAACCCACGCAACTCAGCTTCAGCCCCTTGTTTCTCAGTGGTCGGAGCTCCAGGTTCGGCCGTGGAGTCGCTGCCATCGTCCCCGCTCTCTCGGTGCAGAAAGTAAACAAACTGTTTGGGGACCACGAAACCGGGAAATAAATTCACTTTCCCAAGAAAGATACAAAGTTAATACTTTGTACAGTTGAAGAAGAGAAAAAAAAAATTTTTTTTTCACATCTTTATTTCATAAATTAAAGTCCCTTTTTAATTACAAAAGATTGGGAATTAAAAATTGGAGACTTGCCCCATCTAAAGCCTCTGAAAAAAGGCTCCCCACTGCAGCGGCGGACGAAAGACCCTGAATAGAATGGAACGAGAAGATGAAGGAGAAGAGATGAGGAGATTGGCTTGCAGAAGGTGCGGCCACGTTGGCCTTGACGAATCCGACGGCTTCTTTTATTGCCAGGAGTGCGGCGCTCAGGCCGACGACATCATCTTGACAGGCGTCGCCGACGAGGACTTCGTTGATAAAGGCGGCGATGGTGGCGGCCCCATCTACAGCTCCCGATTCACTCGCCGCTCCCAATCCACTGCGGGGGCCACCGCTGGCTTTGCTTCCCAAACCTTGTTCAGCCAAATGCAAGAAGAAGCAGATAACCAAAACATCGACGGCGGCAAAAATATCAAGAAAGAAGAGCACGATTATTATTATTATAATTACATGGATGGAGTGGGGCCGACGGAGCCAGAGGATTTCGGGTCGGGTGGGGCCGGGAAGTTGAGTTACGAGGATTACTATAACGAGGTGAGGATTAGGTATGTGATGGGTATGCAGTGGATGATTCAGTTGCAGTGTGAGGCTCTCGTGGAGAAGTTCAAGGCGAGACCTTTGATTTGTGGGGTGGCCGCTACTGTGTGGTTAAGGTTCCTGGCCAGGACAAGGGTTTTCAAGGATAGCTGGGCTGATGATGTCTTGCTGGATTCTGAGGCTCAAAAGCCAGGTAGACTCACTCCTTAAGGCTTTTGTATTGATTACTTGATCTTCTGTTTGGAATTTTATGATGAATTGTGCTTTGTAATGGCAATGGCATAGCTGGGGGGTGGTCTGCATGAATCACTGATTTGAAATTTTTGACAATATTAATCAGACCTATGTCTAGTATATGGCCTGTTTTTGAAGTTCATTCCATACCTGTGTATGTTGCATGTCAATTTTTCAGAGAATAGTAATATGTTTCTGTCCTCGATTTCAGGAGAACCTGAGGAGCAATTAGCTCGTCCTAAAAACAAAGATGAACCTCACAACAAACATGGTCAGCGTGCAGTTATGTTATGGTTCAGGGAATTGAGGAAGATGATTCCATTACCTTGTTCTTTAGCTATCTCCTTTTTGGCCTGCCACGTTGTTAGGGAAGCAATCTTGCCAACTGACATAGTTAGGTGGTCAGTGGAAGGGAAACTTCCATATTTTACTGCCCACGTTGAAATTGAAAAGAGGTTTGAACAGCCTTCGCCTGCCTGCCCCTTAAGTCCAAGTCTAATGTTTAGGCCCTCTCACCCAATCCCTTTACAGCAGTTGGAGTCAATGGCAGCTAGCATTGCTGATTCCATAGGCCTGCATTTACCCCCTGTGAATTTCTATCAAATAGCTTATCGATATCTCCAGAAGTTGTCGCTTCCTATTGAAAAGATTCTTCCACATTCATGCCGCATATATGAATGGTCCATGCCCCCTGAGTTGTGGCTCTCAATGAATGACTTGAGACTTCCTACTCGTGTTGGTGTGATGTCAATATTGATTGTAGCTGTAAGGATTCTCTATAATATTAATGGTTTTGGTGAATGGGAAAGGAGTTTGTCTGACAAAACAGGCATTCCATCAAGTTCTCATGATAATAGTAGATTAGACTCCACATCTAGCTCTGGCATGAAGTGTGATACTGAAAAATGTTCTCCTTCTCCTCTTCATGAGATGGATGATTCAGACAGAAAGTTTGTCAGGAATGCATCAGGTGATCAGAAAATGGAGTTTAGTACTGCTGAGTTGTTGCACAAGTTAGAAGCAAGATATCATGAGATTGTTGATACTTATGGTAACTATCTTTACTATTTGTAAATTACTCAATGGGTCTTTAATACCATTTGGAGATCCAATTCTCTAGAGGCATTGTCTCCCTCAGCCCTTGAATTTTTCTCATTGCATTTGCAGATTTTGCAGAGGACTTGCCATCATATCTCCTGTACTGTAAAGATGTGGTTTTTGCTGGAGCAGGTCCATCACACATGGATCATCGAGTGGAAGAAGCGCTAATAGAAAAGTTATGGGATTTGTATGAAAATGCAAAGGTAGTTCTAAATAGTGAATGTTGCTGCAATTATATGCTTTCAGGTGTATGGTAATGTTAGATAGTATGCTATAAAGTGACTGAAGACTTGGTTGGTTAGTTGCAATTGCTAGTATGATAGTGTGGGAGTTGTGGTGATACTATATTGCTGGTATGATATTTGTTGTGGTCTCTCTTATGATGAACCAACTGGACCCGACTTGCATCACCCTGTCCCTGCATCCTAGAAGCTTGCATATGCACTTTATTTGCTTCTAGTTCTTTTGAGTACCAATAGTTCCTAACAGTTTTATCATCAGGAGAAAAAGATTGTGAATATCTGATTTATGTCATTGTATCCCATGTTAAAATCAATAAAATTGGTACCTTTGCTTATCAAGTGTTTTTGTTGATATTAGGATCCTGAGCCAGCAGAAGAGCATGGAATGAGGGATATTTTATTTAATCAAAAGAGATCAAGGAATGATGAAGAATGCATAAAAAATGCGGGGGAAAAGAAGAAAACTAGAGAAGGGTTCCATCAAGGTCCATCCGTTGGTGTTGGCAATTACAATGAAGATGATAGTCAGGAGCAAAATCCGGAAGATGGCTGTCTTTCTCACGACTTGCTAGGTGATCAACATTCAGAACATAAAGACAAAGCTTCAACTGAGACTCAAAAAAAAAAAGCCATCAAACGGTTGAAATTAGACATGGAGGAGAATAGATTCTGTTACATCCCGCCGAGGGTCAAAATCAAGAGGATGGATTATCTTCACTATATTAGGAAGATGGATGAAGGTTCCTTGACTTACGTGGCCCATGCAGATTATTATATCTTGCTTCGTGCATGTGCAAGGGCTGCTCAGGTGGACATCCGGATTATGCATATTGGGGTGTTGAGTTTAGAAAGGAGACTGGCCTGGCTAGAGAAAAGAATCGACCACTGCTTGCATTTGACCCCTCCTACTTTTACTTGTGAGTACTGTAGAGATGAGCCAGATCATCCTGAGGATGATCCTGTTGGACTTTCAAACTTGAATTTGTGAAACGAGTTGGTCCCTAAGTGCACGACTCCTTTCCATTTGGATGGACTGCCCAACTAACCATTTTATTAACTTATTCCCGATCAAAAATCACTTATTAATCTTCAAATTTGAGACCAACTTGTCATTTATCTATTGGAATGTACCCTGTCAAAGGGTGTCATCGAGTTTACCTGGATGGCAAATTGCTTTTAAAAAAGGTAGGAAAGGTCCAAAATCCAAATCAAGTGTCTGCTGGTCGAGGAGTTTTGATTTCAGGGAGGTGAGAAATAAAGGGAAATACCCATTTTAATACTCACAACTTGTACTTTAATAAATTCGGAACGTGATGTGGGTATGTCACATCAAAAATACATGGTTTCGTATGAGAAGTGCTATGATCTGCTTCCCTTTGTAGCAACTTCCCTGAAAAGCGCTGGTTTGTCAAAGCATAGGAATCTGTAAGATGTTTTCCTGTTCTACCCCACAGGGCGGCAGGCGGAAATTGAGTAAGCAAGGCCTAAGACCAACAACACCTAATGGCGTCTATTGCTTAGAAGGCTCTATGAGACTTGGACTCAACCATTGGTCCATCGGGTCGGGTTGGATTTGGACCGTGTTGTTTCAGAAAACCATGAGGTAGGTTAATTACCTGGCCTTGGAAACCAAGGCAGATTACGACACTGAATTCTTTTTGAGTAAAGAATTTGCAAAAAGGTTTGCTTTTTTAGTAAAAAACTTTTCACTGCTTTTTCAGTGGACTATGGGATGGAGTCATGAGGCAACCTCATTCCGGGTCGCCTCGATAGGGCCGCACCGACTCAACGACACAGGCTTTCCAACGGATGCAATATAGTCTACGCCTCCCAACAAGGTGGCCTCAGGCCATTGGCTCAGAGATGGGAAAAGTCAAAGAATTATTTCAAATTAATTTCAAATATGTTTACCATTTGGCAAATATGGCACAATGCGCACCACAAAAAGGGCGTAGCAATTTCCTAGTTTAACTGCAATAGGCTGTAGTAGCTGCAATAGGTTCATGGGGTTCGCTTGTTTGATTAACAGATGTTGTGGCCCACATTTACTTTTGGGGCGTTGGTTGCTCATTTGCAAACTTTAAGGGAAATTTCAACTGCGAGCCGGTGATCAATGTCACATAAGTCTGCAAAATAATAATAATAAAAAAGAGTGAATACTTACTTTTTACTTGTTGGACGCCCAAAAACGACCCACTTGGATATTATTAATCAACTTTACAACACATAATGATGATTGGAATTCCATTGCCTATTCAAATGAGGGACCCTTGAGAGAAAGGTAGACTATTTTGTGTTGTTTCTTTTTATATGTCAATACTCAGAGAGCTTTACTATTATAAAAGTTAGAGGTAGGAAAGTTGCCTCTCCTGTTTTTGTGGAGGTGACAAAAAAAGTTTTTTGGGTTATTATTGAAGGGTGAGAGATAATGCTGCTGTGTCTTTTTGGAGTTTGCTTTCTTTCCTTAATTTTCAGCTGGCTCATGGAGTTTTTGAATTTAGCTTGAAATCCATATTTCTCCCTGTTTAGTTGCAAATTCTGCAGTTTGGGCTCTATTTTGTGATGTGTTTTAACTAGTTCTCTCCTGTTTTTGCTTGTCTTGCTTGTTTTCACTTCTTTTTCCTCCATGAAAGCTATTATTACCTTGTTATTTGAAGTTGGTTTGCATCACTTTTTTCATGGGTTTGATCCATTCATTGACTTGTTTTAATGGTCTTTCCACCAGTTATCTTCAACACAGGATCTCAATCAAAAAAAGGAGCTTCTTTCATGGAGATCTCATCCATCAGGGGGCTTGGTGAACTGGTAATCAAGACCATCTCTTGTTAGCTGTCAGCATAGTAATAAAGACAATAACATTTGTTCACATGCTATACACCAATGATTTTAATCACCCTGTGAAAGAACACACCGTGAATGGTATATCTGCACTGTGACCATGCTCAAAAGTGTAGCTATTAAACCACAGGGAATGGAGGATCCTAGCTTCATCAACCAGTGGCACATGGACTCCCTTGATGATCTCAGCTTACCAGCTGCCTTTGGAGAGAACACGCAACAGTGCTTTTTCTCTCACCCAACTTTCAACCTCAAAACCTCCATGGATATTTCTAATGCTAATGCAAGGCCTACCAAGCAACTGAAAGTGAACGGCTTCAATGCATGCAAATCTGATCCTATGTCCAACCCAGAAGCTGTTTTTTCTCCTACTGTTCTATCCTTTCCTGAATCGAGCCACTCAAATCAAATGAGATTAGTGAGACCTAAAGAGGAGGTAGTGAGTTCTAAAAGCATCAATACCCTCCCTTCTGATTCATGGATTTCTCAATGTTCCTTTGGGAACCAAGATTATGCTTTGAAGGGCTATCAAGGATGTAAGAGAATAGGCACAAGCACTAGACTTTCTCAGAGTGAAGAACACGTTATGGCCGAGAGGAAGCGCAGAGAGAAGCTCAATCAGCGATTTATTGCATTATCTGCTATAATTCCTGACCTGAAAAAGGTGATCAACTTATTCATGATTTTCATTGTTTAGATTAAGTTACTAAGGAATTTGGAACTTTTGACTGAGTGAGCATCTTCTCTTTAGATGGACAAGGCTTCTGTTCTTGGAGATGCTATCAAGTACTTGAAACAACTGCAGGAAAGAGTCAAGACACTCGAGGAGCAAACAAGAAAGAAGACCGTGGAATCAGTGGTCATTGTGAAGAAATCTCAACTCTCATCGGAGGGTGACAACTCTTCTTCAGACGAGAGTTCCACCAAAGAGCCCTTTGATGTGCCTCTGCCTGAAATCGAAGCAAGAGTCGGTGACAAACATGTCCTCGTAAGAATTCACTGTGAGAAAAAGAAAGGAGTTTTTGAGAAGACGGTGGCTGAAATTGAGAAACTCCACCTAACAGTCACCAACAGCAGTGTTCTCACATTTGGGAGTTCTGCTCTGGATATTTCTATTATAGCTCAGGTAAGCCACAAGATCCCATCTTTCTCCCTGCTAAATTAAGAAAAATTTAGACCTTGGAAAGTTGAGGAAATTCTTATATACCAATCTCATTGAATGATTAAATTTGTTAAAAAGGTTATTGGGTATATAACATTGCAGATGGATGATGAATTCAGCCTGTCAGTAATGGATCTTGTGAAGAATCTGCGTTCAGCATTCAATTTGCTCATGTGATGGCATCTCTTTCTAATGATGTATAATGATATTTGTCAAAATAATTTTTCAAGTATATGTACAATCAGTCAACAACTATCTGTGCTAAACTACTCTAGGCAGCGCCTTCACCACTTTAGACCATCACCTTTAGGCTTGTTTGCTGTGAGGTTCATTTTGCGGGAGGGGTTTTCGCGATCAATTTTTTGCATGGTTTACGAGTTGACCCTGTTCAAGTCCCATCTGTTCTTAACAATGATCTCACAGCTTGTTTAGGCCTTTTTTAGTGAGAGTCGATAATTCAACTGAACATGTCATATGCCCCTTTCTTCACATAAATGGTTGATTGTGGGAGAATGGTTTTTTGGGTGTGTACACAGGCAGATCCTTGTTCTGTTTAATCAAATATTTTAGAGGCACGCTAGTCCTCTTTTTCTTTTGTAACAGCCAATGGATTGTTACGGCTTGTTTGACATCAATGGAATAATTATGCCTCAACGAAGTATACTTTTCATCCGAAAAGGTCTTTTGACTACCGAGGAATGCCAAAGTTCTTTCACACTCTTGCGATACATTTCCTTGTTTGGTTCAAGTAGTTCCAGAGAAATTGTTAGATGACTTGTGGGGTTGATGCCATAGACTCTGTTTTTCTAAACGTGCAAAAACCTTAGATAATTGCTAATGGGACCGTTGACAACAGCAACTTCTATAAACAATTCTCTGGGCTTGATCAATGTGAATTAGATGGTGTATAATGAAAAGAGGATCCAATAATAAATTTAATAGGTAATTACTTCACCCCAGATCTGATATGGTGCAAATACCAGAATAAAGAATGGCGGGATGATGACATTTTATGGCCATAGGATCACTAGAAGTGCTGATGCCAAGCAGATGCCGGCTAGAAAAAGACAGCTGTGGAAATAAATTAAGCAGGAATAAATATAACTGAGTAGGTTCTTAATGATGACTATCAGGAATTTGATTATTCAGATAAAAAAAAAAAAAGTCTTTGCATTATGGTAAGCGTGTTAAAATTGGTGTAATTGTCTTCCGGGTCATATCTCGCATTTATGTCTAATTCTCTATTGGGATTGGTTGAATTATTAAGAGGACACTTACTTCTTAGTCTCCACAAAAGATTGTGAACTTGCTATCTTGCATTAAATATCAAAGGGATTATTCCTAGTAAAATACGAAAAGAATATGACAAAATCCAACCATATACCCCAAGACATTTTTCTTCTTTTTCTTTTTACCCTTTTCTTTAGGAGGAGTACATGTGACACTCGAATAAATTTGGAAGACTGCAACCTTTGTTCCAGCACCATTTGTGGACAACAGGTCAGATTTGCATCCAAGATCCATGCAATGTCTTGCATAATTTGTTACATAATATAAAAAATGCTGCCTAATTGGTCTACAGACTCGTTTTCCATCAGTGGTAAACCAGAGATCAGTTTGAAATCTTTAAACTATGACAAGTAGCTTAGATGACTATTGTTAGAGACAAAGAAAAGTCCAGCAATAAGAAGCAAATCGTGGCAAGAGAATAGCCAATGCAATGTAACTTTTGCATCACTTAAAGTCTTTACTAATTTTTTACTAAGCAACAAAGAAGTTGCATACCTCTGATGCAATAGAACATAATGGAACTGCTATAAAGGACAAAGTAATCCATTAGTCTATATTGTACAAAGTAAATCTTTGTATACGACATATTGTTTCTTGGTTTGTTATCTTTTTTTGCTCAATCAAGACTCTAGATGATGATCCAATTGACTGAATATGTATTATTAAACACAATTGTGTGTGTGTGTGTGTGTGTGTGTGTGTGCGCATTATAAAAGTGGATGTGCTCACTATCCTATAAACTGGGGTTCAATATGAACACAGACCACGATGTCAACTGACAAAATTCTGTATTTCATAGCAGGGAAGGAGTTAGGTCATAATTTGTTGGAGACAATGATGAATATCTACCAATCCTCACAATAAAAGCAAATATGGACAAAATATATGGTTGAATCTTTATTAATTAGCAGGTGGAGATATTTGCACCGACTGTTGTAGGTGGCATTCCATCTTCTAGAAACATTGACTCAACAAGACAACAGTTACATGAGAAACCCTTGATATCCTTTTTATCATGACCCTGCTGGTGCCATAGAAGAAGTGCTTGACAAATAAAATTAACTCCAAAAACCACGGTGAAGTGGACATTACCTTCTCGACTGCTCCAAAGTTAGCAACAGGGAAGTGTTTGGAGGAGAGCTCATGCCTGGCCTGGAAGGAGTAACAAGTAATCAAAATTGCAGTAGGGTTTAGAAAGTGTTAACCTGTATCTTCATGATGAAAATGTTAACAAAAACAGAGACCTCTTTCTTATTCTATAGAAAGTATTCTCTGAGTCCACTTGATTAACAACTCACTGAGATAAACTACCTTTGTGAAGTGATGACGGAAACAGAGAGGCTTACTGCATTCTGTCCAAGAACAGTGTGCATAAAATCCCATCAGATGCATATGCATGACATGCACAGATCATGTGTGTTGGATCAGTAGATGTTTCACATCTGCCTGAATGCCAATGTCCTTGACATAGTTTTTCATCTGGACAAAAAAATAATAAAAGAAAAATGTAAAAAGTAATACCAGTGTGAAGACAGACATGGATCTAAGTAAGCAAAAAGGACCCAGAAAGCATAGACTTAAAAGATAAAGTTCTTTGTCAATAACATGAGACGCAACAATTGATAAAAAAAAAAAAGAAGAGAGAGAGCATCTTAGTGCACAAGGTTCCCTTAAATTAATGCATTGAGGTAGTTCTAATGGAAGAAAAGTGTGGTCTAGCCTAGAGGTGAGAATAGCCTCATTACTTGGGGACAGAAAACACATTCGAAAAGGAAATTTTTGATCAAAGCAACAATGTATATCAATGTATCGCAAAAACACCATTGGTCAGAACATAACAAATCATGTACTTGACAGAAATAAAAATCAATGGACAGGGACAACTGCTTTGATGCTTGAAAGATTGAAAAATTCTCATGGTCGAACTGGTGCAACTGTAGGCCAAAATAAACTCATCATAGTGACAGAAAATCACAAAATACACCAAATGGGCATTGAAGCCAGCTCATTTATATTTAGCAATTTATTACAAGTGATATTCACGGAGAACAGAGGAGAATAGCCAACAACTCCTCTCAAATATGCACGATATTCCCGAGTACAATATTTCCAGATGCATCAGTTGCATTAGATTTTTCAAGAAAATTATGCATCAAACGCAACATCATAATCCTTCAGGGAAATAACATCGAATCTTCATTTCATATAAAACCTTAATTGGTTTTTGAATACCTAAAATAAAAGGTATCAGTCAAAGAATTTCTAATGAGAATTGTAGAAACACCCTTGCTAGTGAACACTGTAATCCATGTGTGTGTGTGTGTGTGTGTGTGTGAGAGAGAGAGAGAGAGAGAGAGAGAGAGAGAGAGAGAGAGAGAGTCCTAGTTATGCAGTTCTACCTGCTTGCCCAGAACCAAATTTCGGCATTTGTCATTTCCACCCAGTGCCTGAGACTGTTTGCTGAGACATAGGTACAAGGGAAAGTCAGGGAGCAAAGGGAAAGGAAAAGAGATTTCCTCTGGGAAGGACGGCCAACAATAGAGGAAGGAAAAGAATCCATGCTTTTTCTTCATGGGTTTCTTCCCTTATTTCCTCAAAAAAATAGCCAAAAGGCTCACATAGCCTCTTGTGCTCAAAACTAGAAAACTATGTCCTACATGCTGAATCCATTTTTAAGAATTAACCTAATTTTAAATGGCCACAGGTTTAATCATCACCAAGCAATCTTGTTGGCAATACCATTACCGAAAGTCTCCAATGGTTTGGTTAAGATAAGGGCCAGTCAAAGCTGGCGTCCCCCCAAATAATACGAAGTATGACGGTGGGAGAAGACCAAAGCTGCAGTCATTGAACATATGTCTGATAAATGAGTACAATCAAGAAATTTAACGACCTGTCCCGTGCCGTCTGCTAAATAGAACACAGCAAATCCCTTTGTCTCAATCAGGTATCTTAGGTGCTTCAGAACACCATGAGCCCATGTAGATGGCAACCTACCTTTACACTTGCAAATAACACTTAACATTATCACAGGTCTCATGAAAGATACCTTCAGGTAGGATGTGTAGGTACCTCAGATATAAAACACGTATCAATTTTTCCACCAGTCAAGGATGCAAGCATGGCTATAAATCCACTGCTATGACCCATCAGTTTCATGATGCCAGTGACATGATAAAGCACTATGCGCCATCTCAAAGGACAGGGAAAAACAAGTCAAACGTGCATACAAAGAAAACTGTAAACACAAGGATAAATGCATTAGATTTCATGCTGTAACACTAGTAAAAAGAACTAAATCAACTCTGACCTCAATGTATGCTGAATTCAATGCCCAGTGTTTTGTCCATCAAGAACATATCATTGTCAATAGTTTTGGCACACCAGCCACCGCCACCCTCAACCTTCCTTTACAGCACTGAAACAAAAATTGAAGAAGACTAAACATTGAAGAAAGAACGGAAAAAGGGATACGCAAGTATTTCTAACCCTACAAACACCCCTTAGCAAACTGTCTCCTACCTGGAGACCTCACAAGATCCATTAATAAAAAAATACTACCAGGAGAGTTGGTTAAACATCCCCTCAGAGAATTGATTCACTTGGTGGCTTGTAAAACGTCTCTACCACATTGTGCATTCCGCAAGACACAGAGACATTCGTATCACGAAAGAAATAAACTTAAAAGCTGAAAAAAAAAAAAAAACTGACATAAAATTAACCCCAAAGGCCAAGGTAAAAATAAACTGTTACCTTCTTGACAAAACCAAAAGGAGGCACTACTAGAATGTTTAGAGGTGAACTTATGTTGGGCCTTCAACATCACGCAATAGGTGTAAGAAACATGACAACCAAAATTGCAAAATTTATGTTGTCTCGAAGATCCGAAACAAGAACAGAAAGAAGTCTTAACCCAAGCAGAATCTGGATGAATAACAATACTGTCTGCATACCATAGCATATGATAATTTATCAACTGCATATCATAATTATCAAAACCGCATCTCAAAGAACTGTTTGGTAAGATGAATTATGTACCTTCACAGACCGTAACTTTGCTTCCGACATCTGTTCCTTTACAGCAGAATAGGTTATCATCCTGTTCGATACCCTTGATTATCAACTTATCTGAAAAATTATATATATAAAAAAAAAAAAAATAAAGAATTTGTGTCAAGAAACCCTTTATCAACAGGACTTAGCCACAATGTCAGGTTGAAAAACTAATTGTGGCTAGAATATCATTTACATTAACAAAAATCCTGATACCTGCGGGAATTAAAGAATTGAATACGTATGGCTTTCCTTTTCGCAATGCCTTACAAATCAGAGATCAAAGCACATAGCCGACATCTACTTGAAATAGGAAAAAAAATAAATAAATAAAGAATTCAGATATACAATCCAAGAATTCAAGAAAGAAGCAAGAAAGAACAATCAAGAATTTTTTCTAGATGCTGAAAATTACCTTCTAAGAACAGAATGTGAGCAGAAGCTCTGAGAGAGAGAGAGCTGCGCTCGGGAGTTTTTTGGAGGGTAGAGGGGATCGGTTGCGTTTATAGTTGTTCACGGCTCGTGGAAATGACGTCGTTGAAGTTGTTTTTACTTCCAATGCTACAGTGGTGGTAACAAATGATTTGTCCGTTTTAACATCGACCTCCAACGGCTAGTTCTTTGTTTAATTTGTCTCTTTTGTTAAATGTCTATAGATATTAAAAGATCACAAGATCCATACCGGTGTCGTGGTGTAGTTGGTTATCACGTCAGTCTAACACACTGAAGGTCTCCGGTTCGAGTCCGGGCGACGCCATTTTAACTAATTTCTCTAAATATTGACGATTGTTTTTTTTTTTGTTTTTTTTTTTTTGGGTGGGGGGGTTTGCCTAAATATTCACTCTTTAATCCAATCAAAATTTCCAAACTATTTTTTATTCATTTGAATCATTGAAATTTGGAGATTTTTCTTTTTTTTTTCTTTTTTTTGGGGGTTTTTTTTGGCCTAATGTGCTTTCAGGAATCATTGAAATTCGGAGATTTTTCTTTTTTTTGTTTTTTTTGGGTGGGGGGTTTGCCTAATGTGCTTTCAGGAAACGTATCAATGTATAATCATTGAAATTCTCGGAGATCTTTTATTCATTTGAATCATTGAAATTTGGAGATTTTTCTTTTTTTTGGGGGTTTTTTTTGGCCTAATTTGCTTTCAGGAATCATTGAAATTCGGAGATTTTTCTTTTTTTTTTTTTTTTTTTTTTTTTGGGGGGGTTGCCCTAATGTGCTTTCAGGAAACGTATCAATGTATAATCATTGAAATTCGGAGATTTTTTTTTTTTTTTTTTTTTTTTTTTTTTTTTTTTTTTTTTTTTTTTTGCCTAATGTGCTTTCAGGAAACGTATCAATGTATAATCATTGAAATTCTCGGAGATTTTTTATTCATTTGAATCATTGAAATTTGGAGATTTTTCTTTTTTTTGGGGGTTTTTTTTGGCCTAATTTGCTTTCAGGAATCATTGAAATTCGGAGATTTTTCTTTTTTTTGTTTTTTTTTTTTGGGGAGGGGGGGTTGCCTAATGTGCTTTCAGGAAACGTATCAATGTATAATCATTGAAATTCGGAGATTTTTCTTTTTTTTGTTTTTTTTTTTTGGGGGTTTTTTTTGGGGGGCTTTTTTTTGCCCAATGTGCTTTCAGGAAACGTATCAATGTATAATCATTGAAATTCGGAGATTTTTCTTTTTTTTGTTTTTTGTTTTGGGGGGGGGGGGGGTTTTGCCTAATGTGCTTTCAGGAAACGTATCAATGTACATGTAAGTCAGAAGAGTTTTTGTATATGTAAAACGAAATGTGCAATGAAGTCCCTGAAAAAATTTTATTGAGTTGTCGAGTTATAGGAGAGCCCCTCCATCCCTCAATAAAAGTTATTTCTCTCATTTCTGTGATTCAAACTTATGTCATCTAAAGCAACCTTACCCTACACTAAAACCCCTCATATCACACTTCGACATTTAAGGTTCATTATAGAGACATTTCTTGTACTCTTTTTAGATGGTTCATTGGAGCGACAACCTTGACATGCAACAAGAGTCACCACCTCGTCTAGTGTAATATGTTCATCCTTCCATGCGAGTTTTTCATTGAAAAGCATTCCTAAGGTACAGTAAAATGATTATGATCACTTTAGTTCTATTGGTGGTTTGCTCTTTACAGATTCAACTCAGCTCAAGCTGTGCGATGTGTTAGAAAGGACCAAGCTCTGCCAACACGCAGATTCAGCTTATAAGTTTCATTCAATACAGGAAAAAGAAAGTGTAAGAATTTCAAGAATTTACACAGTAGACAACTGATTAGCATTTATTTATTTCCCGATAAAGGAAACTCCCTTCTGAATGCTCTCCGCCAACTCATTCTTTGCTTTTAACAAACCAATCCTGTTTAAGAATCATATAATATAAACGAGTAATCAGTAATTCACCATTTATACTTCTGTTGGCATACAAATCATTGCAAATGGTTGCACGTTTAACTCCAAACCTCTCGTACTCATTTAGGGGACCGAGTTGATAGACTTCTTCAGCTCCAGTACGACCAAGACGTACTTTTGATGCAAAGAAAGGGAGTTCTGTCACCTGTGGAAAGCAACATGCCTGATCACTAAAACACCAAGGTAGTGGCTGTAAAGATCAATAAAAGGACTTGCATAAAGTACCTGTGAAGCTACAAATGCACATTCCACAACACCAGCATCACCTCTCAACCCACGAAGGCATGCATCTGCAAATTTAACGGCCGCATATGCCTGGACATATCCATATTGTTTTTCTCTATTTAATTGATTGTGTTGAATAAGTGAAGCTAGTGATATCAATTTTGAAAAGGAAGTTGCATAAGAAAGAAGAAATAAAATTGGCAAACCATTGACAGCGTAGCAGAACCAGCCCCAGCTTTGGCCTGCAAAGGACATGAACAATCTTAAATCTACTGTCATTAAACACTCAACTATGCCAGCCAATGGACTCAAAATTGCGACATGTAACAAAACTGATAAAACTCAGATGTGAAAAGATCACAAGCCCATTGTCAGCTCTAAAAGGCATCAATTCTCGTGGGAGCACTTTTCATCAATCTTGCAATCAGATAATGATTTAGTGATCATCATGAAAAATGTATCCACTGGACCTCCACAAGGAATCAAAATTGTTAAAAAAGAAAGTTTGAAATTGAAATTTTGGACCCCAAATATAGCAGATTACAACAGCTGCAATTATGGCAGGCGATCGTCTGTAGCCAAACCAGCAAATTATGAATGATTGTTATTATAATGATTTCCTACAAGTCTGCAGAGGAATTTTATGTTAAACCACAAATAACAAGTTTTCAAATCCCATGATGAATATAAAATGCTACATATAATTGAAGAGACCAAAATGATTATAGGCTGTGTTAGTATTGCCTGCAAACTTGTATCAACTTGTATCTTGTGCAAGGAAATTAAAGTCCAATAAAAAAATAATCATTACCTGAACAACCTCCGTTCCACCATCTTGAATTCTTCTAGTCAGGTTCTCTGTCTCTTCTTGGGTGAAGGTGCAGGGAGGCTTGACCTGTAAAATATGGATCAAGTATATCAGTAACTATGGCACTAAATGACTGTTCAGCAAGAAATTAACATCAACAATCAACCAGACCTGTGACAAGAGGGGCAAAATTGTAACTCCTGCATGACCTCCAACAACTGGTACATCAACCTCCCTCGGATCAAGTCCCAGAACTTCTGCCTATCAAAAAAGCCAACAGAATTTTGGAAAGCTTAGAGTTGACCAAAGAAGCAGAAAAGGCAGGTAAACTCCATGATTGCTCCACCAGCAAGCATTACTAATCATTCTATGTAACTACTAATACTCCCATTTTTGGTCCATACCACAAAAGTGTTTGCTCTCACAACATCAAGCATTGTTACTCCCAAAAGTCGTTTTGGTTCATATGTCCCAGCTTTTTTGAAAACCTCGGCTGCAATTGGAACTGTTGAATTAACTGGATTGCTTATCAAGTTAACAACTGCGTTGGGACAGCACTTTGCAATCCCTTCACAGAGAGTTCTAACAATCCCAGCATTAATGTTGAAAAGATCATCTCTCGTCATTCCAGGCTTCCTTGGCACACCAGCAGGTATGATTACAAGATCCATCCCAGTAAGAGCACTCTCAAGCTGTGGCTGGCCTAGGAAACTCCGGACCTAGAAACCCAACTGAGAGTTAGCACTTTCTATACTCTAGACAATCAGGTTGTGAACTGTACCACTAACATTGAGTTAATTAGCTACGAGTATGCCATGTGAAAAATTAGACAAAACTTACAAGAGAGAACAAAAGTTTACCACAGCACCAGTGTCCATGTGACCAATATCGGCTGTGACACCAGGGGTATTAACAACATCGTAGAGATGCAGCACAGAGACCAAGGGATTCATCTTCATTAACATTGCAAGAGGTTGGCCAATGCCTCCAGCAGCACCCAAGATAGCAACTTTGAATCCAGGTGCTCCTCCTTTTGCCCGGCAATCAGCTCTCTTCAAAGCAGAACCGCTCTCCATCTTTTTTTTTTTTTAGCATCACATCAAACCCACAAAATAGTTCATACTCAGAAAGTTGTGCCAGAGAATCACACAGGATGATAGAAAGGTCTATAAATTTACAGTCATAGAGAAAATTGATAAGAAAAAGAGAAACCTGGATATTTGGAGGGTTGAGATGAGCTGATATCCTTGCAATCCGGACGTTAGCCTCTGCACTTGACTCCATTGCTATGTACTTACGAAAAAAGAGATACCAAAAATATATGGGGCATTCCAAGGCAAACTCACACAATTAAAAAACGGATGGAATTCCGTACCCAGGAACCAAAAAGAGAACAAGAAAAGAATTGAGTGGATTTGAAACTGGACGAAGCAAAACAAAATGAGGGGATAAATGTGCCTGGCAACATATGGGGCGTAGGAAGCTAGACGTAGACGTTTTTCCTGCTTGAAGTTTACATCTTTTTTGTCTCCACCGAACCTTTTATTTTTAGTGGAAAACAAGAGTCTGGACTCTCTGGAGCCTTATCCCATTGGAATTTCCCAATAGTTTGTGGGTCACATATTTTTCCCCTGTCACATTTACGTTCGATCCGCTTTCTTGATTGACCCATGAGCCAAAAGACCGTTCTTGATTGCTGCCGGTGCCACTGTAACCACCGAGGAGAGTTTGCAATTGCATTGCAGTCTTCTGCTTAGCCGGAATAAAATGGCGGGAAATATGGGAATTAGGTAAACACGGTTTAAACCCAGTAAGATCAGATGTTCACTTGATCAGTGTCCCCCCCCCCCCTTTTTTCATTTTCCGATTAAGAGATATATTAAATATCAATTATATAATATAAATAATTTTTTTAAAAATTTTTATAAATGTATAAAATCTCAATAATAAATATTTAAATCTTTAATGACAGAGACTCTGTTCATTATCTTTTAATTTGGTTATCACATGATGTTTTGTGGGCCTAAGCCCAATATAAGCCTAGACTGAAGGCGTCCAGTTTGACCGTGGGCATGTTGGCTTTGGAACACAGCATCAGCACTCTGTGCTTGACGGGAAAGTGGATTGCCGCAGCCACACGACACACATGGGCATGCTTTTCTTTTGCCTGGAAAAATTTTCTGACAAGAAACGCACAACACGATTCCTTAAAAGTTTTGACTAGGCATGTCAAAGAGGGGCGGCGGTCTTTCGCATGTACCAAGACATGACGAGTCACCAAGAGTCTGTCGGGGCGGAAAATAAGAGCAAATTTATTTTTAATATTATATTAAATAATATTTTTTAAAAAATTAAATTTATAAATAATATAACTCACATGATATTTATATATTTAATTGATATTAAATTTTATATTTTTAATATATATATATATATATATATATATATATATAAAACAAAAAACTGGCGTACACTTAATGGTTCCCAATTTTTATTCAACAATCTTTTTTTATTTTTTTATTTTTTCGAACAATCAATAGTGTATTGTCAGTAAGGAGACGGTGAGTAGAAAGGGAGAGCTATGGGGCCATTGTTCTGTGACGAATGGGTCGTTAGACTAGAAAGATTTGGATGAGCCAACAGCCTCCCTCGCCTCTCCGCTTTAAATTTGCCCACAGTTTCTTCAATTGGTAGTTGGGCAAACGTCAAACACAAATAAAACTTTGCATGCCAACACTTCTCTTAAAATCCACCTTCCTTCCTCTTTCTCTGGATCTTGTTGGGATGGCATGATGCGAATTATTATTATTATTATTATTATTATTAATCTGGACTCATAAATTGAATCTATGGTAATGAAAATAAGCACATTTTTTTGTAGAAAGAAATTAAAAAAAAAAAGATATTTATTGTAGCTGAGTTTTCAAAACAAAAGAAACACTTGAAAAATTAAATTTAATTAATATCCTAAGTAAAACTGCTAAGTAAACACCTTTTTCTTAGAAAAAAAATAATTAAGTTATGATAAACTAAATAAGAGATTTAAAAAAATTGGGAGAGAAAAAATAATTTGGCATGCAAAATTAAAAAGGCTGGAAGATTAATAAAAAAATTAATAAAAAAAAAAAAAAAAATTCAAGGCCTTGGGGCCTGGTTGATGGTCATGGACCTCTCTACAAAAACCGAAATTATGGGGATTAAAATAAAGTTAAAAGCTTTCTAGAAATTATATTTTTTTTTTTTACAAAGTGGCAGCCGTGGATGACAGCTTCCCATCAGTCAACCTTGACGGCCATGAACTTTTGATTGCGCTTCTTCCACAAGCTGACACCTAACTGCCGGAATTGGTTGACTCATGGGAGCATTTTTGTCCACTACCCTTGGATTAGATGCCATTCTTACGTACCGAAAAAGCTTGAAGTCAAATGATTTAACAAGGGAATACCTAAAATTTAGATTTTATTGAATAAAAAAATAATTTTTTTTTATTTTCAAAATTTTAAATTTTCAGGAAAAAAAAAAGCACACTCAAATTAGTAAAATTTATAATAAATATAAAAGAACGTACAACCATAATATATTGAATTTTTTTGTAATTTTTTGTAAAAAAAAATTTTATTTGTTATTCATTTTAGTCTTATGGTTGTAAATTGAATAATTTTGAGAGAAAATTTAAAATTTTAAAAATTATATATATTTATTTATATCTATATATTTATATTTAAAGTTAACGAGACTCAACTCTGCTGCGCCATTCCGTAAACCATTTTTCCTTCGATCATTGTCGTTGTCATGTACATGAACGCTGAACGTGTTCCCACCAAGCCAGCCGGCCAACCTCGTGCCAAAATTATGCACAACACAGTCTTCGTTTCCATACTAGTCAAAAATAATTAGCACCCCCGCCACCGCCCCCCCCCCTCCCCAGCCCCATAATCCTCGCCTAACTTCCTCCTGGGCCAGCCATGTCATTGCTGAAGCAGATGAACCTTTTCCGGCGATGGCCTTATTGGCTGGGTTGTCTTATTGTTTCTTACAATGATTTCTCCTTCCAAGTCAGATGAACGTCAGTTACTTCTGGAATTCAAGTCTGCACTGCTTCAGAATTCGAAAACAAATGTGTTCAACACTTGGACACAGGAAAACTCTGTTTGCAACTTCACTGGGGTTGTATGCAACCAGAATGGACTAGTCATTGAAATCAATCTTCCCCGGCAGCAGTTAGATGGTGTTCTCCCTCTTGATTCAATCTGCGGGTTACAGTCACTAGAGAAAATTTCTCTGGGGTCGAATCTTTTGCATGGTAGCCTTAACGACGACTTGAGAAATTGTACAAGCTTGCAGGTTCTGCATTTGGGTTTCAATTCTTTTACAGGGAAAGTGCCCGACTTGTCAACTCTCCGCGAATTAAGGGTATTGAGTTTAAATGCTAGTGGGTTTTCTGGGTCTTTCCCATGGCGTTCCCTGGAAAATCTTACCGGTCTTGAGTTTCTAAGCCTTGGGGACAATCCATTTGAGGTAACAAGTTCATTTCCTGTTGAGGTACTAAGGCTTGAAAAGTTGTATTGGCTTTATCTCACAAATTGTAGCATCAGAGGCCAGATTCCGGAGGGTATATCAAATCTTACTTTGCTTGAAAATCTTGAACTGTCTGACAATCTGATGTTTGGAGAAATTCCAGCAGGAATTGGAAAGCTGAGCAAGCTTCGGCAACTTGAGCTCTACAACAATTCTTTTACTGGGAAGCTTCCTGTGGGCTTTGGAAACCTGACAAGCCTTGTGAACTTTGATGTTTCCGATAACATGCTGGAAGGCGAGCTATTGGAGCTGAGATCCTTGAAACAACTTGCTTCTTTGCAACTCTTTGAGAACCGATTCTCGGGGGAAGTTCCCCAGGAGTTTGGCCAATTCAAGAACCTTGTGGAGTTCTCTCTTTACAGGAACCAACTCACTGGTTCCCTTCCTCAAGAGCTAGGCTCGTGGACTGATTTCCTTGCCATTGATGTTTCAGAGAATTTCTTGACAGGTCCTATTCCCCCGGACATGTGCAAAAATGGCCAAATGACTGATCTTTTAATCCTTCAGAACAAGTTCACGGGCCAAATCCCTGATAGCTATGCAAATTGTAAGTCTCTGACTCGTTTGCGTGTTAAGAATAATTCACTTTCGGGTGTTGTTCCTGCTGGGATATGGGGCTTGCCAAACCTTTCGGTTATTGATCTCAGCATGAATCGATTTGAAGGCCCTGTGGCACCTGATCTTGGTCATGCAAAGTCTCTTGGGTTATTGAGTCTAGCGAATAATCAGTTTTCTGGTGCGTTGCCTGCTACAATCTCACAGGCTTCTTCATTGGTGTCAGTTCAACTAACTTCAAATAAATTTTCTGGTGAAATCCCAGCAACAATTGGGGAATTGAAGAAACTGAGCAGCATTTATTTGAATGGAAACTTTTTCTCTGGCGCCATACCGGACACATTAGGTTCTTGTGTGTCTCTTACTATCGTCAACCTGTCTGGCAATTTATTCTCCGGAGAAATACCAGAGAGTCTCGGTTCTTTGCCGAACTTGAACTCCTTGAATTTATCCAACAACAAACTATCCGGTCAGATTCCAGTTAAATTATCATCTCTACAACTAAGCGATCTTGACCTGTCTAATAACCAGTTGACTGGTCCCATACCTGGATCCTTATCCCTTGAAGCCTTTCATGAAGGCTTCAAAGGAAATCCAGGTTTGTGTAGCCACAATATGAAGAATATCCAGCCTTGTTCATCCAATACTAGAAAACCAAGTCAGCATAAGGTATTTTTAGCTTTTCTTGCAGTCGGAATGCTAGTTTTGGTCTTTTTTACTGGATGTTATGTGTTCATGAAGTTAAAAAGGAACAATCTTGATCATCCATTGAGATCGGGTTCTTGGGATATGAAATCTTTTAGAGTACTAAGTTTTAGTGAAAGGGACATCATAGATTCCATCAGATCTGAGAATCTGATTGGCAAAGGGGGTTCAGGAAATGTTTACAAGGTTGTGCTCGCAAATGGCAATGAACTGGCTGTGAAACATATATGGGCATCCAGCTCCAGTGATCAGAAAAGTTTGCAAAGCAGCTCAGCCATGCTGACAAAAAAGGACTTGCGGTCATCAGAATATGAAGCTGAAGTGGCCACCTTAAGTGCTGTGAGGCATGTGAATGTGGTGAAGCTGTATTGTAGCATCACAAGTGAGGACAGCAACCTTCTTGTCTACGAGTATCTACCGAATGGAAGCTTGTGGGATAGGCTACACTCTTGTCACAAAGTCGAGATGGGATGGGAGTTGAGGCATGCAATTGCAGTGGGGGCTGCTAGGGGCTTGGAGTACCTGCATCATGGGTTTGAGACACCGGTGATCCACCGTGATGTAAAATCAAGTAATATTTTGTTGGATGAGGAATGGAAGCCTCGGATTGCTGATTTTGGACTGGCAAAAGTCCTGCAGGCCAGTGGTGGAGGGGATTGGACTCATCAGATTGCTGGGACTTATGGATACATTGCTCCTGGTAAAAGCTCATATGCTGTATTTCATGTTTGTTTTGCTCTTTTGATTTGTTTTACAAACACAAGCTAACAATTGCTTCTAAGTTATGATATTGAAATTGGCGTGGATTATAATGTTCACATTATGTTAATACTAGCATTATCAGATTGTGCTGTAGTTCTCTGCATCTTTATGCACAATTTCCCTACTTATGCTTGCTTAATGTGCCTGTTTCTGTGCAATGATGTGCAGAGTATGCATACACATACAAGGTAACTGAGAAGAGCGATGTGTACAGCTTTGGTGTAGTCCTAATCGAATTGGTCACAGGAAAGATGCCTAGTGATCCAGAATTAGGAGAGAATAAGGACATCGTGCAATGGATTTGCAGCGCAATAAAGAGTAAAGACAGTTTGCTTGATGTAGTGGACCCTAACATCTCAGAGGACCTAAAGGAGGATGCCATTAAGGTCTTGAAAATAGCCATTCACTGCACAGCCAAGATCCCAGCACTGAGACCCCCAATGAGAACGGTGGTTAAGATGCTAGAAGAGGCTGCGCCCTGTCAACTTACTGATGTCATGGTAGTTGAGAAGGAAAGTCAAGGAAGTTCAAATGAGAAATTGAAGATGAGCAGCTAGTTCCACCTTAAGTAGATGGAAAAGTAGGGAACAAGTTTCCAGACTTGGAAGCTCACTTGATACAATAAACTAGTATCCTAGAGCATGGGAGAGGTGTTGCCGGTACATGCTTTTTGAGATGAAATTGGTATAGTTTGTAATTGCAAATGATCAGACCACTTTGTTCATCCATATTGATAGCCATAGATGATTGGGGTGTAACAAATGTGCACGAAAGTTTATGGTCTCTGTTCTGGTATGAAGAGAAAAGACCATAAACAAATGCCGATAGCCAAAAGTCACGTATGCTATAGGCTGCCCCCCCCCCCCTTCCCCATCCCCCGAAAAAATCAATGGCAATGGCAGCAGATACACCATCATCACCTGTAAATCCAAAGAACCATCGTCCCCGTAAAATCCCCTTGTAATAATAGCAACGGTGATAAAAGAGAGCATAATGAAGAAGCAGCAACTATAAAAACCCAACAGTCTATTAACCTGAAAATGGAATCAAGAATCTTAGGTAAGAATCAAATTATTACTTATTTCACTAATTAAAGAAACCCTCAAGACATAGAAACCAATGGCCCCGAGAGTAAAGATAAGCAATGGAGCAATAACTAAAAAATGGTCCACTATCACTTTATCTTCAATAACTGAAGAGCCCCAGATAGCAAAAACGTTTCCAGCAAGAATCACAAGGAAAAGGGTTCAAAAAGAAAAGAAAAGAAATCAGATGCGAGGAAAAGGAAAGAAGGTAAGAGATTCATTGTTGAAAGAAAGAATTATATCAAGAATCAGCAACTCCAACGGATAACAATTTGAACTCAATTTTAATTATTCAACTAAGGTATTAGTGTAGACTGGCACACTTTGTCGGTATAATATACATGTGTTGGAACTGTCAAGTGCATAGATATATTATTGCTGGTCTGAATTTTTATAATGGCTGCGGGGTCTGTAGTTTGAAGTTGGTTCCAGAAAATAGATCTTAGATAAAGGCATTCTTAAATATGTGATTGTAACATGTATCAAAAGCCAGAAACTTTAGAATCTTACTACTGTTAGTGGCAGATGCAAGCTGCTAAAGCGAATCTTATTATCCATCTGTTCATAGTGAATGAAGTTGATGATATTGGAAGGCCCCTATAGCTGAGACAGACATGGCCTGTGCTGGTAGCAGAACCATTAGTATTGCTGCAGGGCTTTTCTGGCGTATTCCCAATGGTGAAACTTTATTGAGAACATTGCTTTTATTACAAAGTGCTCTTGAAAAAGTGGTGTATCTTACTTGAAAATCTCAAAAACATCGTAATCTCAGGGGCAAAACTGTCCACACATTCAGCAGGGACAGGAGAAGCTATTGTTAGGAAAACAAAGAATCAGAAATAAATATGTAAAGCAGGAGACGTGAAAAGAGTATCCTGAATGTTACAAAGAGTTGGCCGAAGAACATCATCCCAGATGTATCTCCTCTGGAAAAAAGTAAAAGCAAAAAGAGACAATTCAATGAATCTATTGAACAACAACAACAAGAAGAAGCAAAGGAAGACACGGCACACAATAGAAAAAAAAAAACAACAAAGTAAATTTTCTCGTAAATGATCTAAGCTATTTTCTGTGTGCAGCTCTTTGGAACATGTACGTTGTGGAAGTTAGGCTCCTTTGAAATGGCTGTGAGCCTTTTTCCCAGAAGTGATTTCCTGGAAGTAGCTGAAGTGGGAGTTTTGCTTATTAGTGAGGCACCATCTACTCTAAGCGTTCCTTCTTCATTGGGTCTCAAAATTATTGGCAGAGTTTCCTTTATCACACCAACTTGATGTGGTGTTGTCGTAGAATCTATTTCTTTTGTGCTTGAAGCAGCCCTTCAATAGGCACAAGGCATTCAGAATAAGTAGACAGATCAAAAATTTTCCACAATCAAGAGCAAGGTAGTTTAAACAGAAGAAACTCACTTTTGGAGACTTGCATGTTGTCTGACACATGTTGCTTTGGTCCTCTTCAAGCTGTTTCCAAGCTTTTGAGTTCTCTCGTCCGGATTATATTCCAGTCGTCGTGCAACAAGCTTCTGCTGTGAAGAAACTGTATGCTTTTGTGAAATTTTGGATAACTTTTGTCCTGCTCTTTCTTTTGAAAATTTCAAGTTTGGAGTCCCATTTTGCTACACAAAAGATTGAGTCATTAGCTAAGGTCTGTTCATTGAAAAGTCAGCCTGAATATTGACTATTCTACTCCTCAGAAAGAAAGACTTACTGGTTGATGATCCATTTGTGTGCTGTTTGTTTCCTTTCCATTGATATCAGATGTATCATTATCATATTGACTTTCCTTGAGGCACTTCTTGTCACACTGTAATCACCATCAGAAGTTCATCTCAGAGCTTGTTTCAACCACACTGACAGCTAAAAAATGCTTCATTAGTAAGACCAACTCACTTGGATCAGAGTTTCATTTCTTTTTCGTGAGATCGTTGAAAATGACTTGATTTCTTTCAGAGGCATGAGACAGGGATTCTTCTCCAGGTTTTTATCCTTGTAAATAATTCTTTCCTGGAAATTTTCTCAAGTTATTATTGAGATCTATCCAAAAACTTACCTAACATAAAGGATTAGTAGCTTGGAAAATTTACATACATCAGTTCTTAGTCGGAAAGGCTTGGGATTCGTTGCCTTAGGTTTTCTATTTTTCTGCTTTTGAGCACCAGTAGCAGCTATGGTAGATACCTCTTTAGATGGGTAGTTCATTGCTGTCACGATCTGCATCATTCCATGAAAGCACATAAAGGTCAAAAATAAAAATAAAAGAAAGATGAGATAAAACAAAGTAGTTTCCTCAAAAAGCTACCGACCTTTTGTGGGGCTTTTGAGTCCTCTTGTCAATAAATTCATTTTCTGTGTGGCCAGTGCTGACATCCAACTGTCTATAATGCAAAAGTTAACTGATAAGTAAAACAGGAAAAATTAGTAACAAAAAGCATCCTGGAAAAACCAGAAAGGAAAGTACCTATTAGCATCAGATGCTAACGTGTTTTCCTTTGTGTTTTCCTTGTCACCTCTCTCCATAATTTTGCTATGATTAGCATTATTAAAAGACCTCATTGTATGTTTTTTAGTCTTATCATTGATGCCCATTTTCAAAGATGATTTCTGTTCACCCTTGTTTCCATCATTGTTGTTGCCTGTCATACATGAAGCTTCAAAATTTGGAGCATCAGCATCTCCTGAGATCCTCTCTCCAGAATTTGGCTCCAGGTTCAAATCACTCTTGCTGGTGCCTGAAAAGGCTTCAACTTTATTCTCATCCAGCGGCTTCAAAACTTCAATGGTTGTCAAAGACCCTGCGTTTACATTTCTGTCATTGCTCGTTGAACTACAGCATACTTCCAAAGAACCATTTCTTGGGTTCTCTTCAATCTCTTTATTGCTGAAATCATTTTCAACCCCTTCACTAGGCACAGTAAAATGATGTTTATCTAAATCCCTTGCAACAGTAGCTGTCTTCAAACATTTTGAAGACTCGGATTCCTGTCTTTTGCAACTCTGAGAATGCAGCCCATCATATACCCTACTTTTAACCTTTCGTTCTTTTAACTGTTTTCTTGAAGGGTCTGTAGGAACTGGTCTATTATAGCCCAACACAGGTTTCTTTCCACTGGTGATCTCAAGCTTCTTCATCCCTGCACGTAATGTCTTCACAGGTGTATTCAGTTGTGGGGCAACACTTGCCTTCACTACCTTCTTAGGTGAATGAAATACCAATGTCTTTGCTACCATTCTATTCTTTGGGACTGCAACAGGTGTTGCTTTTGGATTCCTGGCACTTTGAATTGCATCTAGATTTGGCTTCTGCTTCTTGTTCCCTGGAGTAGTCAAAGCATTGGCTACAGGATGTTGCTTTATCTTTGCATTTGGAGTTTTAGAAAGAGGTTTGACTTTCACTTTGGGATCGACCATCTTCTTAGAAATTGAAGAAATCAGAGCTAATCTTGCCACTCTAGACTTTGATGATTTGGCAGGAACCGATTGTGGACATTTCACTTTGGCACTGTCCACAAGTAGGCAAAGGGTGTCAATGCAAGCCAATTATAGCAATTAGGAGGAGAACGTTAAATGTACTTGTTGAATTCAAGGCAAGGCACTATATAGATTACCTTGATTCCTTTCGGTACAATGCTTTCCGAAGCCGCACATTGGGACTCCTTGCAGCCATGACCTGCCACGAGTAAATGTAATCCCCAGGTCTAAACTAATGTGTTGCAGAAACCATAGAAAAGAGAAAAGAAAAGAACGTTAACCAACCCGAAGAACAAAATTCTTGTAGATTGCTTCTGAGTCCATTTCTTCACCATGGTTTTGGTCACATCCTGTAGCACAACAGGTAAGGGATCAAGCTGCTAATCTAACAAATTCGGAATACCCTTCTCTACAGCCCACAGTGTGGGAGGCTTGTGCACTTGTAACGCCATCAAACCAATGCCTAGCATAGAAATCTACCAAAACGTGAAGAAAAAACCCTCCAACCCATTTTTGCTTCCTGTGGAAGTGATGAGATCAAATCACTAAATTCAGGAGATTAAACTTATTTTTCAAGATAAGAGCCCGCAAAAATGTTAAACAAAAAAATGCTTAAACCCTTTATTTCCTTCCGTTTTCCCTCAAATTTTGAGCAACAAGAGAAGCAAAACATATAATAACCAAACAGAAAGAACCCAATTGCTAAAAACACTTGCTCGTAGTATAATTGTCTTAGAGAAACCAAAAAATTCAAGTAAAACTCAGTTAAGACACTGAAAGATTCCTTCTTTACAGAGGGCCAAAAAAAAAAAACAAGATTGACAATCGAACACTCACCAACTCGTAAACAGAACCAGTAGCGATCGTCACCGGGATGGTAAGGCTCCGGTGCCGCGAGATCCACGAACTTGGGCGCCTCGATCTGCTCGTAGAACTCATCTCCTTTTGCTTCCTCGCCGTTGATATTCAAAGATTGCCTTTGAGGGCCCTCCATTGACTCACACACACACACACACACACACACACAAACACAGTTAGAATAGAGAGAGAAGGAAAGAAAGATAAAAAGAGAAAGAGCGCATAGAGAGGGAAGGAAAGAAAGATAAAAAGAGAAAGGGCGTTCTTCTTCTAGATTTTTTTTTTTTTTTATGGCGAGAGGGACAGAAAAGATTTTAAAACTGTAAAAATAGCCGTTGGGGAAAGGCCATTTCGGACAAGATGGTATCGTGCCAACGGCTTTTCTAAGGGGTAATTTCGTAAAATTAATTATAAAGAAGCCCAACATTCTTGTTCGGCCCCAACTCTTAGGTTGTCTCCTAACTCCTAACCCAACTACACCAACGTTTATTGCTTGCTCCTCTTAGGCCTCCTTGAGCGTCTTGGAAATTAAATTATAACGAAATTTAAAAAAAAAAAAAAAGAAGAAATTACAGTATAATTAGAATTAAATCAAAAATCTAGGCCCAAAGTAAAATGAAATTAAATGACTGTATAATGTTTTGGGCCTTCTAACATGCGACGACATCTTGGGCCGGCTACGAGTCGGTAAAGTCCATCGAAAACTCAAGCCCACCAAAATACAACCAAACAAACGACTACCTCAAAATAGAAATCATCCTTTGGATCATCATCCGACGATGTCATGTTTATAGCTAATAGTGTTATCATTCTGGTTAAGACCTTCAGCATTTGTGGCGACAAGATGCTTTTAGTGATAACTTCCGTAACCACTTTTCCTATAAAAATTCTTCAACCAAATGCCCCCCCCTTCTTAATTTAGAAAAAGAAAATAAAAAATAAAAAAAGAAATGACGTTCAACAAGCCCTTATTTTTGCTAGCCATGTGCTCGGCGGGTCTAGCATCGGCTCACACCAGCCTAGCCCAAGCCTTGTTTACTCCAGAGGACCTCGTTGCACCGCACAACGTGGGCCGGGCCGAGGTGGGTGTCGGCCCGATTGAGTGGTAGCGGCCTATGCTCAGGGCCATGCCAGTCAAAGGGTCGAAGATTGTGAGTCGGTACATTCTCAAGGGCACTGCGGCGAGAACATTGCGATGGGGCATGGAGACTTCCATGATCCGGTCAAATTGTGGGTTGACGAGAGAAGCCATACTATGACTATGGCTCCAATTCGTGCGTTTGGTGGGGCGGAGTGCCTGCACTACACTCAAGTGGTTTGGCGCGCCTCGGTGCGTTTAGGGTGCGGCAACGTCCGGTGCCCAAATGGCGGGTGGTCTGTCTCGTGTAACTACGATCCTCCGGGAAACTACATAGGGGCAACTCCCCTGTTAGTTTGCATTTGCTGTATACATCATAGAATTTAATAACACAAAAATTACATGGTATTTGAAATTGTACTTTATATTCATTATAATAATATAATATATATTTAGGATTACATTTATATAATGAAATTTGTTTAACATATTATGATAAAAAATATGAAATAATTATATTTTATTCGATGTCATAAATAAATAAACTTAAATAAAAAAATTACTATATTGTTCTATACTTTATCATAAATATACACTTTGCTCTCAATTTGTTTTATGTTATTGAATTTTGATTTGTATAGTTTACATGAATGTTGGAAATTAGTCCAAAATAATATAAATGCTGCAAAATTCTTAATCAAGTCAATTCTAAAAAAATTAGTACATAAGTTTTTTTTTTTTTTCTATATGTAAAAAAAAAAAAAGTGTAAATAGAATTGACGTAAAGTCATTAAAAAAAATGTGCGTAAAAGGACCATATAAAAAATTAAAAAAATAAAAATAAAAAGAGCGTCACATGCCGAGGAGTAATTAAATGAGTGGGACACGTGTAAAAAATCCGTCATTGACGATAATGCCCCGAGCATGCGAAGATCATCCCCAATCTTTCCCAAAGTCTCTCTCTCTGTCTCCGTGAGTGTGTGTCTGTGTCTGAGGCTTAAAGGCTTTAAACCTCTGATCGTGCGCTTATGTCTGTTTCCCAACCTGAGGTCAGTCAGCATAAACACACACCAACATTCACTCAATTGGGTTGGCATTTATTCCTGTATGAATTTCACAGTTTCCTTTTTTTTTTTTTTTTTTTTTTCCATTTTCTTGAGCCAACTTATTACTTTAGCTTTGTTCTTTTGGATTAAAGAGAGTGGTTCCTTTTTTTTTTTTTTGTTGGATAAATTAAGGAATGTGTTTCTTACAAGATACAAATATTATTAACCTTTTGTTCTTCTTTTTTCCGGTGCTGTAATTTCTGGGTTTACCTTCTAATTGTGTTTAGACTGGCGGACGTTCGGGTTCATTTTGTATGTCTGCGTTTGTGTATTTGTCAATGAATGGGGAAAAAAAAGAAGCAGTCTTTAGTTCCCTGTTCGATAAATGATGGAAAAATATAAGTTCCCATTTGGGTTTCTCCTCCTATTTCAACAGCTTGAAATGAGTTTGTAGGCAATTCATGAAGTATTTGGTGGTTGAACAGGGGGGCCAAAAAAAACAAGAATAATAGTTCTTGCTGTGAAAATTTTGAAATATGACCTTCCGGCAGCCTAACCCTTTTGGTTATTTTTTTGTCAGATGATTGTTCTTAAGCAAGCTCATTCAAAAGTTTCATTCAAACCTGCATAGCAGTACAATCATTGTGTGTATCTTCAACCTTGTCTGGTTAAAGGCTCAATTGATCTTTTTGTTCAAGAGGTGAGCTTCTTCATACAGACATGGAAGACCATGCTTTTGTTGTTGGTCAAGAGTTTCCAGATGTCAAGGCTTTCCGGAGTGCAATTAAAGAGGCTGCAATTGCACAGCACTTTGAACTTCGTATCATTAAAAGTGACCTGATTCGATACTTTGCAAAGTGTGCCTCAGAAGGGTGTCCATGGCGAATTCGGGCAGTGAAGCTTCCTGATGTCCCAACCTTCACCATAAGAAGTCTTGAAGGGACTCATACTTGTGGGAAAAATGCACAAAATGGTCACCATCAGGCTTCTGTAGATTGGATTGTGAGCTTCATTGAGGAACGGCTACGAAATAACATCAACTACAAACCAAAGGACATATTGCATGACATCCATGAGCAATATGGGATCACTATCCCATATAAGCAGGCTTGGCGTGCCAAGGAACGTGGGCTTTCAGCAATTTATGGATCTTCTGAAGAAGGATATGGCCTGCTTCCATCTTACTGTGAGCAAATAAAAAGAACTAACCCTGGGAGTATTGCTGAGGTTTTCACTGCTGGTTCAGATAATCGGTTCCAGAGGCTCTTTGTTTGTTTCTATGCATCCATCTATGGGTTCCTTAATGGTTGCTTGCCTATTGTTGGGCTTGGGGGAATCAAACTTAAGAGCAAATACCTTGGAACATTACTTTTAGCCACATCATTTGATGCCGATGGTGGATTATTTCCTCTTGCATTTGGTGTTGTTGATTTTGAAAATGATGAGAACTGGATGTGGTTTGTGTCAGAGTTGCAGAGGGCTTTAGAGAGGAACACAGAAAATATGCCGCAGCTCACATTTTTATCCAATGGACAAAAAGGCATTATAGATGGAGTGAGAATAAAATTTCCTAGTTCTTTTCAAGCAATTTGCATGCGGTTCTTAACTGAAAGTATTGGCAAAGAATTCAAGAATTCAAGGCTTGTCCATCTTTTATGGAAAGCTGCATATGCCACCACTATTGTTGCTTTTAAAGAGAAAATGGTTGAAATCTCAGAGGTTTCCCCTTCTGCTGCAAAGTGGTTGCAGCAATTTCCTCCATCACAGTGGGCCTTGATATATTTTAAAGGAGTACGGTATGGTCATCTTTATTCAAACATTGAGGAATTTAATAGGTGGATTGCGGAAGCTCGGGAGTTGCCTATCATCCAAGTGATTGATAGAATTAATAGCAGATTAATGGTTGAATTTGAGAACCGGCGTACGAAGAGTAATTCTTGGTTTTCCATACTTGCTCCCTCTGCAGAGAAACATATTACTGAGGCTATCAACCAAGCATCAGCATATCAAGTTCTTCGGTCAGATGAAGTAGAATTTGAGATTATCTTAGGGGAGCGGTCAGACATTGTGAACATTGGAACCCATCGTTGTTCCTGTTGGGATTGGCAGCTTCATGGAATACCATGTTCACATGCCGTTGCTGCACTCATTTTGTGTCGAAAAGATGTATATGCCTTTGCAGAAAAGTATTTTACAGTGGCTACTTACCACCAAGCATATGCAGAAGATATACGTCCTATTTCTGAAAAAATTGTGTGGGGAAAAATAGCTGAGGCTACCATGGTTCATGACGATGGTGCTCAAATTGTGCAGCCGCCCAAGTGTCGCAGGCCACCAGGACGCCCAGAAAAGAAACGAATTTGTCTGGAGGACCTTAGACGTGAAAAGCATACCGTCCATTGTAGTCGATGTGACCAAACTGGTCACTACAAGACAACTTGCAAGGCAGAAATAGTTGAGGGTATAGAACAGTTTTAAGTGTGTAAGCATGTACCATAGATACAACCTGAACAATTGAATACCTGAAATCCAATGTAAAGTAAGAAATTTTCGTTGTAATCTTGATTGTAACGTTTAGTTTTAGTTGCATGTAACGCGCCTATTGCATTATGGTCAAGCTTAACATGGTAGACATGCTTTTTCTTTCTCCCTCTCTGGACATTGAATCTCTGAAATATATTTTGAAAACTGTCCCATCCTTCAGAACATTTTGGCATCATAATTACGTTTTGGATAAGAAAAAGAAGAATCTGTTGCCACCATCACATGTCCCACTTCAACAAGACTGGGTACAATGAAAGATGGTTATTAGAGCAAGAGAAACAAATAGTATGTGGTGGATGCAGCTGCCTGTTCTTGAGCTCTGTTCACTTGTAAAGCTGCATGAACCTTCTACACGCTTCTAAGATGTTGTCCCTATGACCAAAGGCACTAACCCTTATAAAACCTTCACCACCAGGTCCAAAGCCACTGCCAGGCGTAGTTACCACATGAGTCTTGTCAAGAATCTCGCTGAATACATCCCATGAGCTCCGGCCAGGGAAATAGATCCAGACGTATGGTGCATTCTTCCCTCCATACACTTTAAAACCAAGAGAATTGAAGGTATCCACAATTATGTTGGTATTATCTTTGTAAAATCCAATCACCTCCTGCATTGCCTGCAAGAACATGAAATCCAGACCATGTTTATGATTCACTGAATAACAAATCTGCAAAGCTACACTGTCAAGGATGGAGAACCATTAAATTAGAAAACAAAGTCAACCTTAAAGCCCTCTGGAGAAAGGCAAGCCAAGCCACCAGCTTGGGAAATGTTGGATGCACCATTAAAGGAGGTACAAACAATACGATTGAAGTCCCTGGCAACAGGAAAGCCATCTGAAAAGAGAAGCTCTTTAGGAACCACAGTCCAACCTAGACGAACTCCAGTGAAACCAGCATACTTGCTAAATGAAGTTGTCTCAATTGCAACCTACGAGATTGGGAGTCATGTTGAAACAGCCCAAAATATGGATGCTTTTCACAATCAAGCAATAACAAATCACAAATCAGCAAAATGCCATATTTACATCTTAAGACAAAATAGAGCTCTGGCCACCATCAAAATATTATGCATCTCAAGACATAATCAAGGGAGCATTATGCACCCAAATAAGGACCAACACACAACAAGGTTGATGCCACCTGTGGAAAGGGGTGCAACTGATCACCAGCTGGAAATTACCTCTTTGGCTCCAGGAATTTCAAATATTGACCGAGGGTTATCATCTGACATATACAAGGCATATGCTGAATCATAGACAATTATTGATCCATTATCCTTGGCAAACTGCACTAGTTGGGTTAATTGCTCCCTTGTTGCAGCAGCACCAGTTGGATTGTTTGGTGAACAGAAAAATATGATATCTGTTCGAGAGATGCTGGATAAATCAGGAAAGAAACCATTGTCTGGTGTACACCTCATGTATTCAATTTTTGCATACTTTTGAAAATCCTTCTGGAACTGTCCAGTCTGACCTATAATGACACTTGAGTCAACATAAGCCTGCAAATAAATCAGACAGCAATTAATCACATAGAAAGAGCAGTTGAGCCTCATGAGAGTGGCATGCCAGCCCCAAACATCCAGAAGTGCAACCCCATTTAGAAGCAAGTGGCATCATTCTTACATGGGGCCATCTAACTAATAATTTAACCAAATAGATCATGAAAACTGGAAAGTCACTCACTTGGATTTAATTGTGACAATAAGACTATATTGTGCATTGTACTTGTTAGCTCAATCACCAAAGCAACATTCATATTTGCATGGAACTTTCTATTTACTTACTTGCAGGCTGGCTAAAATGAATGAGACAATGGAAGTAAGCCCACATGAGAGAAGTTCACTCTAAGACTTCCTCTAACCCACAAATCACAGCTAAGAGTTCCAAGGATTGCTGCCTGGTTCAAATATGAACCATAAATACAAGCCAGAGTGGAAAACCAGCCAATCCAGATTTAGTTTCATTTTCAATAATGATACCTAGCAGAATATAGGCCAACCAAGTTCCAAGCAAGGTCCTATGGAAATGTGGGGACAGTTCTATCCCCAATCATTTTGCACAAAGAGGCCATTTTTGAGGCCAACCCACAACCTGTGTTGTGCAGATCCAAGATTTTTAAAATTTAATAAGATGAGCAAACATACTTAATCCAATTCACTGAGGGGTGGACAATAAGATATGCTATGAATTCAACACCATATTTTCAATAAATTACCGGGTATGATGGATCTTGAACTGCCATAGTTACATTAGATCCAAAAAGAACCTGTCACAATGTTAAATCAAGGGAAACTAATCAGTCTGATGAAGCTAGGTACATACAACTGTGACTGAGAGATGAAAAACAGAGACAGAAAAACTGGAGAAAAAGTACAATAAAATATGGAACCATACCTGGAGCCGTGATATGTCACTCTTTGCACCATCAGAGACAAATATATCTCCTTCATCAATGCCAAGGTCTCCATAAAATGTTGAAGCAATTGCAGCTCTCAATGGCTGCACAAGTTAGCTATTTGTGTTATGGTGCAGTTTCATGAAGTTGAGAATGACGTGCAAAAGGGCAGTATTGCACTAAGTGGAGTTGACCAATTTGATAAATGATCTATATTCTGGCCAGTTCTGTTCAATATAAATTATGTTAATCAACAGATTCATTTGCCTCCACAACAATATTATCCAAAGGAAAAAGTATTGCCCCTTATAATTGAAACACAAGTTGGAATAACATACTCCAACCTTCATTAAAAGAAAATAAATCAAACACAGTAACAGCATTGAAATTGTTGAGCACCTATTTAAGCAAATTAGTTATCAAGACAGTCACATACTTTTTCTCCTTGTTCAGCTCCATAACCACTGTAACCATCAGGAGTTGACAACCCTTGTGATCTCTGCCAAATAAAAGCACAAAAAAAATCAGAAATTGATCAGACAGCTAGTATCTACCAGAAAACTCAGTCTAAGCATCAGTAACACAGTAGTTGTGTGCAGCAGGACAAGCAGGATTATATATCAATAAGATTTCAATCAACTTGACATTTTGCTATTGGCAGATTCCTAACTACAAAATTACCTATAGTACAATTTTACTAAATGATATGGAATTAGCTTTGCAAAAGTTATGCAAAAAATTAAAAAAAAAGGTTGTCTCAAGCAGAATGAAGCTGCACCTTTTGCATTGCAGAAGTTATGACTTCTGGAATGGGCTCAGTTGTGTCACCAATTCCAAGGCTTATCACTCTGGCATCAGGATATTTCTGCAAGTGGGCATTCCGTCTGCGAGCAATCTATTTTTTGCAGAAAGAAAGAAAAGGATGAGAGAAAGGGTTGGAGAGAGTGAAAAGAAAAGGAAGATTGTGATTACAAGAAAGGCACAAAGGAAAGAACAAAATAAAAGTCCATCCCAATGTACAACAAAGAAAAAGAACACACTGATGGAAGAACAGCAAAGAAACATACCTGATCCCTTATCCCGTCATCTAGGAGTTACAGTTGCTAAATTAAAATCCCAAGGAACAACATGGGCCAAATTATCTTCATCATTTCTAATACAACTCAGATTCCAAACATGTTGAAAAAAGTAGCTTCGCTAACAGTTGAAAAACCATTTTCAGGTTTCACACCAAAATCGTGCAAAGCAAGCAAAATCATAAATTATGATCCTTCTAAACTCTAATAGCAAAAAAGTTGTCATTTTTTTATTTTTATTTTTTTCCTGGGTTTAAATGGCATGAACTCGAGACCTTCAATCCAGTACCATTGAGCTAAAGCTCATTGCTAGTTGTAATTTTTTTTTTTTAATGCACTTATCGTTTCAGACCTCTGGAAAGAGATAACCAGCTTGGAGCTTGGCCATGTTTCCATTGCGAGACACCTTCGTCGTGTAAGCTTCACCAGATCAAAACAAAAATTAAAATTTTCCAACAGATAACATAAAGAGATAAAGAAAAGAACAAAAAGTGAAAAAAAAAAAGAACGCACCAGTCTTTTGTTCTTGAGGGGAGGCAACACACCTACACATCCCAAAGTTTCTGGATGGGAGCGAAACATTCTGATTTCTGTACAGAGAAATGAAGAATGAATAACCAAACAATAAAACAATACAAAAGGGTGAATCAGGACCTCCATGTTTGGTTTCCCAAGAAAAGCAGACAGAAATTGAAAGAGACTTGAAGAGTTACCTGGGATTGAAGCCGCAAGTAGACAAGAAGGCAGAGGAAGAAGAAGAGATTGAAGCAGGAGAATTGTGGCAAAGTGACATTTTTTTGTACTTGAATGAGAATTGCAACGGCTCAAAGTGGTTCAAGCTCACTGCTTTGCTTTGAGGTTTTGGAGAGTCCCCCCACTGCTCAAAAACCCTAGCAGAGTCTTAAAAAGCCACGCCACGTCATGAGACAACAAGAGCCAGCGAGGCAGCTGGCAAGACAACGGAGGTTTCTTTTTAACATTTTTGTTTTTTTTTTGGGTTGTTGTTGTTGCTATTGTGGCGACCAGCCCTCGAACTGCTGACCTTAACAATGCATTAAGGTTTCTTTTCTTATGTTATTTTAATCCAAACAAACGTAGTTAGTGTAAAGATGACATATTTTCTTATTTTAATAATCGGAAAAGAAACCTTAAAATTCCAAGAGGTCAGGAAGTAAAGAATTCTCTTGCTCCAACCTCGTCTCCACGGCGGCCCTGTCTGTCCCCACGCAGTTTTCGGATTTGGAATCTTCCCGGACAGTTGAACAAAGGAAACACACGCACGATGAGGCCATTCGTTGTAGAAGACAACCTATCCGCTGGTCTGGATGTGAGGGAACACCGAGATGTAACTTGTATTTGGTGCAGAGAAATCTTCCTCACCGAGGTCTCAGCGGTTTTGTGAGCAGGAGCCTCTCGGTACCCGTGGAAAGAAGGCAAAAAGGGTTCATTCAAGGATTTCTGTGAAGAAGCACGGGAAGTGTACATCTAAAGAGAAGTCCAGGGATAACAAAAGGAAGAGCAAGGAGAATAAGAGGAGTAGACACTAGACCCTCTGTTTTTTGTGTAGGCAGATATCAGCTTTTATCCTTGAAGTTGTTCCAAACCTTTCGCTTCTGACTACAAATGATTTGGAATAGTTATTTCCCTTTACGTTCAAAGCAAATTGGAAATGGCTGGTTGGATTCTTCAACTGCAACTTCTACCAGACGCCTTTCTGCGTTTGGGAGTAAATGGGGCAACAGAGACTTCAAAAATTTAAATGAATCCATCTTTCTTTGAATTTGATCATTGATGGCGTGACATACAAGGAAAAGAAAAATAATAGCCAAACTTTTTGTTGGGAACTTGCCATTTGATGCTAAATGGAAAGAAAGAAAACCAACCAATGGCTTCGACTTCAACGGAATGCATTTTTTTGGCCAGGCAGCCAAGACAGGCAAAGAAACTCCCTTATCCACTTGAATATAATCTTACAACAGCAATCCTGCGGTTCTGCAAAGAATCTCTTTTCCTTGCGCTAATCACCAAAAATCCTTCAAGACCACATACCAAAAGGCTTTTTCGAACGCAATAAGTGAAGGGCATATGAGCTCCTCTCATCATTGGTACCATCCGTTTTTAACTTCAAATCCAGAAGGGTCCAACAGCCAAAACAAACTAAAGAATTTTTCGGGATTATCTGCACATCATACCATGCCTCTCAGCAAGGCCAATGTCACAAGTCCTCAGAATGATGATCAGTCTCATCAGAGATTTCCTTCTACACATTGCGAAAACCAGCATCAGAATATGATACTAGTTCTTACAAGAAATTGCTGGAAGTGAGAAATAAAAAGTTCAGTAGAATTACCAATGATTAGTAACTGTAAAAGCTCTTTGATGACATTTTCCATTGTTATTCTGCCTACAGCTACTTCTTCCTTGGGAAGTTTCGGGAGATGATTATCATTTATATGCAGGATGTCTGAGTTCATGTCCTTTGTCCACTTCTTGCTCCTTGAGCCCCTGAAGGAATTGTTGCCACTGTTAGGAAGGCTCTTCCACTTCTGGAATGATCTCTTGCTTTTCATGGTCTTCTCTTGGGGAAAGCTTTCAAAAGATTGTTCATAATCAATATCAAACTCCACTTCTTTTGCAGTAACTGCCAGAGAGAGAAATAGAGCAGTCATCATAACAGCGATAAAGATCATCCAGGCAGATAAAGTAAAAGGCTAACACCTACTGTTGGTAGCACTGTTGATAGATTTTGGCTCTGTCTCTGTCTCATCGATTCTTCTTACAACAACATCCATCTGGCTATGATCCTTCTGAAACTCATTTACTATGTCATACAATGGTAAAGTTTCTTGAACCCTATGACAAAAAAAAATATAAAGCTCAGGTGTGGTAGAATGAATCATAAAGTGGTTTTCTGAACAATTTAGAATGTAAAATCTCATATATTACATGCAAAAGATGGACAAACAGCACCTAGGAATCCTCCGTATAGTAACATTCTTTACAGTTACCTCTTCAATTGGGTGAACTGTCGACAAATTCTTCACCTAAAGATCAGAAAAGGCATCTGTATTAAAAGATACTGCAAGAAAAAAATTTCTTGCATGTACTTATCACATGAGACCAGATCCCAAAACAAGAAGGTAAAACCACTGGATAAAATAGGTTGTCAAACCATATCATTAAGTGGCATTTGATATTTCCAGGATGTTTAGGATGATTACTTTCATTCTTCAGTCACACATATTTCTTCACTGAAATTTCAGTTATTTTTTATTTATGCCTCTCAACCATTTCTAGCATTTTTCTCTGAGGTTATAAGAAACAATGTGTTTTTATAAAATTTAAGGAAACAGTTCACAAACTCCAACAGAAGAAAGAACAGAGCAAACTGCAAAGGAAAAGAGTCTCATGTTGAAAGCCCCAAGATAGCAAACTGTAAACAGGCAGTACTAGTGGAAGGTTTTCTACAAAACACAATCAGGAAACACTTGAAAAGAAGAAAAGTAACTTTTAACCCAATTCTCCATGCTGGTGGATATAAAGGCATACCTCATAAGATAGCATAAAACATAAGGAGATAGAAAAGGGGTACAACTCTTTCTTTCTTTCCCTTCATTTTTTCCATTTGCCAAAGCCAACAGGTTACCAGAATAAGTCCGATTATATTTGTAGGTTGATAAAAGTAGACTGGGACTCTGCTATGCCCTTGCTTCAATATCAGGTTCATTAAACCCCTGTGCATAATATTGTGTCATGTAGCCTAATGAAAATAATTTTAGATAGCATAACAGATGACTTTCTGCCTTACCCTATTCAGGATATCCCACCTGTCAAGCTTGGCATTGATATCAATTGAAAAAATTTTAGATATGGGAGTCATAGTGTCACCAGCAGTTTTTTTCAGTGAGCGCAAATGCTCCAGCTATAATTGTAGTCTCATTATGGGTTAGTTCCCTACCTTTTCCAGCTTGGTAAAGATCACAACTTAGTTAAAAATATGATGGCAGAAACCAAAAACTAAGCTGAATGTTCCAAAAAAATGGAGCAGAATCCACAGAGCAGCAGTTTCAAAAAACTAAGAAAGAAGGAACTGTGAAAATGACCAATGGAACCAAAAAGCAAGGCAAGACTTCAAAAGCAAAAGCATCAAACTAGCTACAAATAATCCAACAGTAGAAAGACAGGAAATGACTTGATAAATGTAAGATTAAGCATCAGCTTCTGTTGCTGTGAATTTTGGAAAAAACAAAACATACCTTGTTACCATGCAAATCTACAAGATTCTTCATCTCAGCTCTGCGAAAGATCGCTGAATGTCCTATTCCCAAGAGGTAGTCTAAAAGCTGAAAATGAAGATGAAACATCAGCTAACATTTGCCTGAGGTATGAGTTGTACATGGTGCACATACTTAAACCAACACATGTTACCTTGCTAATAGGGTGGACAACAGGAAACCAGAACCAAACAAGGATGCAGACAAACAGGGCCACTGTTATGCCAATTGCCAAGCCATATCAAGAACAAACAGATTGTGGTATAATCTGCACAATCAAATGGATCTCAATTAGTTGGTCAATCATTCCATTGGCTCAAGTACCTTCTTTAGAATGTAGATATATTTGAAATTCCAAGGGGTTCATGCTATAAAGCTCCTTTTTTTATTTCTCTTTTTTAGAGAAAAAATGGCATGATTTTCCATCAAAATTGTTCTCGAATAAATTTCATCAAAGGCAGCAATGATGCAAGAACACAGATCCCACACTGTAGGAAAACTGCATAGCATAGCACAAGCCTCTGATATAAAATAAGTCAACTGACAGACCCCATTTACCATTTTCACTGAAGTTCTGCCCAATGGTCCTGATTTTGACAATTTTAAATGCCAATGAAAATTAAATTGATTCTTAACCTCGCCGCATAGAAGGATCAGCATAACCAAAATCAGACTAGCATCCCAAGCTGTAATCAGGCCATCAAGGAAACGTGGGAGGGCCAGTCAAAGAGAAGATTGATTTTTATTTAAGCATATTTTCTGCCACCATAAGAAAACACAAGTACATGTACCTCCATGGCAGCAACATTGGAAATAAGTAGTGTGCAGAGCAACAAATGTTGTTTTTTGACTGCCAGTAATATCTTCACTGTTAGCACAAGGAATGGAAATCAATCCAATGAAGTGTATAATTGTATAGATAAAAAAAGGCATGATTTTCCATCAAAATTGTTCTCAAATAAATTTCATCAAAGGCAGCAATGATGCAAGAACTCAGATCCCACACCATAAGAAAACTGCATAGCATAGCACAAGCCTCTGATATAAAATAAGTCAACTGACAGACCCCTTACCATTTTCACTGAAGTTCTGCCCAATAGTCCTGATTTTGACAATTTTAAATGCCATTGAAAATTAAATTGATTCTTCACCTCGCCGCATAGAAGGATCAGCGTAACCAAAATCAGAATAGCACCCCAAGCTGTAATCAGGCCATCAAGGAAACGTGGGAGGGCCAGTCAAAGAGAAGATTGATTTTTATTTAAGCATATTTTCTGCCACCATAAGAAAACACAAGTACATGTACCTCCATGGCAGCAGCAGTGGAAATAAGTAGTGTGCAGAGCAACAAATGTTGTTTTTTGACTACCAGTAATATCTTCACTGTTAGCACAAGGAATGGAAATCAATCCAATAAAGTGTATAATTGTGTATAGCATGAAGCACTCAGTGAATATCCTTAATGTCAAGTTTGCTTCCTCCATCAAGATGCAGCATAAAATGCAATATTTATCAGTTAATGGAACCCTTACAAGCATCACCATACACATTGTTATGTATGCAATGTGACCAATTGATCAATCCCCTGCAACCGTCACTTAGAAAAACTCCCCATAATCTATTTCAAAGTCAAAGATATACTTTGCTGCTACAGAGAAAATGTGCAACATGATTGACAATGTTCTCCCTGTCCAGAATGAAACTACAATAACTACAATTAGTAATATGCAGCAAAGAACTATGAGATGACTACTCACTAAAGTAAATAAGCACTCAAAAGTATGACAACGATAACAGAAGAAAAGCACAAACAAGAGGATCTTCCTTATTTTGATATCTGCAACTAATTAGTGCTGACCGTGGACTTTTTCTTCTTTTGCCTTTGTTTATGGTAGGCCGTCCTTTTTTTGTATTGTATCCATGCCCTTGCAAATAAATGGATAGAACACCAAGAAAGAAACAAAACTACAGTTTCATCATTGGATGCACAGAGAAAGTTTCTTCTTATAATGGCATATTCACTATACAAGAGTAGATTACTTGAGAAATACCAGAACCAACTACACAAAGACTAAGTGAAAAGAATAAGAAAAGCCTGCAAATTCAAGGCAAGTAATTGAACTAAAGAACAAAAGACGTTTCCTTGTCTGTGGATCCACATACCCAAACCCCTCCACCCACTTTCTTTCACACAATTCTTCGGCATCCAAAGAGTGAATGTACCCATCAAAGATCAACCCAAAAACAAGAACCAGAAAAAGAAATACTAAGAAAAAGAAGATTAAAGAAAGAATATAAAAGACAGTAAAATACCAGCGTGTTCACGATCTTTCAGGGTCCCAGACTTGGCAAGAACTTCAAGATCGACCAGACTCATGGACATGAGACCCAAAGTGAGCCCAGACATCAACCTAGCAAACATTCCCAAGAATACTATGATCATAACGTGCTTAAAGAAATCCAATTCACAGCACTTGTGATGCATCGCCATTGAAACTTCCCCTTCTTCTTCTTCCTGGGTTTTTCTTCTAATCAAGAAAAGGCAAGAACTTTGCTAGTAACTTTTAGAGAAACGACATCCACAGCTCCTTAACCTCCATTTTTCTCAATCATTCTCAAAGAAACTTCCCCAACAAAAATTTAAAAGAAAACCCAAGAAAAAGAAATATGGAACAAAGAAGAAGAAGAAGAAGAACAAAAGAAAGATTTCTTCAAATTTCAAATTTTCGATTAAAATTATTAAATATATAACTAAAACAACAAAATTTACAATCGATAATATAAAATATGTAACAAATCATGAAAATCCCACAATCCAAATTACCTCGGCAAGAAGACCTTACCCATGAAAATTCCCATAAATTTAAAAAAATTTCTCCAAATTTACCTACACCAACAGATGATACTTGAAATGTCAGTCACCTACAAAACATTTTGTTTTATTTATATTGCTCGATCTCAAACCAGTCTCTTTACCACTTTTTTTTCCTTTAAATTATTTTTTAAAGGAGATTAACACTAATTAAAATTTAAAATTAAAATTCTCATTAATATTACAAGTTTTTTTTTGACTAATTTAATGTAATTTAAAAAAAAATTATAAAAATTAATAATTAAACCTATAATTTAAAATTTAAAACTATAATATTATCTCTGGTAATAATATCAATGCGAGTAAGAGCAACGGTAGATTTGACCGTTTGAAAATCTTGATGTTGACAACAAAAAAAAAATTAAATAAATAAATAATATATATATATATATATACCGTTGGAAATTTTTTTCCAAATTTAAAAGTAAAAAAGGAAATGCGGAATCCTCGTCCAACAAGGTTTCTAAGCAAATCCTTTTATTGCCGGAAATCTCTATTTTTAAAATAATAAAAAAGATTACGATAGGTCTTTAACAGTTTTGAAATTGTTGATTATTTAAAAAAAAAGAAAAGAAAATATTAGGGTGAATCTTGACCGTTGGAAATCGAAATCGGATGGTTTGGATTGTGAAGCGCCTTTCAGGAAAAATATTAATTTTTAATGGATTAATTGAATCTGGTTTTAATTTATTAAAAAAAAAAAAAAAAAAAAAAACACCCTCACTTCGACAAAAGCAGCTAAAGATCGCATCTTTGGGCAGTACAACTCGTGATAAAACCATAGAAACAGATCTAGATCGCGCCTCTGGAGATCTCAATTCTCAAGAAATCAAATTCTGCTCCCAATTCTCGATCTTGCGGCTACCAGTCGCATCATTTCTGAGTCCTGAGGTTCGTGTACTTTTGTTTAAGTTTCAAGCATTTCTTGTGTCCGACTTTTGTTGATTTTTGTTGTCAAATGTCAATTGCTTCATTGTTTCTAATTCATTTGCAATAAATGGCATCTGGGTTGTACTCGAATCTGTTCACTATGGTGGGTAATGGATTGCAAGTTGGTTGTGTTTTGAAATGGTGTCATGAGTCGGTCACATCTTAATGCATGCAAATTGAAGAGCGAAAGTGATATGAGATCTTTGTGTATGGATTTATATTGAGAATTATGGAAGGAATTTCTGTTTCTTCTTAAAATGGTTCTAGAATTTTGCAGGAGCTCCAGGAGTAGATAACCATGTCAAGGAGGCCGGGGAATCCTTCTCGCCGTTTAGCCAATGGTGGCGGGATCCCTTTTGTCAGCTCAATGCATTCCAAATCCCGTTCCTCACCGTTACTCTCTATCGGACTTTTAGTCGTGGTGTGTTTTCTTTGCTGTCTGTTTCTTTCGCATTTTCATTCTTTGCTACTATGTTATGGGAATTGGAATTCCTTCGGCAAATAGTAAGAGATGCAAATGAGATTTGACGAGATATTTCCCTTTGTACCTGCTTCTTGATGGAGGATTATTATTGGTAGTATTTGATGTTGCTATCAACATGGTTCAGCTTTGGTATGAGGAGTATTTAATGGAAATGCTTTGGTTAATTTCAGGGTGCAATTCTCTTGATTGGTTACTGTTACAGTGGGTCAGGTTTGCTTTCTCTCCAGAAACTTTTATTTCATAAACTTCAGCTTCTCACTGTAAACCAACTGTGTCCTAAAGCATTTTGATGCTGGTAGAACAGGATCTGTTGTGCTGTTTTGTTTAACTTGCTGCAGATTTACTCAATGTTTAATGTTTGTGTACAGGTGGGCGTATTAGCAACAGAGAAGCTTTAAGCAAAGTGGAAGGTGAATTTTTTGCTATATCTTGATGTTATTCTCCTTGTTTGATTTAGTGTTAGTCCTGTGGTCTGATTTACATATTTCCAATTCCCATGCCCTAGGTAAATATGAGATTGTTCCTACTCTATTCCTAAGAAGCTAATCAGTAGAGCCAGAGTTGTATTTCAGTGATAAATATTTCCAATTCTAAAGTTCATCACTAATTGGTCATGCCATTTGCGTTTAAGGGTTTGCACTGGTCATCTTAATGATCTGTGGACCTTTTGACATTTTTGTCCCATTGTTTTTTATTGTTTGGCACCATTAAGTGGTGTTTGCAAATTTGTTTCTGAGCATGGGGAAAAAACTTAGTACTTCAAATCAGATGATGATACCTAGGAGCTTGCCCACTGTCAATACACTGTACACCAGAGTGCACCAGAGTTGCATACATTTCTTCTTTCTTGGTAATAGGTATACAGATTACTAATAAACAAGAACAGAGACTTTTGAGAATGTAAATCCCATATTCTAACCATATATTAGAGAAACATAGCGGGTGTAACAGTAGTTGGATTCAGAATTGGAAAACCTAAAGACTGCAAGTATGTTCATGCAGGTGGTGTTTCATGCACGTTAGAAGTCCACAGAGCACTACCTGTCCTGAAGAAAGCTTATGGGGATAAAATGCATAAAGTATTGCATGTAGGCCCTGAAACTTGTTCTGTAGTATCAATGTTATTACAGGAGAAAGATGCTGAGGCCTGGGGTATTGAACCATATGACTTGGATGAAGTTGATGACAACTGCAAGAATCTTATGCACAAAGGTTTTGTGCGTGTGGCTGACATTAAGTTTCCTCTGCCTTACCGCGCAAAATCGTTCTCTCTCGTTATAGTCTCTGATGCATTGGATTATTTATCTCCAAGATATCTCAACAAAACACTTCCAGAGTTGGCAAGGGTGTCCGCTGATGGTGTTGTTATATTTACCGGTAATTGACAATAGTTTGTGCTATTGTTAATTTCTTACATGAATTTGGTCATTTCTGTCATCGACAGAGAGTTTGAGTAGAGGATTGTGCCCATATTGAATAAGTGAGACTGATATCAGCTGTTGCAGAAATTCAAAGGGCAATAATAAAAAACATGACCTTTTTTCTTCAAATTTTTTAAAGAGGGAGAAGTGTGATTGATAAGCCTGTGCTCTGCCATACTTAATGAAATATATTCTTCTGTGAAGACATCACATTTGTCTCTTTATTTATAATCAATGACACACCACAGTCTTGCCAAATATTCACTTTGAATTGCAATAGGCATTTTCTGTGCAAATGATTGATCTACCGATATGCTTGCTGATTTCTGGTTTGCTCTCTCAGGGAATCCAGGTCAGCAAAGAGCTAAAGTTTCAGAGTTGTCTAAGTTTGGTCGGCCAGTAAGTTGCCAATATTTTTATGTGACTTATATTCATTGTTTGGCATTTCTTCTAATTCTTTTCTAATTTTATTTGTGGCTCACTGTTTGCTTATTAATTGACTATATATGGGTTGGATGTGAATCCACCAGTCACAAAATTGGTAGCTTTGTTTCATGTATATCACTTCTGCCACATAGTCTTAGGTCAGAGCTTTTGAGACTCTGTAAAAACACAAAGAACAATGAAAGAAGTAAGCCAATTTCCAGTTCAGAAACAAATGCAATGGTAATGTGTGCTTTCATTTTGCTAGTTTTACTTTTACTAGAGATAATTGAAATAACAGATGCATCTACTAGTGGTAACTCTACAAACTAAGTTTTCTTTAGTGGTCTCAACAATGCTTGAGCCACTTTTTATATGCCATTCTGTCACTCTGGCTATTTGTTCTGTTATCGTAGCAGTTTCGTGTCACCAATAATGACTTAATAACAGAGTTGCAAAATGAAAGGGTATGGTCAACAAGAATTAATCAAAATTTTTTTTCTTGTGAAGGCCAAATTTCGGAGCTCGTCTTGGTGGATAAGATACTTTCTTCAGACTAACTTAGAAGAGAATGAAGCTGCTGCAAAGAAGTTTGAGCAGGCTTCCCAGAAAAGGTCATATAAACCAGCCTGTCAGGTTTTCCACCTCAAGTCATACCCTTGAGATTTTTGGGTTCACACCCCATTTTTCTGTTTGTGCTTCTTAGTGAAAAACAATGCCAATGGGAACCTTTCGGCTTCCATGGGCTATAAATTATTTGTGAAAAATTTAGCCTCACCTCTTTTTTCTATTATCACAAAATAGATGGTTGGATTAAAATATTCATTGAGAAAGCGAGCATGCAGGATTTGGCTTCTGCCATTCTTCTGAAGTTAGATTTTTTCACCCCTCCCGACTGCTGCTGTTGTTTGTTGTAGTTACCTTTTGTTTTGATGATTACAAGCGAGTATTGAACGTTGTGTGTCCGTGAATAAGTGATGGAAACGGCAATGCATGATCTTGATGCTGGGGCTGGTGGTTGTGCTCTCATGCATTCCCGTGTCCACTACGCACAGAACATTGCGCGGGGCACTGGCGACCTGCCTGGCATGGGTGCGGTGGCACTGTGGCTTAGTGAGAAGACCTACTATAATTACGATGCTAATGCTAATGTTCCCGGAATGGATTGTTTGCATTAAAATCGGATGTTTGGTGGGACCCGGTTCGCCTGGGATGTTCCAAGGTACGGTGTGGCTTGGGAGCAACTTTTGTTACACATCGCATGCAACTATTATCCAGGCAACATCATCAGGCAGCAACCTGCCTGAATGGCAATCAATATTAGCTTTCGATGAACATATATACATTGGTACTAAACATTTCGACCCCGTTTATTAGAAAGACTACGTGAATAATTATATATGTTTTTGTTTATTTATTTATTATAAAACTCGTTTATCAAGTTAATTAGATACATAATCTTCCCAGAAGCATTAAGCATGTTGGGAGACGATTAGGGGAGATTTAAATTAGTAAGGACGCTGTCCAGCATAATTGCCCCGTGGATAATAGCTGCAAGTGACGAACCACCACCCATTATTGCACTGGACCCTGCCGCACCCTAGATTCGTCGAGCTGCGCCAGACAACTTGAGTATAGTGCCCGCACGGCCCACCAACGCAAGAGTTGGAATTGTAGTCGTAGTTAGGCTTCTCCGCCACCCACAAGTTCACCGCAGCCACGCCAGTGAAGGAACCGCTGCCTTTGGCTAGGTTCTCTCCATAAGGGCCGTTGGAATGCACGAGGCTACAATCACTGATTCTTGATTTGGAATAGTTTAGAGCGTAGGCAGCTAAGGTGGCGTTCCATCTCATGTTAGCCACCCCAACTTGTGCACGAGCCGCATTATGGACGTTGAGGTAGTCTTGTGGAGAGTTCTGGGCATACGAGTGACTGAGTGCCAAGGCCAAGCAAATGGAACAAAAAAGAACTAGAGTGATCTTAGAAGCCATGGGTTTTCGATGTAGTGAGAATGGGTACGATTGGTGCGAGCTAAGTCCTGATAAAGTGGATATTTATAGAAGAGAACTAAAGATTGATGTAAATGACCAATTAAACTTGTGCATGACTTTATGGGCAACATATGGCACCTAAAGGGACCAAAATGTACCAAAGAAAAGGACCAGAAAGTGCTTTTATTTTTGAGATTTATTGTTGTGAGAAGAAAGTATGAGATTTCCAACGAAGCGGCCAGAGAATTTCCTTTCTTTTTTTTGGATTGATTGCAGGTAATTGGGAATTCGGTTCTTGAATCATTGTCTAGGTCTGAGTTCATCTCTTATCACTTACCAGGCGAATCTCGACTAGAAGCATATGCAACGTTCTTGAAGGGGGTTGACGAAAAGTTTATCATACCTATGCAAACGGAATTCAACCACAATTGAAAGCGTAAGGGCGAATTTGAGCCATATCAAAGTGGATGGTAGAAGCCTAGAAGGGGTGACTTCATGTACATGCACCACTCTTTGCTGACTTTCAGTGTATACCTATCTTAGTCTGCTTGCTATGAGTCTAGATGTAGCCCAGGATGAGAGTATAGGAGGGACCGTTGCCTCGCAAGTTCGGCCATACTTTCCCTTCCTTAGTACGTTAGTTTGGCAGATGAGTTTGGCATGGACATCAATATATGGGGATGCATGCACCTTTGTCAGCTATACTCAAACCTAAAACATTGCCCACCAAATTAAGGAAAATTAAGAACTGTAAGTCTCTGACCATGGATTTCGCAAATACTGTCTGCATGAATGCCTTCTCTTCCAAGTTACGTTCGTTAACTTTTCTCCAAACCTGAAATAACAAGCTCTTTTTCTTAAGAAAAGACAAAAATTATTGTAAGGATCATAGCTTTGTAGCTTATAAAGCAAGAGGCAATCCTCTCTTATCCTGCACTTTTCCTCCAGCCGAGACCTCCAAGTTCGAGTTTTAAACTTTCAATCACTAGACTGTTACCTTGGAGACAAGTGCTAAGCAATTTGTCATCTGCTAGATTACGCTTCAGGTCCTTTGCGTTTCCAAGGAACCCTGAAATAGTTCAGATAATCACTTTTTTCATGGATCTTTAACGCATTCCAGGCTGCAAAAGAATAAAGCAGTTGCAAGCTAAGATAGTCTAAATTACTGGTTGGCTCTTAAATTACTTGAGCATCACCAACAACATAAATTTGAATTTTTATCCCAACAATTAACTCCATGTATACAGGGGATATCAGGTTTAGGGTAACCTTTAAGTCAGCACAAAATACCATTACGTGAAGAAAAAGAGAAAACAGGCAAGCTGCCATAGCAAATCCGAGTTCAGAAAGGAGAATGATTTAACATTCAAACAACAAATTCTCACTATTGATATCATAATTTTGCTAACCAAAACGAATTTTGTAAAACATCTCAACGATTTTTGGCCTCATTTTCAGCCTGTTGTTTCTAACAGCTTCATTTGAACCATCTTGGCCATGCCTCGATGATTCAGCCTTGGAGTGGAAGCCTTGTTTGTTATCATCATCATTTCCATTGTTAAAATCCTCACTGGCCCCATCATCACTCTCAACAGCATCTTCCTGATTATCACTTTCATCATCATCGCTTTTGTCTTCTGATTCTGTTTCGTTGCTGCCAGCAGCCACAAGAATCGCAGGCTGACTACCAGTAATTGCTGCTTCAGCAGCAGCAACAGCTTCAGGGGCATGAAGATCAGCTATACCAAGCATCAAATCCTGTAATTAAGAAAAATAAAACTTGTACGAAATGCTGGAAAAGCCATATGTTCCACAACCCAAAAACAAGAGAGAAACTCCTTTACCATTTCAATCACTCCAGATTCATTTCCAGTAAACACTTCAATATCAAATTTGCAAGAATTATCCTATAATTTAACCATAAAACTAAACAGGAATTAGTAAGAACAATGGTTAGAATTTGAAGGGGGAAAAAAACATTTTACTTCAGCAGTAATGCACAACTTAGCTTCTTGCTCCAACCTTCTATTGGCCTCTGACATGACTCCAAGAAATTCTCTTACTTTTCCCAAAACTGTGACCATGGAATAGATATTACTAACAATTGAATCAATTGCAGAGCAACGTCAGAATATGTTCCAGAAAAAAGTTCCAAGTAAACAATTCTATCATTTTCTTAAAGTCAAATTTGCAATTTCTCCTCCAAATTGTATGTATTGTTAGATTTACATGTCACCCTTGCGGATTTATTCAACCAACATCTAAACCACTTATTCAAAGCAAATGCTGGGTCCAAACCTGCGAGGCAATCTGCAATACTGGTTTTCCTTGATTCATATCTCTAATATCTTTTCAATAAGTCCACAATCTAGAAGAACACGTCCTAGTGTAACGCTAGAGTCGCTCCATCACAACTTGGAAAAGGTGAGATAAACAACTTCTTCATGCAAATTTACAGCAACAACAATCCAATTCTCCACACACACACGCACACACATATATCGCATAAAGGGATACTTCCCTTCTACAGAACTCTTATCGAACAAACTTTAGGTAAACAGAAAAAAATTATAATAAAAATATATAAGGGGAAAATTCCACAATGAATTCAAGAGACTAATGGGAAAATTCCATTATAAATTCAAGACTAGAGTTGAAAAAGTCAGCAAAACAAAAAAAAAAAAAAAGGAAAAGAAAAGAAAAGAAAGAACTCTGAAAAGAGTTACCTTGGCTTTGGGCAACTGGGGTAGTAATGGGATTGTCAAGAGGCGAGGGTATCTTGGTTTGAGATTGCGAGTCCTTTGTACAAACAAGAAGTGCCGACTCTGCGCACACGCGCACACACACACACATACTAGCAACATATATATAGTTACACACAGCAGGGTTATATTATGTATAGTGAGAAGGAGAGGAAGAAGGATAGCAATAGCATTACCAAGAGAGGAAAGCATGGTGGAATTCTTGTGCTCCAGCCGCAAAAGATCTTTGCTTGAACTGCCCATCTCTCTCTCTCTCTCTCTCTCTCTCTCTCTCTCTCTCTGTGAAGTAGTCCGAAAAACACAAAGCTGACCAAAAGATCAAACAAGCGAAAAACAAAGTCCTTTCAGCAGCTACAGGGTTCTGTCTGAGAATGAGAATGAGACGCTTGTCTTCAGAACGCAGAGCAGACTGTACTCGTTGGCCTAAAAATATATTTAGGCTTTCGCGTGTCGCCCCTTTTACATGTACAAAGAAACCAGGAAGAAGTTGGCCTTTACGTCGGTTAAGTTTGGAAGTTTTATTTTAGAAAAACACACACATCCACACACACACCCACCCACACACACATGCGAGAAGTAAGAAGTTTAAAATTTTATTTGTTATAACGTTAAAAAGATATAACTATTTATGATGATTATTTATCATAATTCATTTTATTGAGTGTAAAAAAATAACTTTAAAAGAATAACAGCGAATTTTTAATTTTTTATAAAAAATAATGAATAGTAATAAATAATATTAATTATTAAATATTTAATTTTTATTTATTTTATTTTATTTTATTAATAAAAATATTAAATTTAAATAATTTTTTATTAAAGAGGTAAAAAAAATTATTTGTAATATATAATTATAAATTTGATATATTATTTGTTATATTTATTTGATTTTGTTAATATAATTGATTATAATTTTATATTAAATAAATTTATTTTATTTTTTTTAAATAAATTTTATTTATTAAATAATATAAAATTATAAACAAGTATATTATCTTTAAAAAATTACAAAGGATTAAAATAAAAATCTCCCTCGTTTGAATATTTGTCTGGACGTTGGGTAAGACTAAAGAAGGTTTGTTCCGCGAAAATTGTGGGAATCTCGCCATGCCCGTCCATTTGGCATCTTTAACGCACAATAGCAGAGAAATCGCGAGAGTGAGGGCGGAGTCTACAACGATCCAACCCAAGCCACGCGGACCCATTTTCCTAGTTATTGCATCCCAACGTCAACATCCCATGTTTGATTAGTGAAACGGAGAGAGATAGAGAAATTGGACACCCGTTAAAGGCTTAAAGCTTTGAGAAAAAGAAACGAGCTTTGTAGCAAACTTACGTAGCCTTGTATCCTTGTTTCTGTCCCTGTCTCCAGGTACTTACTTTCTTTCAATGGTTGACTTAGATTTTACTTGCTTTTTTGTTTTTAGTTTAATCTTACTATACTTGCCCTTTGTTTAAGTAAATTTGTGCAGTTTGTTTCTTTCATGGGCTTCTATGGAGTGGAGATGGTTTGACAGCGATTTGGTTTTTGGTTTCTACTTGTGCTGGTGTTTTAGCGGTTTGGTACTCTGAGACAACTGTTTTGGCAAATTCTGTCGGATTATCAATCATAATGAGTAGGATTTTGGGTATTGATTGGTGGGGTGCGATGTGGGTTTTGGCTTGACAGGTGTCTAGGCCCTAGGTTTAGTTCGAGTCTGGCTTTGATTGTTTTGTCTGTGGTTCTGTCTGGGGATTCTCGCTTTATCTTCATGGGGCTTTCCCTTTTTTTTTTTTTTATTATTTTTCCTTTGCTTCTGAATTTGTGCAATGAGTTTCTTTTTGTCCAGATGGAAAATGTGATGGGGTCGCCAAGACTAATTTTCTTTGTTTTTGTTTGGTATTCTTTTGTAATGGAATTGGTTGAGCTTTGATGAATGTTAGCTTCAAGTGGACGGATAATTGGGAAAAGGAAATAACTTTAGATGACTGTTACGATATGAAATTGTTGCTTTAAGAACAGTTCCTCACTTCTTTGCTTTCAAAACAGAAGGTAAATTGTGTGATCAACTCGAGCATTCACTCACAGCACGGATGCCCCGTGAAATTTCAAATTTGGTTATGTGGTAGAGAAAATCAAACTGCCTGCAAATTGTGAACTTGTGAAAGAAATTCATTGTTTTCTATTTTCATTTATATTTGAGCAATAGCGCAAATATCTTTTGAAAATGTAAATATTACCGTAACTAAAACAGTCATAAGTGAGCATCCTTGCATAATTGTTGCAGAAAGTTATATGTGGAGATGATGTGAATCTGGTATACTCCTTGGAGCATTCTGGAAAAGATTTGCAGAGCATAGTAGGTTTGTCTGGTATTTTGAGTTAGATTCTGAAATGACATTTGTTATTGAAAATTTATGCTTCTATCTGTTATCTTGAACCTGTCCTCATGTTGGGTATGTTTGTTAGTTACAATCTAATCTACTGTCCTCTAGACTGGTTTGTGATTTTCTATGCTCATAGGGAGGAGATAGAGCTCTAAACTGGAAAGGACCACCATGATCAAGCGGACACCAAGCAGAAATTCTCGATCCAGAGGCATTAAGGTAACACATGTCCTGCAGGTTTGTCTGTTGCTTGGTGTCTGCTTCTGGCTAATCTACCAGGTCAAGCATTCACATGACAAGAAGAAGGAGTTTGATGAGAAAGATGCCAAAGCATCTATCAAAGCCCAAAGTGCTGATGAGGTTCTGAGATTTGGGAGAAAAGGCCTCCATCCTCATGTGCAGGAGGCAAGTAGGAACGAGAAACATGACGAAGAAGAAAAGTTAGGACAGGAAGGAATGAATAGGGAAGAGGAAAATAAGCACGACCAAGAGCAAGAGATGGATGAAGAAGAAACTAAACATGAAGGAGAGCATAAGGGAGAAAATAAGCATGAAGTGGAAGACAGGGAAGATGAAAACAATCATGAAGAAGGAGAGCAAGAAGAAGAAACTAAGGGTGAAGAGATAGAAGATGAGGGCAGAGGAGGTGAAGATGATGACATAGATGAAAACAATCAAGAGAAAATGGATGGGGAGGATGATCAGGAAGAGGATATTTTAGAAGAAGAGAAAGAGAGAGAGCAGATAGAACAGGAAAAGGAAAGTGAAGCTGAAGACAAGGACCAATTAGACCATGAAACATCAACGGAAGATGAGGATCATCATGGAAAATCTCATGAGGCCCGAGAAGAACACTACAAGGCAGATGATGCTTCCAGTGCTGTCACTCATGATAATCCAACAATAAACCCTGAACATGAGAAGTTGAGTTTGGAGAAGTCAAATGAGGACCCAGAAAGCAATGGTTTAGGGCAGGAGAACCAATCCAGTGAAAATGGCACTCATGGGGCCCAAGGGGAGCATTACAAGGCAGATGATTCTTCCAGTGCTGTGACCCGTGATAATCCAGTTATAAGCTCTGAATCTGAAAGAGAAAATTCGGAGAAATCCAATACTAATTTGGTGACTAGTGATTTAGTGCAGGAGGACAAATCAAATGAAAATTATGCCAACAAAATTAATGGTGATCACAACAACTCAACCTTGTATATGAAACAAGGTATAATGGCCAAAGAAGTTCTTCCAGGCAACAATAAGGATGCTGATGCAAATCTATCCAACACTAATGATGAGTTACCAGAAAATACCACATCTTTATTGAATGATCTACAGGCATCGGGCAATAAGTATTTGGAAGTGAGTGCAGAAGCTGGTGATAATGCCAAAGGTGGCAGTACAAATATTTCAGATTTGTCACAGCAGAATGGAACCATGACTATGTCAAATTTAATTCAAGCCCAAAATACCAGGGTTGATGGTGCAACTATTGGAGAAGCATCTAACTTGAAAACCACGGAATTGGAGCATGTTAATAGCATGGACTCTGACAACAGTCTATCTGGTGCTAATTCAGAAAGCTTTGGTAAAATTGAGGCTGTAGACAAAATTGGTGGGGAATCCTCAAATTCCTCTAGTAGTTCTGTGTCTGATGCATCAGATAAGATCAATAAGCCAGAAGGAGAAGCTGAATCTGGTATCAAATCTGGATCATCCTCAATCATAAAGGAGGTTACAGATGACACTCTCAAAGAGAACTCAAGCACTGATAATGAATCAAGTGGAACAGATGGGAACTTGAAGTCTTCTGCTGCTGATGGGACTGGGGCTGCAGATACACACGACCAAATTGATCCCCCCAATACTTCAATTGGCGAAGATATAGATGCTCGCCTGGATCTAGATACACTGCCAAAGGATATTGTTGAAGGTGTTAACAGCAGAGATGCTGCGGCAGAATGAATGCCCTTGTGAAATATTCACGTCTTTTTGTGAGTGACCTACTAATCACCTTTTCACTCTCTTTTCACCCACCCAACATTGGATTTGTAGTGCCTCCAGCTGTGAATGAAATCTTGATAATTTTGTGGGGAAAACATAGGCTGGTTGATGATGGTGTAATCTGTAGAAGTTATGATGTCCTTGTTTTGTTTTTCCTTTGTTTGGCTCCTCTTGTTGTGTATGTGACTAGCTTGTTTCTTTTTGTTGTGACTGAAATCTAGGCGTTATTGATTGAAATGTTGCTAGTGACGCTCCAAATCTTTCCAGGGAAGTGTTTCTTTTATGACATCAAGCAAGCTGATTACTCTTGCATGTCTAATTTTTTTTTCATGTTATGGTCAGGCCATAATCCTTGTTTTTTTATGGGGGAGGGGGGGGGGGGGGGGTCAGTGCCAATTTTTGATTTTCCATAGAGTGGGATTTGTGGTTCTGCAATTGCCTAAAAAAGAACAGGCTGGATTTACTTGTTGACCATTCTGTTAAGGATTTGCCCATCAAAACAATCTACTTCTCCTTCCTGAGAGAGACTTCACTAATTGAACAGTTGATCAACATGGAAGTTTCAAGTCTCGAGTTCGAACTTCAACCTAGGAAAATAAGATGGGATATGACTTTTCTTAAACCAAGATGTTGGATGCATGTACGCAAAAAGTGTCGCTATTCATGTAGTTATATAGTGGTTCGATATAATAATAAATGCAATGTCGCTGTACCTGCGTTAATGCAACGTACACCCATATGATAAAAGTCTAAGAAAAAGAAATCTTTAGAAATCGGTGCTTAACATGACCTCAGGCATTCTTTTTGTTTAAACTTCTCAGATTCAAGATCTGACGAGAATGGGTTTGCAAATAAATGGGACGGTTTAAACAACCCAGGAAGCCTAAAACACCCGGACGGCTGAATGGACAGAGGCATTTTTCTAGGCATGTGCACTTCACTGTCATTCCTCCCTTTCCAATGTGATATAATGGTCATTATATTACACCAGTGGTTCAGGGTAACGTATATGCAACCTGATTAGTCATTGGCTGGGAATGCTGTTTTCAAATGTTGTGGAACTTGGAAAACGAGAACGGAATTGGCTTCAGACGAGACACAGCGACTAAGGATTTGCTTTCTGATGTAACACGCAATTAACAAAAAGATGGCCCACGTAGATGTCACTGATGTCAGCCAAAATTTACTGGCCATTGGTGAAAATTTTCGTGACAACAACAACCCAAAAAAAAAAAAAAAAACACACAAAAAGCATGCATATAATTCCCCTGCACAGCAGGAATTGGATGTGAGCTCACTTTAACACGAACCTGGCACAAAAAGCATACGGTGCTGGTATCTAAATAATCCACTAACAGTGGACTTTGAAAATTCCCCCAAAAGAAGCTAACGCCTTGTCCAAACATTTTAACAACTCTAGCAACATGGGATTCTCGGTTATTCTCGCTAAAGTCCAAATCACAGAAGAGAACATTTAGAACCATAACTAAACAATTATTGAAAAGATCTCGTTGCATAAAAAGCAATGGTACATGCAAACCAGGTCAAGAACTAATGTTAGTTAATTAGTCAAAATTAGAAGAAAGAACGAAGAAAGAATCCAAAACCCGAGCCAACACATCAGCTAAACCCAACACCCACCATCAAACAACATAACCGTGGCTCTCCTGCCTCAACCCTTTTCTTAGCTTACGAGAAAACAACCTGCAAGCATCAACGCTTAGATCCATGGCTGCAGCTAGTGCAACGAAAGCAGCTGCATCCTCTGTGCAGTTCACGTGCTGCACCCCAATCTCCACCTCTGGCTTACTGCTACGTCTGCCATTGGCTTTAACTGTTGACGACATCACAAAGCCTTTGAACAAAAATTGTGAAAAGAAGCCAGCTCCAAATTCGGACTCGGACCCAGATCCGGATCCAAAGTCCCAACTACTATGTGGGCTACTTACTGGGGTGGCAACACTACTGGTCTTGTCAATTGCGAATATCCCACCAGTTTTGGTGCTAACAGTTGAATTGGCTACAATGGTAGTTGCAGGGGTGGCAACATTGGAGTCAAGGAGTAATTCGAATCGGTATCCTAGTGCGCCATGCTCGCGCCACACCTCTAGTCGGCCCCAAGGCCTCCAGGTACCTTGTGATGGGTGGAGAATCAGCCATGCACCCGGGTTGGACTGGCTGACCCGATTAGAACCCGGAGATGGTACAAACGGGGTCACCATTGATGCCATTGCTACCGGCGAGCCAGAGAGGTCATGAATTGTAATTGTCCATCCTTTCCGTTCTTTGGCTGATTGGTCTTTGTCGGCTCCAAGGAAATGTAGGCAATTTCTTGATGTGCTTGTTTCCGACGTTGATCCCCTGAATCAAACAGAGACGTTGCCACTAAAGATCCGTACCAAGTTATAAAGAGAACAACGTCTAAAATAAAAAAAAAAAATTGATTGGAGTTTGAATTCTACAGCACAAGATTTTGATTGTCAGCCCCTTTACCGAGCATCAATTAAGACTCTACTTTTTACATCAAAGCAGAGAAAACTGGAGGAAGTTTTTTTAGGAAATATAACTCTAACGGTTTCTTGGGATTCCAAAATCAAAGATTTGCCACATAATTATTTCGGAATCAAAACAAGACAATTTTCCACCCTTTTCCCTCCAACTTTCCCATCAACCAAACGCAAAAGGAAATCCATCAAAACAAAGTACACAAAGAACACTGTAAGTAAGAAGAATAAAAATCTAACCTTGGTAACAAATTTCGATCTCCTGGATTCCTCAAATTGAACTTGCAAGTAAAGACAGCCTGCTTAACACTCCCCTGAACTTGAAGAACCTGTGGACTAGACTGCGGCTCCCCACCAAACTGAAACACATATCTCGGATCAGGCTCTGCCCTAACACTCAAAGAAAACTCCGCCTTGCTGCTGGCCCCTCCAATAGCAACCCAACCAATATGCATCAAACAAGCCCTCGATTCTGCCTTCCGCAGAACCAGCGGCACAGTCACCCTCTCCAAAAGTTTCCCTTCAGTCCATCCACACATCGGCAGCCGGCCGCCTCGGCTTCCGTACACTTCAAGAATTAAACTTTGAGCTTTCTTGTTGGAACCCAAGATTTTATCCAACTGGGTCTTGTTTAAGGTGAAGCAGGCAGCCAGAGATTTGATGGAGGAATTGCTTTCTGGGTTTTGGTTCTCTTCTTCCTTCTGCACTATAGGGACTGCGGCTTGTTGTGTATGGAAGTGCTTGAGCTTGATCTTGCAATAGCAAGAAGCAGATTCTGATTTGGAAGAAGATTGAAACTTGATTGCCAAGTTACCCACAAGGACCCGCACAAAGGGGCAGGGATCCATCTCGTCCGCGGGCGGTGGCCCAAGAGGCGGATGTGGGGTTTTGCTTGGTACAGGAAGATATGGGGTTTTCGAAGAGGAAAATTTATATAGTGTGTGTTTGGCATTACCAACCTGAGAGAGACCAGCGAATGTTAAACCTTAATACAGACAGGAACCGAGACAGGCTGGCACATGTATTAGCTGCGTTTACTTCAGGACAGGAAACAGGGGGGAGATTGTAGTGTGAGGTTCGATTCATGATACAGCCGTGAGCTTTCTTTCTTTCTTTCTTTCTTTTCTTTCTTTTCTTTTTTTAAATGAAAGGCTTTCTTCATTTTGATGCAAGTCCATGATCGGCATGCACTAGGAAAAAGAAAGCCTTACCATTATTAGACAAATATTCCAAAACTGGGGTTTTGAGGAATCTTCAGGAAAAAAGAGAGAGAGAGAGAAATTTTGAAAAATATAAGATATCAACATATCATATTTCCAATCTCAATTATATCTTATTTAGTTTATATAGATATTTTCTTTTTCAAATTTTTAAAGATATGATAAACATTAGGAATTATAATAAATTATAAAATCTACCTTTAAAAGTAGACGATACAATTCTTTCATTAAACATCGGTAAAATTTCAATTAAAGTAAAGCCCCCTTAAAGTGGTTTACATATTATTTATCAGAAAAAAAAAAAAAAAAAAAGTTGTCCTGGGCCCTAGCATGGATCATACTGGAGGGCGTTCAATCTTCTTCTTTATTATTATTATTATTTTTTTAATGAAAAATCTACCTAGATTATTAGTTTATTATTATTGGGTGAAATCTATGTTGCAGAGAGGAGAGTGGGGGTGTGAGCTGGCTCGCAGCGGGCAACGTACGAAGCCATTAGCCAGATGCCAGCAAAACGCAGCGCTGTCAAAACCAAACAATATTTAATGCATTCTCCTTGTCGTTTCCTGCTTCTACTACTTTCCCTGCCCGGGATCCTTTTTAGGATTACCTTTTTTTTTTTTTTAAATAAATAAATAAATAAATAGTTGGAAAGTTGATAAATATTCTTAGGTATAGATTCGCAATTGAGTCACCAAAATTACATAAATTTTATCAATTAAAGTCATAAGCTTCCAATTTTACCAATTCAAGTTATCAATGAGAAAATTATGGAATCCATCAATTTAAAACTCTGAGTTTGTAAGTCAGAAATATTAATTTTGATATTTGGGGATTGCTGTCCTTGATTCTTGCTTTGACCCAACTTTGAATTTTGTAATTAAAATTAGAAATTCAACAACTTTAGACTTTTCAATGTTATTCCCTTGATAATTTTTATTAATTAAATATATGAACGATCTGGGTTCTTCATGATTTTACAGTACAAATCTTAGGTACATCGGCTCCTGCAGCCTCGGAGTCGGCAGTTCCGGGCTGCCTTCCAATCGAATGCGTTGAGAATTTTGTGGAACATGTTGGATTCCAACTGACCGCCGCAACAGCTGTGGCCCCTAGGACTGGCGGTTTACCCTGCTCCATGCTCATCCCCCATGTACAAAAAGTACACGTTCAGCCAAGCTAAGCTAATCTAAAGCAAAGGTCTCTATGGGGCCCACCGGCAGCCATCTCCAATCATCCTCACTAATGGCGATCTCAATTGGTCACTGCCTGTTTGGGGTGGTTCTGCTGGTTTGGATAAATCAAATTTTCATAACTCATCGGACCCTTTTTACTTAGTTTTGATGAACTCTCCTCTTTGTTCCGTCTTGTGTTGTTTTGTCGCGCCCTCCTAGGATTCCAGTTGGATTTACCATTTGGCTGATATTTGTAAAAGAATGAGGCTTGTGGATCTACATTAAAAAAAAAAAAAAAAAGGTTGGACAATGTCAAAAGGAACCCATCACAAAACAACCTTATCCTTCTATCCCTTAGTTATTATTGGTTGTTTTTTTCCTTTTTGACTTCGATTTGCCGTTTCCTCTATTTGAGTGCTCCATTACTACAGAAACCTAAAACAGATGCAAATTATTACTCATTATTCTTAATTCATGAGCATAACTGAAACATGGATAACCTAAAGTTTTCAAGCAATGGCCTGTTGAATGCACCACCGGCTGGCTGTCTTCTGAAATGGGAGAATCAATGATGGTTTAATTTGACAATTATGGAAGAAAATCAAGAAACTGCTGCGCTGGTCATGTATTATTATTCTTTACTAGGACTAGGCCTGATCCAGATCAAGGCCTCGCTGCATTGCTCTCTGTAATTTTGTGATGACGTTTAGCCATTGCCTCTTATCAACCAAACATTGGCTGTCACTTTAAAGCACGTATATAACCAGAGAACACAAGACATGTAGATGGAGCAACGAGCATTGAAAATCTTGTCAAATTCCAAGTTTAAGAAAATGATGATATGACCAGAAGTATCTTTCTTTCTTTTTTTTTTTAAAATTTATTTATATATTTATTCTGGTAACACGAAGTCTATTTATTAATATGACCAACAAGGTTTGTAACAGACACAGCCGGTAAAGAGATGATTATAGAACGGAATTTACTAGCGGGGTACTAGCTAAACCTCTGAAACTCCCTCCATGAAGGTTAAGGAAGACTCAAAAATTTCCATGCCCGTGACCAAAATTGTTGACATAAGGGATAGTGGTAGCAGCACTGGACTCGTTTGGTTTGCTCTCAAAATTTGCAACAGTTCCAGCGTGGTTAACTCCCAGAAATGCAAAGGAATTAGAGGATTCCATCAAAATCTGGTTGGTTTGCTCATCTACTCTTTTCTTCAGCTCCTTCATTGCATCCCTTAGCTGTTCGAGCTCGACCAATCCAAGTTCCTCAATGGGAGATTCCCACCAGCATTGCTTTTGACTTGCCTTCATAATTTGGCTAAGCATTTCTCCTCGCTTTTTTTCAGCTTCTAGTTGATTAACAATGTGGGTTAACTTGATATTCAGTTCACGAACATTGGCATTTCGATGAGCTTCGATGAGTTGGTTCGCCCCAGAACTCCGAGGAGGGTTCTTCTCAAGAAAGCGATTCACAACGGATTCAACCTCAGGGTGACCAAATGAGAATGCCTTCTCTGCCGGGGAGAAAACGATTATGGCACTCTCAACCCCACAGAGTGTGCACAGCTCACTAGCTTTCTTGAAAAGTCCTGCCCTGCGTTTAGAGAAGGTTACCTGTAGGTGATTCTTCTTGGGAATTTTCTCCATAGCTATCTTTTTGCGACCAGCACTACCCTTTCTATTCGCCATTGCCTCAGAGAACCAAGAATTCTCTGTTTCTTGCTTTCTTTTTTTTTTCTCCCTGACTTGGGTTTGGCTAGTGATGGTGTGGTTTGGACTTTGGAGGGAAACATACATGCTGTATTTATAGGAATAAGTTTCCCTCAAAAACCCCTTTTCATGGAAAAATCATAATAATCTTCATTTGGTGCCTTAATTTTCTTTACTTTGTCATAGGATTCATCCCCAGATTCGGAGGTTATGCAATCTTTGTGCTTTTAGTATGCGCCACTCTTGGGATTAAAATATTACTGGTTGGCAGTGTATAAGAGCTATTATTGACTTTGGGCCAAACCGTCAACCATCTATAAATAAATATATTAAAGTTCAACGAAAATGGTTATTTTTTTAAATTTAATTTATTTTTTTTTATTTTTGTATGTCTTTTTGATTCAGTTTACCAATTGTGAATGGTGTATTTCCAATTTCGCCTTTCATATATCATCTTTTTTTTTTTTTTCCTCTGAAAACTATTTTTGTCTCTGTGATGCAAAACGACATAGTTTCACTTACAAACTAGTTTTTCCTGACTTCTATGCCAATCTGCATGGCTGCCCCATTTAATCTCCCCTCCCTCTCTCTCTCTCCATCCTTTCTCCTTTCATTACATTCAGGTGGCACTGTTACTAATCAAAGAACGATTGAAGCGTTGAACATAATAAATAGAAATACTGGAACATGGGAAAGATACGAGAGACACAACACATTGTCACTAATCAAACAATTAAAGACAGCACAATTACATTAGCCCCCATTGCTTTTAAGCTAAATCGTTAATCTTGCGTGTTGAGTCGTGAATAAAAATAAAAAATTAAAAAAATCCTTATTCTGGTTATTCAGATATTATATTTTGCCTTGCAAAGCTGTTGGCATGTACCTGTCAATAGGTCAAGCTTATTGGGACAAAAGCTTAATTTCATTCGTACTATTAAATAGGTTAACCTATCTTTCTTATATAAGGAGGCTTATGGCCATGCATTCCCAAGTCTTTTTTTTAATAATTCTTAACATCTTTTGATTGTTAGAAAGTGTTTGGGTACACTTGCTTTTTGGGTTACAAGGCTTATTGATCGTTGAGCTCTCTCGTAGATGTTGGATACCAAGGCCGAACCACATCAAAATTGTAACTAATGACTCGTTTGGTTGGATGGATAGAGGTTACTCATTTGAAAGCATTAATAACAAAAGGCCTAAACCTGGAGATTGGCAATTCTTTCCGTTTTGACAGCCTATGGAAGTAATTAAACGATGAATTGCCTTCTTAGACATTTTGCAACTGCTCTTGAGGTTTCATTTTCCTTCCGACTTTGTTACATAGTTTCCTTTTGTTTCCTACATTTTAATGGAATTACTCAGTTGCCTCTTTGGTGCAACTGCGTTCTTCCACTTTTATTGGAAAAAAAAAAAAAAATCAGTAATCGGACAATCAGTACCATTCGAGATGGCTTTGTGTGCATCAATCCATACGCAGAATGAACTGAACGAAAGCTTGCATTTTCACATTAGGACTACATGCAAGTAACCAAACAAGGGATATTAAAACTAAAACGGAGAGGGAGAAAAAAAAGAAAAAAAAGGTAACAACAAATACGGCATAAATGAAATGTTATGCTGCCAACCATGACGTACGTTTCAACGTTTGACTATTTCACCATTCGCCTTGCCAATTCACCGTGCCCCATGCCCATAGAAACACAAGCATTTGCACATATAATTAATAGTACACATGCGTGTGTGATTTATAAAGTTTTAAAGTAAATACATATGTGGAAGACCTGACGGTTCCCAGACAAAAAGGCAGGCATATATTTATATGTGCCTGTATTAGCCCAAAAAAAAAAAAAAACTTTGAGCTTCTCTCCATAGGTAGTCAACTATACTTTAGTAAAACCCACGTCCATATCCAAGGTTGTATCCATGAGGACCATGGCCATGGGGCTTCATATGGGGATTGAAGTGATTGAACACAACGTTTTTCTGATCATAATGATGGACCCCGCCAGTGCCAGAAGTCGACCCAAAATACTGCCGAGAGTTTGACTGTTGGATTAGGAGCTCATCGGCTTGCTTTGCCACATTCTTCTTCAGCTCCACCAGGGACTCCTTTAGCTGCTCGAGCTGAGGCAGGCTAAGATCCTCAACAGGGGACTCCCACCAGCAACTTTCCTGGCTGGCCTTCCTTATTTGGTTAAGTTCTTCTCCTTCCTTCCTTTCCATCTCCAATTGGTGCAGAACCTGATACATGTTGTAATTCGATTATTGTTCCTCAACTACACTTTAATTTCTAGCCTCTAAAGGCGCTTTGGACTGACTTTTGCAAGATCACCATTTTCCTATGGAAAGGGGGTGGGGGGCATTTACACAGATGATATGACTGGATGCACGCCATGTTCTTTGACTTTTTTGATGGGGCCGCAAGTGCAAATTGGAGTCTATCCAGCCAGCTCATGCAGGGACAAAATAGCCCCACCTTTTTTTTTTATCTATTGATCACATGAAAGATATAAGATTTATGTGAAAAACATTATTTTTATTGTGTAATTAGTTGAATTTATGAAAACAAAAAGAAAAATTGTCTTTATTTTTGTTGTGGAGCATGTTGAACGCGGATTCCTGATAAGCCTAAGAAAAATGGGAGAGAAAGTAGCTCCAATATATATATATATATATATTTGTTTAACTTGAACTATCCAAAACAGCGCATGGCGGTTGATTCGATGGTCATCTCGGCACTGCAGAGGTTGCCATTGTAGCCTTTTCAACGCTCGTCTGGCCTAAACCCTAAACATATCCGTAATACTTATTTACCAAAGATACATGAAAAGTACATTTAATTTAAATTAACGTCATATTCTCCTCTTTTTTCCTGAGAAAATACGTCATATTTTCACATTTTCGATGGATTTGACATGGATATAACATATATTAATTAATTGATTGCATTTGCCAGTGTGCTCTGATACGAAAGCAGAGGGAGACAGCTTCTGGGGATGCTCTAGAATACAGAAGACAACGTGGATGAATATTTGCTTTGCGGTCTAAATTGAAGCAAGCATCCCCCTTGTCCACCAGACAACAAATTTCTATATTCTGTATGGCCCATTTTGTTAAATTCTAACTCATCTAAATTACTTAGCCCATATTGAGGCTTCTAGCCAACATTCATTTTTAAATAATAAAAATTTATATTAAAAGTGTAATAATAAATTTTAAATTTATTAATATCAAAATTAAATAAAAAATTTTACTTAAACTAGTGATGAATTTGTCTTATAAAACTGATTAAATGAAACAAATATAAAAGAATTTGGTATTAATTCTTGAATATAATCCTCGTTTGTATATTTTTTTTTGTTTAAAAAAATTAAAAATTAGAAAATAACTATTAGAGGATCGTATACATGCATATGTGTACGAGCTTACAACCACCTATTAATTTTATTTCTTTGTTCAATAATGGACGGTTCCTGTATATTAAGTTGTAAGATCCATCAATCTTTTAATAGAAATCAATGTTTGAAAAGTCTAATTAATATTGCAAATCTGATTACCACTGTATCAATTAGCATACCTGAGTGAGCTGCACATTGAGTTCACGGACGCTAGCATTGCGGTGAGCATCAAGGAGTTGCGTGGAGGGTGATGGCTGAGTAGTACTGTCTCGGGCGAAGTACCGATCAACCACCGTTTCAACGCAAGGGTGGCCAAAGGAGAAGGCCTTTTTCCCTGGTGAAAAGACTATAATAGCAATCTCAGCACCGCAGAGAGTGCAGAGCTCACAGGCCTTCTTGAAAAGGCCAGACCTGCGCTTTGAGAAGGTTACTTGTAGATTGCTTTCTTTTTCCATTCTCACCATCTCCACCTTCTGTCGACCACTTGTCTTTCTCACCATGGCTGGCTACTTCCGCAAGGTCAAGAAAAACCTCACCAAGAAATGGTGTTCTCATGGGGTTGGACCTAGAGAGGAAATGGGGTTTGGTTTTATAGCATTTTTGCAATGTTTTGGGATATCGAAAGTTAGAGTTGTCCTTATCATCCTCGTGGCGAATTAACTACTGCTTTGTCTTGAGCTTAATAGCTTACTGATTTTGGAGGCCTATAATCTTTTTCAGGGCAATGCTTACAAGGGAAGAACAGCGTGACAACCCAATTCTTAGTTCCCCCAATCGTAAACTTCGAACCCATTCCATGCAACCAGCAAGTCCTTGAATGATTTGACTTCATCCTTCTTACCTCATCTCTTTAAATCAATAATAATCCATGTCACTTGATGTACAAATGTAAATAAAGTAACCAATTCACTGAAAAAAGTAACATGCAAGTCTAGAATGATTTCATAATATATGGTACCAATCTAATTAAAATTATATGTATATATATATATGTTAGAGACATGTAGAAGGTAAATATTTGCAAATTAATAATGATAATAATAAGTGCAAATATCTAAACTTGATGGGAAACAAAATCTCAAAGATACACTTATTCCTTATGTAAAATATAAAGTAAATTTAATAACAATTTTACTTAATGAAATTGAACATATTTGTAATTTTTTTCTAAATTAAAAGGTACAAATGACATGTATCCATTGGTTAGGTCTCCAATGGAAGATGCTTCCATGGTACACATTGTACAATTTTTCGTGAAGGGGAAATGAAGCAATGTGCTTGGCGTTGAATCTTGCTCTCACCTACTAATTAACCACCGATTTCAGACCCCCCCGGCGCCCCACCCCATACCACACAAAACAACCAAAAAAAAAAAAAAACCCCCGGCAAATTGTAATTAATTAAAACAAGCCGTTCATCCCTATCGGTTAGGTCCGATGCGATTTTTTAACCAGCGAACACGGAACAGCTGGACGACGTCAATTGTCAGCAACTGGATCGGCGACACTTGTAGCTAACGACGTTATAACTACGCGAAATATAACGGCTCTTTTTATGATCCCGCTATTTATAAACGCGCACTCTCCCTGTCAAGAAAATGCAGTGAAGGGGCTATTTCAAATTCTGAAATTTTCTTTTAACTTTTTTGTTGAGGTGGAAGCGTAGTCATGGAATTTGAGTTAATCGAATCCTTCAGTTTCTTTTATGTTTGCCCGGAGTCGTTGGTGCTCTGAACGATCCTTTTTTATGGAATTCTTTGTTGCCTTACTTTGATTAATTTTCTTGCCTTTAATGGAAAATTTTCTGCTATGAACAGGAAAGAGCTGCTGCATTGGCTTTAAGAAAACATTTGGAGGAAGAAGCCGTGGTCTTAGTGGACAATCTTTTTCCCTCTTCATGGATAAGTTAAATGAACGAATTTATGGTGTCTTTGGAAAGTAACGATGATGCTGAAAATATCTTGGCAGGGGGACGCCTCCAAGGCCTCCAAGTTTTCTATTTTATATGCTGAATGCACTTGGGGTACGGCGGGATGCTGATGTTTGGGCCATTTGGCCAGGCCTCAGCATTGTCCGAAACTGGCCCGGAGATACGCCTGCTCTTGCGTTAAATTATTAAACAGAAACACGTCCAGCTTTTACTTTTTAATGGTTCCTATTTTTGACTTCACGGGGGATTGCCTTCCCCGGCTGTCCGAGCCCTGAAAGTGGGTGGGGATTCAATCAAGTCAAGAGGCGGCTAAGTTATTATTGCCTACGTGTACCAATGCCTTCCGTTAGAGGTGCGGGTGCTTGTAGTCCTCACAATCTCGGACCACTAATATGGCATAACTGACGCTCAACCAGATAAAAGAGTAGTGACATGACATCGCTTGGCAATGTCAAATGTGATGCACATGCTCCCACTAGCTAATTTTTAAAATTTAAAATTTTTTTATTTAAAAAAAAATACATACAATAAAAATAATATAATATATAATAAACATAATTAATATTTTACAACAAATTTACAAGAAAGTGAATTGTAGGTCTGTTACAAATTAGCTTAATGTATTTTCTGTGAATAGTATTCCTGTTGGGTCCAAATAAATTTTTATTTGGAATATAGGTTATAATAATATATATATATATTAAATTACTACCATAACTACATTAAATGATAATAATATCGAGATTTTGTACACAAGACATGTCCCATTCACGTTTTGAGACCACAACTAGTTGTTAGACCATTTAACCTAGCTCTTGCTACTAGGAGTGGCTAAAGGGAATACTCGAAGGTTTTGACAAATTACATAAAGTACCTTAACCTTTGTTAAAGATTTCATTGGTGGACGACCCGGATCCACAGTATTGAGTATCATTGGGCTAATCGAAATGGGCCTCATTCATAAGCCGAGACATGGACTACCTGCAGATTAAACCGGACACTTGGGCTGTTCGTCACATTGAAACGCTTAAATTTGAAATATCAATCTGAAGCGGCCGAAGTATGCGGAACTGTAAGGCCACGTTTGTCTTACCCAGCAATTCAAATTCAAAATTTATTTTCTTGTCCCCCTTTAACCCTGACGCCAGAATACAGAGCATTGATTACTGAGTAATTACTGAATCATTTTCACTTAACAAAAAGGTCTAAACTTTTCAATCGGAGAATTCGATTAAAGAAAACCTGGAAAATCATCGACGGTTGCAAATGATATATAAACCTCAGAGATCAGATGATCAAGCTTTGATCTTTAATTTCAAGTTTAAAATCTTGATCAAAAAATGGCATTGGGGATTCCATCCACCATGGCGCCTTCTATCCATTGAGTCCTGAGATTTCAGCAGAAAATCTTTCCTAAGAACCCAAATCTTGATTTTGAAGAACCGAGATCCTGAGATACCAGAGAGAGGGGTCTAGGCGTTTCTTGCAGTACAAGGGAACTGAATGTTCATGTCAGGATTGGAACGCAAGCAGTGGCAGAAGTGGGTGCTAAGGTTACTGCTAAAGGTTATGAGGTGGGCTTGATGTTACAAATCAGTTGGACCCAAAATTCAGCAATCCCGTTAGTTATCCAATTTCTCTCGCCTCCGGTTGGAGTGTCTGCATTCCAACATCAAATTTCAACTCAAATTTTAAGTTGGTGACCGCTTTCTTGGAAAACGTGAATCTTGAGGATGTCATGTCGAACTGGGTAACCTTTATTTGACGAGACATTTGTTGACTCCCTGATTTGGTTCCTGTAATAGCGGTCATTATCGTTGAGGCGTCTCGATGGAACCTGGATGTTGTTAACCAGCTTTGGACCCAGTTGTCCAAGTTGACAGAAATTGCACATTACGAAGGAAACAAAATAACTGAGACTTGCTTGCAAGCTTTATGTTAGGTTTCCTGTTGTTGTTGTTGTTGTTGTTCATCAAGTTAAAGCCACCCCATTTGCAAACAAGAGGACTTGTATAATTTTGGACCCGACACTGATGGCATTTTTTCGCTTGGAACTTTCTTGATGGGAAAATCGGTTTGTCTTCCTTTGCTTAACGTATATGCGAGCTCTTCACTACAAATTACAATATATCATATGTACATTTTGTTTTTTGTACAATAATTACCCAGCTCTAGGGGAAAAAAGAAAATAAAAATGGCAGCTTTTGCACTGGGAGACAAATCAGGAAGGAAAAAAGAGAGGAAAAAAAAAAAAGATTCGCTTTAATTAATTATAAGCACCCCATGTGCTTTTAGTTAATTGAATTCACATTGAGACTTTTTCTCTAATTATTCAGTCGTTAAAAATTCTATCTTTAAATCACATTAGTTGTCAACAATTGTTATTTACATGCACTAAAACGCTTCTTACAAGTAAGCATATTCAGGTACAAATTGAGGTATAAAATACTCTTTTTGTGCGTATATAAAACATTATTTTTTATGTGTAAATAACAACTGCCTTAGTTGTTGAGTAATGTGATTGTGCCTCAGTTTATTTCTTCGAATATGGTTTCTTCAATCATTAAACAAAAAGGTGGAGTGTCCCTCTTACGCTCTGGCAGACCTGAGATGGCAGCTCCTCGCCAACCATAAAAACCCCCAATTTCTACATGTTGAAAATCTGAAACTTTTTTTTTTTTTTTCTCTTAAAATAGCTAATAGATAACCACCCAAAATAATAATTTAGTGATTTTTTGGTGTGCTTTTTCTCTAATAGAAGAAATTTCATCTTGTTATCAACATATTTCATTTTCCAATTGGCAAGAAAAAAAAAAAAAAAACTCCGTTTCCAATTTCATCTGGTTCCCTTTTTTTTTTTTTTTGGGGTTCAATTTGTTTTCTGTGGCGACTTGTAAACTCTGTGATGTCACCCAACTTCTAAGCCACAAAACCCAACCGATGACGCATCACCGTTCGCGCACAATAGCCCCATGGAATCGCAGTGACTAAAATACGCCTCCCGCTACGGCTGTCTACTTCTTTCTTTCCCACCCCTACTTTCAGAAGCCAACAAAAAAGCTTATTCAAAAGCCGATTCGGGTTACTGAAATGATTTTGAAGATTTTCTAGCACTTTCCTTGATGCCAAACACCTAGAACGCCACCAACAGATTCTAGTGAATGGCTTTCTCATACCTCCTAAAGCCCACTCTCTCTCCGCTTTCCGTCTCGCAGCCCAGCTTTCCTGGGAAATCCTCAGGTTCCCGGAAAAGGAACATTCTCAAGTTGAGAAGTCACAGTAACAGCTTCCAGAGGCAAAAGCTTAAACTTTTCTGTTCCGTACAAGAAGAAGCTGATCAAAGCAATGGCAAGTTTGCAACTTTTCATGCTTTTTTCCGCATAAATTTGAAAAATCTTCAAACTTTTTGAGCAAATATATATTTTGGGTTAAATTTTCTTGCTTGTGATACCCAATTGGGGAAAACAGGCGAAGAACGTCCGGAATCTTTATTTATGAAGGAATTAAAAAAGAGAGGTATGACTCCGACTTCACTGCTTGAGGAGGCCAACAAGAGCAATTATGGATTGGAAGATGAGATCAAACTAGGAGATGTAGATGATGGCGGGGGTTCATTGAAAAGAAATGCAGTCTCAACTGACCAAAGGGAAATTGATAAAAGCCTATCTAATCAGAGGGAGCGTTCCATGGCTTTGAACAGTGAAGGCCTTGAGGTTGACAACCTTTTCCTTAATCATTTAATGAATCTTGTCCAGTTCATGTTGGTCCTTATTCCATTGTCTGTGAGCCTTTCAAGAGTGATGAAAAGCTGTGACATTTATTTCTTCTGATAGTTCATGTATGGGTAACAGGCTGAATTTTTTTTTTTTTTTATATTGATTGGATGGAACTATTCTTCCTTTTGGGCATGTGCTCAGAGACTAAAATTATTCCTATTTGTTTAGGGGTTGGTTCCTCGAGCTAAACTTTTGATAACAACTGGAGGAACGTTCTTTCTGGGATTTTGGCCATTGATATTCGTAACCACAGCATTCTTTTCTGCTCTCTACTTTGTAAGTTGTATTCCTGTCCATTCTCTGTGTTACATTCTGTCTTTGACAAAATTTCATGTCTGATGCTGCACTAGGGTTATTTCTTTGGGCAGACCCCTAATTCAACTAATGATAATTGGCAATATATTGTATTAATTCCTGTTTCATTTCATTTTTTGTAGCTTGAGGCACAGGATTTTGTGGGGGAGCCCTTGTGACTTCCCAATAAGTAGGATTGCAAATGAGATAATGCATTTGCTCAGAGCTCAGTAGCTAGGCTTTGACAAGAGTTCACTTGAGCTTGTTTGTCTACCTATACGAGTGACACTCAAGCCTATTTTCTAAAATTGTTTGATAGATGGGCTAAACCCGAATAACGGCACACTCGGCTCGCTTAGTTTTGTGAATATTTTAAGTTAAACAGAGTGCAGATCAAGAACCGATAGTCTGAAGCACAAAACACAGTGCACAGGCACAAAGGGCTGGTTTAGCTTCTTTAGTCTTTGGCTGTTTGGTGCAGAACAAAGAATCTGTGCTGAAAATCAAGTAAGTTAGTGTCTTATTAGGATTTGAGAGTAATCTAGCTGACTGAGTGACTGCTGTCATGAGATCAAATGTTTAACAATCTTGGCATGTTTGAGATTATCCTTAATTTAGGCCTTTTCGTTTTTGAAAACTCATTTCGACTATGATTACATATTCTGGCGAAAGGCAGTTATAATAGGTGCTCTTCTCAGAGATTGATGGACTTTTAAGGCAGAATTTTTACTTCCTGGATGGACATTGATTAGGACCTGTACCTCCTGTAAGTGCAGAATCTGCATTTTAGATGAGCAATGTATCTGGGTACTCGCATTCTGTTACAGCAATTGAACTAACAATTGTTCCTGCCCAATGCGACTTCTGTAAAGTCTGGATGAGGTTGAGGTGAAAGAGTCAAGAAGCAAGTCAGGAATTTTAAAGATTGGCAGTTAGATCATATTGCTTCCGAATAACGATGTTTCCCTTATGCTTTACGGTAATGGGCCCCTGCTAATGTATTTCATATTTTCATGGGCAGTATTTTGGACCAACTTTTGTCCACGACGCAGGCAAGGCACCCATTTCAGCACCACAATATGTTGATCCCTATGAGCTCCTGGAAGACGAAAGGATATCCCAAATGGCTCCTAGTCTAAAATAAAGGACACAAACGCTTCTACAATCGCCAAGTCTTAATCCCCAATCATAGTTCTTTGTCATTTATAGATCTTTGTACCATTTTCTTTCATTCCTGTTGATTATTCTCTGTGTAAATACTCGTACTTTTCCAGCATTAGCAGGAACTTCTTTTAGGTCTTATGTCTTGTGCTTGTCCAATGGTCCATTTCGAGATGATGATGCCATGTGGCCGAATGCGAGTTTTAGAGAACTTGTGACTTTATGTTGGAAAACATGCGAAGCAACGATGAGTCTTCGAAACACAAAACGCCGAGGGTCTTCTAAAATGCAACAGGCGCAGCAACAGTGTGACCTTGACACATCTCTACTCTCTACGTGTCAATCAGAAAGGGAAAGAAGAAAAAAAATCTCTTAAACAAGTAGCTCCAATGCATCATTGCGCAATCACACGAAACAAACATTTCAACGGCAAACATACGTCATGGTAGGCTAAACATACATCATGGTAGGCTAACTTGGATTTACCCAGGCCATGTCACCAAACAGAACCTGGGACATGACCTATTACTCTTCATTGTCATCTTCGTAACCCTCACCCGATTCAGCACCCACTTCTTCATAATCCTTCTCAAGGGCTGCAAGATCTTCGCGAGCCTCAGAGAACTCCCCTTCCTCCATACCCTCACCCACATACCAGTGAACAAAGGCACGCTTGGAGTACATGAGATCAAACTTATAGTCAATGCGATTGAACACATCACCAACACTGGTGGAGTTGGAGATCATGGAAACAGCCCTTTGCACCTTGGCCAAGTCACCATTAGGAACAACGGTTGGTGGCTGGTAGTTGATACCACACTTGAATCCAGTGGGGCACCAGTCAACAAACTGAATAGTGCGCTTGGTCTTGATGGTGGCAACAGCAGCGTTGACATCCTTGGGCACAACATCACCACGATACATTAGGCAGCAGGCCATGTACTTGCCATGGCGAGGATCACACTTGGCCATCATGGATGAGGACTCAAAAGCACTGTTGGTGATTTCAGACACCGAAAGTTGTTCGTGGTAGGCTTTCTCAGCTGAGATTACTGGGGCATAGGAGGAAAGCATAAAGTGAATTCTAGGATAGGGGACCAAGTTGGTCTGGAATTCAGTCACATCCACATTCAGGGCACCATCAAACCTCAGAGAGGCAGTCAAGGAGGAAATAACCTGAAAATTACAGACCATAGGATTAGTATGCTACATCCATACAAAATTTCCTTAAATAACAGGCACTAAATTCGTTCTTGTGCCATGTAAAATGAGAATTCCAATGATAGATCCACATAGGAATTTCAAGGACATCTCACTTCATGGTATTTCTTAACATTAATCAATCTAAAAGGAGCAGAGCCTGCAAGTCTTGACAGGGGCAGGCATTCACCTGGGAGATAAGCCTATTAAGGTTGGTGTAGGTAGGTCGTTCAATGTCAAGAGAGCGCCTGCAGATATCATAGATGGCCTCATTATCAAGAAGCACAGCCACATCAGTGTGCTCCAGGAGGGAGTGTGTAGAGAGGACACTGTTATATGGCTCAACAACAGAGGTGGAGACCTGAGGGGACGGATAGACCGTGAAACCCAACTTGGATTTCTTTCCATAGTCAACAGATAGACGTTCCAACAGAAGCGAGCCAAGACCTGACCCAGTGCCTCCACCAACAGCATTGAACACAAGGAAACCCTGGAGACCGGTACAGTTGTCTGCGAGCTTTCTGACACGATCCAAGCACAGATCAACAATCTCCTTGCCAACTGAAGCAGAAGAACAAACTCAGTAGAATGCTGACTTTGTTGATATTCATAACTGACTAAATCAAATATAACCAAAACTAAACCAAAGAATTACTTACTGGTGTAGTGACCACGGGCAAAGTTGTTGGCAGCGTCTTCCTTGCCACTGATGAGCTGTTCTGGGTGGAACAATTGACGATAAGTTCCAGTCCTCACTTCATCAATGACAGTGGGCTCGAGATCCACAAAGATGGCACGGGGAACATGCTTTCCGCCACCAGTTTCACTGAAAAATGTGTTGAAAGCATCATCGCCTCCACCGACACTCTTGTCACTTAGCATCTGGCCATCAGGCTGAAAGAAAGAAATTTTCAAGATTCAGCACTCCCTAGACCAATCCAATCACAAATTATTAAATTTAATTGCCTAAATTCCCAGCCACAACCTGGCAAGCCACAGATCCAATGATAAAATACGAAAGAAATAAGAAGTTTAAAATGTAAAATATTAATGAAACTAAATAATACGAAAAACCAAAAAAAAAAAAAAAAAATCACAGAAAAATCAACAATGATAATTTACAACAGATCTAGCCGCTTCTAAATTGAAAAATGAAAAATAGTCGTTCAAATTCAATAAGATGATATTACTCTGAAAAAAAATTTTTAAAAAATCCGCATTGCGAATCTTGTTGCTGAAAGAACACCGATCCAAGGAAATAGATTACAGATCTACGCATCTACGTTTCGGCTGATAATACTTTAGGAATTAAAAACAGATCTGACTCGTTCAATAAAAAAAAAAAAAAAAAAAAAATCATCTCTAAATTGAAAAAGCACAGATCCAAGCGAAAGAGAGAGCAAGAGAGAGGGAGAGACCTGGATTCCATGCTCGAGGCAATAGAGCTCCCAGCAGGCATTGCCGACCTGGATACCAGCTTGACCTATATTAATGGAGATGCACTCCCTCATTTTTTTTGGTAGTATTATTATTTTTCTAATTTTTTATTGTCTTTTTCAAGATCAAAATACAAAAGCCTTCTTCTAAACGATGTTATAAAATAAAAAAAAAAAAAAGGAATTCAAAACACTGAAGAGCGTTTATGAAGACGCCTTCTGGTTCGCTTCTGTTTTCCCTCTCTTTTGCCAGAAGAAAGAATAAGGACCCAAGGAGTGCTATTTATACTCGGCAATGGAAGGCAGGAACGCCATGTGTTGCGTTCTTATTGGTGAATGTTTTTTCATTTTTTTAAAAAAAAAAATTTGCCGCTCCCGGCCAGCTAAGAGTAAGCTGGCTGGCGTATTGACCCGGCCATGGGCCCAGAGTCTCTGAACAATTGTAGTCCGACCCAGTCTGTAATATATTAATAAAAATTCACGTTTACAATATTTTCAAAATCAAAATTCGAAACATTAAAAATAAAAATTTAAATTATTGATGACTATAGCGTTCTCCGAGGAACACAGTACTAATTTTCTGAGAATGGCAAATTGCTTGTCTGGACTTCAGCTCATATCCAACGTTGCATATTTTCGACCATTCAATTCAATTCTATGCAAAAGGGAAGCAGACGGGGCATTCAATTTCAGCAGGCATTTGAACCAGTCCAGAGCAAGCAAAAGCTGCAAAGCTGAACTTCTGTTAATATAGAGGATGGCCACTCTACAACAGGGTTTGCTGCAGTTGTCAACACAATTTGATCTCTAGTTGCTAGGACTATTCAGTCTAACAACTCTACTGCTAGATCCCCTCGTTGGCGCGGTAATGTGTAAGGTATTTCAATCAACACCGCATGTAACCCGAGTTAAGGTCTCTGCACAAAGGTTCGAGTGATTTAGCGCATACATCTACCTGTTGAGTGATGGTGAAAAAGGGTAGCCTCAGCCCCCATAATTTTGACTATTCGTTTCTGTTCTCCATGTTTGTGTTACCCTATCAGTGTCATTTCTCATTACAGGATATGCTGCTACAAATCTTACGCTACCCTCACATGAGCAAATTATTTGAATCAGAGGAACTGTCATTAAAGACCCTTATGATGTTGTTGCTTGATCATCCTTTATAATGGGAATTCTCTATTGAGGATGCCCTTATTATCAATCAATATCAATCCTTTGCAGATTTCCTTCACTGAAAGTGAATAATCAACTTGCGGGCTGTGCTCCTCTCCATGCATGGTGATCATCATCAAGTTCGTTCATCCTGAGATTGCGGCTTTCCTGCAAAAATGTTATTGTGGCCCAGGCCCCGCGTATGAGTAAGATGCTTGCAAACACTACACTCCCAAGGGTGCAAACCACCTACATTTGAACACCAGGATGAAAAGAGATGAGTCCCAGAACAAGGAAACCAAGCAGTAACCTATGCCAAATTCAACCACGACAATATCTGAAAATGCATGAGCACAAAACCTGGTCTACCATGGACTAAGATATCAACCACAATGCTTTGCCCATAATTGATGTGGTTTCATTGTTCGATTAATGCTTTGAAAATGATGGCTGAAATGTGAGGTATCCTTCTCACTGTAGAGGATTGAATCAGATTTCTTCAAGAAGTTGGGCAAGCACAAGCTATTGCCACGACATTAGCTCAAAAATGATGATAGCCTAAATGTGAACACCACTTCAGTCCATTAACAAATAAATTGAAAGAAACCAGCCTGCAATTCCACTTTATGCAAGTTTATCCTAGCTATTCAATCCATTTTCACAACTTTTTGGAATTGAAAGCATATGTAACATCTATGTTTCTGGCATCCCAGCAACTCACACTGCAATCTACACACAAGATTTTAGGCATTTCTACTAAAGACAACATGACAAAAAAAAAAAAGAGAGAGAGAGAAAAAAAAAAAATCATAATGGGTAAGGAAAATTAATCATCAAAGACAAAAACAAAAACCATAATGGTTGTCAACATTTTGAAGGTGAGAATCATCCCTTGACCAAGCACACTGGCAAAGACCAAAAGCACCATTTCTCTCAAACTATCAAGTGAATATCATCAGTGTGGAAATCACTAGGTAATCTTAAACATTAGGAACTGTTAAGGCATCTTTAAAATGAATAATATGCTCTGTAAAGATTGTCAGATCCAAACAGTGTACACAACAAAATCAGGAACAAATGAGATTGATCCTATATGAAAATCACCAACGAAGCTTAATGTCTCAGCTGTCTCTAGTTAGCAATGTCAGCAATAAGAATAGCTGGACCAGGTTACAACTAGTCCCCCCTTTATTTCAGCTATTTAGAACATAAGGCATGATTTTGACTCTTAATGTATATCAAGCCCAATATCCCAACATTTTTCCAAAAAGTCACTGTCTTCAAATAAGAAAAAGTACAGACTCCAAGCATAGCACATATAACTGATACACTTAGAACTAGGGTAGAGATGTGAAGGGACAATTCTACCATTCAACTGTGTCCAATTTTAAGAGATTTCTATGAAGCAGTCTAAACAAATTAAAAATGTTCACAAGTTCACAGACAAGATAAATATTGTCGTAACATAGAAAGAGTCAAATTATAATGGGCAGAGCACAGAAATGACAAACAAAATGTGCTATCATCCAAGTGATTTTGGTAACAAAGCTTTCTATTAATTTCACATGCTCTACTAGTATGTGTTAAGTACTTGAATTTTCCTAACAATTCAATTCAATATCGAACTATCTTCCATCTACAACTCAGATAACAGACCCCAGCCATCACTGACAAAAAAAACAAAAAGAGCCCAGTTATCAGCAACTCTAAGGCATTTCCCGCTTCGTGGCATTCTTGCATCAATAGACTAGAAATGCATCAGATCTTAAGCAAGCATGGGCTAACACACACAGAAGTCGCATAGACTAGTTATACTCTTCACGTACCAGATTGATGCAGCCATAGGTGCCACTGAATACCATAAATAAACGAAAACTCAAATTGAAACGTCATGAGAGAAATCAAAAAATACTCAGTAAGGTTGACCATCCTTTATCCAACAGACTGGAATAAATTTAGCACAGAATGGAAATAGCGTTACCGGTTACCCTTCCGATAATTGAGAAAGCTACTGGTATGAGCGATTCAATTGCAAATGCAATTCACATGGACAATAATGCAAAGAAGGGAATTTAGTAAACAAGTAGTTACCTCAAGAAATGCCTTCAAAACCCACAAGAAAGCCAGCACTAGAACCCCATTTACCGAAAATCCCACCTACCCAGAAAAAAAAAATCCATTTTACGTCCATTGACCACCGAACTGAGAAAACGAAAACGTTCTCCGCCAATTTCAAGATCGAGGGCGAAAGAAAGGGATAAAATTTACCAATTTGGTCGATATGGCAGCAGGCAAAACCGATCGGGCGGCCTTCCTGGCTCGTTTAGATATCTTCTTGAACACGTTTTGGACGAATCTGACCAACAGATCAAAACTCCTGTCTTCTTCTTCATCATCATCGCCGTCGTCATCTTCATCATCGCCATGGAGGAACTCCGTCGAACGGCTCCAGTTTCGAGGATTATCATCCACAAGATCGTTACTTTCAGGAGGGAAGCTAGAAGTCCTTCTAGAAACTTGAAGAAGATGAAGAAAACGAGGTGGGGTTGATTTAAGAGAGTGAAAATGGACGCCGAAGTCGGGTTTTGAAGTGAAAGACTGCAGCTTTCGTTGGTGGTCATGGCGGTGCTGTGTGTGAGAGGGAGAGGGAGAGGGAGAAGGAGATGAGATAGTGACGGTAAATGACATGTCAGTGACTGACACAGACTGACTGAAAACAACAGATTTCAGGAAATGAGTTTCTGCTTTCCAGGCGAGCTGTTTATTTTTTGGGGTTTGCAAACTCACAAGAAAGGGACCCAAGTTGGGAACTGGCTTCAAAACTGTTCGAAGTGAGTACTAAAAGTTTTGTCCCGGCGAATTGTCCAATGTTGTTTTCGTGTCGACAGGATTCTTAAGATACTAGGTTTCTTTTTCTCCTACCTTTCTTCCCCATCCCCCCAACCTCCTCTTTTTTCTTTTCTTCTTTTTTTTTAAAAAATTTTTTTTAGCCTTTTGGAAGGAAAATTAAAATACGCTCGTTACTTTGTTGCCAGTCTAAATGGGGGTCAAGGCTCAATTAACGTAACAGAAGTCCAGAGTACATCAGGAGGCACCAAGAAGCGCACATGGCATTCCGCTTTGAAACTGTTATATTTTTTCCCCCGACAATACTGTGCTGAACCAAAAAAATTGAAGCAGGCCGTGGATGCGTTCGATGCAGAATCTATAGATTAGGACTGTTGAAATATCTTCAGAATTTGGGTCTACATGCACACAGCACCGCCAACCATACCTTCCACTTTGCCATGCCACTCGTTTCTTCCAACACAGATTAGGGAGACATCACCCATCAGGAAATTTAGCATAATGGACATTAGGCTAAACAAGATCTGGAAACATCTCCATTGAAGGTTGAAGCATCAGTCCTATGGTTTACAAAAGCCTCAGATTTCTAGAATCGCTCGCTCCAACCATAGAGATCAGTTAAAAATGAAAAAGAAAAAAAATAAAAATAACGATACGATTTTAACAAATTAGTCAAATATAGCACCTAAACCAGCAGAGGATGACTTGATTCGGATATAAGAAACATTTCAACAGGAAGATGAGTCAAACTCGGTGTATCAGTGTATCATACATAAATGCTCAGAATCAGCAAGAACATTTAAAGCGCAGTGTATTCTGTAGGAGACCTTCACTCTAATAGAAGATCAAACGGTGCACTTGTTAGCATTCAACAAACATACAATCTACCCTTAAACATGCCTCCAAGAGTCCATCTTAGCATTGAACCACGATTCAAGAGAACCTTGCAATGGCTACTAGAAATGGAATCCTCCCAAATTACAATTAGTTGATAAGTTTTCACGTCGTTTGAAACTGGGGAAATGCATTCTGTCCGACCGCGGATGGAATACCAAGTCCAGGCAGGCAACCGTAATCCCTGCCTATCATTCCAGCAGGAACCCATAATGGAAAAAGGGTCCCGGAAAGAGAATGTAAAGAAGGAAAAAACTGAGGCCTTCAGTTGTCGCATCTCCCTCTTCCGCTTCTTCTTACTCTCCCAATGTGAAACATACTTTACTTTCCAATTGTTCGTTCCGTTGGAAGGCGAATCAAGCATGCTGGAAGATCAAAATCAGCCCTATCATAAAGATCTATTAACAATGGCAAAGCAAGACCAACTTTCACAATTTTCTAAAACTCAAAAATGCAATTCCACCCCACTCTTGGTTAAAGACCCATAAACGTTAAGAAAATGCCCTAATTTCTGAAACTTCAAAACAACTGATTCTGCGACTTTGTCCCTACCCAAAAGTTCAGGAAGGGTAATACCAGAGTGGCAGTTTGAAAGCCTTAGAAGGTCACTCTTCTGGAAGATGAAACCCCTCAACTCACATTCTAGATGCCAAATCAAACCCAACAAAACCAGATTCTAGAAACACAGCACTAATAGATTATCAGGAGCTTGTAGTCACCACCATAATTACCCAATTCTTCTCTCAAAACCCTCCTTGGATTTCTTCTCTTTCCCTGATTTGTGCCAAATTCTTATCTTGGGTTTCCTGATTTAGGAAAATCAAGCAGCTGGGTTCACAAAAATTAACATCAACAGCCTCAACACTAGCCTGCCCTTGCGTGGACAAGCCTTTGTCAAAAGTTTCTTGCTTCCTAACCATATCTGAATCAAAGGTTTCAGACTTTTGAAAACTCACCGACTGATCAAGCATTGGTTCTGGAACACTGCATTGTTTAGTTCAACCAGTTCTTGCATGGACACGCCGCAGCCTAATTCGTCGGCCTGTACAGACATCTCAATCTCAGTTTCATGTTAGATAGGCAATGATTACAGCTACAGCTACAATTACAAGCTATAGAAAGTGAAAACTGTGCTGACAAGGCCACACCAGGCCAAAGACTCAAAAAGGTTAACCTTAATTAGATCTAGAAGAAAATGATAACCTTAATTAATGCTAGAAGAAAATGAGATTATATTCAAATCAAAGTAAAAGAAAAATACACAAAAGGAAAAATGAAAGCAAAAAATACTTATTCTCTTATTTTTTAGGACGAGTGGGACAGATGAGAATTCTCGGAAGGCTGACTCATTGGAGATAACAAGAAGGTATCTTGGATAACTTTCCTTTTGGTTTGCTCTTTCTGGCCTGCCATTCACACAAACTGCGTACCATACAAGCAATAAAAACGGTGGCTTCTTGAGCATCAGTGACGACCCCAGTCAGGTGAAAATGCAGAACGGCAATGGTCCACTTCTGTGCACCATCAAAGCTTTGCAGAAAATGACACACGAGTGTACAGTGTATGGAAAATTAGTTACACCTCCACTCTTCCGAGTGCACTCTTGCTTTAACTCACTAATTGCTGATTTTTTTGGGTTTGATCTTCAGTTAATTTTACAGCATCAAGTAATATTGAAACATCTTGCAATATCAGTAATGTGACTTTTAAGCTTTAAGTATGCAATGAAAATATACACAGTTACATTGGAAATACAGTTACATTAGAAATACAATTACAATGATATCAGTGAACTATAAATCACCCCTGAAAAATGGCGCACTGAAAAAAGGGCTGGAGAATGTTCCTCCTCCATTGGGGAAAAGAGTGAGGAAACAGATGAGGCCAAGAACAATACCCCAAGCAAACCTGTCATCTCCCACAGGTGTTATCTCATCTTGAGCAGGTACTTCTTCTCCACCCCGGAAGAAGGTTGCAAATAGGCCCCAGGCCAAACACAGGACACTTCCACTCAGGCCACCGATACCTAGCAAAAGTGAAGTTGCAAAGGAAAGCAAAGTGGCTGTGCTCCTCCCAAACATTGCTTGGGCTATTCGGCCGCCTTCAAGTCTTCCACAGGGCAATAAATTCAAAGAAGTCACCACCATTCCTGCCAACACATGCATGGTCAAGGCATTACACAGGAATGAGAGACAAGCTTTGGTCGCAAGTACATACGGAGAACCTTTTTCTTTATTGCCACCAATAACTGAGAGAAAAATCAAACTTAAGGAGACAGATATGTTTGGAGAGACAAAATGGACATCCAACCCCTAAAGTTTATTCATGCAAGGACTTGTATGTGGACATAGTTCCCATCAGAGGAGGCATATTTGGTGTAAACTCAAGAGTGAAATCAGACAAAAACCGATTACACAAGCCTAATTGATAAGGTTACACTTTTGAGTATCTTACCATTCCCTGACTAGAATTTGGAATAGCGCACAATATGCATAAGATGGAATCAAAAGGACCACGACTCACCCAGAAGTCCAGCAAAAGCAAGGGGATCGACAGGAACCCCCACGCCCTCTACTGCATAAGGCAATACATTCCCAAGGTCATCTGTGTAAGGTCCAATGACAAATTGGATGAAAGAGAGCAATGGATTGTTGTAGAAGAATTGTGGCCGTATGTACCTGCAACAAAAAGGGTATGCAGTTATCTCATCAAATCTAAGTGCTATGCAGTTATCTCATCGAATCTAAGTGCAGCTCAAGTCTCTTGCATTTCTGTGCTTTCATTTCCTTCTCTGAGCACATACAAGCATTAAGACAACAAAATTAGAAGGCAGTACTACTTGTTTTGTACTTTTAAGAGAAATTGGAAAGCACTCCTACATGTTCATAAGTAACTATTTGTCGGAAATTGATGATCCTATCAGAAAGTAGAGCTAAATAATATCACTATAACCTAATGAACTTGTGCCTGAACTTTTAACTTGCAAGTAAAAAAGAGCAGGAATGTGGAAGACTTACAATGCATTGTCACCGCCATTGAAACTACCATCAGTCACAAAGGCAGTAATTGCCAACACTAGGGATGTCAAATATGCAGCAGCAGTGCGTGCCACCGGAATGTCAAAAAGAGCCTTCTTATTTGGAAGCAAGGATTCATAATTGTTCATCACTCCTAGGCATCCAGTCCAATTGGATGGCACAAGAAAAGAAGGACTGAGTTTGACACCATAACGAGCTGCCACCACCCTTGTTGCTATCTGCAAAATATAGGGAATATGCACCTTTAGTGGATTGCAAAGAGCAGAGGTAGTTTTCCGCACAGATAATCCCATTTAGAGTAGAGTCCAACTTATGTATACAAAAACATGCTATACATCATGATCCAGTGGAATAAAAAGAACAGAAAACTGTCATTGCCCATAATTTCTCAGCAGCATGAGAAGCTCCTAAACCTAAAATTTGCATCTGCTAGAACACAAGCACCAATAGCATTAGACCCTCAAAAATAACCATGTGTTTTCATGGAGAGATTAATATGAAGAACCAACATCAAAAATTAAACTATTAAGAAATCTACATTAGACAGTAATGTAATTGAAGGATTATTTGAGGGACAAACCTCAGAAACTCCCAAGATGGTGAGGAAGCCGCTGAAAAGAGGAACCACATTGGCTACATAATCATCAAAAGTGGCATCTGGCTTGAGGAAGAAGCCACTCATTAAGGCTATGGTTCCAAATGTGGCCACACATAAAAGCACAGCACTTAAATAACCCAAAGGTGTGCTCAACTTGCTTGACTCAAACTGGAGATCCATTTCTGATTTGGGTTGCACTACACAAGCCTTGCATAACATAGAGAGTGAGTGACAGAGTCCAGCAATAGCCACAACAATTGTTCATTAGAGAACATAATAATTTAGATAGACTTTAAAGAATGGATCATACTGCATGTTGGAAACAAATTCATGAGCATTCTGGAATGCAGTATAGATCTTAAGTATTACGTAGCCGGGAATTATGCAAGCAATGAAATCCCAGGAGGCTTTTAGATTGCAGATATATGCTTGACATTTAAACTATATGCAATTTTTGGCTCTTAAAAGGTGCAGATTAAACTGTAAGCATCTGAAATCAAAATGCAAAAATGAGGCATACATAAATTTACTTATTTATGACACCTGTTTTGTAATGTCATCATTCTTTTCCTCCATGAACCATAGAACCACTTCTCTTCCTGCTGCTTCAGATAACTTTTTCTCCAGTTTAGGAATAACCTCTTCAATCGGTTTCCTCAAATTACCAATAAATATTCCACCATCACCAAATCTTCGAACATCCGTTGCAAAAAAAGTGTCAAAACCAAAACAGCTCTTTAACTGCAATGCAACAACAATACAAAAAAAATTACCATTTGTTAATTCTTACCATATTCAATAAAAAACCTTCTCTTCAAAGATAAAATTTTGCAGAAGTTAACAACATCAAGGTGTGATGTCTCCGGTTGCAAAAAGGTACTTGAGTTACTATAAACTAAACATCAAAATATTACAACTGCAGTTTATTCCAACACTTTCTGGCCCAAGTCAAGAATATTTATTAGGTCTGTCCTGCTAAATTATTTGATGAACATGTCAGAACAGTGCTTGTGAACTCAAAGGTCTGGAAGTGGCAGCACATCTGACTAAATACGCAGGAAATAAAAAAGATATACGGTTGTATGGTCGAATACAATGTTTCAAATTCAGTAGCATAAAATTGTGATCCAAACACCATATAAAATAATCAAAAATATCGTAAAATCTAAATACCTTATTAAGATCAAGAGCCTTGAATGTTTCCTCAGCCTTCTCTAGCCTCTCTTTCTCTCTAGTCAAACTATCACGTACCAATCGGTTAAAGAACCCCACGAGTGGATTGTCGCCGCTTTCCCTATCAAGCTCCTTGAGCTTTCTGTCGGCCCTTTTCTTCTCCAGCTTGATCGCTGCCTCAATTGAAGGATTGCCCATGAACTTCTTGAACTCCTCATCCGTCTTCCAATCCATCTCCTGCTGTTTCTCTATCACCTTCTCCACCTCACCACCTTCTTTGCTGCTCATTTCCTCTTCTTGCACAGATGCCTCGCCCTCTTGCCTTTCTCTTTCGGTCTTGTTACTTACCACTGCCACTGAAGAGGTTGTTTCACTTTCCTGCTCATCTTTAGCAGAGAACTTGAGGGGCTTTGACAATCTGGCTTTGGTCACAAAAGAAAATGACTGGTCCGCATTCTCTCCGAATGAGAGTTTTGTACAAACACTTTTTCTCTCATTTCTGACTGCAGTGAACTTGAGGGACTCTCTGGGTTTGCTTTTGGAGTAAAGGGAAACAGAAAGACTAGACCTTTGGCCAAAAGAGTCCTCGGTTAATAGAGGATGGGACATAAGCCCACATGGGTTGCTTTTGTGGTTGTTTTTCTTGTTCTTATTCTTGTTCTTGAGTGTGCATGAAAATAAAAAAGAACAGAACGCAGTGGATAGAGTAGTTGCCATTCTAAAAATGGAAAAGCAGGGCAGCCGAAACAAGTAATGGTCTGGGGACTTCGAAGCACCATTGAATATATAGACCAAAGGGGACAGCATGGACAGTCTGATCTAGAAAGTTGGAGAAAGTGTTGACAGGTGGATTGGGAGTTGAGACTCCTGACAAAGATCACCAGAACCCACACTAAAGTCCAAGTGGAAGTTCTTTTTTGTGGCTGAAGGTGTCCTCCAACTGAAACCTTGTTTTAGATTTACTGAGGACATGGGCTTTTGATCCGTCTCATCTGATGGCTCTGGATTTGATTGAGTTGGGTCTAGGCTTACTCATGTTGCAAGGATCCAAATGAGCCCAGTTCAAACGTCCAGTCAGTTCAAACCCAAAAAAAACAAAAAAAAAAATTCATGAAGCTTGGGTCTCAATAAAAGAAGATGGAAAGAAAAAAAAACAAAATATTTCCATAATTTAAATTTTGATTCTTAAAATCTTTACAAAAAAATAATAAAAAATATAGAGAATTACTCCTATTATTTATTATATAATTTATAATTTAATAATTTTTTTATAAACCAAATAATAATTATTTCATTTCAAACAATAAGAGACACTAAAAAAATATTTATATATTTTTTTCATTACATATAAACTTGAATTCACAAAGAAATTAGTGAATGATAACTTATATCAATCAATGTATATATAAGTATATGAGGATAAATATCTCATTGAAGTAGAAAGCTTTTTTTATTCAAGAGAACAAAAAAAATTATCTTAATAATTTTTATATAAATAAAAATTAAGTCAATTTTAACACTTAAAAAATATTATATATTGATTTTACTTATAAAGTATTCTAATATAATTTTACATATATATATATATATATATATATATATTATATATATATATATATATATAAATTAAAAATAAGAAAAAAAAATTAATTTATTTTTTAAAATTTTTTTTAAAATTTTAAATTCATTTAAATTTAATTTTTAAATTAAGATAAATAATAATATATAACTGAATTAAATCATATAATCTCTTTTTATAGTAAATACATTTTCTTTTTTTAGAAAGTATTTATTAAATGATTTAAGTTAGATGTGTACTCTATTTAATGAGATAATGTCCCTCTTCGATTGTAATGTGGCTACTCCCCTCCCAAATTTTCCTTTTTTTTTTTTCTCTCCTTTTCTCTCAAAGCTTTCATATTTTCACACCTTAAAAAAATAATAATTATTCATTTAATTTCAGTGTAATAATATAGTGACGTATTCCTTATGCCAAATAAGAAAGTAGTAAAGTAAACGATTAGGAGGGTTAAGAAACATGCGATCAATAAACCCTACTTGACGTGGATTTTTTATTTTTAGCCAAAAATGAAACAAAATAGAAATCAAAAGTCATAAAATAACTTTTAATTGAACTTTCATTTTTTGGCTAATAAAAAAAGCTTGCCCATTATTGCTTTTTTTTTTTTTTTCTCTTTCTCTGTGGATTCGGCCTTTAATCTTACTATTAAGATGCCTTCTTTTGATTTTCTTTAATCTTACTATTGATGGTTCTTTTTGAAAGTGCATGTATTTTCTTGAAACACATTCCTTCCACGCAACATCTAATTAAGAAGCCTTTCTTGAATTTAATTTTCATGGACTCATTTACACCTGACAATAAAAAGTTAAAAAAAAAATTAATTTGATATTTTAGTTTTTGTAGTTATAGTATAATCCACATTAAAATTTATTAAATTTATACAAATGTTTGATATCATTTAAAATATTGAGTTTCTTTAATGTGCATAAAAAAATTAGTCATGTAACATGCAAATTAGGCTCTTAAACATCTTACTTATACTCATTGATGGAATCAAATTACACATAATCTTAGTTTATATTACGGTAATATATTCAATATTAATAAATTAGTAGAGGGACATAGATATTTAATAAAGAAAATCTCAATTTCAGTATATGTAAATGAACTTATATCAATTGAAGGAGGAAATTAGAAATATATATATATATATATATATATATATATGAATGAAATAAATGTGCATGTATACGGAGAAAAACATGAAAAAGTGCAAGGTAACAAGGGGTAAAAGTGGACCTTTAGCTGCGTCGAATCCAATAAAAGAACCCCCAAAACACGACAAATGAAAACAAGACACCGCCTCCTGTCTTTCGGCTTCAGTTTGGTTTGGTTTGGTGTTCTATCTGAGGAACCGGATACGTGCGTTTCTCAAAACCCCCCAAAAAAGAAGGGAAAAACATCAAACAAGGAAAAAACAAAGGAGGAAAAAAAAAAAAAAAAAAAAAGAAAAACCCAAGAGCCACAGTGACCCCCTTCGTCTCTCTTGCATGAATCAATTTAAATAGACTCTCCAAAATCCCTTTTTGGTCGAACTCGCTAAGCCCGCAAGAACCTTCGTTTTCTTGTTTTTCAAAAGACGATTAATTTACTGTATAGAGTGTGTGGTATGGCTTTGGTTCTTGAGCTAATTCTTGATTATTTTGAAATATTGGAATGGAAAAAAAATTGGGGTTCGTGTGTCTTCCTTTCTTTCGTTTTCTTGCTTTTCTTTTTGGGGTTTCTTGCTTTTCTTTGTGGGTTTTCTTGCTTTGGGCTCGTGTTGCTGTGTGCTCGTTGTAATTGGAGTTGTGGTTGGTGAAATCTTGAAATGTAGGGAGGGGGGTTTATGGGCGTTTGGGTTCTTGTGAATCTGGCCATGGGGGTTAAATGTCTCGCATTTTTTATCTCGCTTTTTAAAGGAATTCCTTTTGGAGAATTTATGGAATACCCAGATTGTATATTTGTGGGTTTCTTGTATTCTGGCAATTATTCTTGTTATGTGGCCGCTAGTTCAAAACAAGAAAACCTAAGTTGAAAGGGACTCCCAGTGTTGTAAAAAATCAGTTAATTAAGTGGTTGCTTGATACAGGAGAGAATTTGTTGAAGACTAAAATTGTTTCCATCTAACTGAATTCGTTAATGAGGTTTTCGTGATGATTTAGGGTAATGCTTGTGAGTTGTAGCCTTGCTTAAACAATGTGTTGGTGATCTCGATGTTTGAGGGCTGACAACTTGAATTTTCTGAATCTGGCTCTGCATCTATATTTATCTGTTAAACTCAATAATTTGATGGATAATATCTCAGGTTCTGTTTTCGTGTGGTTTTCAGTTATGAAAATCTTTTTGGAATTTTGAGGGATAAGTTGACAAACATGTGGGTTGTCTTCAGATAAACTTGCATGTGTTCGCCTTCCATGTTCATAGAGGTAGTGTTGCTTTATTCAGTCTTGTTTATTATTGAATCAGTCACTCAATGAAGGGCCAACAGCACGCATGCATGTCTATCCATCTGTGCTTGTTGCTGGATGACTCTGCTTTGGACATTTGGAGCTTGTAAGGATTTGTTTGTACACTCTGAGGGATAGTCAGATTGGATTTTTGTGGTTGTGTTGTAGTCATAGATTTAAAATGCATTCATTGGTGAGGTGCTCTTGGTTCTGCATGCTCCAAAAGAAACCTAAGGGAGGAAGATACCTTCTGGAGGGTGTATATAATAAGGGAATCCTAGGTGTTTTCTATGAGAGAGACCAAGAGCTCTTCAAGTTTTAGGCTTGTATCTCTCTAGACATTATATGATTACTAGGGAAGAGTTACTCCTCTGGTCTTAGTTTTAATTTCTGGTGGACAACCCCCAATGTAAATTAGGTGAGAGCCTACATGGTTCTAATGGATGCTTGACACACAGCCATTTGAGGTTTGCTTGTCAACAAGAAAATGGAGATTGGGGGCAAAAACTGGAGAGCTGGAGACCATGCTCAGTATGTGGTTTAATTTCAAATACATGGTTCTTACTGACTGTGCCAAACAGTTTAGGCTTTGTGGCTATGCTTGGCAGTTTGTGCGAAACTCGATATTTAATATGTTCCTTCTCATTTCCTCACAATCAGCTAAGGCATTGGGTGTCTATAGACTTATCTTTCTAATGCAATCTGGATGATTAGTGGTTGGTATGAATGGCGACTGATAACTCATCCTTTTTTATTACTTTATTAAGTTAGTGTGTTAGTGCAAAACTTCACAGATGAGATGCTATCCTGTATTTTGGGAAGGTTACTTGGTAAGTTTGTGTGTGAATTGGTGGATTCCTGTTTCTTCCCTTTTGAGGTCAAACCATTAACTGAAGTTTCTGAAATTTTTCATGAATTTCATCTGTGGTATGGGTTTATTTGGAATGATTATTCTTTCTGCGTACTGTTGGATATTATTCCTTGGGGTCTTATTGACACAAGTGAGTTCTGTTTCATCTTTCCACATGTCCTTGCTGATGATGTAATCATTTCTGATCTGTTACTATTTCTATGATGGAAATCATAAATTTTTGAGGCAACATGTGTTGATCTGTTTTATTTTTTCTGGCAGGCTCTACATTGCTGAATGGCCAACAACCCTCAATTCCCTGGTATACAGGTAACTTCTAACAAAAGACACTCGTACATCTCATACCCTATTCACATTTTCCATAAAACTCAAATCTAGCCTTTGAGATATTCAAGTTGTTGATGGCACAATAAAATTGAAGATTTCTAATTGGCATGGTTTTTCAGTCCACAGTTTTGCATCATCAAGAATAATTACATCAAGATATTACATTGGCCTGTAATAGTCTTATACATGCATTGGCATTCTCATATTTTATCATGTTAAACCAACAATGCATGTGATTTCTTGCAATTTGAATATTAAGGACTTTATTCATTTTTTGCTGGATATTGTGAAATTAAAACATAGATCTGCATGATATATTGGTTAATGGTTCTCTTAAACTGTTTATACACACAACAACCTTCAGAGTTTAAAGAAAAAGAATGCATTATGTTTACAACTTTACTCATTTATCTATTTTTTAGAATCCATTCCAACAAGTCTAGGGGATGCACTTTTGGTAATATGTTTGTTAAGGCAAATGGCAATTAATAGAAAATTTTAAGAGGCATGTTGAGCTAGGATTTTCTTTGGGCTGTGATATCATGAGTTCACGATGCAAACCATTGAATAAAAGAGCAGTTTGACAAATTGCTGGTTTGAAGCCTTGGCCATTGGCAAGATGAGGTAGTCTCCTCAAATGAACAAGATGAACAAGATGCAATATAAATCTGACATAGTTTGTTATTTTTTAACATTTACAGCCATACAGATAATTGTCTTCCTTTTTTTTTTTTCAGTGTGAAAACTTTTGATACACTGGTACAAAGATAGGGCACACACCTCACTGCTGATACCATACGTATAATAGCTGCATACTTGTTTTGGGTCATGGGGATTCCTTTCTCCTTTTTCTGTTGGTTTTTCTTTTTTCTCTTTTTTGTGGGGGTGGAGGAGGAGGAGGAGGCTTATAGAGCACTAACAGGAAATAATTGGAGGATTGGGAGCTCCCTGCTGCGGCAAAAAGATTACTGTCCCTTGTTGTCAAAATCCTACTCAGGGACATATATCTGCTTCTAGTTTCATAAGCACTGGTCATTGGACATGTTAAGACATATGAATCTAAAATGTGTATTGAAAGTTCCTCATCACCCTTATAGACAGACATCTAGTTGTGCTCTTATGAATTTTTTTTTCTTGCTTTTATATGTCAGGACAACTTGAACAGTGAAGGTCTAACTGTACTGCATATTTTATGTTCCATATTAGGCTACTTCATTGGTCACCTTTAAGGTTCTATATTTTATATTAAGCATCGCTGGCATATAAGCTTATTAAATTATTAGAGGATAATAAGCTCTAAATCTGCCTCCTATTTTCAAAACTGGTATGCCAGTAAAGCATGTATTTCTTGCTAATTTTGTATTCTCCTTGCAATGTGGAAGCCCCTTCAACCTCCTTTAGGCTCTGTGGATCCTCCTCGAAATTATGCTCCTCCCATGCCTGTTCAAGTAAGGTTTCTTACTCATAAACATTTCGATGATGATTCTCAAAATAAGATTTGGGAATCAAATCTAATCAAATCTGCTGCAGTTCCGGCCAGCTGTTCCGCCACAGCAGTCACAACATTTCATTCCTGTGGCTCCACCACATTTTCAGTCTGTTGGCCGAGGTGTCACTGTAATGAACCCTGGATTGCCTCCTCACCCACAGCAACTTCAATTCCCTCAACCAATGCAGCATCTACCATCAAGACCCAGCCAACCAGCTCATCTCCCACCATCATCACAGGCTATTGCATTGCCTACTACTCAGCCAGCAGCACTGCCTCCACCTACTATTCAAACACCAAGCAACTATGCTCCTGGTTTTGGTGGCTTAGGAGCACCTCTTTCATCGTCGTATACTGTAAGGGGTGTTATGTACTTTATTGCTTAGATTTATTCATATTTATGAGTGTCAATTTACGGCATTTCCATTTTGCAGTTTGCACCACCTTCTTATGGTCAACCACCAATAAATTTTAATCCTATACCTCAGTACCAACCTGTTCCTCAAATGCAAGCTCCAAATGTTCCTATTGGAGGACAGCCTAGGCCATCATTGGTGAACCAGAGCACTGCTCCTGCTGCACCTCCGCAGCACGTTGGTGAACAGTCATCTGTTTCTAGTGCAAATGTTCAGGTTGGACCTCCCTCTCCCTCTGTTTCTCTGTAGCATGCACACACAAACACCCCCACTGTCATTGTCCACGCATTGGGCATGGCGCTATTCATGAAACTTTCTTGAAAGAATTGGTAATGCACTCAGGCAATAAGTGTCCCCCCAAAGCCCATGGCAGAGGCTGCAACGGACTGGAAAGAGCATGTATCTGCTAATGGAAGGAGGTATGATATTTGAATGAAGCTTGATTGATAATGCAGAATTTTTATGTTAAATCCTATCAAGAAGGCTGCTGCATCTCATTTACTAGAGTCTTTAAATTCTGCTTACACCTATTGGATAAGAATCTATGTGTGTGGCAGTGCACTGATCTCTAGAATTCTTATGTTCAATATCAGACATTTTCTAAATTTATTGTTAAGCATGGTTTTTTTTTTTTTTGCTAAATATTCAGATATTATTACAATAAGAAGACAAAGCAGTCTACCTGGGAGAAACCTTATGACTTGATGACACCAATTGAGGTGAGTTCAACTTATGTCGTTTAGATTCTTGACTTCTTCACAGTTTGCTGTTTAGTAGCTTAATGATTTATTAAAACTCTGTGGTCATGTGTGTTTCCCTCCAAGTTGCCACAAAAATAGTGTTAAGCTTTAATATGTTTGAGCTTCTTGTCGACAAGATTTTTTCCTCCTTGCTTGTTGATCCATGGGCAGATTTTATCCAGGTCTAGTGAATGAAACCGCCAAATTAGCTCGCTGTTAAGATCGGGATTTATCTCTCAAGCAGGCAACCATCACTTTAACTTTTGATGCCTTTTGTGTTTGTATATAAAATGGCTGGTTGAAATATAAGTGATCTCATTTCTTTGTTCTTTGTCATATGCTTGCCTGAGTAGCTTATATTTTTTTCTAGTTTTGGAGAATGCTCCATTCCATAAGGATTCAGATCATCACTCTGTTTATATAGCAACCTGAGTCCCTCAATGCTCTCTTCTTTGTTCTACTTTGCCCATTTTGGTTGTACTTTTAATTGAATTCTACATGAAAAATTGTTAGCATATTTGTCTTTGATGTTTTCGTTTACTTGTCCTTGGTTTTAGGCTGTTAGCTTCCGATATTTTTCAATCATGAGAAATGAATGGGACTTTAATTTAGTTGGGATGGTAGCAATGTTGTCTGCATATATAAATCTGGTAACAGACTGCTGAAGTTGTTTTTAAGTTATGAATCAATGTTGAAGTTGTTTTTAAGTAATGAATTAGTATGATCTGATAATGAACATTTGTCATTAGTTCATGGTGCCTTTTCCATTCTTATTCGTCTTTGTTGTCGATGGGTTCAAAATGAGCCAAAAGTGCCTTTAAGGTCCAATGGTTCTTTCTTGAAAGTGCTTCAATTGCTAATGCTTTTCCAAAAGTTTGAGTTGAAATTATGTGTAAGTTGCTTTACTTAAATTGTACTTTATTGGTGTCTCAGGTATTTTGTATCTTTCCTTTTAAATGGCCCAATTTCTTGACTAACCCTAATTCCCATCAACTTTGATGGCAATTTTGTGGTTCAAGATATTATAATTTAATCTTTTTTTTTTTTTTTTGGCTCTGTATGTGAATGGTCTGATTCTTTTATTCATGCTTTCAACCTAAATGCAAACAATTTTGCCTGCTGTGCTTGGTTAAGCTCTTCCTTTCTGAGTCTTTCTTGTTTTGAACTACTATATACTCTAGACTTTGTATATTTAAATTTCTGCATATGTTAATTTGTATCTACCATTACAGAGGGCAGATGCAACAACTGACTGGAAGGAATTTACAAGTCCTGATGGAAGAAAGTGAGTAATTTTAGAACTTCATCTATTTATTTTCTCAAGTACCCTCCCCCCCCCCCCCCCCCCCCCAAAAAAAAAAAATCTCACCCCAGTAAAAAGTATTTAATCATTTTAACAATTTGTGATTTTATTCTGTTCTGCTGATGAATCTTTGGAAGGTATTACTACAACAGAGTTACAAAGCAGTCAAAATGGGAAATTCCTGAAGAATTGAAGGTCTCTTCTATTCAACATTTTTCACTGACCTTGTTGGTGTTGTCAATATTACTATTTTTATATCCATGTTTCTTACCTTTTTGTGTGCTATGTTGCTTCAAGTTGGCACGTGAACGACTGGAAAAGGCATCTATTATGGAAACACAGTCAGACACCATTGTAAAAACTGAGGCCTCAGCTTCTATTCCTACATTTGTGGGTAAAATGCCATCTGGTGCAGATACTTCCTCCACAGCAGAAGAGGCTCCATCAAGCCCAGTTCCTGTTGTGCCTGTTGCTGCTGGTAATCTGCAATCCCAGTCAACTTCCGAAGTGTTGGCTGCATCCATTGTGGCTTCTTCTGCAGCTACAAATGTAGATGATGACAAAACTGCTGACAATTCAAATGCTGTTGTCCCAATAACTGCAGCAGCCAATGCTATGGTGTTCAATACCACAAAAGAACCAATGTATCATTTTTTTCATACATATATTTTTTACAAATCTACATCTAATTTTTGCCTGTTAAGGAGCACTTAGTTGAGTTTCCACTTATGTTCCTTAAATATTTAGGGATGACTCCAGCAACTTTCCAGCTCTGGATGTTCCAAATTCTGTAGATAAAGTTCCAGCTCAAGATGAAGAGGTATTTATGTTAGACATATTTATCAGTGTAATAATAGATACTTTTATTTAGCTAGTGGCATAATGCTGTGAATGCCTCACAGGAAGCTGGAAAAGATGACGTCAAAGGTGATAAAGTTAATGGTATTTCATCGGAAGGGAGAATGATTAATCAGGAGCCCTTAACTTATGCTGACAAGCAGGTATTTAAGTCACAGCCCTGATAATAATCTAGTTTCTAATTCTGGCTTTTTGTGGTATTGACATGTCAGTTGCTTTTTTTCTACCTTTTTAGGAGGCTAAAAATGCATTTAAGTCACTTTTGGAGTCTGTAAATGTTGGGTCTGACTGGACTTGGGACCAGGTAGTTCAAACTTCAACGTATGGTTTTGAGTTTCTTCTTTTAGCACATATGGAAGTACCTGACTCTGCTTCTGTCTGTATCAGGCAATGAGAGTAATAATCAATGATAGAAGATATGGAGCTTTGAGAACACTTGGCGAGCGGAAGCAAGTATTTAACGAGGTATATCAGGAAGTAGTGGAAGGAACGAGAGGGGAGACAAGAAAGTGTGATTAATGTATTTTCTTCATTGTTTACTAGGGAGGACAGCTAGAGAGGATGTAAAAAATGGAAGGCAAATTTTACCCATTTATTGAAGTTTTTCTTTCCAAAGATTGTCCTTCTTTAAAAAATAATTGGGCAATGGGGATATATGTAGCATCATTGCAGTCGTTGTACTTTCCTTTATTTTGTCTCCATTCAGCAAATGTGGGAGAAAAAACTTCCTTCTAATTCTTTTCATCCCATTGTCCTGCCTCACTCATTATTCTTCCTGAACTTGTTAGGATTCTGAAATTGAATCCTGGATCAACTTGTTGGTTGTGTGGCTCAAATTTTGAAAGCTGTTCTTTATTTAGTATTTCTGGCAAGACTGGTGCCTGCCTGTTTATATTGTATGGATTCAACATTCATTTACCTTGAGATTAACTTAATCTTACAGTTCTTGGGCCAAAAGAAGAAACAAGAAACTGAGGAAAGGCGGATTAAACAGAAAAAGGCTAGAGAAGAATTTAAGAATATGCTGGAAGTAAGTAATTTTGAATTTCTCTTCTATAGATGGAACTGTGCTTATCATGATTGTCATGCATTATTTATGTGTTTGTTCTCTTCAACTTAAATTCTCCACAGGAATCTACAGAGTTGACATCATCCACTAGATGGAGGTTTGTATTTTATGTCACCCTTTTTCTGGCTTTCAAAACTAATCAGATACTGGTTGGCTATAATGGTTGTTTTCTTGGTATGTTATTGTTTCTGACTCATTTTCTGGATTACTGTTCAGCAAAGCAGTGACAATGTTTGAAAACGATGAACGTTTTAAAGCAGTCGAACGGGAAAGAGAACGCAGGGATCTGTTTGATACATATTTGCAGGAACTTGGAGAAAAGGTTGAGTATGCTGGATTAACTGCATTCTGGTCTTTTAAAGTTCATACACATATCATGAAACTGTAATATGAAACTGTTTGTGGCATTGTAGCTCTTTAGTGCCCTTGAAAATTCAATTTCAACAGTATTTAGTAGGCACCAAATACCACTATTTTTTCAGGCCCCTGGGTTGTCGCGGGGGGGGGGGGGGGGAAGAAAGACTTGAGTGTCTTCTTTCTCAAAGGCATTATAGTTCTAATCTTAACAAATTTTTTTAATGCTTTAGCTTTACTTCTAATGCAATTTTGTGACAAGACCTGAAGGTCCTTCCTTAAATAAGTCATATTAAATTCAGCAAGGGGAGAACTATGGTCAGAACTAGTAATTTTCCTATCTAGTTTTCTGTTTGTTTCATTGTATAAACACAATGCTTGTACAGGATGAACCAAGTCTAATATATGCAGCTTTCATTTGAAGTTAAAGGATTTCCTTTTGTATCTCTTCTAATGGTTCTTCAATTGGTTTTACACTTAGGAGCGAGCCAAGGCTCAAGAAGAGCGAAAGCGGAACATTATGCAATACAGAAAATTTTTGGAATCTTGTGACTTTATTAAGGTGCTCTTGTAGGAGGTTGTGATTCATGTTTGCGGGTTCCTTGTGATTTTACTCTTACTTATCCATACCTTCCTCAGGCAAATACCCAGTGGCGAAAAGTTCAAGATCGGTTAGAGGCTGATGAGAGCTGTTCACGCCTTGAAAAAATAGATCGCTTGGAAATATTCCAGGTATGCATGTGCATTTAGCTGGTTAAGTTTCTGTAAGTCATTATAAGCTAATTGCAAGATGATGCCTTAGGACTATTTACGTGATCTAGAGAAGGAAGAGGAGGAGCAAAGAAAGATACAAAAGGTGCTACAATCAACTCTCTTTTGATACTAATTAATTTTTGCACTTCCTTAGTGTCATGTTCTCATTTGGATCATTAATAAACATAGGAAGAGTTGAGAAAGGTGGAGCGTAAAAATCGTGATGATTTCCGTAAGCTGATGGAAGAACATGTTGCTGATGGAACCCTTACAGCCAAAACTCACTGGCGTGATTATTACATGAAGGTCAGCAACTGACTCGATCTTATCCTGGGAACTCCATTGATTTCTGCATACTTAGCAAGCTTTTAGATGTTTCTAATCTCACTTAAATATGGCATCTAGGTTAAAGATATACCTGTATATCTGGCTGTTGCATCAAACACCTCAGGTTCAACTCCAAAAGATTTGTTTGAAGATGTTGCTGAAGAGCTTGAGAAGCAGGTAAATGTAGTAGAGTACTTTGTAAATCCAGTAACTGGAATTAGATATATACAAATGGCATTAGAACATCTTTTGAATTAGGAAGAACATGTTGAGCAAAATTTATAACGAAGAACTTTATGTGAGAAAACAAGCTTCTTGTCGTTTCTTGCATATTTTTGTGCTTGAGCTTCTTTGTTCTTTTCCATTGTTCAGTTTTATAGTATATCATTTTTAACATTAAGGTTCAGGGTTGCCTTTTATACAAAGTTTCATGTCCAAATTTGCAAACGTACTTTTGCAGTACCACGATGACAAGGGTCGTATAAAGGATGCTGTCAAGTTGAAGAAGGTAAAATTTGTTACCGGTCTTCAATGTTTTATTTCCCCTGTTCTCTTGGGTATCTGATATCTGGTAATTTTTAAGGTTGTGTTGGCATCAGCCTGGACACTTGAGGAATTTAAAGCTGCTATTACTGAGGAAATTGGTTCTCCACCCATATTGGATGTGAACCTAAAGGTATCATACTGCAATATCCTCAACCTAAATGCTCCATTTTTCTTTTTCAGGGTGCCACTTAGTGATGATGTTTATGCAAGACTTGCACAATGTATTTAATTTGTGGAAGAAAATTCTCTAGGTTGTTGCATACGATGACCTCAGCGTGTTGGGCAACTCTTTGCCATTCACTATTGTTAGTTTATGTTTCCAAACATATTCCAGCTTCCATGGACTAATACTATGTATTAACCTAGTAAATGTAATGTGATGAGAGAATGTGTTCCTGTTATCTGTATGCAGATGGTATTTGATGAATTGCTAGAAAGAACTAGAGAGAAGGAGGAGAAAGAAGCCAAGAAACGTAAACGTCTTGCAGACGACTTTCTCAATCTGTTGCATTCTATCAAGGTGCATCATTACCTTTTCAACTGTTTATTTGTGAAAAACAAAGTGTGCATGTGGTTTTTATTTTTACTTTTGCCTTTGAAAGAAACTAAACAAGTATCAGAAAGATATGTTTTTCTACCTGTGCTTCTGATGTTGCCTTTTTTTGCAGGAAATAACTGCATCTTCTGAGTGGGAAAACTGTAGAGAACTTTTTGAAGATAGCCGAGAGTTCAGGTATTGCTTGCTAATATTTGATGTGTAGTTTTTATCATATGTTAATTTACTCTTGATTGGGACAAGGTTCTTGATTATTGGAGATATTTTGTGATTTTCAAATACCGTAGACAAGTGTATGAAGACTAACCTCTGACAGGCACTTCTATGTGCATCTGACCTAAGCTTGGACACTGAAAAGCATATCCTTGAGAGAGTAAATCTTTCCCATTGGCTGGAGCTTGCTCAGGGATCTGGTTTAACGGGGAACATGAGCAGTTCTCTTCAAATTTCCATGCTGTTAGAACACTGGATGATTTGCATTTGTTTTCATTGAGGGGTTCACTTTGAAACATCTTGTATTCAATTATTTTTCCTGTTAGCTTATTTTGTGTTACCCTAATATTATTTTGTTGGATGCTATCGTGCAGTTCCATTGGTGAAGAGAGCTTGTGCAGGGAAGTATTTGGGGAATATATAACTCAACTGAAAGAACAGGCAAAGGAGAAAGAACGAAAACGGAAGGAGGAAAAGGTATGATCTCAGTTCCACATATGGTGAGATATCGCTCATAACATGACAGCCTTTGATGTATTTAAAGAGGGATTTACTAGACTTTAATCAATCCTCATGTAATTTCTTAGACAGGATTTTATGACCACAATGTGAGCACTTGAACAGATCTGCAAATAGGAACCTTACAGACATGGCTAAACCATAGTTCCTGTAAAAATTTCTTGAATTTCTGTAACCTAATATTTTAGGCATTAGTTGAATGGATGTATGAGTCACATCCAATGATATTCCCTGAAGGATAAATAACAATCCATGTATGCGAACCCAACTGGTTGGAGACGGGACTTAGTTGAGTTGCATTGGTAACTTATTTTTCAAAACTTATTGACCTGTATAACAATTAACTTTGATGGGAATTTCTAATCTCTAATTTGTTCTGCAGGCGAAACGGGAGAAGGAGAAGGAGGAAAAAGAAAGGAGAAAAGCTAAGCATAGGAGGGAAAAAGACAGAGGACATGGAAGAGAAAAGGAGCACGTAAAGGAGGAAGAAGCAGACATGGATGATGCTGATATTACAGAAAGTCAAGTTTTTGACAAAAGATCAGGAGGTGAAAGTAACAAAAAACAAAAGAAGAGACATCAAAACAATGTAGATGATGAAAACGAAACTGAGAAAGATCGATCCAAGAGTTCCCACAGGCACAGCAGTGACCACAAAAGACTGAAACGAGTATGCCAAATTTTCTTTAGCCATGCATGATGCGGTTTACTTGTTGCCTGTCGGTATATGTTTAGCATGAAGCCTCAAGTGATATGATATCCATTTCACCCTTATTGCATTTTTATTCTTCCAAAATATTGGTGCAGCGTGCGTCTACTCCCACGTCAGAGGACGAAACCAGGCATAAAAAGCATAAGAGAGATCACCGAAATGGTTCTCGCAGGAGTAGTGGTCACGAGGAGCTCGAAGATGGGGAGTTCGGTGAGGACGGAGAAGCCTAGTAGTCCTAGCATTGTACAAGTTGCTCATTCTTTTACCATTCTGTTGGATGCCACATCTGCAGCAAGAAAGATGCTCTCCTTTTTCCATGGTGTACCTGAAAATGATCTCAATTTTTTACCGGACGTGGTTCATTAGATTCCGGTTTAATGAGAGAGATATATATACATATATATATCCATGTAGTTAAGGAGCTTTTTAGATTATTACATTGTTAGATATTTGTTTCTGCATTGTTTTATATTATGCCAAGTTTTAGATTATTTACTTAAAATAGTTATATAACGTTTGCTTATAATGCCATAGCCACCACATCTAATGGTAAGAGGCAAGGAGGGAACCATACAAGATTTGAAGTTCTCTTTATTTTTTTCTCCTTTTTTTAAAGAAAATTGTTTATGCTTGTGTCTAATTGCAGCTTAATAGATCTTATATTTCTTTTTGAAAATCTTGGACTAGTATCTTTACATATTTCTCAGAATCTGGGGAGGAGGAGGATGGGGGTTACTAGTGAATTAGGACACAAAACTGCTCCCCTCTGCATGGGGGCTAAGGGCTGTTGGTGAATAACAATGACAACCTTAAATAAAAAATAATAATAAATAAAAATCTTTATTTCAAAATTAAAGGGGATCAATTTCATGAAATGTTTTTGTGTTAGTTCATTTTTACTATGAGCTAAGGTTGACATTACAACAATCATATTTTATTTTATCATAGGCTTGTTCTGCATAGCAATTATTTAATTCTATAATGCATAATAACGGCATTAAAAAAATAAAATAAAATAAAATTTGTTGCCAAATTTTTATTATTCATAATACTCCTCTTTCACGTGCAAGAATGAGCCTTTTAGGGTAGAAAGTTGGCGATGTGACGAGCCCAAAGTTTGCAATGGGCATGCCTATGTACAAAGATTGGCCCAACAACATATGAAATAAAACTGACCGAATCGGATCGGACAACCTTAAAATTAAACCAAGAAGAGGAGAGGAGAGAGGATAGAGACCGAACAAGAAATGGGCAAGAAAAAAAACAAGAAGAAGCACTACTGGCTGCTGAAAACAGAGGTAGGAGAGTGGTCGTGGGACGACCAAGCCGCCAACGGTGGCATGTCCAATTGGGATGGTGTGAAAAACAGGCAAGCCCAAAACAACCTCAAAGCCATGTCCCTCGACGACCTATGCTTCTTCTACCACTCCGGTGCCCACGCCCGTCGCATCGTTGGCGTGGTGAAGGTTGTTAGAGAATGGTACGAGGCGGGTGGCGAGGGAGTTGTGGATGTCAAGGAGGTCGGGGAGATGAGGAGGCCCGTCGACTTGAAGGAAATGAAGGGTGATGATAGGCTGAAGGGTTTTGCATTGTTGAGGCAGCCGAGGTTGTCAGTGGTGTCGGTTCCGGAGGACGTTTGGGTGAGAATTTGCGAATTGGGAGGTGGGTTTGGTGGGGATGGGAAAGATAATGGCGGTGATGATGATGATGCTGAGAATTAGATTATGGGTCTGTGGCTGTAATTATGTAGTACAGTAGCTACTAATCTACAAGGCAATGTGCTTTTTGTTTTTGTCAGTATCCTTCTGGCTTCTACTTTACTGTATTAAAGGTGTTTGCCAGAGAACTAGGATCTAACTAGGAATGGACTTCCAGGAAACAAGATGGTGATGATGTTGCGAAGGTTCTTTTGGTTCTCTCTTTTTTTGTTTTTTTTGGGGGATTTGTATCTGTTGAAAGGCAATGCATTTCGGTTGCTATTAGTTTTATGATGAAAGGCAGTACAAATGTTACAACTGAAAGTCGTTTAATTTTCAACATTGCAAGTGAATATGAACGGAATATTTAGTGCTCATCCACCACAAAATGGCAGCCTCCGTGTTAATAAAGAATTGGTGAAAGAAAAAAAACAAAAGTAAGACTGCCTGCATGCATCTGACATTTCTTCACACTCATGCTCTGAGACGCTGGCCGAAACAGCTGAACATTTACATGTTTAATTGATAATGAAGTTTTGAGTAATCAGATGTATTCAATCAACCTCTTATGGCTCATTTGTTTTTGGTGCATATGTCGCAAGGGTTTTAATTTACTTAAGCTGAACTGATTGTAGAATGGTTTTTGTATTGTCCTGAATCCTGATATCTCTTTCAGGGTGGTGTTGTTTGTGTTCAAGATGATGAATTCTGGAATATGACTGAAGTTTTGAGGTTGAGCAAGAATGAATGATATAGGCTACCCTTACTTTTGTGAAAACATGTATGGGTTTTACCTTGTTTAGAGTTGGAATACTTTTATAAAGGGTCTGTTTGATTGCTGTCCATTGTTTGGTGAAGGTACTTTTAAACTAATTTCAGAGGAAGATGAGGCAGAACGACATAAATATCTTACATGAAACATTTTTGAAATGCGGAATTCAACCGAAACTATCCTGATAATCAACTCCATCGGGTGACAAGACCACATCATAGAACAATCAACTCAGTACATCCCATCATAAGACAGGTAAACGGAGCTCGTTGACTGCAGCCTCATCACCAAGGAGGTTTTCCCTTTGACTGGAATGCATTTCTGTTGGCTTGCAGTTGGCGATTTCTAGCCTGAGTCCCCAGTTATGTACCCTTGGTCTAACCAAGCAGTGGATTTTCAATAATCATTGGTTTTTCTTTCCTAAAGACAATCAAAGTGCTCATGATTATATATCCCCCAATTGTTTTGCAAAGAGAAACTTCAGGATAATAAAGTGTTTTTCTTCATGTGTTAGCAATTTCCTGAACATATGTAATTCACGTTTTGTGGTCTATAGGTTTCCCATTCACAGCTATCTGTTTGTTGGCATCAGCGGGAGCAACACCTGTTTGTAATGTACTTGAATTCATCAAAAAATGGAAACAAGCGGGTTTACAATAGTGGGATCAGGAGTGGGGGGGAGGGGGGTTAGTACAAGTCCCATGTTGTAATTTTCCTATACAACTCGCATTTTAATCTATGTTAGACCCCATAATTCTCTTGTTCAGCATTATTATCCTTCATGTGCTTTGAAATTTGATGGTGGTGAGGCTCTGTAGAGTCGCTGTCCATTCCTTCTCCCTTCAAACACCATTCTGTCGTTCTTTTTCTCGTGTTTACACAGTTGCTGCTGCCGCGAACTTCTCTGCTTCAACTGTTTTTGGTCCACCTCTATAACAATTTTCTTCCATGTGAACTGGGTGTGCATTTGCGGCCTTGCGTGTCTCGGGGTATGAGGCATGGTGTCTTTTGCCTAGAGTTGGTAACTCGTTTAAGAACCTGGCTTTGTATGAATACATGATTATTCTAGCTGACTTCAGTGATTACAACCTACAGTACAATGACCGTTGAATTTTGCTATTTAGTTAGTTGGAATTGTGGAAGGAAAATGAGCTATGTTGAACCCTTTTCCCTAAATCCTATTGGTGCCTCCATAAGAAAATCACTGTAAATGCCATATTAAGTTGACCTGCAATTTCGTATCTACCTTGCTAATTTAATGGGAGCAGCCTGACTTTGAGATTTCCCGAGTTTTCCGGTGCCTCTTTGTTTTTTTTTCTCTGCGTGGGACCAATGCAGCGGGCTGCCGGCATGAGGCATCGTTCTTTCCAAGACACAGAAAGCACTTATGGGCCGCACATGCCTCCAAGGTCGGCTCCCTGAAATTGCTAAATTCTATAGTGATGTTTTTTACCTGAAAATTTTACATATTACATGCCAAGTATCAGGGTAGACACCCACATATATATATATATATATATATATATTTTTTTTTTTTTGGTGGGGGGAAAAACATAAAACAACCTGAACGGGAAAAAGCACTCGAAAGCTTAAGATATCTACTGTTTCAGTCCCTTTTCTTACAAAATGGGTTTGTCAGAGGACCTTTTTATTTTTTGAATTTGACCTTAAAAAACTAAACCGTAATCAATGGAGAAGAAGCAATCATGGGATCTGGAAGCTGTTTGCGTTGGCCTACCTTGCATATACAATTGCGTCAGTATTTATTGTGGTCGGCTGCGGGTGGGTTAACTTCCCAATTCTAGTCAACCCTTGGATCCTTTTTAGCCTTTGTCAGCATTCCGTTCCAGTCAAAGAATCGGCCGTCGGGTGATTTATGGACCGATTAAAAAAACTATATTTGATGGATTAAATGAGGCATGGGCTATTGTGCGTCCTCGGGGGTTGCTCGAGTGACCAAAGGGGGGCTTCACTCCCGTCACCTCCAACTCTCCCCCCACAACGTCATACTTTTATATAATTAAAAATATTTAAATTTATTTAAACAGTTAAATTTAAATTTAAACCGTTGGGTGGTTCACTTGTTGCCAAAGCGCCTGATTGTGCTTTATTCAAACTGCTCTCGGAACTCTGTTCAAACGTCGGGGAAAAATTAATATTTGCTCATATTCCTAAGAAAAATTGTCATCGTGAAATGTCCTTCTTGTAAAAATAGAGATTCTAGTCGTAGCTAAGATTAGATTAAAAGAAAAGGCTCATTAATTAAATATTCAGATTTGAATTGGTAAGAACTAAATGAATCTTTTCCTTCTCCCTTGAAGATTAATTACCTTGAATGGGTCGGCACTCATTATAGTTCCTCTTAGATTTTTTTTTTTTTTTTTGGAAAAAAAATAGTAATTAATGGGTGTCAAATAAGTAAATTTGCTGTCAAAAGTAAGGCCACAAATTGGGAATTGTCGTTTTAGTAAGGAGGATCAACAACCAGAGACACCCAGGTGTCGTTTTAGCAAAAATCCCTGCATGGAAACACTGTTTTGTGCCGTTCTTTTTCTTTTTCCTTTTTTTTTTTTTTTTTTTTTTTTTTTTGAGAAGCTCAAGGAGTTCCATTCTTTGGAAATTGAAAGTTTGTGTGATCGAAAGTTTGCATGAACTTTCAATTCCCAAAGAATGGAACTCCGTGAGCTTCTCAAAAAAGAAAAAAAAAAGGAACTTCTTGAGTAAAAACAACAATATGGTCGTTACATGATGTTGAGGTCTGACAGATTAAAAAAGGGAAAATACCAATTAATAATTTCCCATATTAGATAGAAAATATCTAAAATCTCTTTCATTAATTAAACGAAATGACAAAATACACATATATCTAATTAATTTTAATTACATTTAAGAATGAGATTTTGTTGTTGTTGGTTATCTTTAACCAAAACCCATGTTACATAAATCAGTACTGCATCAATGGGTTTAGTCTTGCAATTTGACCTTCTGTTAAACTCTCCATCAATCAAACTGCAGGAAACTCATTCATGTTGCATGTGTGATTAAGAACTTCACCTTTTGGCTTAGCTTATTGTAACACCCTTGATTTTTTTTTTTAAAAAAAAAAAAAAAAATTGTAAGGGTATTATTATCTACAATTGATTTGTAGATTTTTCATTGCAATCTCGAAGTAGGTTAAAACCAGTATAAATTGGCGCTTGGCCAGTATAAATTTTGGGGTTCATAATAAAAAGTGCAAATTGCCAGATTAACCCACATAATGAATTTGGTAATTTAGTAATTAACATAATAATTGTTCCGTTTCAAAACGGAGTTGGTCAAAGTTGAATTGTAAGCATTATCATTTACATTTAAAGGCAGTGCACAAGCAAAACACGGACCCAGCAGGCACCCGACCCCGACTCCCACAAAAAGTCAGGAAGGAAAAACGGCTGGTGGTAAGCCCGTAATAAGCGCGAAAGCCGAACCTCGTTTCGATCACCTGGCTAATAAAATCCATCGGAGTGACGCAAAAAAATACAGAACAGCTAACAACATCTGATTCCCACAGCGAGGCTTTTTAGTTTAGCAGAAAAACAATGTTTTTGGCAAAAGAAACTACCTTTATTAGTTAATCCCACTTGAAATTCTGAAAAACCGAGTGGCTTGGGATTGAGATTGACCAGGATTCCGAGGGACGATGATGGCGAACCAGTTGGAGAACCTGGTGGATTCCATCAAGTCAAAGTTCAAGGGGCTGAAGAAGAAGAAGAAGAAGAAGCCCCAGAAGTCATACGTAGTATTGGACAAGACTGCAAGTGTTAAGGTTGAGATCCGCAGCAGAAAGGCGAAGCAACTCATCAACAAGAACCTCGCGGCAGCGGATAAACCTGGCAAGCGTAGCATTTCTTGATTTTTCTTTCCGACTCTATCCGAATAGTATTAAATATCACGAAAAATTATTTCTATTTATCAAGATATTAAAAAGATGTTTATTTTAATAAAAATAATATTTTCGTGATATTTAGTATTATTTTTTTTTTAATCTAATAAATGTTTACAATCTTTGTTTGCCCCTTTTGATTTTTACTTAGTCTTAATTAATTGGGTGGTTACTGTGCTTACCGATTCTGCGTTCTTTTTGGCAAATTTATCGGGGGTTTCGAACCGTTTCGGTTTGGCTTTGCAGAATGTTCCGTTTGTCTGGTGGTAAATCAAAATCTTACTCGGGAGTGCCAAGAAAACAGCTTTTTATGACCAATTATTAACTCTCATTCATTTCATAAGCCCCCGTTCCTGACAGACAAAGATTACAATCGTTTGGAATCCTAATTTTGGTTGCTGCATGATTGTCTGTTTGTTATTAGTGTGTAAGCTTTTTGTTCTTTCTTTGTTGATTCCCCTTTTTCCCGTTTATCAATTTTCTCTCTTTTTTTTTTTTTTTTTTGTTTAATGATTTGTGATTTTCCATAGTCTAAATATTCAAAACTCGAATGAATCATTACTGATAAACACAAAATTTAATTAACTTACAATTTTTAAAAATAAAAAAAAATAACTTATTCAAATCCAACTTTACTTACCCATTTCCGACCTCTCTAACCGTAGATAATGGTTGGTTTAGTTGTCAAACCTTCAAATCTTTTGAATTTCCAGCCGTCATGAAAATGGGAATTGTCCGTTGATTAAATGGACGATAAGGCAATAGAGGGGTAATTGCTCAAAGATGTCATTATCGCGGCGAATTTTCGAGGCATTCATAGCATTCATACCAACAAAAAATGCTTTATTTGTTGACTCTAAAAAAAAAAGTCACTATTGCGACGAATTTTCGACGCATCCATAGAATTCATACCAACAAAAAATGCTTTATTAGTTGATCCAGACAAAAAAAAAAAAAAACTTTAACTACATTCCATGGTCGAGGCTGAAAATGAAAATTTTTTTTATGAATTCGTCTTTCCTTTTCTCTAAATTTACCAAGATTGAGGGTGTTTTCCATAAAGGACTTGATGAAAAATTGACAAGGGAATGTAGATGGTCTCACTTATTGTCAGAATGGAGAAAAGTTAATGTAAAGAGGCTCAATGTAGCAGATTCATAACAGAATGAATCTGATTTGTAGTCAGCCTATGTCAGGTTTTTTTTTTTTTTTTATAAAAAAAAAAAAAAAAAGGTAATCCCTATACAAGGTTTTTACGAGGACTACGTGGAATTTTGACGAGTTCGTACAGAGAGTGCATAAACCAGGCCTTATCTAGGACTCAAATCAAACCCGAAGGTTCAATATCAGGTAATTGGGTTGGCCCACAACAATTTCCCTATTTTTTTCCATTGTTTTTGGGCTTCTTCTTAAACCCTTCTGGCTGCATGGTCATGGTCTTTTACAACTTCGGGTCTGCAGTCGAAAGACGAGAAAGAATTTTGCGGTGCTCGAGGCACAAAAACTGGCATGCATCAGTCCTCAATCTACAGGCCAACGTGATCTCCAACGCTCTCTTTGATCTTTACCCACCTCACACTCTCTTTAATCTTTTCTCCTGATATCATGGACACAAATTTGCCTAAATATTTTCAACACCTTCTCTTCTATAAATGAACAGGGCCTTTTCCTCATGAATTCTCCCAAATTTTCCAGTTCCCAAAATGATTAAATAAATAAAAATCCAGCGAATGCATGCAATATCATACCAATCAATCTTCTAAGTACAGCTTCACCTATTTCTCCAGCGCTTGTGGCTTATTGGTAGCACCCGAGTCAACACAAGAAGCATATTCACGGGATCGCAAAAAGCTGAAAAAGCATCTCACAGCAAAAAATAAGTGGACAAATCACGCTAACTGTAGAAACGAATCGGAAAAATGTCCATATGCTTGAAGCTGACGGAAAGTAGCAGTGCCAAACTGGCTTTGGCTAGTATCCTTTGGTCATTCTTCTCGAGGATAATGGCATCATCAAACAGACTCCATTTTCAACCCTTTCACATTGGCAGTTCAACTAAGAAAATATCTTAATGAAAATGAAGAGACGGAAAAAACTTAAGAAACCCCCACAGGCACTCCCTCTTATCTTCTGTTTTTGCTACACTATGGATGCACCGAGTTCCAAGATAATCGAGAACAAAAATGTTAATAGGATTTTCTGGGCCATGGAAAGCCTTCAAAACCAGAGGACACAATTGTCAATCTCACCTAGATTACGAGTCTTCCTTAACACTGGAAATGCAAGAATGATGCTACAAAATTGCAATTTTTAGGTTTATTGCTATTTAGTTGTTTATACTAAGATAGTTTTGTACCACCAAACAGACAAGTCTGATAGGCTCTACCCCTTGGTATAAGATAACATCTGAAGCTGATTATTCCCAAAACTTTTCCCAACTACATATACCACCACGCTTCATGTAACTTGGGTGCTCTGAAAAAGGAATTAAGTGGTCAAATTTGGATTAAGATTAGGTAGATGTGCTTACCAGGGGCAGGGGACTACAGCAGGATGAAACTTACATGTGTTTACCCAAATGATAATCTATCTACAACAGCAATAATAATAAGGCAACCGTAGGACTTCCGAAGTCAAATAGTCAAGCTGTTATAATCTGAGCAAACAACCAACTAATAGATATATACCTCGAAGACCTTACTAATATCAAAGCGGACTATGCCAATGTGGAACCTTCAACATCTTTTAAGATTCTGCCCAAAGGGAAGACCCAAAAATTAGCTGACCCTCAACAACTATAAGCACCTCTTTACTGACCCCAATACCGAATTAAAATCGGTAACCATGTTTGGACGTGCATCATCTAGTCAAGCATTATGCCCAGTTTCTTCTTGTTTCATTTGCATGATATTTCAAGAGGCAGAGACATATTTACGTCAATTGCATTTAAATTATGATAATTTAGGAACGACAAAGAACATAACAAGCATGAATAGAGAGATACAAAGGAGGTGAAAGGGAGAACCTCGGATACTGCTTCTGGAAGGACAAAAATCATGGCAACATGAATCACAGAGTGTACACATCAAGTATCACCAAAAAGAAGAAGAGGAATGACTAAACAGAAGAGAAAACAATGAAGAAAACACTCAGTAGTGTTTGATGCAAAAGTGTACAAATAAGCCCCAAATAATTTGCAGACAGAAGGCATGATAGGCTAAATAGATCAATATATAGCTATGCAGCACAATCACTATAAGTATGAGAACAGTCTATGTGCAACAAGAACCGAAACTTGCACACATATACTTGTATATATGGATCTACACAGACCAACCGAGAACTTACCTTTCTCAATAATGAGTCCAGTGTAACATTTATCTGCTCCATAAACTTCAGCAGCCTAGCATGAATAACAAACTAAACATTATGCAATTATTCATTTCATCTTTAAAATATGACAATGGAGCTACATTGATGAAAATGCAATAAAAAAAAAAGTCAAGGAGAGGTTAGTTTCCCTGTTTCCTCTTTTTTCTGAAAGACATGAGTAAAGATACACAAAAGAATGTCTTCCAGGTTCAGGAGATCCATGAATGTGAAAATTCAGGAATCTGGAAATGCAAGACTAATAGTCCAGATACAAATATCCTTACTACAAAGATGAAAGTAATCCGCAGATCACCAAGCTTTCAACCCTGTCTTGGTACTACTGAGCAAGACTGCTTATCATAGCTCAGGCTCAATTCACTGGTAGAAGGTGGCAACCAATTAGAAATTAGACGTTGGGAATAGATATACTTGTTAATCAATAAGATTGCAAATATGATCATGCCAAAATAAATTTTTAGGAAGTAACCTCACTGGTGAATTCAACCGACACATGACCAACAAACCTTTAGAGTCCTAGATGTTGACGGTGTGCAACATCATCAAAAATGACCATCTAGCAAGATGAGCAAAGATTTATTTGAAATGGTAAACATGTATGGAAGATTGAAGAAAATAAAATATAAAAGTACTTAAACAGCGTAAGTAGTAACTGTAAGGCCTGATGTAAGCTGGAAATGAGTGTCTTTCTGAAAAGATGTTTAAGCGCTTCAGAACAGAATAGACTATACGTAAGACCTAAATCACCATTCCTACAGAAGCATGACCGAAGATTTTTTTTTTTTTTAAAGCAAGGTAAAAAATAAAAACAGTTAAATTTAAAACTTATTACTACCCAGAGAAAAGAAACGTAATTGTGAAATTTGAGCTGAAAATGGATAGATAAGCTTACTAGTGGGTAAAAGGATAATGCTCAATAATCCCTTTAACAAAGTGCCAATCATTCTACAACAAAGGCAAAAATGAAAAATAGCAACTGACAAATTTCAAAATGTGAATTGTTGAATCATCATATTGTAAGAGACCACATACCTGGTGGACACCCCAGGTGCTAGATAGGAAGTTGAGCATCACTGACAGGTTGAATAGCTAACTTCGCAAACTCACAAACACCATGTATTGAGGTGAAAACTGAAATGGCAAAAAAAAAAAACATAAAGAGAAGATGAAAAAAACGATTAAGATTGAAAAACAGGGCCGCAAGACAAATTCATACGTCATAAAAATTTAAGGAGAGCAACAGATTCACCATAACCTTGAGAAGACCATCAATCTCTCATAATGCATCATGGCATCTTCCACCAGCCAATACAAACAGCATAAAATTTTGTTTGATATAGCTAGCATTTCAAGTTCTGCCACTTCTCACTTATTGAAAGCATCACTACTGTGAAATTTTGAATCCAATCAAGAATCTATATCAATAAGTTTCCTAGCTTTCCGGTATCTACTTCCTGCGTGCTTGTAACAAAAACAGAGCGTCAAAAATTAACAAAATTCAATTAGATGGGTTAATTTAATATAGCACTTCGACATTAAAGATTTTGTAACTTACTCTGACGAGAGAAATTTCCATTAGTTGGCGAGGCAAAATCGACAGGACTTGTTAAAGGCACAACCACATGAATTCATGAAAAGCAAGAAACCAAAGAAGGAAACTGGAGAATCCAGACAACGCTAGTTCCCAAGAAACTGTTAAAGGAAATCCAAGGACTGAACAAAACCTCTTTCCAAGTGAACAAGAAAACTTTCACACTGAATAAGAAGACTCAGAAAACTGAAAGTAAAAAAAAAAAAAAAAAAAAATGAAGAAACTCAACTAGAAGACCCACGACACTGAACACACCAATTCCTGAGAAACTGAACAAGAAAACCCAAAAAATTTCTGAAAAAAAAAAATCGAGAAACTCAACGAGCAAACCCAAGACAAACATGGAAAAACAAGAAGATGAACCAGAAAACTTAAGAAATTGAAGAAGAAAATAGAAGAAATTGAAAAAAAAAAAATTCCAAGAAACCTTTAAAAGGTAACTCACAACCAGAAATAATCGGTCACAAAAGAAAAGCGATCCGCATAGAAGATCCAAAAGAAAATAAAAAAAAATCAACAGAACATCGGAAAATAGAAAACGAAAGATCTCAAGAATCAAAGGTACCAAATACGAAAGGGCAAACGTTGTCCTGTTCCTATCTTGCCTAAAATCAGAATGAAATAAACCAAAAAAAAAAAAAAGGCAAAAATGAAAAAAGAGAGAGAGAGAAAATCGAAGGCGATCTTGGGAGGTTTAAAGAGTCGTCCATATTTAAAGATGAAGGGAATTATTTCCGTATTTTCTGCGGAGTTCTTGAAACAATCAAATGCCTGCAAAATCCAATGGCGAAAAGGCGAATTAGGGTTGAAAGAGAGAAAGAGATTGCGATGGCGGGAGAAGGAAAATTGACCGTTGGAGAAGAGAGGCTCTCGGCGCGATAGCGTTACTGTTTGCCTAGAAGGTTTTTATATACATTTGAAGGGATTGACTCGGCGCCGTTTTATTATATAATAAAACTATTTTAAAATTTTTTTAATTAAAAAATGCATATTTTTCAAAAAAAATAATTTTTATTTATTGAGTCTGCATATTTACCTCTTTGTGACAGCCCCTCACCAACTTGTTCACGATATTTCTTTGCCTGCCGCTGAACAACTTTCCGGGAGTTGCAAAGCAAATTAAGCAGGCAAAATGGCATTACCATCCCCATCGCTTCTTGACAATTCTCTGAAAAGCCTAGTTCTTCATGGTGGTGGCTTTCTTAACAGAATGTTGGTGCACTTATTTATTCTACTGCTTTTCTCTAATGTTGTTTATTCAAAATCAATAATCAAGTCCCTTCCAGGATTTTCCGGTTATCTTCCCTTCGCGCTGGAAACAGGGTGAGTGATTTTCTTTTCAACTTGTTTTCTTGCAAACTGCTTCCATGGAGTATTAATTGGATACTGAGTAATGTAGCCTAATATACATCATGACATTGTAAGTAACTCACATGGGATCAAAAATTTCCATTTACCATGTTAGATTTTGGTGGTGGTGATGATGATGTGTAGAATTGAGTTTACAGAATTTGTATGTGTGTAGGTATATTGGTGTGGGCAACTTGAGTGAAGTGCAGTTGTTTTACTACTTCGTTGAGTCTGAGAGAAGCCCCCAAGATGATCCTGTTGTGGCTTGGTTCACTGGTGGACCTGGATGCTCTGGCTTTTTCTAGCTTTGTTTATGAAATTGGTAGATTTTATGTTAACTCTACCAGAAAAAGTCTCGGTATGATGCCAGGGAAACTGCTTATTCCATATAATTGAAGGGAAAATTCTAAACTCAACCTGGTTTGCCAACACTTCGACATCATCCAGATTGTGAGATTACATCATATCTGTTTAAAAAACAGACATTATAAAAAATTTTTACGAGACACAAAATAGGTTAGGCCTTTTTGGGTTAAAAAGAAGTAAAAAGGATTAGAAGTGGCTTAAGCAAGAACTACGCGTGCTTGCAGGTCCATTGACTTTCGATCAGGAAAACTCTACCGAAAGCAAGCCTGTGCTTGAGTTGAACCCATATTCGTGGACAAAGGTTAGAGATTTCTGTTGCTTGCTGTCTTGGAATTTATATGAATCCACGGGTAAGCTTCTGATTATTTTGATCATGCAATTTCGGAAGATGATGGTTCTATATTTCCCAGGTTGCCAACATCATATTTCTTGATGCACCCGTAGGCGCCGGATTTTCGTATGCAACAACTTTGGAAGCTTACAGTGTTAGTGACACGATATTAGCCCAGCAAGCCAACGAATTTCTAAGGAAAGTAAGGGAAAAAAATGTTTTTGAAAAATCACTAGAATTTTAACTCAGAAAATAAAATGCCAATGTTGCAAAGTTGGTTTACTCTGGAGTTTTCAATGCAGTGGATGATGGATCACCCCAAGTTTCTCACAAATTCTCTGTACATTGCTGGAGATTCTAAATCAGGCATAACTATCCCAGTAGTCACTCAGGAGATTGCTAAAGGTAGCTGACAGAATGAGGAAGCAATGATTTACCTTCTTGTTTTGCTCATGAAATCCTTTCTTTGTGTGTTCATGCTGATGATTTATTTGACAGGAAATGGACAGGGGAATCAGCCACAACTGAATCTCAACGTACTTGATCAACCATGAAAAATCAATTTAATTGCAATTCATAGCCTGCACTGAGTAAACTGATCAAGTTGACAAGGACTGTTCACTGTATTGAATCCAGGGTTATGTGCTTGGCAACCCAGTTACGGATTCCAAAACTGATGCTGCCTCAAGAGTTCCCTTTGCTCACCTAAAAGGACTTATATCAGATAAAATTTATAAGGTGAATTCTCCTTACCATTTTGCCTAAAGCTCTCTGCCTCTCCCACTCCTCCACGCTAATAAGCACAAATTCATTTTATGCTTACCTGCTCATGTTATCGTAGTGCATAATGTTGTAACACACCACTTCTTTCGTAGTCCTTCAAACGCTATTGCAGAGGCGAGTTTGAATTTCAAACCAATGCACCATGTTTGAAAGATATCCAGACCATAAACAATGTGAGTTGTAGCCGCAAATTTTTTTCTTTTTGCAGCTTTTTCTTAGGCTTATCGTTTTTGAGCAATGCTATTCTGCTCGAATTAAGATATGTCCGAAAGCATCTGGACGTTGATTTTGTGGTTCCCACACGAGCTGAATTCGGGCAGAATACGATTTTCCTTTAATTTTTTTTTCATGTGTTCTGCTGGAGTGATGTAGCTATTTCCTTGTTGAATTTTGCAGTGCATTGGAAAATTAAATCCTGAACAGATATTGGAACCTGTCTGTCTTGCTTTATCTGCAAAACCAATGACAATAGATCGGGATCCAAGCATTACCGTTGAAGATTTCACAGATAGTCTGCTTTCGCGTCCCCAAATTCCTGAACCATGGTGCAGGGTATAAAACTGTAATGGGATTGTAGCTAAATTGAATAATTTGGTTTTTCACTAAGATTGTTATCACCCAGTAAGCTATATTTTGCAGGACAATGCTGCTATATACTCCTGCGCTTGGGCTAATAACAAAACTGTTCAAGACGCCCTTCATGTTCGGCCGGTATGTCAGTCGTCCACATATAAGTAGAATTGCTCGACATAGACTTCCAAACTATAGTAGACCGAGAAATATAATGGCATTGATGATCAGGGTACCATAAAGGACTGGAGAAGATGCAATGTGAGCTTGCCTTATACAAAGAATGTCATGAGCACCATCGATTATCATCGGAACCTTATCACGAAGGGATACTGAGCTTTGATTTACAGGTACATCTTGAATCGAGTGAAGAGCAGGAGCTTTGTACACAGAGCAATACAATCACTTGGTTATCCTTTGTTTTGGTTTTGACTCTTTTCTTTTTGATTGGATGTGGCACAGTGGCGATCGGGATTTGGTTATTCCATATGTTGGCACCAAGAAATGGATTGATTCTCTCAATTTGACAATTGCATTTGATTGGCAACCATGGTTTGTTGAAGGACAGGTCGCAGGGTAACTAGCAACTTGTGTCTTTACATAAAGGTTGTTCTTGTGATTTAAATTTGTGACTCTTGGATTACCGTTTAATAGTTATACTAAGATTTGTCTTGCAATCAAAAAGGCAAGCACTTCTATTTTTTTCTACTGATATTTCACTTGAATATTGAATTCTTTTCTGTCTTAGAGACACAGTCGAGTGTGGGAGTCTTGATAAGTTGTTTAGCTTGACATTTGCCACTGTCAAGGCAAGTATTAATGCATTTCAATTCCAATTTCTTTTTTTTTTTTTATGTTTTAAACGATACTATGACCAATAAGTAACACGAAAGGCAGCTAGAAAGCTTTTTGCATTGCGCAGGGAGGGGGTCACACGGTGCCAGAGTACAAGTAGCCTAAGGAAAGCTATGCTATGATCAGTCGGTGGCTTGCTTCATATCCTCTGTGACCTATGCATCAGCCGAGCCATTGAAGACAAGTTAAATTGACATGAATTCTGAACCTTTGCGTTGTGAAATGCTGCTTGCTTTCATTTTCTTTCTTCACAAAAATTGAGAAGGGTGCAATTGGAGGCTGCTTGTTACCCTCTGTCGAATACGTTTGTAAGACATTCTAATTAAGTTCATGGATGCATATCGGTAGATTGCATCTGCCATTGTTAACTTTATACCTGGTAATACAATAATAATATTAAGTAAGTCGGCGGATTGCATGTACCCAAAGAAAGTCAAACTGATTGCAAGTATAATTTTATATTGCGTTTGAGTCTGACTAATTTATTATTATTATTATTATTATTATTATTATTAATTTCTCTGGCTAATATGCCTGCTGTATAAGACTGAACCACACGAGTCATGAGCCATGACGACATGGTGGTCTGTGATGCATCCTACACGACATGGTTGAAAAAAATGTATTTGTGGATAACTGATAAAGGGATTTTATTTAAAAATAAAGGAAATCGCAGGGGTTTAATAAAAATTAAGGGTATATGATAGTGTGCATTGGTGCATGTGGAAAACCATTAATGAAAGGAATTTAAACAGGCAGACAGGAACTGTCAAGAACTCCACTTTGAAACTACCAGTAACTAACTAATCGCAGAGTCGCTTCATGGTCTTGTCTCTGTGCGAACAACACTGTCATCCACAAATCCAGACTCTTCCGTCGCCGGCTAGCGGCACCGCCAAAATGAGATCATCTTACCCACCGCCGACGCCGCATCCGTCATCCAAGACCACCCGGACACGGTGGCCAGGCCGCCCACCAGCGCAGAGGCCCGCAAGAAAGCAATCGGGGTTCCGGCGTGGCTTCTGCTGGACTCCACTGGCCATTCCCAGGTGGTGGAGGCCGGGAAGCACGCAATCATTCGCCCAACCGGCCTGCCCCACCCCCCCTCCCGCGGCCTCCGTCGTACCTGTCGTCGGCGCTGGGCCGAGAAAGAGACATCGTCATTAACTTGGAGCACATCAAGGCCATCATCACTTGTTGCGCCGTTCGTGGAGGAGCTAGAGCGGAGGCTGTCCGGTCATTATGACGCTATCAAAGCCCAGGTTTGCTTTAGGTCTCTCTTTCTTTTGGTCTTTTTATTTTTAGTTGTTTTGGTCTTTATGGGTGTCTGTATTTTTATGTGACATCAATTCGTTTGCGTTTTCTTCCCTTTATTTATTATGTTCTTGTGGCGAATTGAAGAGTCAAACTTCAACTTAAAATGGAAGCCAGCAATACCAAGTTGAAAAGAGTGAAGAGATGGGTAACTGAATATGGTACGATGGCTTTTATGATAAGTGCTTTGCGAGGATGAGCTTAGGTAATTAGAGAATTCCATAACGGAGTTGTTTTGGTTCCACCGCAAACACAATAGGCACAAAGGACTTTGACTTTTTGTTTCATGATACTTGAGAAAATTTTGCTTAAAAAGGAGTTGGGACGAATCTAATCTTCCATAGTACTAAAGAAAATTTCACTAATGTTTTGACCTTAGAGCATATGTGGCTAGTTGTACAGCTTTTTCCGGTCACCTTTTAAGAGTGGTCGCTTGAGCACCATACTCCTGCAAGATCCTGTTCAGGCAAGGTCGTTGGGGATCTTATGTAGGAGTGCCATTATAGGAGTGCAATGATACTCATGCAGAGTTTTCTACAGTGATTTTTGACTTAATTTGATTTATTGATGATCTAATTGGGTGTGTGTGGGTCTGCCTGTGATTTCTGTGGCCTTTCTAGGTTGTGGTTCCAGGTTTCATTGGGTTACTTGGCGCCCATCATGGATTCTAAATTTTCGTATGCTTTGAAAGAATGCCAGAAGATTTAGTTCTTTGTCAAATTGGTTGTTCTGTTATTTACTTGTGGCAAACTGAAGATTGAAACTTCATTCATTGAGATGTTACCATTAGCTAGAGCCATGAAGTTGAAAAGATGATAGGGGCTGTAAATTGTAAGGTTGCTTTTTATGAGAAACAAGGGGTGTGTGAAGATGAGACAGACTCATTGGGGTACTTAATAGAGGACATATTTTGGTTATGACGTGTAAAAATGTTTTAAAGATTTGGAATGGACCCATCTTCTATAGCAAAGACCAGATTTGCAAACATTTTTTCATAAAATAGTGAGGCTGGCTAGTGAAATAGGCTTTTGCTGATCTGCTCGATTAGATACCTTTTTTCCTGTAGTGTTTTGTTTGTTGTTGCTCATTTTTTTCTTGTAAAACATGGAAGGGTAAGGGTGCTGGTTCTGAAACATGTTTGTGTGATCCTGAAGTGACACAGCTGCGAGTTGCAAGTCCTCTAAGGGATCATGATGAAAGAGGTAAACCATCCAGGAAACCAGGACTTGACAATCAAGATGGATTTAGGGTTCTTCCGTTTGAGTTTGTTGCGCTGGAGGCATGCCTTGAGGCTGCCTGCAGTTGCTTAGAAAATGAGGTGAGTACTCACACTGTCGATTTTGATAGATCTTCTGAGATGATGGAGTGAAGATTCTTAATTTCTCAGTTGATAGCTTCTGGGAAATTGTTTAACTTATGTTTCTTTTTTTTTTTTTCACTGTTCATTTTCTTTTTCCTTTATTATCTGACCAGGCAAAAATGCTGGAGCAAGAGGCTCACCCAGCATTGGATAAGCTGGCTTCAAAGATCAGTACTCTCACTTTCCAGCAGATTAAAAGTCGTTTGGTTGCAACAAGTGGCAGAGTTTGAAAGGTTGGGTGATTTTGAAATTTGAAGTAGTTTGATATTATAACTTCTTTTGTGATGATATGGGGCAATAGGCTGACTCAAATAAGAAACATTGTACTTTTTATTGAATTTAGATCAATTACCATTAAAAGCGTTGTGTTCTATTGACTCTTGCTTTATTGAAATAAGTCACTCATGCATGTTTACCTCCAGGTTAAGGATGTATTGGAGCTCCTACTTGATGACGATGAAGGCATGGCTGGTATGTATATAACTGAAAAGTTGGTCTGGCAACACCTTGAAAATTTTTCTGATTTGTCTTTAAATGAGATAGATGACATAAATGATGATGATCTTCAACCAGACTTGGATGACAGGTACTTAACAAGGTCATGTTCATGTGATAAGACAATCTCTTCAAGTTGTCTGCTATACAACTTTGCAACTAAATTCCTTATTTTAATGAATCAGTATAACTACTGAGGTCTCACTTGGAGTTCATGGGGCTGATAGCTATGAGATTAATACCAGCAATGCTGACACTCTGTATGATCATCCTTTTTATGTGCCAAGTGCACTTATCGGGGATAGCTGTGTGGCTCATACAAGTACCACTTGAAGTGTTATCAACAAGCACTTTGGTGTAGGGGAGCTAGAAATGCTTTTGGTGGCATACTTTTGTGCAAATTGATGGCATGCTGAACAAATTATCCACGGTAAGCAACCCACGTGATTCTTCTAAGATAGGTAGCATATGTCCTTACAAACGTGAAGTTTGATTGGTTGTGCTTTCATAGTTAAGGGATTGAGGGTCATACCAGCATCATTAGTCGACTTATACCTGATGACCTTGTCAGTATCTTTCCCTATGAGATTTATGGTTGTATGAGCAAATATGATACTCCATGCAGACCAGCAGAAGCTGCCCTAAGCACTACTCTTATTATTGAAAGCCTTTTGTCCCTGCCCTTGTTTTGTAACTGTTTTCGGTTTAATCCTTTTCAACTTTACAGAAACTTTACCGTTGGTGCCCAAATTCTGAGTTGAAAATTCCAAACATGAGCATTTTATCATGTCATTTTCCATTTATAGGCCTGTCTGTGCCATTTATTTTGCGCTGATGTAGCAACTGGATGCCAATGAAAATGACTAGGAAGGGGTTTTATGTCCTCTAATTCACTTCCTGTATTTTACTAGATTCTATATTTGACATGGTTTGGGAATTCTACATTGCACTTATAAATCAATATTCTTTGTGGGTACTATATAACTTGGTCATCATTCACGTTTCATGCTTTCTGACGTGTTTCTCTTGGAAGCTGAGAGAGTACGTGGATGACACAGAGGATTACATCAACATAAAGCTGGATGATAAACAGAATCAGCTTATGCAAATGGTGGTCATGTTAACGACAGGAACTCTAATTCTGAGCTGCTTCCTTGTTCTTGTTGGCATTTTCGGCATGAATATCCATATCGAGTTGTTCAATGAAGGAGAGTTGGCGGGGATGCACAAGTGGCTATGGACTCCAGGTGGAGGCACTGTTGCATGTATATTTGCCTGTGTATCAGCCATAGCCTGTTGCAGGCACAAGCGACTGATGAGAGTGCATTGAGGGGCGGGGGGTGTGCGGCCGAGAACTATGAGAGTAATAAATTTGAGGTTGTTACCGTGGGCGCTCTCTTTCATTTCATGCTTCTTGTGAGATATTCTTGGACCTTAGAAACAGACCACCAACATACATAACTTCTTATACGTGATATTAATATATGTTGTACGATTCAAATACAAAAATGTTTACATACAACTACGAAATTCTATGTAATGGACTGGTGCCAGCTTTTCTCTTTCTGCCCCTCCTTCGAAGACCCATGTACGAGATAACTGAAAGCAGGTTTCTCATTTTACAAATGTATAAATATTTTGATGAGAGACTCTCTACATTTATCTCTCATTTTTGAAAGAAAAAGTTATTTGGATGACAAGGTGACCACATGTTGATTGTAACGGTGGCATTGGTAAACAAGTGTTGAAACCAACTCAGTGTAGAAAAAAATTAAATGAGAATCAATTAAAACTAATGATAATAATAATAATAATAATAAAAAAATGAAACTCAGTTTTATGAGATAAAACCTTACCTCTTTACACTCAAATAAAAAATGAGTAAACATACCTTGAGTCCCTACGTTCAAAAATTTTTTTTTTTTTTTTTTTAAGGCCCAGTAAAGGCCTCTGGCCTCTCTAGTTTGTGATTACAGAAAAAGTATTTTGGACAGAAGTACAAAAAGGATAAACCCATAAAGCTTCATTATCCATAGCACAAAGACCTGTGGCTGTCATTGAGAGGGAGAGAGAGGGAGGGAGGGAGGGAGAGCTGTTAGGAGATGAGTTCGATATCGCAGAGTTTATTGATGGCCCTGACTGTTACGGTCAACAAATACACTTCATCAAATGTTCATGCGGTTCACAGAAGAGAAGCTAACAGGGTTCCTACAAGAAACACATCGGAAGCCACAGAACTTGGAAGAAGAGGCATTCTATTATCCATTGTGGTTGGCGCTCGCTCAGTCAGTGACTCAAGGACAGAACTTCTTCAAAGTAACGCGGTGCCCTTTTTTTTTTTTTATTGTTACCATTGTTATTACTTGCTGGTGTGGTCTGATCAAACCATTTTTGAAATTTTGCTACAGAGTATTTGAAAAAATCACAGGAAAACAAAGCCAAAAATGACAAGGAGGTATATCTATCTATATATTCTAATTCCTTCTATGAGCTGTGACCAAATGAAATTAGGCTGTTGTATGTTCTGCTATACATAACCCCATTAACAGTTTGTAATTTTTTTTTTTTTTTTTTTGAAAGAGATTGGATAGCTATTACAAGCGCAACTACAAGGATTACTTCGACTACGTGGAGGGAACCTTAAGAGGGAAGAAAGAGCAGGACTTGACTGAATCAGAGAAGGCCATTCTTGATTGGCTCAAGACCAATAAATAAACAATCCACTTTTCTTCTTCTTCTTTTTGTTTTTTCTTTTTCATTTTGGAGAGGTGGGGGGGGGGGGGGTGGTGTTGCTTTCAAAACGGATAGGTTTTATTTATTTGCGGCTAGTTCTCTTGTGTAATAGCTACTTTCAAGTTTTTGTTTTAAATTTAGAGTTTAAATCCTAATCCCAACAAACTGAGAAATAAAAAGAATAAGTGAAACTTCGCATAGGTTTCCAAAGATGATGAATATACAAAATATGTATATGTACATGCAGCATATCTCCTTTCTTTCCCAATTTTTGCATCGTTTTCCTGTTTTTGGGTCTGTTTGATATGAGGGAAATTGGTGTACAACCATACTCTGATCTTCCCCAAAACGCTAACCTATCATGGGGCTTGACGCGTGGACGTCCAGCGGGTTGGTGGGCTGGATGAGGGTTTTCTGATACAGGCAACGGGCCGGGCTGTTCACACTGAAAAACCGAACAAAAAAACAAAGAACTCGGGCTTTTATTGTTTGATCCACTAATTCACAAATGAAACTTGTAGATTCGTATGACAATGTTTAAAAGCACCGGACCGCGTAGATGCAAAATGCCGTTCTCGTTCCCCTTTTACTTCTCCGTCTTTTTCCTTTTTACCTCTATCCCTTTTGCAGCAATCTTTTTGGTCAAGTGACCGATGACCATTCCAATTAAATTTGAAATCTTGTTTTACAATAAAGGTTTTACTAATTTGGCAAGTTTTAAGATATAGTTCAAAACAGCAACTTGAAATTTTGAATTTCACCATTAGTTATTTGAAACAAGGAATGTTGGAAATTTCTCACCACATTGTTACCATTGGTGATTGATCCTCTAATCGAGTATACGATGTTTTCAACCTTGCTAGACCGAATTTGTCCGTATATGAACCTCAAATTTTGAATTTAGGGCCATAGCCACATTGCTAAGTCTTCTTAGAATGAATGAGATATCCCTAATTGGAAAGAGGTAAAGGCCACCGATTGTGACACAACTAAGAATTTCCAAACCCTTTTAGCCTTTTTGTGCACTTGTCTTGTCCTTCTCCATTTTCTTGGATCAATCGCACTATTCCTGCCTGCCGATTCACAGCACATGGCAGCCCTATGCATGGCAGACCCATGACAAGAGAATTCAGACTATTCTCGCAAGAAATTGGAACACTCGCCGTTAAAAAGGCATGGAGACAGAATGGAAATAAGAAAAATGAAGAAATTAATTAACCATTCCCCCCGCCCCCCCCCCCCCCTTTCCATTAAAAAACTCTGAAACAAAACAAAGCCTCTCCTTTTTTCCCGCTGTATGTTTGTTCCAAGTGATTGAAGGTTTTGTCTTGCTAGTGGTTGGAAGGGCATAGATCATAGCTTTCTTTTTTTTTTACCATGCTGAACTTATATTATACACATCCTTATCCAAGTTGATGAAATGTTGCGTATATAATATTCATGTATATTATGTGCATTTGTTTCATTTGTCTTTAGCTTCTATTTCCCCTAGTTTTGGTTTGTATTTGTTGGAACAAACATTTGAACCATACTTGGAACGAAAAATTATTTTAAGTTATTTACTTGATATCATTATATTTAAAATAAATCGTTGTCCTTAGTTTACATCAAAAATTTAAATGAATTTTTTTTACTTAATAAAATAAAATATATTTAATTATAAATTATACTATTAAAATTAAATTTTAGAGAAATTAATATATTTTAAGAATTATTTTTAAAAAACTATATAATATTTTTATAATAATATTATAAATTTAAAAAAATAATACTATAATAAAAATACTAAAATTTGATATGTTAAATAAATATTAAACTTTTGATATTTATAAAAATAATAATAATTTTTGGTTAACACGTTTCTCTCATTTTGGTGGTTAAAAACTTAGCTATCCATTATTTAAATGACTATCTTTTTCTTTAATCCAACCCTAATTATGATGTTTTGTTTTGACCACATGGAAGACCGTCATTAGTGTACCTAAGAGGATTATATTATATATATGTATATGAGAAATGAGCATGTGGGTAAGGCCTCAAAACTTTGACATCCTAAATTCCCGAGTAATATTTCTTTATCTCATTCGAATTCAACGTTTCAGATTGAGACAAATCATATAATATTATTAGGAACTGAGTTGATATTGCTGGATGAGTAAATAAATCATGGAAAAGGACATATAATTGTGCATGACATCTAGTCCAATGACAGCTGCAATGCAGACAGGATTGGGACAGCCAAAAAAAAAACAAAAGAAAAAGGGGGGGGGGGGAATAAAATATAAGATCCTTCCAAATGAGATAAACAATGCATAATAAACAAGAATAAGGCATGTTCCATTGGGTCAGGAAGATCTCGGGCAGGATCAACTGGGTTTATAAAATGGTCATGGAGATGTATATGAAATATTCCAACGTGACTACCCATCACCCGCGTTACAGTTTCCATTTTTCATGCCCACGTTGAGCCAATATTTTGTGTTAAAGACTGGGAATTGGTAGCACCATTTATCTTCCGTCATGAGGTGATGGAGCCTTGCCTGGACACCTGGGACGCGGAGTTCCTGTCCTTGATATCGCCAATGCATTTTCCAGGATTTTATTTCCCCCCCCCCCCCCCCATATCGTTGATTGGAGGACATCCCACCTAAACAAATCTGATTATCTGACCTTGATTTGGATCATGTTTTGGTGGGCAAAGTTAGGCGCACAGTACCTTTTTGTCCCGCTTTGTGGAAAAACAGAGAGATAAAAGAAAAAAAAAAAAAACAACCAAATTCATGGATTAGGGAGATCAATGCTGCAATCTCTATCTCGAATGTGAATGTTTGATGGATGACAAGATATGTACATAATTCAGTTGATCTAGGCAATGTCTTTTTCTTACCTAAAATAATTGCCTTCCTTTCCCAATTCTCTTTGCTTATTAATCACTTCTTGGCTTCTTTTGGGTATCGGCAAGAGCCTCAAATATTGAATTTTATTTGGAGTGGTTAGCAAATTAAGACTTTTAGTGGGAGCAATGTCCTTCACAAAACATGAATTCCGTGTAGTTCTGACTACAGACACGATACGGGGAGTAGGGTAGGAATTGACAAATTATAATAATAGAAATTGATCAGGAGAAGCATCACAGAGGTATTCATTAGATTGAACTCAATTTGAAGACGTGCACGGAGAGAGGCAAGAAAAGAGAGGGGAAACAAAAAATGAATACGCGGTTTTGCTCCACAGTGGTAAAAAAGGCATCCATTCTTAAGCAAATTTCTAAGCTTTCTCACCTATACTTAACAAATTTTCAACGGGTAAGGCAAAAAATTAAAATGTTATTGCTATTTGTGGTTAATGGTAGCCCAGCAGTTCACAAGTACTTCTTTGTTCTGGGAGGAATCCCTTGAATGGCGCATGCTTACCTTTTAAATGTTCTTATCCTTATATTTTACTGGATGACAAGTAGTGATATAAAAAGAGACAAGTGGTGATACAAAAGAGAGCATGGGGCTCCATCAATAGAACAATGAATGAGCGCAATTGGACAGAGCAGGCTGCCTATCTGTACTCGGTACTTTGTATTCATGAACAAAGAGAAATGAATTTGGGTAACATGTAATTTACTTCAAACTGTTTTTCTCTCAGGATGTTTCCCATTGCATTGACAGGAAAAGGAAAAAACTTGATATAGAAATGCAGAAAAGAATTTAAAAAAAAAAAAAAAATGGAACGACACCCTTTTCGAAGGCCCATTTTTTTTTTTTCGACTTTTGCGTCATTTCACCACCGCCATGTCTTTTACAGCAACATCAACAGCAATTGCTAGTTGGCCACAATGGCAGCAAGCGATGCATTTTGACTCTTACCTCATACCCCTTCCACCAAACCACCTGAAAAGTTCAAATTTCGATCTAATCGATGGAGAAACTTAAAGAGGGAATCAAATGAATTGATTGCTGAAATGTGATGCATTTTGTTTAAAGTTCATATCATAAACAGTAAAGGATACTTAACTGGTTATTCTGAAATCGGTTTCCTGATAGAGGAGGCTGCGCATAGCCAAAGGGGTCCTGTAAAATTGGTTAATGTATATGCTTGGTATATAATTATCAGAAAAAAAAGTAAAAAAAAAAAAAAGAAAAACGATTAAGGACTAAACGAAAACTTTGTAAAATTATATTACACCCAAAGTACCTCAAAATGAGTCGCTGAAAATCCTTGATAATAATCGGACACGCTCTCCGTTGATGCTTGATTCTTGGTGGGGACACGATGATTCTGGCAATGTATAAAATCCAGAGTCAATTAAACATAAAAATTGAAAAACAAAAAAGTACATGTAAAATATGTAAATTTGAACTTCTGTCCTGGCCAGTTTCTTAACCTTGGAGAAGTTGAATGCAGAAGAGCTGGCAGTATCGTCAAGGCAAGAGGGCAGCTCTTGATCCTCACCCCGCCAATGTCCCTTCATCTTTTGCCTCTTTCCCCCATTGTTTCTCTTCAACGCAGCATCCCTGACGACAGGAAAGTAGGCATTATCACTGTTAAAGTAACCTCCATTTTCGTTGAATTGTGGAGGCCCAGAAGATGCGTCAGAGACCATTGACAAGTCCTCCTCCTTATCTTCTTCCTCTTCAATATTAGCATTTGTCCCCTTGTGCTCACAAAAGCCACTCTTTGCATCACCAACAAATTTGGTGCCTCTATCCTTATACGTAGTAGCTTTTGAAGAATTGGAAGATTGCTCCAAGTAGTGAGTCCAACCGGACTCACAATCACTATTGCATTCTGAAGCCCAGAAATTCATTTCTTTTTCCCACTAATTCTCTCAATTCTCAAAAGAAACCAACTACAAATGGGTTTTTTTGTTTTAATATCAAAAAGAGATTTTTTTTTTTTTTTTTTTTTTCCCGTGGGGGTGGGTTTTGATAGACACAGTAGGGTTATGTGTCTCCAAATTTTTTCCTGGAGCCAAGTAGTAAAGGGACTGAACTTAAAAGCAGTGTGGAGAGGAGGTGTGGAGTAAACCAAGAGAATCAGACTCTCTAGCGCTAAGACTACTTTTGTCCTCACCCTCCTCCTTCAGTCTATCGATGCGTTGTTGTGGATGCACGTAATAGGGTCATAGAGAGAGAAATGGATAGAGAGAGAAGGGGTAAAGCTACATCCCCTTCACATGCTAGACAGTAAGGCGCCGTGTACCCTCCTAACAAAACCAGGCACACGTCCATTCTCTCCCACAGCATTGGGACACCTATCTCTTGTGCAGTAATGCCCCCCCCTCTCTCTCTCTCTCTCTCTCTTCTCTCTTTTTCAATCATTATATATATATATATATATATATATATATATATATATACATGTGTTTGTGTGTGCTTCTTTTTTTTTTTATATTGATGTGGATTTTCAGAATTTTAGTTTTATTTGACATGAGGACCTGACTCTCATCATTTGCATGAACTATATTTTCAAAAAAATAAAAAAATCAATTTAAAGCTAAAAAACACTAAATTCATTAATTGGGTATAGTTTATTGGGAACAAAAATTTCCCAATCAGTCACTCTGTTACACACAAGCACACACGCACACACAAGCAAATTACACATAAGGGCGCCAAGACAAGAGTGAATAAGTGGAGTCTGTAGAAATTTCTTGGGGTTGCCACTTCTGAAAGCAGTTGACTAGGTTTTATGAATCCACGTGTGGTCTCTCCCGTCTTGGCCCTCTTTCTTTTCAATGTTCACACTAAAAGCTCTCTCCCCCCCCCCCCCCCTCTCTCTCTCTCTCTCTCTCTTTACCGCATTGATCGATTCAAGACACATATCATAGTCACACATGGATGTGGACACGAGTGGATTATCTATACGCACGTCGCGAGCCTCCAGTACTCACACACATGTATGCACGTGCAAAACACTCTCGGCTCTGAAATTCTCTGCTAAAATCTTTATTATATATATTTTAACTTTTTGGTCTTTGGTACATATTCCAATTTCCAAAGTGATTATTAAATTTCTTGTCCAGCATTTTTAATTCCCCAACTTGTGTTTGTTAATCTAGATGTTGCACGAGGAGTCTGACCGTGTAGCAATACAGTGAGATATGCACAAAAACACATTCATGTAACGGTTAATATCTTATTTTATTTTTTTTAATTTAATATTTTTTTACTAGATTATGACGTATAAGTGTTGTTACTACATTATTTTAATATTATTATCGGCAAAAGTTTTCTTTGCATGGATGTGATATAAAACCCCTTTTTTTTTTTTTTAACAGCAATTTGTTATTTGGACAACTTTTTTAATTCCAAGATCACAAGTTAGATGCATAACATATACGGGATAAAAACATCTTTGGTCCTTTTTTTTATTTTTTTTAATGTAATACTAGATATTTTAATAGCTTCAATTCAGTCCTAAACATTTTGATTTCTTTTTAATTGAGTTTAATCAATAACAAAAATTAATCAAACAATAATTTAGTACATTAAAAAAAAACCAACTTCAAAATCAATTGTTTTAAAATAATAAAATAATCAAAATACATATTAGAATTATATTTTAAGGGCAAAACCACCAAAAATTAGTGAATTGAGGACAAAATAAAGATTTTTTTTTATGTATTATTGAAATAGTTAAAATTAGTTACGAATGAAAAATATTATCTATTTTACTCTTCTTTATTGTTTTGATATTTGATTAATATACCAAATTGACAGTTTAATTAACTTTTGTTATCAATTGAAAATAAATTTAAATATTTACAAAAATATTTAGAATTACATTAAAAAAAAATCAAAAACTTTAGAATCCAATATGCTTATCACTAACATATGTATAAGCTCAAATTGCATGTACAGTGGGTTGTGGGTGAGTCTCTAGAGTCAATTGCTTATAACAACAAGCATGTGATGATCACGACTCTTCCGTAGATGAACTCTCGCAATAAAAAATATTGATTGTGGTCAAACACACAACATGATCGCCAAAAAAATAGGGCCCCGAGATCTTTGTTGTTTGCCTAGTTTTCAAAAAGGAGAATGACAAGAAGTGCCATGCTGGCTAGATGTTTTCAACTTGTTATCAAACGGTAATTATTGATGGCAGGCTGGCAGCAGCGATGGATGCCGAGGGTCAACAAAATCATTTACCATCTTGGTCATTTGCAGAATCCAGGGGAAGATACGCCTAGGCAGGCAGGCATTCTCTCTGTGCTTCACATTGAGCCGAAGCAACCCGCATGATTGGCATAGCAATTGACAATCTGGGATCGGAGTAGCTTGCATGTCATCGAGATTTACCCACATGAAAAAAGAGGTTCCCTTCGGTCATTTACCATACAGACCCGTAGAAATGCTGTCGCCAGCGGACACACCGTGAAAGGGGCCATCCGCTGATTGAGGCACTGGTGTGGGCCCCTTACAGCTCGTATGGGCCCTCATTCCCCCACTGTTCATGCGGCTCTTGGGCCCGCAGCGTTGCCTTTTTACCTTTTTTTTTTTAATATAATAATCTTATTATTTTAAATTGTTTTATTTTTTATTTTAATGAAATTATATATTTTTTTTTTCTTTTCGAAATAAACCAGTTGCAAAGAAATGGACTTTATCAATAAAAAGGTCATGGTATAAAAAAACTCGATGGAGGAGGGTCAATTATAACTAGTAATTTGATATTATTACTCCCGGTTCATTTTATTTATTAAAAAAAATAAATAAGTATTAAAAAATTTTAATTTATATAAAAATTTTTTGTTTTTGTACGGAAGACAAGGGCGAAGTTTAAGGAGTCGTGTCATCCCCGCAATTTTGGGACCCACAGGATATGGGTGCTTTTGTCCCGTGGCAAACGTACATGGTACGGACACAGTGTTTGGCTAAAGCACCACCGCAGCACCGACCTTGCGGAGCATCTGCGCCGTTGTCACTCTCTCAGCCACTCTTAATTTCCCACGCGTGGGAATAAAGTAGTTTAGCACGGGCAGGAGTCGGCGCGTCAAAATTTGCGCATTTTAATTTCACTTTATTAAACTAATTAGTCACTTTTTTTTTATGCGCTTCTTTAACCCCGTCTCTCTCCCCTTAATCAAGGGCGAGGTGGGCAAATTCGCCTCCTAGAATAGGGGTTTTTTTTTTTTTTCTTAATTTTCTTGGATTTTAATATTGGGCCACAGCAAGAAGCCCCAACAGTCTACCTTATTACTAAACATGCTTTGATCGATCCAAAGAGATGAAAAAACAAATTATTTAATCATATAAATAATTCAGTTATTAAGAATTTAAATAATATCTAAAATTTAAAATTTTTTAAAAAATAAATAAAATTTATAAGATAGAATTATTTTTAACGTGTGTGATTTATCTTCCAAAAACTTCTCATAACCCGAGGTTACTATTGGTGACGTAACCCAAATGAAAGATGATCGAGTTTTGACAGGACGCATGACCAACCATGCACTGCAACTAAAACCAGAAAATTCAATACTCTTGCATCAATGGGTCCCAAATTCCATACATAAGCTCTATCCACCCGGCGCTGTCGTGGAACAAACATGTAGACAACACTGGTCAAATGGTTTGCAAGATGTGTACCATTTTCCCCTAACAAGTTTACCCATTGACACTGCTTCTTTGCTCGGTGATGATGGGCAACCAAAATCAGGCAGGCTGTGCCTGGGCTGGCCATATAAATACCAATTCCTCGACTACAGATATCGAAGGCAATGTAACCTTAAATTTGGTAAAGGGTGGTTAAATTCTACTCATGACCATGCTTCTTGCACTTGCAGATTCAGGCTCTTCCTCCGTTCTTGTCTAATCGTGGCCTGGTGGAAAGTATTCTTTTTGTGGGAACTTTTTCTTTGACGTTTTTCAAGATGGTTTGGACTCCACTTTGTCCACATGCTTTGTAAAAGGTTACAAAGCCAATTTATACTCAACAACACCCATATATTTGTGTCCGGGCATGCACATGACCACGTTTTGAGACTTTAAGGCACGCCTTGGACGAGGTCATTCAGGAATTGTTCTGAAGGAAAATTTAGAAAGATAAGCTCCATTGCACGTGGTTACTAGTATAATTCTGTTTTCTGTTTTCATTCTTTGTTCTTGCCATTCATGTTCGGAGACTAGTGGCACACGTTGCAAGTTGGATGCGTGTGAAGAATTTTGAACTAGTTACCAAAGTGAAACTGGGAAAGGCAAAAATATGATGCTGATTTGTTAATGTTTTTAACTCTAGACAGAAACCTGAGCTATTGGATTTGGTGGCCCTTGACGGTGCTCCATTTGTTTCATCATTTCTTTTTAGGCGCATTCAATCATTTTATGGTCATTGCAAAAGCAACCAAGCTTTGGTGGTTGTGCTAACGTGAGCTGAAATCAACTGTAAAACGCAATTAAGGGAATAAACCTCCCACGAAAGCTCAGGATCTTTTACTATTCAACCCATTGGATTATTTACTTTTGAGTATGATTATGAGTACTCCTGCTCACTTTCTTCTGTTGTTTATATAAAATCTCTGTGGGATCCATGCCTTTTTTGGTAAGCACATGCAATTTTCCTTTTTTCTTTTGTTGTTTTTTTTTTTTATTATTTTGTTTGAACCCAGATGTCATCTTCTCATTTCAGGGCAGAGAAATGCAAGTTTATAAGCTGCTTATTAGGGAAGAAGTTGATTGGTATATATCGATGGGCATGAAGAAATAATAAAGAGGAGTATTGGGTAGACCATGTTTAATGGGCTATAATCCAAAAGTGTAGTGCAGTGGTATGACACAAACCACCCCGATCCAGCCTAAAAAGAACCAGACCATTGTAGACAAAGAGAAAGGGACACCGATTGGTCACGCCAATATGGACTTTGTGCCGCAACACAGAAATGCAGCGTATGGATGTGTATGGAAGTATACGTGTGTTAGTGTGTGAGAGAGAGAATGTGAGGACGATGTGGGGGTTGATTCTTGAAATGGGTTGTTAATACGGACTGGTCTCCTGCATTGGATCTTTCTTTTCCAAGGGAGTCCCTTTGTGCTGGAGAAGGTCACACCTCTTTCTCTAGCCAAAATTCTGCGTGGGGCTTTTACTTGCTACTACCACGCTGTAGCCTTTGTGTGGGCCTTAGAAGGGGGCCCATTTCTGCCCCAATCCAGTTTTCACATGTACTCAAATCTTGCCGCCTGCCCCTGCCCATACCCGTACATACCGGCTTTTACATGCTCTGCTTGCGCGGCAGGCAATTTAGATGGAGGGCTGCGGAAGCGGGACCCACCTCCATTTTTTTTATTCCTGCGTCTTACAGCCTGGAAATGGGGCCCACTAGTTAAAACCCAGCCACGAATTTTACTGGTGTACCAATTTTCGTATTAACACGCCGAATTCAAAATAAAATATTTTTTTTATCTTTATTTATAATTTATTCAAAATTTTATGATTTATATATTTATTTTATTATTTTTTAATAAAATTTATTTATTATATAATTTCAAATAAGAAATAAATTATGTTTAAAAAATAAATCAAAATAATTTTTTAAAAAAAAAAAATAAGGCTTTTTTGTTTTTCTTTCCAACACCATGAATACCTCATAAGCAATAATACATTGCTAATTATACAATTAAAAGACTTGTTCATCATCATTAATCAATAAATAATTCATAGTACCAAAATCCTGTTTTTCCTTTCCATCATCCGATCCGGACACTTTAACTTATGATCAACGCATCTCTCTCTCTCTCTCTCTCTCTCTAAAGCCAGATACAAAATTATACTGGTAGCAGTATTATCTACGGTTGCTGTACATCTGATGTAGAGAATCGGAGCCGCTTGACCAACGGCTCGCGTGCTTCGGCTTGGCTGCTAGAGCTGGGATTCTCGGACCTCGTGTCGCAGCTCCCGCATGCAGCCGCGTCGAGAACACCGACCGGGCTCGACGATGCCTCACGCGGCACGGCCGATGGGAGCTTTGGCCCAGTGGAGGCACACGTGTCGATCAGATACTCCTCCATTAGTTGGTGACAGCTTCTCACCATTTCCTTTGGGGAAACAAGAAAACCAAAAAAAAACAAGAAACATTTTCAGGACACAAATTTGAACACTTTGATAAATCTTCGAAATTCTCCGAAATATCATCTATTTACAAAAACGATCCCAGAAAATTAGAAGATTTCAAATCCAGTCCAGAAAGAATGTACTTTGTTTACTCTTTCAGGAAAGAAGTATCCGTCAGCCGCAGGCGCATCAAAGCTCTCGCCGGCCGCAGACAACACAGCCGCCGCCGCTATCGTCGACGGTTTGAAACCCAAAAAATCAATCACTGAAAAGACATGTTAAGGAAGGTAAAATTAATTCCAAAAGGCTCGACACGCAGATGGATATCAATGTCTTTGGATGAGTGATGAGAATCCGATTGAATTACCACGAGTGGTGTTGAGAATGAGATCGGCGGAAGCAGTGAAGATCCGACTGTAGTCAACGGGCTTCGAAGTGGAAAAGGAAGGGAGCTTGGAGATGAAATAATCGAGGTAATCAAAGGGAGTGATGGATCGGAGCCTCCAATTGAGATTGCCCATGACCCAGAGCTCCATTCGCCGAATGGTCTTGGGTTCAAACACGAAAGCTGGTTCAAGTACTTGGAGGTCCAGCAATAACGGCACGTGGGGTTCCTCCATTTTGGCCGCTAAAGACAAGCATGCCACCGAAAGGAGCTGAAACGGCCACCCATTTGCCTGTTTCAACAACACAACATTTTTGAACCAGATTTGAATGGATCCAATGAACAACGTTGCTAAAGAATGAGACTTTCCCGGAAAATCTGACAATTGGGCTTTTGAAAAACAGGATGTTTCCATGAGCACGCGGATTGCTGGCTTATATAGTGTCAAATTTCACAGTGCCAATTTGGCACCTAGCCGGAAAAATAGAGTTTCCCAAGAAAAAATAACCATTGTTTTTCTTGGTACAATATAAAAATAATCAACCTTTGAGCGTTTGTTTACCGGGAGAGAATGGTAGGAAAAGAAGCGGTCAAAGTAGTTGACAGAAAGCAACGCCGTCACTGGCCTGAAACGATAGTATGCATGCACCTGCATTTCACCAACAGCACACCACCAATCAAATCCATGGAATTATATATATATATTTGCGCGTAGATACTTGGATTTGTACTTTGTAGGTGTGTGAACATATATACATACCTTGAGGATCCATTTGATGGAGTCCTGGCGAGCGGTGACGTCGACGGAGCGGTGGAGGCAGCGGGGGACATAATCGGATGAAGGCATGAACTGGGGTTCGGACTCTATCAGCAGGTTGATGGTATTCTCATCTGACGGTGGAGAATAAGGAGATTGGTATTGAGGGCGATGGGAGATCCACGTGTCGGCAACGGACTGGACGAGTTCGCTACCCTCTTCCCCAGAGTGCAGGCTGGAACTAACTGTGGAGGCAGGCGAGTGATCAAGGCCAGACATAGCGGTGGTGGGGATAATAAGGGAAGAGACTGTTTAACGTCAGGATGACGGCATTGGTGACGGCGCGGTAACGGAGAGAGAGAAGGGTGTCTCGTCTGGGTTTTTTTATCATGCTTGGTTCTGGGTCTTCTGGGTTTTACATCTTTAGCTTCTCTCTCTCTCTCTCTAGGATGGTTTTCTTATTTTCTTTTCTGTTTTTTTTTTTTTTGGTGCTCTGGGTTCCTTTCCCTTGTCTGTCACTGTTCTTCAGTTCATCTTTATATAGCAATATGCTATCTAGACTCGCTTAGAGTGAGTTCTATTAGTATCTGTATGAGTGATGGGCTTCCCACGTGGGATTATTAGTAGGTGATCTATGTTTTTGTTTGACCGATTGGCAAATGAATGAGAATCTTCCAGGCGGTCTTACGTTTTTTACCTCAATTTTTTACTTGGGAGAAGAGGGTTTTTGGGGGGGGGGGGGGGGGTTGTTTAGAGAACATTTGGAAATGGCTTATTAAACTTCTTCTTTTGTGGCTAACATCGAATGTTGCCTTTTCTTGAGAAAGCAAGGTCGTCTCAAAGATCAATTTGACACTCCCCAAATCACGAATGCTTGGAGAAGTGTTTTGTGTTCTCACAATTCATAATTCATGGGAAGGCTAAATGATATGAATCTGAAGGAGTTATTGGTTAGTGAAATGGTAAAATTTCATAATTGGAGTCCAATGATGTACATAATCCCAAGTGCATACAATAGAATAGTAGAAAAGGGGGAAACCACGGAGGCTGGCTGGCCCAGATTATTTATGGAGGACGACTGGGAAACGAGTCAGGTGTCAAATGGTGGCGTGCTTTTTTTTTTCCTCTGTTCTTATCCCTCCAATGCGAATTCATGGAGTCAGATTTACGCTGTCGTTGGCTTTGTTGCTATTGGTGTAGCAATGCTTTGGTGAGCGTGAAAATGGTAAAGGGTATGATGCGAGACACTTGTAAACACAATTATCCTTTAATTATATGGTGTTCATGTTAAAACTTTCTTGGTTAGCAAATTAATGAGATTTTCCTAAATCCCACATTCAAAAAAAAAAAAAAAAAAAAAAAAAGACGATTTTTTTTTTTCACGTACTTGGAAATTACTAGAACGGCCAAAATAACGACATCAAGAGTCACAAAAAAAAAAAAAAAAAAACTCTATGCTTTGTTCAAAATAATAATAATAATAATGTGAAATTAGTATTTATATATATAATATATATCAAAAAGGGATCAACTGATTCAAGGTTTCTTGATTAGCATTATATTTCGAGTGCGAACGAATGGAAACCCGGACCCGAACCAAACAAGGAAAGTACCATCATTACTGTATCGATGCGGATTTTGCAATTCAAATAGGGTTGGGGTCCCCGGAGAGAGTCAATGACATCACAGCGAAGATCATTTTCGTGGACAGGCGTGCAGGGGCGATTTTATAGGCAACTGACATGTTGGGGCGACGTGCCAACGAAGTCGAGGCCGAAAGCACACATGTTTGGGTCGGCTGAGGGGCCTTTGGCATCAGGTGGACAGCCTCGGCGAGAAATGCAAAAGGCCCCCATCCACAAGTTTCCCTTCGCTTCATGGAAGAATCCAGGGTAAGCGTGGCCTGCCAAGTCATCTGTCATCTACCTTAACTGGAGTTCCAATTCAAATCCGATTGATTGGGTAACTCACGCTTAAATTCGGGCTCGTCCTTTTTTTCTCACCTTCTGTTTCAGGCGGAGAAATTGCTTAAATCATAGGCCGGCAAATATGAAAACCTTTCTTCTTTTTTTTTTTTTTCCTTTTCCTTTTCCTTTTCCTTTTTGTTCATACCAGGAAAACGCATTTTTTAGTATATCACGGGGAACATGTATTGATTCAACCTAGGACGTCTTTTTTATAGTTGTGAACTGTTAAATTTCTTGAAAATGAACATTTTAATTAAACATTAATTTTGGGTCTTCCTTTTATGTAATTATCTATCTTTAAGAGAAAGAATTGATATTTATTTATTTATTTATTTATTTATTAAGTATATAATAAGAGACACGTATTGATTTGAGCTAGGGAGACTTTTTTAATGTTGTGAATTATTAGATATTTTAAATATAAATATTTTGTTAGAATATTGTTAAATAATATTTTTATTTAAAATTTAATTATAATATTATTTAATTAATAAAAAATAAATTTTTATATTATTGTATTATTAAAAATTATAATTTCTAAATTGATTGGAGTATTGATAAATATATTTAATTTAAATAGTATGATTATATATATAATTAGTCATTTTTTTTAATAAATATAAATATTTTTTTTAAAAATGTGTAATTATAGAAATAGATTATTAAGTTAAAATAAATTTTTTAAATGTTTCAATAGTTTTAATTTTTTTAAGTTTAAGTATATTATTTATGATATTAATTATATAAAATTATTTAATTTTAAAATTTAAAATTAATATTTAATAATAATATTTTTATTAAATAATAATTTTTATTTTTATTTACTTATATTATAATTATATATATATATAATTATAATATATATATATAACTTTAAAATTTAAATTAAGCATTATTAATGCGTATCAGTATAATTGATAATCTTATTAACTAAATTTTGTGCACGCTTCTGCGAATCTCAAGCGTCTTCTTCTTAATCTTGTAATTATAAAATGACATAGCACATATGTCTTCGCATTAGCTTTGTTTTGTGGATTCCCGGTAGGATCCAAACAAGAATTTCAGCAAAGGTAACAGAGAAATATAATCCGGTAACATCCAAAGTTTCGAACTTTTCAACGAAGTTGCAATCGCAAAGGACAAGTTGCAGAACAAAAATGTGGGCAAGTCGATGGACCTGTGATATTTTGGCAAAATCGATTGGTCATTACTTATTAAAAATCCATTACGCCACCCATCCATATGCTCCTCTTGTGACATGTATAATTTCCCGTGACCCACAAAACCCTAAAAAAAAAAGAAAAGGAAAGGAACAGCTCTCTAGACCAAGACTGGCGGACGGTCTTCAAAGTCTTTGGCAAAGACTGTTTATTGGCTATGCTATTTGGCTAATAAATACCAAAATATAAAGTGATTTAGTTTTTTTTTTTATTAATTTGAATTTAAATTATTTTATTATTATTCGTATTCAAATGTAAAATAAAAATTTATTTTTAATTATATGATAATAAATTTAAAATTTATTAATATTAAAATTATATATAAGAAAAATTTATTTAAATTTAAAAATATTTTAATAAAATAAATAAAATGAAAATGTGAGTTTTGAATATTAGGTATATATTTTTTTATAAAATAAAAAAAATTATATGAAATAGAGCATAATTGCAACACATCTATCTATGGCAAATAATAAATTAATTATATATTTGTATGCATTCCAAGAGGCCATTGGGCATGTTAATACTTGAAGTGTTAAAGATATAAAAATGTGAAAATTTTGAACAGAGAAGAAACCCTGAATTGATTGCTGCACACTGTTTTGCTAAAACTAACCTAATTAAAAGGGGACGATGTGGGATGAAATAGGCAATAAAAATTTCTCAAAAGTTTCTTTTGTAAAGGCTGCAAATAAATGAAGAAAGTTCCGCCACGTCACCACCTCAGAACCAAAGCCTTGAGAGCGCGAGAAGAAAATGGAAACCAAATGCGCCCTTCTAACGCAAACACGAATGCTCGCAACAAACGGATGGTAATTAATAAGAGCAACGTTACTTAAGTGTAATGAATAAAAAGTAATATCATAATTATACAAAAATAGTATAATAATTTTTTTTATATTTATTTTTTTTATTTATAAAATTTTAAAAAATTAATTAATTAATATTTTTATTATTTTTTAAATACTATCTTTTAATTATTTGATTAATTAGATGTATATTTAATAAACTAATTAAATATAAATTATGCACGTATTTGTCACTCATATTTACGTAGTTTAATTATTAATAATAAAAAATTATTATATTTATTTTATTATTTTAAAAAATTAAAAATAAATTAATCAAGATTAATATATTTATGATTTTTTTTCAAAAAAATATATCTTTGGAGCGGAGTAAAATTACAACATATTTATCACAAATAATATTATTTTGTTTACAAGATATTTAATTAATTAAAAATTTGTATACATGCCACTTGGCATGTTAATACTTAAGGCTAAAAGATATAAAAATGTGAAAAACTTGAACAGAGAAGAAATCTTGTATTGACTACTATCTATTTAATTTTACGCGATATATACACGGTTTCGCTAAAACCAACCTAATTAAAAAGGCAACAAGACCATCTCGATATACCCAATTAAAAAAGAATAAAAAAAAAAAAAAAGCGTAACGAAGTGGGATGAAATAGGCAAATAAAAATTCTCAGAATTTTCTTTTGTAAAGGCTGCAAAGAATCAAGTCTGCCACGTCACCAAAATATCCGCCCAAAAATGCTGACACGTTATTTTTTCTTTGATTTTATTTATTTATAATATTGAATAACATATAATTAATTAATATTTTTATTACTCTTTAAATATTATCTTTTTTTTTTTTTCGATTGTTAGATTGACTGAATGTATACTTAATCAACCAATCTAATGGATTGTGAACCCATTTACCACTCATATTTATACAACTCAATTTTATCTAATTATCAAAAATTAAGTTTTTATTATACTTATTTTAATTTTTATGAGTATAATAAGTATATTATTTTTAATCACACATTTTTTATATTTTATTTATATATAACATTTAATTAATTTAACTTATTTTTTATATAAATTAAAATTAAAATTTTAAAAATACAAAATGGTGCTGCCCAGCCAAGTCCCGAAAAAGATAAGGAATCTTTATTTTTTTCAAAAAAGAAAAAGCATAAGAAAATTATAATAAAATCAGAGCAAAAACCTGACTTGAGGGAAGTTCCCCGTGTCCTTTACGTATCTAAAACAACAAACCACTTTATATTGTCCATCTCTATATAAACACACCACAGTATCTTGTTCTTAAATCGCCGCTCTTTTCGTCTACGTCCCTGTTTACAAAAAGCAAAAGAACAAGCGAGTTGTGATATAAAGAGGAGAAGAGGTTCAGATCTGTAATTTTTAGCAAAAATATCGAAAACCCAGATATAGAAAATGAGTTATTACAACCAGCAACAGCCTCCTGTTGGTGTGCCTCCTCCCCAAGGTAACCCCCCACGGTTCTCTATACTTTTTTTTTTTTTGTTGATTTTAATTTTTTTTTCTCCCCCTTTTGATGTCAATAACAATCATGATTTAATTGGTTTTTTTATTGTTCTAAATTTTATTGGGGACATGTGGGTTTTGAGTTTTGCTTTGGGTATTCTTTTTTAATAAAAAATTAACGATTTTGAAATTTTGAGTTTTGAGATTTGATTTTGAAATTTCTAAAGACGGGTGTTAATTTGATTTTGGGCAAAAAGGCTATCCGCCGGAAGGATATCCGAAGGACGCTTATCCGCCACCGGGATATGCCCCACAAGGTTACGCACAGGGTTATCCTCCTCCTCCTCCTCCTGCCTATGCTCCTCAGTACGGCCAGCCACCTCCTCCTCAACAGAGCAGCGGCGCTGGTTGCTTGGAAGGATGGTAAGTAGGCCCCGCCCACTCTCTCTTTTCCTGCCTCTGCGTCTGCCTCTTTCTTTCTGTCTGTTTGTGTTTGTATTTTAATTTCATGATGACTTCTTAAACTCGAGCTTGACAATTAGGCTCAGATCTGGGATAATCTGGGTTTGTTTAACGGGCTAAGAACGAGTCAACTCAGTCCCCCACACAGTATTTTGTCATTATGTCTAAGTTGCGTTTGCTGCAAATTTTGGGTTCGGAACTCACATGATTTGATTGGTCTGCCGATTTGCTAGGGTTTATAGGTCTCTAAGATCCCACGTTACTATTTTGTTCACTCAAGTTTTGTGGAAAACTAGTCTGTGCTACGTCGTTTTCGCGTGTTTTGAGGTTTATATCATCGTGCATTTCAAGCAGTTCGCATCTTGTTTTTGAGTTTCACTTGGTACATTTTTTCATGAGTGAGTTAGTTATAGGCTACTTAACGTGGGTTTCTTTCTTTTTGATGCTTCAGTTTGGCTGCTCTGTGCTGCTGCTGCCTCCTGGATGCTTGCTTCTGATAAGAGACCTATGGGTGGTTTAACAGTGTATCATTGATTGGCGTGGCTTGATTGGAAGCATCAATAGTGCTTTTCAACTACCTTATAGTAGTTACTCTTTCTATGTTTCTCTTGTCCTGTTTCTCTTTGTCCTGTTTCGATTTTCCTTTTTTTTTAAGGTTTATCTTTGCGCAAATAATTTGAACTTTCGCGTGGAAGCAAACGCTTGCTGCAGTTTCTTTGGTGTTCTTCTTGGGTGTTTTCTATTCTGATTCATGTGCATCGTATTTTTAGGTGATTAAACTATGCGAGAGATTCTGTTTTCCTCTGCGGGGAGTATCTTGCGGAGTCTGATTCTTTCTGAACTTTCCTGGGATTAAGTTGTTAATGGGTTGCAATTGGAATTTGTTTTTTTTGTTTTTTTTAAATGGTGGGTCTTTCATATAAGAATGTTAAACGAGAACATGAACGAGTAAGTCGTATTCTGAGTTACTACGGGCAACTTACCGTAAAAAAGATTCGAGAGAGGAATACTCGGCTTTTGGGCCAAAGCTGGGGTCCCGAACTTTGCTTTTACCGGCAAGTGTGATGTTATGTTTGAGCCTTTTGCAATTAGTGCCGTGGAAGGAACGTAAATTTTGGAGGGCAACGACTATAATTGAAGCAGTGTAATCCATCTCATCAGTAACACTTAGCCAACAGCTAATGATGGTGGGTTTGCGGCGGCGCAACCCACTCGAGCTTTACTATTATTGTTAATGTTTTAAAAAACAAAAATATGGTTACATATATATTTTATAACTAATTTACATGAAATATTAAAAGCCTTGTAATATTGATCAGATTGTAGTAAATATAAAATAAACTTAAGTTCTTGCAAATATTGCGAAATAAAAATTTACTATATTTGTCTCTAATCAAAGCAACAAATTTTAACCCTTAAATAGTCATTTTAGTCTGCCGCTGCAACTCCCAAGTTCGTGGTGTTGAATGCTTTTCACATGATATCTCTGAGGAGAAAAGGGGGAGAAAGAGGAGCTGAGGTTAGCAAAAACTAGGCCCGCGAGCAGCGTGATTTCGAGACTGAATGAGGTGGCCAAGGCGGGGAGGTTCAGCGTCCAGACGACCGAGGCCAAAGCTAAATTGCAAGGGCACAGTAGGGTGGCAGAAAGGGGCCATCGGGGTGGAGATTTTTGCTGTTACGCCGTCCTTTCTGGTGGTGGAGGTGAAGTAAGATAACGGGGATACCCTGGAATACAACCAATTCTGCGGCAAAGAGTTGACACCGGCGCTCAAGGACATTGTCAGGATGTCACCGGCGGGAACTCTACGCTTGCTTGAAATATGAAAAGAAAACAAGAAAAAAAATAGGCAATTGGCTTGGCTGTTATTGTTGTTGGTATTTTGTGGTTCGAAATTCGATCGAGACACAGCGTGGGTCTTTCTAATTATTCATGCTGTGCGTTCTTTTATTGATTTGGTTGTCCAAGAAAGATGGTTCTGTGAGTCATTCATTCAGATGCAATTTGTGATCTTTTGAGTCATTTTGTACGAAATTTATGTGTACAAAAGTTGGATTGCTGTTTGGTTTTGTTTTGTTTCACTTCTGCTTTGACCCCTTTTTGCTTTTCCTTTTTCTTGTCTTTTTACTCCTTTTCCTTTTCTATTATCATCTGTTATGCGCGTCCTCCTGATCATCGTTTTTAATCTTAAGGTCCCTTTAGCTCTGCTGGATCTTTCTCGAAACGGTATCCGTTTAAAGGACTTAGGAGGAACCAAACTTTGCTGGATACATAGAACTTGTTTAGAAGTTTTGTTCGTATTACTACTATATGGTATTTGATTAGTAGGTAGCAAGAAATTGGGAGCTGAAACATATGGGTCTTGAAATAAACACCAAACTTTCTCGGTACCCTTAAGTGCCTTTGCCACTGGGGTTCGGCAGAGCAGTTGAAATTGTTTGGAATCCGTTCAGGAAAGCAGTCCCCCCGGAATCGGATGTACTATTTGGCTTGAAACATTTTCCGAAGTTTAATTGGAATTGAAGTTTTCGTTTCATATATACTATCACTATCCATCACCGCTTAGCTGTTGGTGCCGTCAGCCATAATCGTTAGCTAGTTATAAACCGATTCGTGCTTTCTTGATTAGCATTTCAAATAGGGTTGGGGTTCCCGGACGGAGATAATGACATCACAGCGAAGATCGTATTCGTGCATGCAGGGGCGATTTTATAGGCAAATGACGCGTTGGGGCGACGTGCCAACAAAGTCGAGGCCGAAGGCACACATGTTTGGGTCGGCTGAGGGGCCTTCGGCATTAGGTGGACAGCCTCGGTGAGAAATGCAAAAGGCCGGCAAATGTGAAAACACTTTTTCCTTTTCCTTTTTGTTTATACGAGGAAAACGCGTTTTTTAGTATATCACGAGGAACATGTATTGATTCAACCTAGGACGTCTTTTTTTTAATGTTGTATTGATTTGACAGATAATTACTCGTTAATCAAGTATATAATGGGAGACATGTATTGATTTGACTTAGGGAGACTTTTTTTTAATGCTGTGAATTATTAGATATTTTAAATATAAATATTTTGTTAGAATATTTTTAAATAATATATTTATTTAAAATTTAATTATAATATAATTTAATTAATAAAAAATAAAATTTATTATTATTATATTATTAAAAATTATAATATTAAGTTTAATTAAAATATTAATAAATATACTTAATTTAATTAATATTATTATTATTATATATATATATATATATAATTAGTCATTTTTATTTTTAATAAATACAAAAGTTTTATTTAAAAATGTGTGATTATAAAAAATATCTTAAGAGAAAAATTAATTATTAGATTAAAATAAATTTTTTAGACATATCAATAATTTTAGTTTTTACAAGTTTAACTATATATTATTTATAGTGTATATAAATTTTATTTTAAAATATTTTAATATTATTGATTAATAAATTTTAACATGGACTAGTCGTTGCTTGCCTGACACGCTAACGACAAATTAAGAAATCAGCGACCTCCCCGCCAATTAAGACATATCAGAATAATTGATAACCTTATTAACTGAATTTTGCGCACGCTTCTGCTAATCTCGAGCGTCTTCTTCCAAATCTTGTAATTATAAAATGACATAGCACATGTGTCATCGCATTAGCTTTGCTTTGTGCATTCCCAATAGGATCCAAACAAGCATTTCAGCAAAGGTAACAGAGAAATATAATCCGGTAACATCCAAAGATTCGAACTTTTCAACGAAGTTGCAACCGCAAAGGACAAGTTGCAGAACAAAAATGTGGGCAAGTCAATGGACCTGTGATATTTGGCAAAATCGATTGGTCATTACTTACTAAAAATCCATTACGCAACCATCCATATGCTCCTCTTTTGACATGTATAATTTCCCGTGACCCACAAAAACCTTAAAAAAAAAAAAAAAAAAAAAAACTCTCTAGATCAAGACTGGCAGAGAGTTTCCGTTCAAAGTCTTTGGCAATGACTTATGAAGACTGGGCAGAGACTGTTTATTGGCCATGCTATTTGCTTCTCAAACCGCCACGTCTCTTTTTACAAAAAAAGCAAGTGAATTAGGATATAAACATGAGAAAGGGGTTCAGATATGTAATCTTTAGCAAAAACATCAGAAACCCAGGTGTAGAAAATGAGTTATTACAAGCAGCAACTCTCTCTCGTTGGTGTGCCTCCTGCCCAAGGTAACCCCCCACAGTTCTTTTTACTTTTTTTTTTTTGGTTGGTTTTAATTTTTTTCTCCCCCTCTTGATGTCAATAACAATAATGATTTAAGGGTTTTTTTGTTATAATTTTATTGGGGATATGTGGGATATCCCCCACAAGGTTACCCATAGGGTTATCGTCGTCCTCCTCCTCGCTATGCTCCTCAGTATGGCCAGCGACCTCCTCCTAAACAGAGCAGCAGCGCTGGTTTTCTTGGAAGGATTGTAAGTGGGCCTCACCCTCTCTCTCTCCCTGCCTCTGCGTCTGCCTCTCTCTTTCTGCCTGTTTGTATTTGTATTTGTATTTTAATTTCCGATGACTTCTTAAATAATCTGGGTTTGTTTAACGAGCTAATAACGAGTCAACTCAGTAGTCCACGCACTATTTTGTCGTTATCTCTGAGTTGCGGTGGCCGCAAATTTTGGGTTCGGAACTCGCATGATTTGATCAGTCTGCCAAGTTGCTCAGGTTTATAGGTCTCAAAGATCCCACGTTAGAATTTTGTTCACTCAAGTTTTGTGGAAACCCAGACTGTGCTACGTCGTTTTCACGTATTTTGAAGTTTATATCATCGTGCATTTCAAGCAGTTTGCATCTTGTTTTTGAGTTTTACTTGGTACATTTTTTCATGAGTCAGTTAGTTATAGGCTTCTTAATGTGGGTTTCTTTCTTTTTGATCCTTCAGTTTGGCTCGTCTGTGCTGCCACTGCTGCTGCGAATGTATCTGTGATGCTTGGTGCAACTCACGAGAGATCTACGGGTGGTTTAACAGTGTATCATTGATTGGCGTGGCTTGATTGAAAGCATCAGTAGTGCTTTTCAACTACCTCATAGTAGTTACTCATCTATGTTTCTCTTGTCCTGTTTCGATTTTCCTTTTTTCTTTTAAGGTTTATCTTTGCGCAAATAATTTGAGAGTGGGGTTCGTAACACACCCAAATAATAAAGCTGTCACCTAGAAAAATGCAGTATAATTTATCTCAGCAACACCTTGCCAACTGGCGATGGTAGTAGGCATGCAGCGGCGCAACCCACTCAGGCTTTACTATTGTTGCTTGCTTACATAGTGACACCGAATGGACATCCCATTCCCGCAACGATGTCACAACGATAATAATGGCATCCATTTTTGTTACAGCAATGACGACATAAATCATAGGATTGTGATCAGTGACTCCAATAATTGTTAAGCAGTATTGTCCCGGTTTGGCTTGGGCAAAAACTTCAGAAATGCCGAAGAGAATCCATTTGCATGTGGGAATTCCGTAGCATTTTTCTTGCACAGACAATTCCTGATGAACAAAGTATAAGTTCAGCTAAGATGAGTTTCATGGGGGGAAAGAGGTAACACACCTATCGGCTGATGACTGCAAAGTGCAAAGTCAGACATCGAGCTTGTCTCCTAATAAATGTTTTGCCATAAGTAAGAGAGTGTAAAGGAAGTCCCCCACCAAGTAGAGGAGCGTTCAGTTCAGACAAGCTCTAGAGATTCAGAAGACATGACAAGGGCTACCCATCATCAGAACAGTCATTCTGATGCTCATTCTAGTTCTCTTTGTGGTTCTCACCGAAAAGCCGAGTGCTTCATGATGGTATGTTTTGGTTTTGAAGCTTATATTTAGCAGAATGGGATTGAGTCATGGAATGCAGTGCATCAGAATTTCTTTATAATACTCGTGCCTAGACTCAGATGATCGCATCCTCCGTTGCATCTTTCCAAATATAAGGAATTTTCCTTTTTCTCATTCGTTGATGGGTACTTGAATAACTAGCAACATTTTTTTCAATAAATTTTACCTCAAATCGTTTCAAAAATTAAAAATTTTAAATCCGAAGCTTAATCAATATTAATTAATTTTTTTTTAAAAAATTAATTTTATGAAATATAATTTAAACTCTTTGTTTGTCATGAGTAAAAAAAAAAAAAAAGACAATTTATTTGAATACGTAAATAACATAAAAAATAAAAAATTTATTTATTATTTTAATGACTCATGGGGCTTCTGTTCTCATTTCCAAATTGATCATTTGCTCGTTAACAATCGAACAAGGAGGGGTAGCATATTGAAATATTCTTTGTTTGTAACAACATTAATTTCTTGCCTGCCTTCTACCTTGATTTAAAAAATTTACATGTTAATATGTCCAAAGCGTCTATTAATGCAAATATTCTAATACAGAGCCCACTGGGAGACACGTGCTTTGGCATTAAAAATCCTGCCCAGCTTGGGGGGGGGGGGGGCGGTTCCCTCAGCTCACTCAACCCAAACCTGTATTGCGATAAGCTCTTTATTGGTCAATGGATTTGACTTGGTTCTTTGGTGCTTGATTAAGTTCCACTGAGGTAACTCAGATATTATCAAGAAAGGACAAAAATGAGGGGATGATTGAAGGGAGGCCCCACTGTAGTTAATGGCTATATTGACTTGTGTGCCAGTAGTTTAATTGTCTATTATTATTTGATTTTTTTTTTTATTTAGTTGACCGCCCATTGTTATTTGAAATGATGGTCATACTCGAGGTTAGAATGAGATAAGGGAATTGGGGTGTGTGTGTGTGTTTTTAAAATTCATTGAAAAGGGAAATAAAAACTGAAACAGAGTATAAACAAATTAACCTCTAAAAATAATTCAATGGTTGTAGAAAAGTGTGTTAGATATGCATCTCAAATGCCCCAACTTTAATAAATGATTTGTGTAAAAATTAGTTTTTTCTAAAATATTGGGTCAACTCATAATTTCAAACTCCTTTAAAAAAAACTCAATAATTTGAAATAAGTGTGGCATTAAGATGTTTATTCAAACTTGCAAAGCCATACCAATTTATGTACCACCGTTTGAGTGTTTAAGTACCAATTTATATTTATATTGTTGAATGATAGGCTTCCCTAACATTGTACTTGAAAGGGAGTAAAAAAAGGAGAAAATAAGAGAAAAATAATAAAAATAAAAAGATAATACTTGTCCATGAAAAATATTAAAAAAAAATTGAGAAAAAAATTAAATTTTTTCATTACTTAACAAATTTATTTCTTTAAATTTTAAGAAAAAAATTATTCATTTTCTATTATTTTATTAAAAAATTATTATTATTATTATATATATAATAAAAAATAAAAGTAAAATTTTTATACATATTATTTTATTTTTTGTCAAGAAAATTTCAATTTTTTATTTTTATCACTCTTTTTCAAATATAAAAAATAATGAAAAATTTTTATTTCCTCTAATTTTCTTTTCCTCATTTATTTTGTTATCCAAGCAAAAGCTAAAGAGTAAACGCGGGCCGGGCTGGGCCGGTCCAGTAACATGGTATATAATGGACCACAATTTATTACATAAGAAACAGGCCCTTATTTTTCTTTTCCCGAATTTCATAAACATCTCACCTGGAAAAATAAAATTAAAAACTAATTATAAAAGCGAAAAAAAAATTATCTATTGCCCTCAAGCAGCCCGCTTTACCGTTTCTTCTAACTGGTATTTCCGATTTCTTTTTGTTTCCTTTGATTTTTTTTTTTAATGGGATTTTCTCTTCTCGTTCTTTTGGCTTTGGTTTTTTTTTTTTTCTTTTTTTTTTTTTAATCTCTTTTTAGCATTCCGGGAATGCTGAATGAGAACTGCATAATTTTCTTGTGATTCATTGTGAAAATGTAAAGTTAGATTCTTTTTTCTTAGTTTTAATGGGATTTCCTTGATGGGCTTGTAGTTAAGTTTCTTTTTGAATGCATGTAAATCAATTGCTTGATTGATAGTTTCGATCCACTGGAAATATTGAAGCAATTTAGAAAGAGCAGACTATTGGGTAACCTGAATGTTTCAGCTCCAAATTTTCATGGGGTTGTCATCTTTTCCTTTTTTTTTTTTTTTTTAATAATTTGAGTATCAACAATGGAATCATTGAATCTAACTTGAATGCGATTGATGCTTTTTGGAGGTTATTTGATGTTATCTTTTGTTCATATCTTTTATTTTTTTCGTTTTTCTTGATGAATTTGGGCGCTTATTTTGTAGCGGGGATTTGTTTGAGGGGTTCGCTTTGTGGTACTTTTGATGGGTGCGCCAAAACAGAAATGGACGGCAGAAGAAGAAGCTGCTCTAAAAGCTGGAATTATCAAACATGGGCCTGGCAAATGGCGCACGATACTTAAAGATCCTGAATTTAGCAGTGTCTTGTATCTGCGTTCAAATGTAGACCTCAAGGTCAGTTTTTTCTTAATGCTCTGTAAATTCACAATACTATATGCATCAAGTTTGAGATGTAATAGGTATTTGGAATGGTTTCTACCTAATTGCAGCATTAGAACTCTCTCTTGATCTCTGTGCATGCAGTCCAGATTGATTTGTTTGTTATGCCTGTTATTTAACGTGGCAGGACAAATGGAGAAACATGAGTGTGATGGCAATTGGGTGGGCCTCCCGAGACAAGTCTAAGTTAGCTGTTAAGAGGGTGCAACATGCTGCTAAGGCTGATGAGAACCCTCTTGCTACCACTACTGTTGTTCAAAGTGATGAAGATGCTACAGATGTGAAGCCTCCTGCAGTTTCCAATACAATGCAGATTACTGGAACAAAGAAAACTACAGTAAGGTTGGTATTCTTTTGGTTATTTTTAGATCTGATATTGCATGTATGGAGTTCGTAACTTTTGCCTCACAGTAGTCCCAGAATGTTATACTACCTTCCTCATATTGCTGCCTCAGTTCTTGCAGCCGTAGTATGACTTGCATATTCATACATCGTAAGTGTTGTTGCAGTAACTGATTTGTACAATCAGCTGACTTTTAGCCATTAGGTCTGCAATAGTGATATTTATGCACAAAACATTCATGGTGTTGTGTGTACAGGCTGAAGATTTTGGATGACTGGTGTTTTAAAGAACTTATAATGATTTTGTATAAATGGCTGGAGCCTTCTTTTAGTTGGAAGCATCTGCAGCAACATTTTGTTTGACATAAAGTGAAGACTCTTTAGGGATTCCCCCCAAAAAAATAAAAAAAAAAAAAAAAATGTAGTCTAAAGTGCAGAATGAAATGCTAGATATTCCTGCCTCTTTTTTACATCATCTTTCTCCTCTTCTTTTCATTTCTGCAGGCTGGATAATCTTATAATGGAGGCCATAAGCACATTGAAGGAGCCTGGTGGTTCTAACAAGACAGCAATTGCTACATACATAGAGGTTGATGTCCTTTGAGTCATAATAGTTCTGCACTGTAAATCTTTCTGGTTTGCCCATTATCCAAAACTAAAATGGACTGATCATCTCTGTTAATTCTGCAGGAACAATATTGGCCACCACAAGATTTTAGGAGGATATTGTCTGCAAAATTGAAGTATTTGACTACCAATGGTAAACTGATTAAGGTAATACCGGCCTTTAGTTATTCATTTAACCCATTTTATGAGTATAATTTCACTTGGTGCTTGGCTATGAATCTTTCTTCATTCATTCATGCCCCTAGATGATTCAAATTTTAGCTCAAAATTTAAATTTTTGATCTAGTTCCCCAAATTTGGTCATACTTTTTGAAGTTTGATTAGCTAGATATTTGCAACAAGCTCATAAAATTTAATGTCTCATGACTCATTTTTTTAGTGAGCTTAGTTCTGTGCCAATTTCCTGCATTAAAGCTCATTTGCTGGTTTTGGTCTCTCAAATACTGCATCAAAATAGTTGCTATTGCCTCAGTACATCTTGCAAATAGTGGATCTGATTTTAGATAGTGCTTTTGCAAAATTCTCATATAAGTGAAAGTGGTGATCTTTGTTTGTTGACATGCATCTCAATTAAGCATGAAAAATATGGTCTAAAGGTTGCATTCCTTTGAAGGATATTTTGATCTTGAGTTGTAATGGCCAACACTCATAGTAAACAAGTCTCACCTCTTTGTCAATTTGTTTTCTAATTAGTTGCAGTTTATCCGAATAGATGTGGATTCTAATCTGGTTCCAATGGTCATTGGTGCAGGTTGAACGCAGGTATAGGATAGCACCTAGTCCTACATTCTTTGGCAAAAGGAGAAACACTCCCATGTTATTGTTTGATGGAAGACATGGAATTTCTCCAATTGTGGAAAGAGATAATTTCAATACACCGACAAAGTCTCAGATTGATTTGGAGCTAGCCAAGATGAGGACTATGACATCACAAGAGGCTGCTGTGGCAGCTGCTCGAGCAGTTGCCGAGGCGGAAGCTGCCATAGCCGAAGCTGAAGAGGCAGCAAGGGAGGCAGAGATAGCAGAAGCAGATGCAGAAAGCAGCGCAAGCATTTGCCAAAGCAGCTCTAAAGACACTAAAGGGAAGGACTATCCCAAAGATGGTAAGTATCAGCTTTTCCCTAAATGATCGCTTAGCTTAACTGAGATGTTTGGGAAGAGGCTCAGTGATGGCTGGATGGCTCATTCATAAATAGGAAACAGAATAAATTAGCCAAGTTGCTCTTGAAATCAAAGTGGGGAAAATAACAAGGCTTATTTATGGAATATTGTTGAAACTGTCAACGATACATCATTCCTCACTTTCTCCTAAATCCTTTTAGTGTGGACACAAAGCTGGATGCACACATGTTTGCATGCACACATACCCACATGTTGCCCTCACTTCGAGAACTTGGTTACCAGGCTAAATCTAATTCCAAAAGAACTAGAGACCAGGGAAGGAGTTTGAGTTTGAGTAGGCTGCTCTTTCTGCAATGGAATGTTTGTTCCTGGTCTGATATATGTTGAGTAGGCTGCCTTTCTAGGATCTCTTATTTTGACTTCTTGCGTAAACATTTTTTCCAACCTTGTGCAGATGATCCGTGCTTGATCAATCTTTAGAAAAATGGAAACTAAAAGAGTGCCAGAACAGTTTAATCGACATTAGAAGACCTGTTTTGTGACCTGCCGACTCCATCTGCTTTTTGTAAATATGGAAAGGCCATTTTGGAGGAATGCACTTTTTTCACCTTTGCCGGTGGCTTCTGGTTGCTTGGTGTGTATCACATCACATAGGCTCATGTTGCTGGACAACAGGTGGGATTTTGTGATTTATGTTTTGGTTGGAAGTTTTGACAATTGTCCAAAGTTTTGTCACATGTAGGTGTCTTTAACGATCTGCAACGAGAAGGATTGGCTTAGGAATGTACAAAAGTGAAATCAGAACAGTTGAAACCCAACTGGGGTCGTCAACAGTTCTTTCCTTCTGGTCCATGTCTCTGTCAAACCATCGGCAATGGTTTTAATTTATAGCAAAAATTTACAGATTTTTCATTTCTAACGAATAAAAATGCTTTCTTTTGAGGTTAAACAAGCTGGTTTTGTTACATGTCATGCTATAATAATAATAATAATAATATTTATTGTGTTTATTCTGTATTATTTTTTATGAGAAGTTAAATTTTGAATTTGTCACCAACAGGTAATGTAAACAACGCTGTCCTGATGCGTTAATTAGTGATTACCCTCCATGTTTAGGCCCACCGCACCTTCCGGGGTGCTTTCCAGCGATTACTGGGCTAGAGGGACAGCAATTATTTAGTCCTTTTTTTTATGAATTTCTGATGTCTGTTTCGGCTTTGAATTAAACGGGCTGAAGTCACACCCATGCAAAAAGGTCCTCGGAAATCCTGGAAGTATTTTTGGACGCACTTTTTTAAAATAATATCTCCAATTAAGAAGTACTTTTCTTCTTAGAAATAATATGTTGACTCAACTGCCCCCTGCTGCGGTTGGTTGCAAATGAAACAGTAAGCAAGAAAGAGTGACGGGCCTTACTGGTGGTGCGAGGATTTTCTTGTCTTTTAAGACGCCCCCCCCCCCCCGGGCCTGTATCCACCAACTCAACCAAATGATGAGCTTGATAATCCTATTTAAATTGCAATTATTTTTCCCTTTAAAATTAATATTAGAGAGGAAAATAGCTTTAAGGTTCTTCCTAGACAACGCAAACTCACAAAAGACGAGTCCAGAGAGAGAGAGAGAGAGAGAGAGAGATGGCTCTCTAAAGGTCTCTGCCTCTCGGAGCAATATTTCTACTGCCCGTTTTGCCCTCCCTGACTTCATTATTTCTCGTTATCTTACAACCACCTTTTCGGGTTTCGCTCAAAGTCTTTTTCTTGGATGATTCGTGTTGTCTAGGTACCCCAGAAGCAAGTACATGACTTTCTGCCACCCGGTTTTTATTTTCTTTTATTTTTTCCCTTTTGATTTCATTTCCGGGGTCCTTTTCTTGATTGCCTTGGTGGGTTCTGTGTTTTCTGTTTTTAAAATTATTTTTTTAGCCTGGAGAAAGATTCCGAATATTTCGAATTCTTGGGGGGTTTTTTACCTGAAAGAACTCTTCTTTCTCATGTGGTTTGTGTAATAGCAAAGAAATTGAGGCCGAGAGAGATACCTTGTACTTTGTTTTAAAACATTCTTGAACGTTTGTGTGTAGTTTATGATTTCTGTCTTTTTGTTTTTTTTTTTTGGCCCATCTCAAATTGCTTGGTGTGGCTTCAAACAGGTGTTTTTTTCGTGATACCCTTTTGGTTGAATTTGCAGGTTTTTGCTTTTGACATCTTTTTATTACTTCTGTTTAGGCCATAATGTCTGTTGGTTTCCTTGAAGGTTCTTCGACACTTTATTGCCTTCTGAGTCACTTTGTCTGTTTTGTCTTTATAGTTGAATTTAAGTGTGAAATACGAATCTGGATTTAATGACTTCTTGGAAAATTCAGGCCATGTTTAAAATTTTCGTGTAAAGATCGCTTCTTTGTTATATGTTCTATACACAAGCCAGAAACTAAGGCGAGAAATGCTCTGTCGTTTTGGTTAAGAAATTTCTGTGAAGTTCTTTATGCTTTTTTAAGCTTCTTTTTCCCAAACTTAAATTGCTTGGAAAGGGCGTCAAACTAGATTCTTTTATGATACCCTTTGGTTTAGTTTGTAGCAAATTACTTTTGAGATTGCTTCAGAGGTTTTGTTTAGGCCTTGTTTTACCACCTGTCAGCTGACAACTCTCTCTGTTTGTACTTGTGTTTGACAGATATGGATACAGATTTACAAGACAAGGAATCTTTTATGGCCCGCATCCAGCAATTAGAACACGGTAACCTTTCTTCTTTAATTCTTCAATTGTGCTCTAATTTATGCTTGCGTCTATTATGACTTACTTTTTGTGTTCTGAGTCACATAAGTATAGCAAGTGTTTGATATTGCTTGATAGACACTTTTCTTTCCTTTCCAGGGGGATATGGTTGGATTTTATGGAAGTAACTTTTTTCAATTTAGCTCAAATTGAATCATGTAAACATTCCTATTGCTTTGCTTTCTGTTGGTTTTTTTTTTTTTTTTTTTTGATTGCACTGGAGATACTTTAATTGTATTGTTTTCCTCCTAAACTTTAATTATCCTATTATGAATCTCTGGCCAAAACCTCTGGTTTGAGTTGGTTTTTTATTTATTGATTGTTAATTATCAATTCAAACATCTGTACAGGATGTAATTTAACCACATTATTGTGTTTTCTTAGAGCGTGATGAGTTATGCAAAGATATAGAACAATTGTGTATGCAGCAGGCTGGACCTAGCTACCTTGCTGTGGCAACACGAATGCATTTTCAGAGGTATAAGTTTTTTCCATTCTTCATTCCCCCCTCCTTACTGTACATGAGATCTTCTCTCTTTTTCCTTTCCATCGATTTTTTTTTTTCATTGTGGATTGGTTGCTATTGACAAGGAAATTGATTGCTTTAAAACTAATGCCATATTAGGACAGCTGGCTTGGAGCAGGAGATCGAGAACTTGAAAAAGAAATTAGCTGCATGCACAAGAGATAACATTAACCTTCAAGAGGAGCTGTCAGAGGCTTACCGAATAAAGGTGAGGACTGAATCTGCATTGGGTCTGCTTTGTCTAGCCCATTACATTCTTATACTTCTACTTTGATTTGTTCAGAGCCAACTGGCAGATCTACACCGTGCAGAAGTTGAAAAGGTTTCTCTCTCTCTCTCTGCACCTCTGTACTGTGCTTGTGTGAACAGTCAGTGCATTCTTGTGTGTGTGTTTGTGTATGTTTGTCTAGAAAACTTGTGCATCTATTTTTCTGCAGTCAGTGAGAATTTTTGCATGCTTCTGTCTATTTGTATGGATGTTATGATGATTCAGTTTCGTCAAAGATCCATGTAAAGTAAATCAATAACTATAAGAACAAAGGACCAACTGGATATTATTGCAAAAATTAGAATTGGTGAGAAGTACTATAAGCTGGGCGAAGAAAATGTTGAGCTTCCATAGCACTATATCCTAGATTGGTTCAGTTTTATTTCCTGTAATAGCTCTGTTTAGTACATTATTTGATATGTTAGCATACTTTTCTTTTGAGAAGATGTTAGTTTTTCTACCGGCTGAATTAACGTTTTGCTATCAATCTAACGCTTTGTTTCATCCATTATGAATCGAAGGCTGTGGTAGAATTAGTTGCTTTGGCAACCTATATGAAGAATGTTTGTGAATCTCTTTCTTTTTGCTTGGAGAAAGAAAATTCTTTTTTTCTTTTAAAACAATAAAGAATTGAAGTTTCTTGCCATGGTTGTTCCCAACGTGTTTTATACTTTTGCCAGAATACGGAGGCAGAGAAGCAGGTTAAATTTTTTCAAGGCTGTGTAGCACGTGCTTTTGCTGAACGTGACCAATCAATTATTGAGGTTGTGGAAAATCCTTCTTGAGTTCATTTACCAGTTGTTTGGCCTTGTTCTGCTTTACGCTGCATTGTAATAGATTTCTTATGTAACACTTATAAGGCTCTGAGGCTTTTAATGCACGGTGGCAGGCTGAGAAAGCCAAGGAGAAGGAGGAGCTCATGTCACAGAAGTTTGGTGAGATTGAGAGCAGGTACCTGTCATGTTTAGTTTCTTTTGTTGTCAACGTATTATTGACGACACAAAAAGTTAAAGGTCAGTTTACTGCTATACTGCATTTTCCCAATTGGAGTGAATAGTTTGCTTTGATACTCAACGTTCTTTCCAAAAATTCTATAGACCAGGAATCCTTTTAAGTGGATGGAAGTAAAATTTTTTTAACATTCCTTGGTTGATTCTTAGATTCAAAGTGTTATTTATTTATTTATTCTAAATTGGTGATATATAGTTATGCACTGTGAGTATGAATGTTGGCATTTTTAATCCATTCTATGTATCTTTCATGAATAGTGATAAAAATTGACTTGTTTGGTTATGCAGTATAAAATAGGAATTTGGTTTTGTTTACTACTTATTGAATGTTTCTGATCCTGTCTTTTAGTGTAATGATTTAGTTGTGAAACTGTAGTAATATCTTGTCTGTGTGATTCTGAAGTGCTTATTTAGGGGCTCTGGAGAGAAGGTATCCTTCATTGTACCTGCATGCAACATTTATTTCAAACAGAAAATTTTTTTTATCTGAGACTGATTCCAATTATGCATTAGTTTTTGTCACAAAGTGTGAAATTGTTGCAAAAGCTACAAGTCTAGATTGAGCATATACTGTTGTGACAAGATCATGTGATTTATCATTGTCACTGGATATTATGAATGGTTTCCTCTGTGGTGAGTTTTTTTTTTTTTTAATGAACTAATCATCCCTGTTTGTAGTGTATTTTACATCATTTTACGTAGAACTAGAAGACATTTCTGAGTTGCCTTCTTAACCCTTTAGATTGTATAGCATCTGCAATTGAACATCTGATAATTGGTTATATAGGTTGGATGAACTCACCTCAGAGTGTCTCGCACATAAGAAATTAAATGATGCACTCAGGGTTGATCTGGTGAAGCTGGAAGAGCAGAGTGAAACTTCGAAGAAGGTAGTAGCTTTTTAGCTCTTTGTGAACCAGTCCCATATAAAACATGTTTTATTGCTGATTGATTGCACATGAAATCTGTAGCCATCTGGTATCCAGTTTACATAGTTATTATCAATTATCAATGGGGAATCTTTGGATAGAAAGAATTAGATATCACCTCAAACTTAGTTCAAAATAGAACTGAATGGTAAGAAAAAATTTATGTATAGTACTTATTGTTATCCATCTTCTGGTTCATATGGTTTTTTTTTTTTTTAAATGGTTTGTTGCTCAATGCTAGGTTGTCAGCAAATTCTATGATATCAGGCAGCATTCTCTGGAGGCATCCAAGGATACAAGTTGGGATGATAAATGTGCATGTCTGCTGCTTGACTCATCAGAACTGTGGACCTATAATGATACTTCCACATCAGGATATATTGTAAGTTTTCTTTCCTTATATTTTGGCTGTTATTTTTGTGTGCCTTGTATCATCACAAGCAATGCATTGCACTGTTTTGTCTTCACAACAGTGTAGATAGATAATTGATTGGTAACAGCTTAGTGCTGTTGCTGTTTGCCCATCCACCATTTATATTGATATTGCATTTAAACTTTTGCTATGTTGTTCTCTCTTGTTTGCTGTGTCGTAGCACTACTTCGTAATGGAATAGTGGAAGTGCATGTAAGCTTAACTCTCTTTGTGTGTGGATCTTCCAAATTAATTCAAGTATTAGTTGAATGAATCCAGTAATTTATGCCAAATTTAGGTTCTAAAACTATTGCATCTTAGTAGAGTCTACCCTTTACCCTACCTGAATAACTTATCATCAGACAGAGTGGATTAGAAGAAGAGCTGGAGATGGTGAAGAAGTCTATGGATAATCTTCAAGGCAAATTGCGGGTGGTATGTAATTTTTTTAGTTGAGGTCTGTTTTATCAAGCTTTCTGTTATGTTTTTGTCTAATATGGACCTACTGTGGCTTACAGGGTCTGGAAATTGAAAGCCACTTAAAAAAGAGAGTTCAAGAACTGGAAAAGAAACAAGTGGGTTTAGATGTTTCTTTTAAATTTGAGATTTAGATTAGATTTGTGAATCTTTCTGGATTGTGAAGTCGCCAACTTCAATGCAGATTCTATCAGACAAAATGATTGTGAGAGAGATAGAAAGGTTACGAGATTTTCATTCTCAATACAGAGATTACATTATCAAACTACTCAGGGAGCAAAACTCGCATATTGAATTAGTTATCAATGTCATTGAGGAAAGGGCCAGACAAATTGATGTGAGCAGAGAGCAAAATTTGAAGCCTTATCATGAAGCTGTAAACTCAGATGAAAATGAGTGTCGAGACGTGCATATAAGCTCTGATGCAGTCCCTGAATTAGTGTCCAAGGTCAAGCCTCTCTCTCTCTCTTCTCCTTATGCACATATATGCATGCACACACACACAGTTCAAGCCCTCCCACTCTTATTCTCCTTTGCAGTACTGTATGTTTTTTTTCTCTCTCTCTCTTCCATCAGTGGATACTGCAGTTCCTAAATTGAAAACAATTAGAGTCGTCTGCACTTGCCACTGCAAGTCAGTAACAGTACCTATATTGTGTAGGCCTGTAGTCTAGGACTTCCAAAAGCTTTTGGCAGCTCATGTCAATCAAAAGAAGCTTAAATGATTCAAATGTTCATGCCTAGGGAAATAGTTAACATTAACAAAGATCTCCAATTTGCAAACATTATTTTCCTTATGAGTTTTCCAAAGTTGTCCACAATAAGATATTAGCTATTCATGCTACTGTTTGTCTCTGGTTTTAGACAGAATTGCTCTCGAACTGATAACTCATCCCACAGACATAATCCTGTTGAACAATGATCAAATCATGTTTTTATGTAATAGATATTAAATCATCAGAAACTGCTGCTTAAGCATGTAGCTTTAGCATGTGGAGGAGATGGCAAACAGAAACTGCAAAAGGCAGTGCGAAACTAATTCATGTTTGCCCTTAAAAGATTCCCCCATTTTGACAACCTTCATAGCATGATAGCAACAATTATGAGAAGCTATGCAGGGAACAAGCATCAGGCATTCTGTTGTTGCAGTCATTAAACTTAGATGTTTGATAGATTTTATGAGTTGTTTCTAGGAATTTTTTTTGTTAATTTATATTTTATGCTATAGGAAAGCAATAAATGGTTAAGTACATACTGGAATCTGAACCTGGATTATGTTCTTCATTCAACTGCCCTTTTATGATTGTACTTCCCATTTTTAGAGGTTTCATGCCTTTTCTATTATGTATTCTTAAAGCTTTTGCCATGCAGAGAGATGACCATGTTGCCTCATCATTGGTGGTTGATGGGGAAGGAAAGACCTCTGAAGCCCTTTCACAGGCACTAAGGGAGAAGGTTATCTATATTGTCCCATTATTCACAATTTTTTTTTTTTCTTTGTTTCCGTAATTTTTTCAGTTTACTAATCTGCAACTGTTGTGCATAAGTTCATTCTAGTGAAAACATCTTTTTGTCAGGTTTCCGCTTTGCTTCTTCTATCTCAGCAGGAAGAAAGACATTTACTGGAGAGAAATGTGAATGGAGCACTTCAGAAAAAAATAGAGGAGCTGCAGAGAAATTTATTGCAGGTAATATTTTGGATTCTTGGACCTTTTGCACTTTTTCCATTAAGGATCTCCTTCTTTTGATTTTGGAAATGTTTTACAATGCCTTCTTTCTAATGAAAATTTCACATCCTCCTAAAATTCAGATTGCTTTTTTCTTCTCTAGAATGGTGAGCTTGTCGGTTGGATTTATGATGCACTGGCTGATTTCTGATGGTTTAGGTTACAAATGAGAAGGTCAAAGCTCTCGTGGAGGTGGCCCATTTAAAGCAGGAATATCAGCAACTGCAAGAGTAATGCTTCCTTTTTCCAGATTGTAAAATTTTGGTGTACACTTTATGTTCTTGAACTGCTATTATCTATTTTGGCTACTTCTTTTCTAAACATCAAGACATCTCCACTGGTTCACCACTTCACCCAACCATGTAGTTTCTTGGTGTATCAAAGTATGCTGTTTTAAATTGATTGTCACAAATGCACCTATTGCCCCCAAGGACTTCTAGCAAAGTGCATGCAAGTGTTTTCAGGGCTTTATGAGCCACCTAGTTCTAAAAGTACATTGATTGAGACAAAACCATAAGGCATCTGATGTACAAGTTCGTCAAAGCTGTCTCAAGTAGATCTGATGGTGAGATAATCATGGTAATCTATTTCTGTTCTACTTCGGGTGGACATGTGTTTTCCTTCTTCATAGTTTCTTAGAAGAGTTGCCTTGGGGGCTTCGTATGATTCAAATCCTCAACATTTTTTAGCACATAGGTGGTACAGTGGTGCTTCATTGGTTCAGGTCTCTGCTAATTCCAGTGGCAATTTCTGATATTGCATTGTGATACTTTTCATGCATAGATAACATTGTTACATGGCCTGTCTATCCCTTTCTGCTATGTGAATGAAAATCCAGTTATTCTCAAATGGGATTAGAAATTTCTGGATTTTATGGTTCATCCAAAATTTAGGTCAACAATGCAATAATTTTTCTGTGGAAACTAATATAATTAACACACAAGACAAGCTGTAGAACTGTTTCAATTTTCATGATTATTGATTAAAAATCTCATCTACAGCTCATTACTGAAGTTGCAGCATCTATGATGCAATTGCTCCTTTTGTGTTAAATTTAGCATGGGCTATGGTCATGATCCTCCTATTAATTATGGACCATATCTTGAACACCTCACAGCATTTCTAGGGCCTTTGACACATCTATATGTATATGATTTAACAAGTTGTGCATTTCATTGTCCCCTCCAATTTCTAGTGGATCTCAAAGGATAAAAAAAAAAAGCCCTTTGTTGCCTTTGAGCTACCTAATTGAAGTTGCTCAATAACATCTATGATGCCTGCCTTTTCTGCCTACATTTATGCTGCAGACCGTAAAATGTTGGCAAGTAATGGTTGCCTTGCACTTAACTTCCACATTATCAGTTTATGGTGCTACCTTCCGATCATAAATTGAATTTGAATTATGGAAAAAAAAGAACCTGTAAAAAGGTTCTTTCTCAGAGTAGTTTTGTTCACGATTTTGGTTAATGCATTTGTGTCAAAATTATGCATGAATGTGGCTTCCTATGGCCTTCCAAGAGTATCCTTATCTTTTGATGGTCAATTGCAACACAATGTGCAGGAGAATAGGTCCTGAGATCAAGAAAAGGAGTCCATTTGCCAACATCATGGTGAAAAGCCCTTTTAATCATGAAACTGATGGAAAGTTGAGGAATCTGCTGAAGAAGACATATCTGAGACATTGGATTGGTGGAATGGATTTTAGTGGAAATGAAGCTGGCTCTCATCCAAATGTTGAAGGGAATTTCTCTGGCAAAAGGTCTAATAGCTTGGATTTTGCTAGGTTAGTAAAAGCAAGCTGAGTTGCATACCTAATGACATTAGACTAGATGATTATGTATGGTGAATCCTACCTTTGATTAGTTTTCAGAAATTGCCATCTATTAATATTTCCATTTATGTACTTTTTTCCCATTCATTGCGTTGTGATACATTACATCAGAAGTTGAATGGCTAACAACAAAACTAAATTGAATGGTTTTCTGTTTGTCCCAGAATGAAGATTGAAAATGCCACCCTCAAAGAAAGCATAGAAAGCATGGAGCATTTGATTTCTTCAGTTCATAGACTTCGTCTTGCACTTCTAAAGGTAACACTTTGATGTCTTTATATGCATGATGGGAAAATTTTTCCTGTTGGAAGCAGGAAGTAAATATCAAAACTGAAGATTAAAAGTTTGTTTTGATTTTTCCCCAAGATCACTTGATTTTGGTGGTCGTAAGGGTATGATAACAAGGTGGATACAATCTAATGTATTGTCATTTTTGTGCTTGTGTAAAGTCATGTTTGCTGTTCTTGTGCACTTCTGATTATGAAGATGCAGATTCTTTCTTAGTTTGGACTTATCAGGTTTTCTGCTTTTGCTTTTATTTACTTTTGTAGGCTAAAGATTCAGTTATGTGTGAAGATAATGTTACCGGCGTGTCAGAAGAGCTGGATGTCATCATATCTGAGGCTAAACTGGTGAAGACTGCCCTTGGTAGCTCCTTACCTGTCAGTTGGTCTGCCGAGGTAGATGATACATCCATTGGTGATACTGTATGCAATGAGCCAGGAGACATTTATGAGGTCCCTGGCAGCGAGAAGAAAGATTTTGTTTCTGCTGCAGGATTTGAGATGGTGGAGCTTCTGATACTTGCCGCCCAGATGTTGAAAGATGATAAAACTACATCGAGTTCTCAAAGAGGAAGGCAATGAAGTGCTGCACTGCTTCCCAGTTCTTTCATGCAACGTATCTGATGCCTTCCCTGAAGCATTTAATGCGGAGAAAAGGCACAAAATGTTGAACCGAGAAACATTCTTACGCCAACTTTTCTGTGTGAAGAGGAAACCAATGGAAATTTTATGCATCATGGAGGAGGATTGCACTCTTTTGTGTGGCAATGGCAGAATATATCTGAAGGAGCATTATCTATGTATATACAGAATTGAATCTTCACGGCTTCCCGCACACTCTCTCTATATCTTTTTACCCCCTTTCACCACAACTAAATTCTGATGTACAGTGATAAAAGATGGATTCAGCTTTTAGGGCTGTAGTAACAAATAGAATGGTTTTTTGTGAATGAATTTGTGTGTACGATAAATTCCAACATGATAGATTTCCACCATCTTCTCACCCTTGATTTAATGATATTTGACCGGAGAACAGCGCGGAGGAAAATGGTAAATGGCTGCTTTTCCTGCCTGGCTCTCTGATTGCGTGGGAGGAAAGAAATATTTCTCTTCCTCCTTTCCACTTTTCTCACGCTGACCATCTTTACAAGGTGAGTTTGTTTTTTATTTCTTGCTTGTTAACGTTGCCGTCTTTTCTGTTATTACAATGTTGTGAAAGTTGTGTTGGTTTTTCTACTTGCAGGCAGAAGAGTTGAGCATGAGTTTTAAAAGCTTTTTCCTTTTTTTTTTTTATTCAACATTCGTCTTGCCATGGATGTAAAGAAAATCAACTTAGAGTGCGCAAGCTTGATTTGATCTTGAATGGGCTCATAAGCGGTAGGGAAAAAGATAAATTACGAATTGATTCCTGTATTCTGCTGAACTTCTGTGCATCTGCTACTGCAGTTGCAGTTGGTCTATGTAGCTGTCCGAGATGGAAACCGCCAAGAAAACACATTTTGATAATGATTGAGGCACAGGAAACTCTGAAACTGCATCTGCCACATTAATTGCACCATGAACGCATTCCATCTCACGAGAAAATATGGTGATACACGAGAATGTTATCTCCCACAAATAACAGCCACAAAAAAATCGACACATCTCATTTCACAAGCTACGTGTTCGTTCTTGAACAAAAAAAATCCATTGAGACGCTGGTAATGAGGAAGTTTATAATGATAGGGCATACGGTGAACAGAAAAATTACATCTCAGCTGTTTTCGGTTGATTATGATTTAGCAGCAATTTCCACAGTGCTGGCGTTTTCAGCTTTCTCATGTTCATCCTCCAGCTGACTGTAATTTCCTTTCTCCCTGAAAAGTTGTTTATGGTGGTGCTTGCAGTACAGTTTTCCCTCATGTGCAATGTAATTAGATGGGCTGATAGTACAACCTCCGTAGATGCACTTAAAGCAGCTCCTGTGGTAGGGAGTTCCATTCACAGAAACCTGGAAAGAACATGGAAGTACCTCTCTTCAGAAGCTAGATTCTGTTGTTTGTGTTTGTGCGTGCGTGTGGGTTTTTTTCCTTCAATGAATTGTGGAGATTATGTCTCTTAACTTCAAAGATCGTATGCCTAAAGAAACTCGAAAGGCATCAACTGAAAGAACATTTTCGGCATAGAATTATAGATGCCATGTATGGAAGGTTACCTTCTCAATTGGGTAGACTGTCTTACTGCACCCTACACATTTTTCCCTGGTACCTGCAAACATGTTTGAGACCTTGCTCACATTCTGTGGAACAAGGTCCGGTTGGAGTTAGTGCAAGCAATTCGATGCTTTGAAATAGTTTCAAGTTTGATGATTACCTCACTTTCCACAGGCTTTTCTGGCTTTGCTATTTTTGGTGCCCCTAAAATAGTTTATGGTGGACAGAAGAACAAAATGTTCAGCGTTTGTAACTAGCAGGGAATAACATGTCATAGAGATTATATAAAGATGTGATTGTATTTTGATAATAATTGGTGTTTTGACCTTCAAAACTCTTGTCCAGACTGCCAGTTCTCTTAAAGAGCTGATCATAGTGAGGTCTGCAATACAGAACCCCCTCAAAAGAGCAGTAGTTGCTTAGCTGCAGAAACAGGAATGAATGGAAAAAATGGTAATTACGATCTAGAAAGCTTTGAATTCTACAAGACCTGCAAAGAATATGAGTGTTGAGGAATATAAGAAGGAACCATTCAAGACGAATTGTTATGCATAGAATCCCCACTTCTAAAGCACATGCATAAAACAAGATTAACACAGAAAACCAAACGATTCATTCAGGAAGTTCACACAAAATTGCCTGATTGTGACTCCTCCAAATTGTGGAAGTGTATTGATTTGAAGATCAATAAAAAAATCTTACATATTAGGCCAAGTAAACATAGACAAAAGGCACGCACAACAAATACAACGTGTTAAAAAAGATGTTACTTTAAGGGTACTCTTGCAATGGTGGCATCTAAAGCAAGCCTTATGGTAAATCCGGTTGTCGGCAGCCAACTTATCGACAAGATACACAGTCTTGTCACATGCCATACATTTCTGCTGAGTTCCTGCAAAGGTGGCCATGTATGCAACTCAACCAAGCTTGGCTAGAAGGAACAAGGTAAATGGAAGACCAATTAAATGCAGAATTCTTGTCTCTTTCTTATATGTACTTATGGAGGAGAAGACATCAGACAATGGGTTGCAGTGAATTGCAAGGCAAATTTGTGCATGATTTATAGGAATGATCTGGTCACACTTAGCTATCATTTTTCTCCTATTCCAAAGCAATTCCTTGCCACCTGTCTCTTTTAATTTGAGTTGTGATTAGTAGATTGTTTCTTTATCCTGCGATGTGCAGTTAGGAAAATGGGTGTCGTCCAAAATTAAAGAAAAGATATTCCGGGCTTAACCTGATCACCCAATGGAAGCCATTATTACTTAATATGCCAAATAGATAGATGGTTTGCTATTTTGTGACAGGCAGGCCAATGTCACAGGTTTTAATTAGCAAGACTTTGTCATTAGAAAATAATGTTGGGTTTTTATTTTATTTTATTTTTTATTGGATTGGAGTCTCATTTGATTTTAATATTTCTTAGTATTATAATCTCATGTATTAAATATTTGTGGAAAATTATAAAAAAAAAAAAAAAAAAAAAGGAGAAGACAAAGTGTTGAGGAGAAAAAATGCCTTTAATTATTATTATTATTATTTTGCTGGCTGATCATCAGTGTAGGTGGGGTGATCTTGTTTGCAAAGATGGTGGGCCTAAAGGTGGTTTGAGTGCTTTTAGAATTTCATCATGAAAGTTCCCAGCTGGAGGCCTCACACACGGTAAATCTTTTTCAATCGTCTTTTAAAGGTTTTGTGGTAATCTTTTTTGCAGGGTCATTGAAAATTTACGCGTCCCTTGGGTTTAGCAAAGCATCAAGCTCATAATTAGAAGGGAAGTGATTAGTTAGGTTGAAAATCGTTTTTGTTAGGTACTTAAGCAACGATCAAAGCCCATTTCAGCGGTGCATGGCATAATGACCGTGTCAAAAATGCCATGATTATCCATGTCATGGCGTTGCCTTTTCATCATGCTGGTTTAAGGCTACGTTGGCCTTGCTAAAATGAAACAAAAGGGAAAAGTGGAATGCCCATCTGTGCAGCCATTCTCATTCACTGGAAAGCGTCACTGAATTGCTTTTCTTTGGATATATTTGTTACTTAGAAAATTGCCTCAGGATATAGGGAGACGAGTTCAATTTTCAGTATCTTAATCTCAAACACAAAAAGAATAGATTATTGATTATCAATCTAAGTTGAATGATGGTCGATTATGCCTTATAGTTTGACTGGGGTATCAGAAGTCCCCGAACCATGGCTTGAAATCCCAATTCTTTGTTGGTTACCTTTGTTATTTATCTGGCAAAACATAAGGGAAAAATGGATTTGTTCTGACCAATCTGAGATCCTTAATTTAGTGCAGCTCCTGCAAATTCTGCTACAGAAGCATCCATGCTGGATTAACCGATTAAGTAGTATTGGAATTGATACGCTTGCTAATATTTAAAAAAAAAAGGTGGGGGCTGCATGTATTTGATGTCCATTGTCCTACAACTGGCTTGCCATGGTCCTTATGGAGAGAGGACTTGCAGGGAAATGATGTTTGCTTGCCTTCAGGGTGAAAGCTCAACATAAAAGGCAGTAACTCTGAAATACGTAAGCTTTTCTGCTCAGATTGGAGAACCATCTCCTGAAGAGTTGTGTTTTCATCTGTTTTTTTTTTTTTTTTCCAGTCTAACCTTTTGATGAAGCCCTGGAAGAGGGGGATCTGAGAGGGGTGGGTTTCCTGGCATCAGTCGAACGTATTGCTCATTGGGCCACGCCTCATACAAGTTGGTCCAAAAAACAGGATTTTCATTTTCGTTTGTTCGAGGTTTTTTGGTCCGCTGAGAGGTCCAATCTGGTGCGTGGACTACACACATCATAAGGCAGTTTTATCATATGCTTCTTACAATGAAACGCATTTTCTCTTTTTAATAGAACATCATGTAATTTTTTTATAATACTTATTCTCCTGTACGCAGTGCAGTTAAGAAATTGCAAGCTAAAAAGTTAAAGAAAAAAAGACTAAAGAATAGCAACTTTAAGCATAAGCACTTCAAAGTCATTGAACAAAAAATAAAATAAAATAAAATAAATTACATTTCTTGTGTTACTCGCGGTTTGTAAACATGTAACTATAAGCAGCTATTGCCTATGAAATGCTAACTTCTAGCCACACCAGCTATATGATCGACTTTTCCCTTTTTATTTTATTTTTAACATGTTCTACCTAATAAATTTATGGAAAAATATTTTGTATCATCCTATAAATACTACATCTTCAAAAAAAAAAAAAAACAGTTTTTTAAAGAAAAAAAAAATGTAATATCTTGTGAACACGTTATTGACAGGGGACGGCCACTCTGGGGCCCACGAGGAGGCAGCAGCTCGGAGATTGCAACTGCCAACCTATAAGACGGCCGTTTGGACGTCGGCCCCACCAACAATAGCCTGGGTCACCCTAGGTCTCTCTACAAGTACTCGTTGACATCGACGGCGCGTGAATATCCACTCTCTACACTAAGCGCGTGGGGAAAATGAGCAGAACGTTCTCTTAATTTGTTCGAAACTCGATTCCCGACAAAACACACCGGTATAAATGGTTGCAAAAACATTATCTTGCGTTTTAAATTTTTAAATAACAGCGAGGGAATTGCTTTTCTTGCAAGGCTCAACTTCAATCATTGAAATCCAATAACAGCTCCCAATTTTGATTCAGCCAAATCCAAAACCCTAACTTTGATTCAGCCAGAAAGAATTGAGAGAAAAAGAAGATGGGATGGTGGGAAGCTTTTCTCAATTGGCTTCGAAGGTGCTTCCTGTGTGTTTGTGTGTTTGGATGCCGAGAAAAGCTTTTTATACGTATATGTGTGAATATGTGTTTATGTGGGGTTGGACGGTCAACAGATTGGGTGGGTTTTAGTGACAGTATTACAATTTTCCTCGGGATCTTTTGGTTGATTTTAATTTATGAAAAAAAAAAAAAAAAAGAAGGGAAATTGTTTGGTATGCACATTGTATTAGAATTGAGTTTTTTTTTTTTTTCCTTTTTTTTGTTGATGCTTTTATGGATTCTGTGCATCAAGAATTGGTAATTGGGCGAGAATCAGATGAGTGGATTGCATTATTTGGGGTGCTCTGCTACAACTAAGCCTCTATGTGAATTTTTTGCGCTTTATAGCATTCGTGTACTTGAATCGCTTTGGTTTTTTTTTTTTTTTGGGTTCTGATTGTAGTCTATTCTTCAAGCAAGAAATGGAGTTATCTCTGATAGGACTTCAAAATGCTGGAAAAACATCACTTGTAAATGTAATCGCTGTAAGTAAAAGTTCTCATGAGTGTACCGATTTCTTATCTGCTTTTCTTTTGTCTTCTGGCCTGTTGCTGATAGCTAACATTCTTCTTGCAACCCACTCTTGTTTATAGACTGGTGGATATAGTGAAGACATGATTCCAACGGCAAGTCGTCTTCTCATAAGTCTATCATAGAATCTGGAGTAGAA